>OX465108.1:13674107-13878407 GCA_949987565.1 Luidia sarsii | reverse complement strand
GAGAATGGGAGATGGGGGAGAGACAGAGAGAGAATGGGAGAGGGGAGAGAGACAGAGAGAGAATGGGAGAGGAGGAGAGAGACAGAGAGAGAATGGGAGAGGAGGAGAGAGACAGAGAGAGAATGGGAGAGGGGGAGTGAGACAGAGAGAGAATGGAATGGGAGAGGAGGAGAGAGACAGAGAGAGAATCGGAGAGGGGGAGAGAGACAGAGAGAGAATGGGAGAGGGGGAGAGACAGAGAGAGAATCGGAGAGGAGGAGAGAGACAGAGAGAGAAAATGGGAGAGGGGGGAGAGACAGAGAGAGAATGGGAGAGGAGGAGAGAGACAGAGAAAGAATGGGAGAGGAGGAGAGAGACAGAGAGAGAATGGGAGAGGGGGAGAGAGACAGAGAGAGAATGGGAGAGGGGAGAGAGACAGAGAGAGAATGGGAGAGGAGGAGAGAGACAGAGAAAGAATGGAAGAGGAGGAGAGAGACAGAGAGAGAGAATGGGAGAGGGGGAGAGAGACAGAGAGAGAATGGGAGAGGGGAGAGAGACAGAGAGAGAATCGGAGAGGAGGAGAGAGACAGAGAGAGAGAATCGGAGAGGGGGAGAGAGACAGAGAGAGAATGGGAGAGGGGAGAGAGACAGAGAGAGAATCGGAGAGGAGGAGAGAGACAGAGAAAGAATGGGAGAGGAGGAGAGAGACAGAGAGAGAATGGGAGAGGGGGAGAGAGACAGAGAGAGAATGGGAGAGGGGAGAGAGACAGAGAGAGAATGGGAGAGGAGGAGAGAGACAGAGAGAGAGAATGGGAGAGGAGGAGAGAGACAGAGAGAGAGAATGGGAGAGGGGGAGAGAGACAGAGAGAGAATGGGAGAGGGGAGAGAGACAGAGAGAGAATGGGAGAGGAGGAGAGAGACAGAGAGAGAGAATGGGAGAGGGGAGAGAGACAGAGAGAGAATGGGAGAGGAGGAGAGAGACAGAGAGAGAGAATGGGAGAGGAGGAGAGAGACAGAGAGAGAGAATGGGAGAGGGGAGAGAGACAGAGGGAGAGAATGGGAGAGGGGGAGAGAGACAGAATGAGAATGGTCTCCCTCTGTCGACCACAGCACTCACCTGGTTCCTGAGCTGGTACCCGTGCTGCTCGGCCACGTCCCGAGCCACCCGAGGACCTCCCGGGATCAGCACGGCGAACTCGTTGGTGAAGTACGAGCTACCCGCCGCCGCCGCCGCCGGCTCGTCGTCGGCGCGCACCGGCAGGTGAGCGAGCAGGGCGACGGAGAGCAGCGCCCGGCAAAGGTCATGGCGGCTGATCCCCATTCCCCTGTTTTTTTCCGCCGCTCAGATCACGGGAAGGTGATTTGATATCGCCCAAATTCGGTCGTCGAACGTTGGTCACTCAGAAACAATTTTTTTTATTATTCAGAGGGAAAAGATACAAACAGATCCCAAGCGGGAAGTCGGTCTGAAACTCTAGCCGCGCTTGTTGTTGTTTTTTTCTCCGATTCCGCACAACCCACAAACCGTATGCTGCTACTTGCAATTCCCAGCAGAAGTTCGCACACACCCACACACGCACGCACGCGCACACACGAGAGTGGACTGGTGAGCCCACATTGGTTACAGCCGCTGCAGCTTAGTGGAGGCTGTCATTTTCATTTCAGTCCAAAAATTGGGTTGGTCATCTTTTTAAATGTTACGCCCAGCTGATTGACTCCCCAGTTTCTTGGGCGACATTGGGTAGCGTGAAGTCTCGGTAATCCCCCTTCTCTCTCTCTCTCTCTCTCACTTACTCGCCTGTGCAGGACCGCGTGACGTCAGAAGGGCACGTGATCTCCACCCTGATCAAGCGCACGGGACTTATATGCACGGTCGTGTATACCAACCGCTCCATATGTTTGATGATTGCACCGTGGACTGGTCTGGGCGGAGCCGGGCTGGTGCGAGGGGGTTACGTTACGAAGTTCTAATTACCTATTCATAGATATTTCAAGGGGGGGGGTTGCAGTACTCGACGTGTAATGAAACACTGTGTCCATACACACTCATTTATGGGACCGGTTCTACCAGCAGGAACGCCAATGTTGAATACCAATTAATGTCAATAGTAGTTTTAGCTCTGACGCTGGAGCTAATGGATTTCCGAGGTAAGGGCGGGTTGTTTACTGCACTGTACGGTAGAATGGGTAATTTAAGACAACGGATTTGCAGGCCTTTATTTTTCCGCGGGCATGCAACTGGTGTGGGGGAAAAACATGTGTCTTGCTGTAGGTAGGAGATTACAGATATTAGACAAAGAACGAAAATACCGAGTGGTATCTTTTGAACAATGTTGAAAGAGGGCAAAGAGCGGGACTTGAACCCGAGACCTCTGGCCTCTGCGTACCAGTGCTCTTTCATCTGACCTATATCCAGCCCTTACATGACGGCCTTTCCAAATAGTCGACTAGTCTTTGCCAGGGTGAGGGCGCCAGTCAGAAGCATTGTAATCATCAACTGCCGTAAACATTAAACATGACAATCGTCAGGGAGCACAGCATGGATCCCTGCATCCATATACGGCAGTTAATGGTCAAATGGTTAAAATGTTCCATTATTCGTCACCAAACTCGAGCGCTCTGTTTTCTTATCATTCATGAGCAACATTATGCGCTGAAGTGATGGACCAGCTGTTCGTTCAACCACAAGCGTTCCTTCAACAACGTAGATAAATATACAGGGTTTATTTTGGTGGTTGGATTTACTCAGGCACTGGAGTCTGTTGCTGTCGAGCGCATCAGGGCTCGATCCTCACTGCACTATGATAATACGCAGTGGCTGTTGTTACGGCAGTCGTCCGTGTGGTTCCATGACTTCACAGTATTTGTCAGGATGTTTAGCTCTTGGAACCAGACTATCAGCTAATAGACTGGTTCAACCAGCCTGCAATGCTGACGAAATACAATCAAGTCAGGGAACCACACGGACGACTGCCGTAACAACAGCCACTGCAATAATAATAAGACCAATTATTCGTCGAAGCAGCTAGCCTTGATCATGTCGTTGGCCGACGATCTAAAAGCGGCCTTCAGAAATACTGCATGTTGCTTTGCGCAATACATTGAGAGTGATATCGGAAATGCAGCCCCCATTCTCCGCTAATAGCTTGCGCACGCTACATGTATGAGTGCACGTGTTGAGTGAGAGCCTTTTCCTGCTGCTACTCGAGAGCTGCCAGGACGACTGCGTACTCGCTCGTACATAATGTACGCACACAAACTGTTGTGTTTGTGGGATGGCAGCGGCGCGGCCGGCGTGTCGTGTACAGCTTGGATCCGGCGTGGTAATGCCGTCGTGCCGTCGTCTGCGCGCGTTTGGCCCCGTCGGATCTCCGCCCGGTGCCGTACCGGAGAGACCGCCTTGGACAAGCATATAGGAAGCAGCCTGTGGCGTTACCTGAAACCCGGGGGAACTTGTTTTCCCCCCATGGTATAACCAATCTGCCAGCTCGGCCAATCGTCAGCTTGACCACACACGGGAGATGTTTTAAGTCAGGAAAGCTTAATTGTGCTTTCAAAGACCGTAGTTGTGCTTCGTAATGGGTCCCTCTGCGCTGCAGTAGTATCACATTTTCTGATAGTAAGATGGCGTAATGAGGCATCCGCTCCAAAAGTCCTTCTCGAGTAAACGGCGTCGAAAGTCGAATCAATTTTCATTGTTTTGTGATTTTCAATCCGCATCCTGTGAGTGTTTGCATTCAATTGTTTTTGCAGCATATTCTTTAATTTGTGTATACATTATTTTTAGATTGATGCTGTGGAAAAAAGCAAAATCCTAAAATTAATCTTCTTAACCTCTGTCCAACACGGAATTGAGAGTCTATATAGAGAGCTTCTGCAACAGTTTCACCGTGTCGATTTCAATAGGCATTGTCCGTCTCTCACACTGCTTAAAACCCTAACGCTTTGCACACACTGTATACCGAAATTTACCACAGTGCCCACAGGGGTGTAGGCTCACATACCACAGGTCACCACAAAAACCCCACTGTGGAATGTCCTGGTGCATGGCCCTTATCCTCCCACAGGAAAAACTATGTGTGGTTAATTGTGGTTAATGGAAAACATTAAAACAAGAATCAATTTACCACAGTGCCCACAGGGGTGTAGGCTCACATACCACAGGTCACCACAAAAGCCCCACTGTGGAATGTCCTGGTGCATGGCCCTTATCCTCCCACAGGAAAAACCATGTGTGGTTAATTGTGGTTAATGGAAAACATCAAAACAAGAATCCAACCTTTTATTTCTTTAAGGATTATTAACATTATAAAATTTCACGTTTTTCACGTCGGTATATGGTGATACTGACGCTTAGAAATTGAGATTTTAACGACAAAAAATCGTAAATCTAAAATTTAATGGGCCTGACGTTTCGATCCTAGCAGGACCTTTCTCAAAGGCAGAGTGACAAGGAAGAGTGACAAGAAGAGTGACAAAGGCAGAGTGACAAGGAAGAGTGACAAGAAGAGTGACAAAGGCAGAGTGACAAGGAAGAGTGACAAGAAAAGAGTGACAAGAAAAAAAATCGTACTCATGAAAACTAAACGAAATAGCTCTACAGGCTACGGGTTGGGCTTTATTTTTGTCGACACTTTTGCGTGGCGGGTATTAAAGAACAGGTTTTTGACCAAGTTTTTGACCTCTGCACTAGACAGGGCAACCGACCAGCAACAAGACCACAACTCAAACCGAGCTCGATATAGGGAGTCGCAAAGGGCCAGTGTCCTATGCCTGGCGTTGCAGCACACGAAATCGATCCAAGATGGCTCCGCCCAGCTGATTATCAAAAGGTATGGGCCCCAACAATTGTATTTTAATAAGGGGCCTCGGGAGTCTAATTAAGTGATATAATTGTAGAATATTAGCTTAAGACAACCCGGGGTTCAATGTTCAATCTGTGGTGTAATTTGGAACATGGCTGTGGAAGCGGGGGTGTTTGGGGGTAATCAGCAGAAAATCCAATCTGCTAAGAACACCAACATCGAAAACGAAATGAGAGACGAAGGTCCAATCTACAAATTGGTGTATAACAAGACCCGGATAACTTTTGGGTGTGGATAGTTTTTCGCCACGAAAGTGAGGGTTTTTGTACTGCGTTCTATGGGAGCTTGAATTAGTGCATGCATGCTCTGCACCCCTGACATTATTCTCTATAAACCAAAAGAGCGCCCTCTTTCGTGTGTCAGTCGTATACTTATGGGAGCCATGTCCGAGTTCGGCTTCAGATTGTGCACGAGTCCATGGAAGCCGTCTGCTAAAAATGGTGGTGGCTGCAGCCGTGTAATTTATGGTGCGTATAGACATCTCTTTTGCTTACAAAGAGTTGACCGGAAACCCACGCATGCGCACTCTTTGGTTGGCAAGATTTCCGTCTGCTCTTTAAAATGGGTAATCATAACTATACGGTAGAAGACCAAATTACCGAAGATCATTCCCACGTTCCAGTTTCACGGGTCACACATTTGACATCCTCTTATGCCAACCAAATAGACAAATTGCCAAGAGAAAGATGTAACGAAAAACCGATGGTTACATTTCAGAACGGAACGGAACGCTGATTTGCACTGTTGGCCTATGGGCCTCGGATTCAGGGAAACGGAAAATTGTTCGTTCAAAATCTCTCCTCTTTCGTTTGCTGCAGCAACAGCAACAGCAACTTAATGCCCCTTTCCATCACATAACACCCTTCAGGACAAATGCGCGAGAAATGTTATCGGCGTGCCAAGGCTAGTGGAAGTTCCGGTATTTTGTATCATGCTTGTATACAAAGTTCGTGCCACTGCCAACCAAAAATGGCGGATGGGTTTTGTCACGTGACTTGTGACGTGGCAAAAGAAAGGTCTATAAGCACAGTAGTACGGTATACTGTGAGGCAAGATGGCTGCCGACTACGGAGCTTCAGAGAGAGCATTGCTTAAATCAGTACGGCAATTACTAGGCGCCTCATCTCTCGTTTTCAAGTCACAATATCGTTTTGGACAATAATAAAAAGTCTGCTACAGCTTTACAAAGGTACAAAATAAACTATTAACTAAAAAATAAACTACAATCAAAAAACCCAAGTTTGCAATCAATGACGCGAATTGGGTGATCGGGTAATTTTGAACGCAATTTAGGTGTGTTCACGCTGTGTTGACGCCGTACTGGCGTCAATTAGTGTGACCGATTTACAATGCACCCTGTTGCTCACCCGTACCTGTAACGCAGTAATTGAGCCACGGAAGTCCTTATTTCCCATGACCTAAATTACCACACAAAATACGGCTAAATGGTTTCCAAAAATACGGTTGAAAATTACGTGGCAAGCGCCCGCATGTCTTCTCCGAAACACCACAGGGGGAGGAGCCAGCAGGAACGAAGACGGACTCGCTGTTACCATCTGCTCCCTCTAAATAGCGACCGGTCAGATAGCGAGGTTATTTGGTCACATCCAATCATTATAGGCCTACTGTCTCCTATAGCGTAATCTTCGAGGCCACAAAACGAGATTTGCTAACATTTAATTTTGAGTTTTGAACTGGAGTTCCCGCTTCTTTGGTATAGCGGGAATGTGGGTGACCCGCTCTAGCAATAGGTGATATAAGTCACATTTGACCTCTTGAAAAAAAACAGGGCCGACATCCGGCGGGCAATGGGGGTGGGGGGCGTCCCACCTCAGTCACGGCTCTTCGGCCTCAAAATGATGGAAATTAAACGTTTGTGCACAGTGAATGGCGCGTTCAAACGCGCGTCCCATCTAGTTATTTAAGTTCTATATCTATGGACGCGCGTTGCAGGGCAGCGCGTTTCTCTGTATGCATACGCATTACGATAGTTAAGGCCGTGTCCGAAACGGGCTTCCTAAGAGCTAAGGCTAGGACTATTGTCTTCGCATCTCCGTGTATTTACAATAGGGGAAAGACCTAGAACTAGCTCTAGACGCCCGTTTCGCACTCGGTCTAAGATTCGTATATCCTCCAGTTACCGGTTTTCGACGATATAAGGACTTTTCTTCAAGCTGACCAATGTGGACGAAAGTATCACACTAAAAGAGCTCTCAGTCACTTTTTTCCACACCACAGACTATTAGAATAATTATAGAGAAGGTTGATCAAGCCTGTCACTTCCGTAAGATTACCCGGTTTTGTTGACGTCCGCGGCGCACCGCGCAGTAAGCATCGTCACCTATTTTCGATGGTGGTGTTTAGTAAGGTGTCCCAGTGCAGCCAAACGCAAAATAAATTCTTAAAATAACTCAAAATGCTGTGTGGCACTTCTTCCCTGTATGTTTTTGGGGGTTCATCTTTGTGGGTTTTTTTTTTCGACACTGCTTCTAACAATTTCCTCAAATCATTCATAATTATATGCTTAAAACGTCTGGTCTGGTTGATGTCTTCTTTTGTGACGTTTAAAAAAACTACACAATCCTCTTTGTCATCACTGCTTCTTCAGTTATGACCTTTCCCAATGTTTCTCCAGAGACACATTTCCTCATTCTTGGTACTTTCTCTCGCTGCCCTTTTATTTTGTTCATTTTTTTATAAAAGCCTATTGGGCCATGTTACTTTTTGTCTTTAAATAATAATAATTACACATTTAAAAGGTTATTTAAACGAGACGCCCTTTAGGGGCCTCCATAGTTTTTACCCATAACGGACTGCCTCAAGTTGCGTGATATTTATTTTTTCTATGTATGTTGGGGTTTGTTATGGTACACTCAGATTTTTTTAGGACCAACAATAAAGAAAACTGGACCTTCGAAGCAACTGCCAATTTTGTACCTAGGAAAATAGACCCCAACAGAGCAAGTTTTTGAATCACACGAGTTTGGCCTACTGAAAAAGCCTTAAATTTCCAAATTCTCGGTGACGGACAAAGAGCAGGACACAAACCGGAAGATACGAAGTATGAGATCGTTATACGGAGTTGTTTTCATCGTGCGATGTGAGTTAGAAGGCCAAGCGTCGAAAACGTTTACCGTCGAAAACGGGGGTTCCCACGATACATTTAGCAATAACCTTCATGCAGTACCGTATTGACGTTTAACAGGGAAGCCCGGAAAAAAACCTGTTTATGGCATCGTTTATTTTGTGACGATGGAATAATCGAGGAAGAATTTTTTTTATTGATATTGGAACACATTTATACAACAAACCCCACGTTCCAGTCCACGTCAAAATACAGTGTGTTACAATTAGAGCCTGCGTGTACTGCCGGAATGGCCACTAACGGGTGCGGATAGCTAAACGCATATGTAGGCGGAGGCGTATTCGTTTGCGTACGAATTATTCCACAAAGTCTTCCGTCGAAGATGTCAATTGAGTCCGATTGCGTGACCACTGTTTACATGCCATCACGTGGCTTATAGTGGGTATTTTTTCACCTCATTTGGCACAGAGCAGCGATGGAAATGTACAAAGAAGAATGTACTTATTTGCTCGTTTCCACTCCTGTTCTGCACCAAATGAGATGCCAAAAATACCCACTATAAGTTACGTGATGGCATGTCAACATTGGTCGTGCAATCGGTCTATTGGGCCCGAGTTATACACGGCATAGTAAAGAGAGTACGGTACACACTTACCTCATAGCGTCTGGTACGAACAGATTCAGGCTATAAATTTTATAGCCATATCCCTGGGCGTGCATGGCCGCCAAAACAAACCCATCACCTTTTCCCGCTCCGAGTCTCACCGTCAGGCTTTGCCCTCTGTCATGCTCTCATGCATATTCATGCCATCCGTTACACACATTGACCTGCATCTTCTCTACCTGGTTTGTGCCTCTGCGCTCCTGACTATTGGGCTATTGTCTGTAGCGGTTTTGGTTGTTGGTGCCTCGCCCTGCCACAGGCTTCAAATGTGTGACCCGGCACATCATAATGAGGAATAACCCCCACTTTTGAGATTTTGATATTTTCTAATGATGTGAAAGAGTGTACCATTAGCTTTCAAATGATATCAAAATTTCCTCCAATACATTAACTTTCCGAAAATAAAAATAAAAAAGAAAATTAATTTTTAATCGAATTGAGAAGATACTTTGACTTTAGGCGTTGTTCACTCGAAAAGTGTTTTGGTGGGATATTCCTCATGTCGCTGTGCCGGGTCACATTTTCACTAGCGGATTTTTATTTTCTCTTCCAACAAACACTATCGTGTCCACCTTGACGACTCGTACCGTAAATTCGTCTTTCTCGTTCTTTCCATACATAACATACAATAGCCCAACGCACACGACACCCCACCCAGAAATTGACCTGTGACCCCTGATTTAATGCCCTTGGATACAAAATCTATTTTGGGATTGGCTGGCGCCCTCCTTATGGTCACTCTGCCTTTGAGAAAGGTCCTGCTAGGATCGAAACGTCAGGCCCACTAAATTTTAAAATAGAAAGATTAAGTAATATAAATAAAACCTTTTCCCAACATGTCTATCTCTTCCGAATGCTGGTCAGTGTCTTAGAAAATACACCGATTCCATTATTGGCGCCCATTACTACTCTTGATATGATAAGTAATACCGGTAGACTACACATCGTATCAACTATAGATCTTTATGACGCTTCGGAACGAATACAGGCCGAAGGAGACCGAGGAAAATGTGATTCATTCCGTAGTCCACTGACGACCCTAGCCCTCTGCACGACTGTCGTCAAGATGAGATGTGCATGTGAATAAAAACCCGACCAGCTTCGACCAGCTTCACATGTTCCTTCATTTATATTCCGGGGTATTGATGTTCCCTGACTCGGTGACTCTATGGTGCATCTGTCATCGTTCGGACCCGGACAACAATCCACTCTGCTACCCCGACTCGCCTCCCCTCTGTCCCGTTGAACTCAGATGGCAAATCTCGCTCCGTTTAGCTTTCAGATCACGTATACGAGCCTTGGAAGGCCAACCGAATTGCTAGTGGACTTTCCAGGTATAATTTCGAACAGAACCTATACCCAAGAGACAGATTGCGCGACCACTGTTTACACGCCATCCCACGACTCACAGTGGGTACTTTTGCATCTCATTCGGTGCAGAAGAGGAGTAGAAATGAGCAAAGAAGACTATATCATAATCGTCCACATTCTTCTTTGTATATAATTATACAAAATGGGATGAACAAAATGCCCATTACATGCCATCACGTGCCTTATAGTAGGCATTTTTGTTTCACCTCATTTGGCACAGAGCAGCGATGGAAATGTAGAAATAAGAATGTGGACAAAATGAATGACTTCTTTGCTCGTTTCCACTTCTGTTTTGCACCAAATGAGATGCCAAAATACCCACTATAAGTCACGTGATGGCGCGATCGCTCTATAACAGGTATACAGCGGGGGCAAGGCGCGAATCTAGTGCCTTGTGGAGACCTAGTCCAATAGGTTGAATAGGTCTCCACAGGGAAATTGTAAATGTGTATAGGTCTCCACAAGGTTTTCACGAAACTATTATTGGGAAATAACTCCAAAACATGACATTTTAGATGGGTAAGAATCCGTCGCAAATTAAAGTGTTAATACATAATTATTATTATAAGGGATATACGGTCCAAATGTCTACCCAGGAAATAGAATGAGGTTGAAATGAGAGCATTTTCAATACATCGTTTCTCACACGATTGTATAGTAGGCCTACACGAGAACAAAGCAATGTCTCCACATGGATACAAGAATGAGTGTGTGTGTGTAAACAAGTGTGACATGCTTGTACGAAAGCATCATACTTGTATTGCCCAAAGCCCCTCTGATGGGTCCTGCCCGCAAAAGCAGGGACTTTTCATCGCGTATCTCCGCATGACCATCCCATGCTAAGGAGCAGTTGCATGATTTACAACTTCACATATCCCATAGAAGCCTGCCCATCACACCTCTGATACTTGTCACTCATAAAACAAAAATCTCAACAGATAGAGGGTCTAACGTTTCGATCCTAGCTCACTTTGCCGTTGAGAACGGTCCTGCTATAGGATCGAAACGTCAGGCCCTCTAACTTTTTGAGAATTTTATAAAGACTAAAAGGCTAATCTGATTTATAAAGTGCGTGTCGATTGTGCTTGTGATGAAGAAGGACTCACCTCAGGCAAAAGCTCTAACCGCTTGCCGATTGGCTAAAGCCTGGCGGTGCAGAAAATAATTATGTGTGTAAGGTCGTTGTTTACGTCAAAGGACTGAAAACTTACACAAAAAGCAACGGCTTCACCTCATTGCGTAACCTCCCCCAGGACGCGGGCATTGGCTGGTGAAGACGTAACTATGCAGTTCGATGTGAGTCGCACTTTATTCCTGACTGGCATCAGTGGCGCACTACGTGCAAACACTTGTCAGTATCCGCCTCCCTCCCCACCACAATAACCTAGTACATGTATATGGATTCTCACCAAGAAAACGTTCAGTTCTAAGTTGTTGTCCAACTCAAATACTAATGAAGCCGAAGTACGGAGTTGTTAATTGGGCTGCCACAAAATAGTGGAGCACGTGTTTTTCCCTTGAAGGTTTTCACGTGGTTTTCGCTCATGCCGTGCCGGTACTTCGAATAATGTACGGGCATATTTTTTTGTTGCCATCATAGAGCTCCATGAATAAACTAGAGTGCGCACTCCCCTATCTAAGGGCGGTACGAACGTGTGCCGACATGGACGCGCATCCGCCATTACCAAAGAGGGCAACTTCAGCTGGAAGTGCCCGGATGTCAGTAGCAATCGCGCGTAATATGAATGGGGAAGAAAGGTCGTGAATGCGGAAATTAAAATGTTATAGAAAAAAATGTTTTTAGTAATGAACGGAAGGGCCATCAATACCTCAGGGGATTGGCGAATTTTAATGTACTATTTTCTTTTGTAAAAATTGGGATTAGTTTGCCCCATAGAGATCAATGCATTTGCCCTCTTTGCTAATGGCGTCGCAGTCCCCTTGTCGGCACGCGTCACGCGATGAGTGCGCACTCTAGTTTATTTTATAGAGCTCTATGGTTGCCATGCATTTTCACAATTACCATAAGGTTGAGTGTTTTGCTGTCACTCGTTGACGCAATTTGTATCTGAAGTGTATGAATAATCCAAAGCTTACCGCATGTAACCAAGTAAGTCTTGAATAATTTCTTATTCAAAGAGAATGACGTTCACTTTTCGTTAGGACCAGACGGTTGGAGCTGGAAATATTATACTTATCTTATAAAGGCATTAAACAGCAATTCGATAACTGTGGCTACGTTTTAGTAACGCAGATCATCTCCGAAGAAATTAAAGGTATATTTAATGTAACTGTATGGCAGGTCGACACCTAATGCTGACTTCTGTAGAAGAGACAGCAATAATGTAAAACTACAACCAAACTGGGTAGCAGCCTGACCATGGTCAATGTATTGATTTACCCATGCTGAAAAGAAGCCTTGTTAAACAATATTCAAATTAATTATATGGACTCCTAAACCCACATAAACAACGGGATGCTTGACCAGTTTGTTTTGTTGTCGAGACACGCAATTATAATATCATTTTTGGTCACATTTTAAGGGTTTTATTCAGTCAATTCCTGGGCATCGGTGGAAATTAGCATGCACCGAACCGATTTGAAGGTTCTGTGCAATACAAATTTCATAGTATACCCTTGTCGATTTATTTCACAGAAATATATTGTTCCGATTGTTTTAGCAAGATTTTAAAATGATGCATTGTTCAAAAAACCCCGTATGGCGGTCATCGGCGCTGAAAAACCCCCCGGCGCGAAGTGGTTAAATCCATGCTGCTGAACTGTTTTGCAATGTTGCTGCAAAGACAATCAAACTGTTTTTCACACTGTTTTTCTGGGGGTGTATTTGCAAGTTTTCAGTTTTATGCTAATGAAAATTTCAATTCTCATCAGCAAATTTGTGATGTCATCACAGGATCATGAACAGAACAGAAACCCAAACCCAACCCAAACGTTTCTGATTTTTTTTCTGCAGACCTATCCCTGAAGCTGTTGATTTACTGCCAAAATGTATACGTCATAATCATTTAGTGAAGGAGTTTTTCATCAAACCTAACCCAGAGGAATTAATTTGCAGTTTAAAAGTTAATGTTTTCTTATACTGGTATGTTTTAAACTGTGACAGACCTTGCAATAGCGCCCTCATTTTTATAAGGATATTTTCAAAGGTAAAAAAAGATGACCAAATTTTGACTCCACTAAGAAATATAAGAAATGTGTTTTGTTCACTTCAGATCTCTAGATGACAGCGGAAAGTAAGATTGGGATTGATATTCATGACATAAACCCTTTAACCAAGGATAATCTAGAAAACTAATTTAAAAAACCGCACAGGAAATGATAAGGAGCCGAACTGCAGAAGTCAAAATGAAGAAGCAAGGATGGCATTTGTATGTTACATCAGTCTTTCCCCTCTTCCAAATATCCTTGTCCTAGCCAGAATTGCAAATTGGTTGTTGGTGGGAGTGGGATGGGGGGGGGGTTGTCATGCAGCACCGTATAGCATTCCCGTTCTAACAGTAGCGTTGCCAATTCCGGACGTTAGATTTAGGACTGTAAACAACGTGAACGCGCACGTGTGTAGGTGAAGTCAAACGGTGTCCATCACCAGGGCTGGTTTTTCTGGGGGGGGGGGGTTTCATTTTTTCATTTTTTTTTTTGGGGGGGGGCTTTCTCGTGCAGGACAAGCGCATCGCGTGTGTGTGCTGCCAACGCCGGGTATCCGGCACGCACTCGCGCTCTCACTATGGCAAGAGTGTATAAGGACACCTACGACCTCACGGACACGAGATGCGGATTAATCAACGCCGAGCACATCTCGCGCAGCCGGTGCACCGCAGTGGGCCCGTAGGGAAATCGACGACTTGCAATATTCGCAACCGGCCATTATTACGCCGAAGCCACGCGCACTGGCAAGGCTGTACGTATACACGCGCCGCGAGACCGACGGTCAGCCGCTTTATTTCCCGCACCGCTGAAAACGGGTTGGGGAGTCTCACAGTAGACGGAAGAGACGGAGAGAGACACGGTCGACCACGAGAGCGTCTGATGCGCGGACGAGCCGAAAGAAATTTACAGGGGATGCCCGCGCTCGAATAAGGAGCTCTGGTTCTTGGTTGGAGAAGGACTGGTTGGGGAGCCGAGGAGCGGAGCGAACCCGTGCCAGATCTAAGGCGGTCAGTCAGCCCCCCCCCTCCCGGGCCAGGTGCCGTCGGTTATCGCTCACCGTTTTGCGAGGAAAGACCGGACTGCTCGGAGTCTGTGGAATGACGAGGGGGTCGCCGGGCCAGGCGAGGAGGGTCGAGGCCGCATTATGAACGGCACGGCGGCTCCCGTGCAGGACGACGGGGGCTTCAAGGCGGCGGCTGCGCCGCCTCTCTTCTACCTCATCTTCCAGGCTCTCTTCCTCTCCGTCGTCATCGCCATCACTGTGCTCGGAAATGTGGCCGTAAGTCTCTCTTCATTTTGCTCCTACAATGTCGTGGGGTTTTGCGTGTGCATGTCTGCGGCGTTGCGTTTCTGTATTTGGGTGTTTGTGTTTGTGCTTGTGTGGTTGTCTGTTTGTCTGTCCGCAGGATCGATATTCTCCAGCCTGCCTCTGCCTCTGCCTCTGCCTCTGCCACTGCCTTTTCGTCTGCCTTTTCGTCTGCCTCTGCCTTTTCGTCTGCCTTTTCGTCTGCCTCTGCCTCTGCCTCTGCCTCTGCCTCTGCCTCTGCCTCTGCCTCTGCCTCTGCCTCTGCCTCTGCCTCTGCCTCTGCCTCTGCCTCTGCCTCTGCCTCTGCCTCTGCCTCTGCCTCTGCCTCTGCCTCTGCCTCTGCCTCTGCCTCTGCCCCTGCCTCTGCCTCTGCCTCTGCCCCTGCCTCTGCCTCTGCTTCTGCCTCTCCCTCTCCCTCTGCCTCCCCCTCTGCCTCTCCCTCTGCCTCTCCCTCTGCCTCTGCCTCTCCCTCTGCCTCCACCTCTCTACTTTCAGTAGCGCCTTTCAGTAGTGCCATAATCTACCGAAGTATTTGAGCGGATGGTGGTGGACCATTTCCACACCAGACTGGACAAGAACCAACCATTCGTGAACGATTTGGGATGGTTGTCGTTTTGATTCCTGTCAGATACCGGTAGATCGAGACGAATTGTCAGCTGACTTCCGAAAAATAAAACACTTAAATGCATTTTAACCAGTGGGTTACATTCATTCATAGACAATGGATAGCTGCAGTGAACCAGGCGAAACAGCAGGTAACACATGCCCTTTAAAAGCCGCGGTAGCATTGTTTTTTTCCGAAACCCGTGTCATGGTCCTATAGGCTTTCGATTTCATCTTGGTGTGGGTTTTTTTTAGGAAGGGGAGGTGTGGTTTTTTTTTAGGAAGGGGAGGGATAGACGTGAATCGTGATACGAATATTAACACCCTGACGGACGAAGACAACCCGTGGCATTTCCCGTTTATGTTTGTTTCATTTGGGCTGTTACCGGTGATGGAATATATTTGAGGGGAAAACGATTGAGCCAAATTGTTTTTTAAAAAAACATGATTCAACTCAAATAGGCGAGGGTGTTTTTTTTGTTTTTTCAGGGAAGAGTATCCACTTCGACGTAAAGCATCGTGCGGTGAGGCGCCTTAAGGGATTTGAGTGCTGGATTTTTTTTCAACTGTCGAAATGGGAATTCGATGTGGGAATTCAATGGGTGTTTTCGGGAATTCTGGCGGGAAAAAAACCGCCTGCCGAGCTCTGCCGCGTCTCTCATCATTGGCCCGCGACCTCACTGGTACCCTGTCCATAAGGTAACGTGACCAGAATGAGAGGATATCGAGGTTCCCCTTCCCCCCCCCCTCCCCCACCAACGGGGAGGTGAGGAGAACCCAGTTCGTCTGTACCCACCCCTTCCCCCGTGCACTTCAACCTTCTCTAAGATGGCGGCGTGATGACGTCACCGCAGCGAGTCTTGCCATAATCACGCGATCCCATTCTTACATTATTTTGATATAGTGTTGGGTCTTTGTGATTACATTTGGTACATGTCATACATTTTGGGGTCTTGAAAACCACACTTTGAAATCTGTCAAAGTTCGGGTCTTACTGCCAATTTCAAGAAACTTCCAACGTTGCGTAAACAAAATTTGCTGCCTTTGCTAAATATTGCTGAAAAGAGTCTTTGTGGCGCAAGACTCTGTGGCGCAACAATTGCAACCTTTCTTGAAATGGGCTGCCGGTGACCACGCTGTAACATTCGATCAAAATTATTAGTATTCACTTACTTTACCCCGAGCATGCGTGTAAACAATAATAGTGGAAACAGATGGATGGGTTTCCCACCGAAAATGTGTAGGCTCTGAAACAAAAGCAGCGGCCCGTGTTTGGTGCGTGGTTTCACGGAGCCGGCTATTGCCACGTGTTTCCTCAGTAACGCTCTGGTGTTTGGAGTTCACGCTGAGAAGGGGACAGGCTATGGCGGGCAATTACTGTGCCGATCGCCTTGCGGGTCATCTTTAGTGATGAGCGCACCGGGCTCGCACCAGGAGAAACCTTAATTGCTTGTTTTTCAACACGTATAGAGATTGTCTGTTTTCAAGTCGTCAAGATAGGGTTTTGAATCGGGGGCAAGGCTTTAGTACAGCGATCCGTATACGTCACAGGAAAATATAACCCATTTTTCGATGCACGCGCTTGAAGGCCCAACGCTTATACAGTGGCAGGTACATGCAATCAGTGCACCATAAAGGCCCAATACAACATTGGGACGATCGGGAAACATCGATGTTCACAGATTTGCTTCTAATTTACACAGTTTGTAGATGGTCATGATACAATCCTCATGTTGAAATCTTACGGTCCGGAATGCTGTATTTCTCGAGAAATCTCCACTCAAACATCACCAAACAGTTTATTACTCGCGAGTAATAAACTATTTCTCACACTACAGAACGGTGCAAAAACCTTCGGTGACGGTTTTCGCCTTTTTCTACTTTCTCAGATTACCATTTGAGCTGAAACCTTCGCAGTATTGCTTTTGTTTAATGTTGGTTTAACACAAACTGTGGCAATCTTTTTACCTTTACCGATGTTTTATAAGGGCCTTTAAACTTGTCGCGTTCAACCTACGGTGCTTGCGCGTCT
The DNA here is from genome assembly GCA_949987565.1 of Luidia sarsii. NCBI lineage: Eukaryota > Metazoa > Echinodermata > Asteroidea > Paxillosida > Luidiidae > Luidia > Luidia sarsii. The sequence goes on along the minus strand of OX465108.1, from coordinate 13,861,334 downwards.
GCATGCGGATGGGTATGTACGGCCTTATAATGTGGCCTGCGAGATACCCTCGAGCAACCAGTTCTGAGATATTGACACAGCGCTATAAAAGTCAATACTGAGCTTCTATACCCATACTCCGCTCGCTCCTGTTGGGGTAAAATGCTAGGGACAGGTGTGTGTTGGGGTGGGTGTTTGCGCGACGTCCCACGGACCTCCGTGCACGGTATGGACCTCCGTTGGCGAATATTATGCGCAGCGCGGCGATTTTTTGGGGGGGTTTTCTATGTACACCACAGCCGTGGGTTTTTTCGCTGTGGCAGTGCAAATTCGCGCTTGAAAAGAGATCAGCCAGTGCAGCCGGACATTATTAACAGCACCTGCAGATTCGCAATTAACAAGACGTCTGAAATGACTGTTTGTGTCAAACTGCAACTACAACAACAGCCAGTCACATTCAATCTCTCCACAAGAAATCTCAACTAGCTGATCTAGTAACGCAGCACTACATGCGGTCTCTTTTCGAGCGCGGATTTGCGCGAATACAGCTGCGGAAAAACCCGTCCATGATGGCTGCGGTTGTAAAAAGAAAAATTACGAGCGCCGCGCGTGGCAAGTAGACAATATTATCATGCAGTGACGCATAGCCAGGAAAGCGCCCGAATCCAGCCCGAACGTGGGTGATGGAAGTACCGTGGAACACAGTGGGAAGTATCGAGAATGCATTTAGAACGTAGACCCCCCAAAATACAATCAAGACTGCTCTTCAAATTACCATAAAACATGCAAAGAATATACAAAGTACTCACCATCCGGAAAGTGCAAGAATTTTTTTTCAGGCTGGTTCGAGCTGCATGCATTTTCAATGGTCTTTATTCCGAGCTGCCTGAATTGTTTCAGTGCTTATCACGTCGAGCAGGGCAAACCCTCTTTTGAAATCTTCATTGCGGCCGCTACTGCTTGATTCCTGCACAGTCAGCCCACATGAGCTTCGTGGTGTTAGCGCTTCGGTACGATTGGTTAACAAATGCATAAACTGCCCATATAGGCAGATTGGGAAACGCACCTTTTTGTCTGTAATCTATACACCGGGCAGATACTGGATTATTCCCTGCAATTACTGACGCAGAGTACCTCTGCAATGCATTCAATCTGCTTGGGATGCACGAATTCTGTTCGAAAACTGCCAAGACTATGGCCGTTTTCGAAATGAAAGGATTTAGTTTTCGTCTGGGAGCGTTGACAGCGTAATGTATTGTGAATGGGATGACCTCAGTGGTAGACACTTGGTGTTTACTGCGTGTGTAGGCCTTTCAGTACATTTGGTGAAGTAGCTGTGGCTACGAAAGATCATGCCGTCGAAATGAAGGCTTAGGCTCGGGCTTAAGCTTCGGCCATATTTCTCTCACTCGTTATGATGTCACAGGCATCTAAAAACAAGCGTTTGGCACCAGTTTCTCGGGGAATACCCTATACCTATCAAGCCAACAAACCTTCAATTAATTCGGAAACAAATCACAACGTGGATTTCCAGGTTTCGGCAGAAGGAGACGAAGCCTGAGCCCGAGCCTAAGCCTTCATTTCGAAAACGGCCTATAGCTGTGACACCACGTAGAACCCATGCACTCATAACATCACCTCGTTGAAACCCGCGCAACAATACTGCGATGTATGCGCTAATGGCATCGAGGCAGTGTCATACACTGAGGCAGTGTCATCTCCATAGATAATCTACACAGTATATACATGTACCTGCACAGCAAACGATTATGTTTGAGGCAAACGTGCACCGTTGGAATAGATACAAATTCCCTCGGTGTTGTCTCAGCGTGCAGGCCAATATCTCGAACCACGGAAACCTCAAACTTTTCATCCATTCCCCTAGAGTTCGCCTTATCGACTTTTACAGTACCTAAAAAAAGACCCACCTATGTACGAACTACTGTACAGATGCGTATCAGGGAACATGTTTTCGTTTCACGCCACTCACGGACCAACCCCCCCCCCCCCTCCCCACAAACAACACTCCCCACAGGCAAACAAGAGGAGTGTGTTGCCATGACGTTCAGCGGTTGCTAAGGCGACGTGGCTAAGGGCGTCAAGCCCCAGCCAGGGCAATCGGTGGCTACCGTGGTCCTGCCCTGGACTGGATATGGCAAAGCCTCGCCACGCGTCGTGACTCGCACCTTACGACGGACAGCCGTAAGTCACGATAATAGGTTGCACGGTTTCTGTGCATCGCTCACCGGCTTGCGACCGGTCGCCAGTTGCGGGGACTTGGATGGAATCGACGGCCTGGTCGTGGGTCTTGGCGCGGTGCGGCGCCGCACGGAACAATGAATCGCTAGCTTGATTACTGGAGTCCCTATCTCACCGCCGCTCTGTATAGCCTCATTGAACCTCTTTCACAGATGCTACAGTTTGGGCAGCTGCTCCAATGGACTCTCACTGGCTGTTCTACCCAACCGTACCGTACCTTTGGTCGTACCACACGTTTATCTGTGCACTCACATCCGTACACTGTGGTTGTCCCATAGGCAAATACTCGAAGATACTCACACACATGCATGCTTCCCTCCCATTTACAACTTGTTCCAATGCAAACGTGACATTAGCAGTTTTCTTCCCTATGATCTCCTTGTCGTTTTCCCCTTTCCCTCATTTTAGCACTCACCCATCAGCTGTATGCGTGCCGACATCTCCTATATTATCTCTATGCAGATACAGGAAGCACGTGAGCGCCGTATACATGTACACTGCCGTGCAAAAGTCTGATCGCACCCACTCGTACAAAAAACATTTTGTTTTTTGATCATCAAAATCAACAAAGAAGTAAATTAAAACTATACCAGTGTCTTTGTGAATATCCACATTCTGTTAAAATCACGTTATATTCCATGAATCATTCCCTGAAAGTGATAAAAGTGTCAAAATATGAAGGTGATCCGTAGAAGCCCGTAAATGACCTGATTTGGGCTGGACATCCATATTCCAATATTCCTGAAACTTTCTCAGATTTTAACTAACAGCATTCTCGCTTACAGCGATCTGTTTTGCGACTTCGCGGTTTGACATTCCCTCCCGCTGAAATGCTGCGAACACCCCTTTTTTGAAGTCGGTTAGTGGAGCGTTCCTCACCATTGTTGGTTGCTGGAACGATCTCAATGCAAAGCCGAACCCAGCTTCTATAATAGCCTAGTCCATTTTTACGAATGGGGGTCCATATCACCTCATAATTATTCATTAGAAAACCTTTCCCGGTGCGCGCACTTTGTTGCCATTGGTTTAAATGCCTAGATAATGTATTCATGAGCTCATGAATACGTAATGAGGCCATTCAAGATGGCGGTTTTGCACGTTGAAAAAGCTGTCGCGAAATCATCGTCGTCGTGGAGTTACTGGATGTTTTGACACCGTGGAAATATGATTATATTTGATTAAAATAAACACACATGACACAGGTTTGACATTTTATGTGAAATTCAGAAAGTTTTTCTGTAAAACAGGTCTTTGAAAAAACGCATGTGAGTGCGATCAGACTTTTGCACGCCAGTGTATACTTTCACAGTGTTCTATTCGTTTGGGGGAGGAATGTCATAAGGGGCGTTTTACACGAGCGCTGAAAACGCGTGTCTGCGAAAATTGGCGCCGTATGTCCGACGCAATGGTTTGCTCGCGATTTCACCGGAGACTTTCAGACGGCACAGCGCAGCGCGGTAGCGAACGTCCCTCGGGTTTCGGTAGTTGCATGTGAGGTCAGAGGTTAAATTCGTATCGCTGGTACTGCGATAGCATACGCGCATCGGGTAGTCATCGTGGCGGTCCTCAACACTATAGCCCCCTTCAATTCCTCAGGCAAACTGGCTTTCCTTCCAACTATCATTCAAGCACTTGACCGTCGAGTGGCTGTTTTTTTTAGGGGGTCAGGAGATGGGATGAGGGTGATAATTATAGATTTTTTGAAAGGTTTTTTTTCTCACTACCTCATTATCATAACTTGTTTGCTTGGCACGAAACAATCTCTCTTTCTGTTTTATTTATTTATTCGGGGGAAGGCTGAGTCGTCTGTGGATTTGGCATTCAGACGGGCTCACTGGGCGAAGCAATGAGCGTGCATGCAGTGTTGATGGCACGTCTTGAGGAGATAGGCCTAACCCTCGGTCCGATAGCGATGAGCTAGACGCCACCTGTCAACAGCCAGCGCCCGGTTCTCAATTTCTATCATCATCATCAGTTCTTCTTTGAGATCTCAGAATATTGTACACAAAACACGCTACACATTGACGTTTTGTTCAGTTCGGCATTGGTTTGTTTGGGCTGTTTACTTGTTAGGGTGATGGGGTGTTTGTTTGTTTGTTTGTTTTGTTTTGATGTCGAGTGTATGTACCAAACAAATAACCGACGGACGTGAACCAACACACCAACCATAACTGACAAACAAACTAACCAGCCGACCCATTTACCCTCCAGCAAACAAACCAATCGACCGATAGACCAACCAACCAACTCGCCAAATTAATCAACCAACAAAGCAACCAAGCAACCAACCAGCCTACTCATTAAATCAACCAACCGACAAACCAACACACCAACTCGCCAAATTAATCAACCAACAAAGCAACCAAGCAACCAACCTGCCTACTCATCAAATCAACCAACTGACAAACCAACCAACCAACTCGCCAAATTAATCAACCAACAAAGCAACCAACCAACCAACCTGCCTACTCATCAAATCAACCAACTAACAATCCAACCAACCAACTCGCCAAATTAATCAACCAACAAAGCAACCAAGCAACCAACCTGCCTACTCATCAAATCAACCAACTGACAAACCAACCAACCAACTCGCCAAATTAATCAACCAACAAAGCAACCAACCAACCAACCTGCCTACTCATCAAATCAACCAACTAACAATCCAACCAACCAACTCGCCAAATTAATCAACCAACAAAGCAACCAAGCAAACAACCTGCCTACTCATCAAATCAACCAACTGACAAACCAACAAACCAACTCGCCAAATTAATCAACCAACAAAGCAACCAACCAACCAACCAGCTTACTCATTAAATCAACCAAACGACAAACCAACAAACCAACTCGCCAAATTAATCAACCAACAAAGCAACCAAGCAACCAACCAGCCTACTCATCAAATCAACCAACTGACAAACCAACCAACCAACTATCCAAATGATCAACCAACAAAGCAACCAAGCAACCAACCAGCCAACTCATCAAATCAACCAACGCACAAAGCAACCAAAACAACTCATCAAATATTAATATTAATCAACCGACAAAGCAACCAACCAAGTCATCAAATTAATCAACCGACAAAACAAGCAACCAACCAACCAGCCAACTCATCAAATCAACGGGACCGGCCAATCAACCAACCAACACAAATTCACACAATCCTCAACTTGTAATCCCGCCCTCCTCCCTGTTCAATGCAAACAGTCGTCACGGGCTCGGCTGTTGTTGTTATTGTTTTTTCCGCACCCCACCCCTGAGTCTCAGTCCGTGCCCACCGCGCGCGCGTCGGCGGAGAGCGTCAGTCGATCGCTCCCCACCAACAATCGTGTCGTCACGCCGCATCGTCGCCGTGACCGAAGTCCGGAAGTCCCGGCGGCACGGCGAGACGAGACGAGACGCCCGGTTGTTTGCGCTTCGAAATTGTTGGCCGACTCCGGGCGTTCTCTATCGTCCGGCCGCGTCCAATTGTCACGCTACTGTCGATGACTGATGCCCAGACATTCGAAACGCCGAGCTGCAGCTGCAAGACAGGCACCACTCGCCTCATTTTTGATGCCGAAATTCTGTGTATCTAATAATCTGCTACAGTGCAGCAAAAGCCGTGCCAATTGACTCAATCCAACCATCTTGTATAGGCCTAAGAGAGGCCCCCGAGGTGTTACAATACAGCGTCGTGTGTTTGCACGGGCTAATCAGTGATTTCACAATTCGGGGATATTCAGTGAAATCGTCGGAAAGAAGAATTTCATTGCCCGGCACTTGACCTGTTTTGGGGGTTTTTTTGTATCAGAAAGTGATCGGAGTTTGTGATCAATCAGTACACCAACACTGCACGGGAAGATGTAAATGAAAACACGCCACACAAAAGATGTAACTATCTAACGAAGAGGACATGGCTTCAAAGGGTCACGCGCTTTTCTAATCTGATAATTCTCAGGCGGCAATTTTATGCCACATAATGTGGGCAGGGTCCACAGAAAAGTCCTTGAAAATCAAATGCGTTCCAATAGCACACTGCATCCATTGGCACTGGTGAATGTACTGTGTCACGTGTGGACAGGAGAAAAATCTTCTTCTTCCTTTTTTAAACGAAAACAAGGAAAAAAAAATTCGTTCCAAATAGCACATTACAAGGGTACCATGTCCTGCCACACTTGCAGACAAAAAAAGACTTTGTAAGGAGATAAAAAAACACTCGTTAGTAACCCATTACGTATATAGGGCGAATGGTTATGCAGTTTACCGTGCCCCCGAGAATTAGCGGTAAGCTGGGAATGTAATTACGGTGTCGACCCTGGGTTCGGATCAAGTTAAAAAAACAAAATCGCGACAGGTGCACCCATCCAGCCTCTTAATCCGTTTGTGGGGACAATTCAATGTGACAATATGATATCCAGGTAGGCAAATTAAAAAAATCCCCGTAATCTTGCCGCGCAGAACATTCAGATTCGGGGCGTTCTGGCCCGCATGCACGCACATACACAATGGAAATGGTAGGTCACTTTTCATCGAGACACGCATATTTCACTGGTCGATGTGAAGTCGAATTTCTGCGGGAGGGAAGCTGCAGCATCCGGAGGGGTGGGGCTGCTGGAAGGTGAAAGTGAAAGCTCGTGTGTAAATAGAGGTGGGGGTGGAAGTGGAGGAGTAAATACATTGCATTCGGCTTCTTGAAGATGCGGATGTGAGGGCACGGTGTTTTTCGACAGCACAATCCTTTAAAGGTCCAATGCAACATTCGAAAGATCGGAAAACATCGATGTCTACAGATTTCCTCCTACTTTACACAGTTTGTGGATGGCCATGATAGAATCCTCATGTTGAAATCTTAAGGTCTGGGATGCTGTACTTTTTGAGAAATCTGCATTCAAATATCGACAAATAGTATCTAGTGAATGATAAACTATTTCTTACACTTCAGGACGGTGCGTAAACCGTGACGGTTTTTTTTTCTTTTTTCAACTTTCTCAGATTACCATTTGAGCTACAATCTTCGCAGTATTGCTTTTTTGGAAAGTTTAATGGATTAATTAACACACAAACTGTGGCAATCTATAATTCTAAAATTTAGTGGGCCTGACGTTTCGATCCTAGCAGGACCTTTCTCAAAGGCAGAGTGACAAGGACAAAACAGATACATGTACACGGAGGAAGGGGGGGAGTGAATAGGACACGGATGAGAAACAAAGGACAAAGAGTGAAGCTGGTAGGGAGAGATCAAAGGGAAGGGCAGGGGGTAGGGTAGGGATTAATGGGAGGAGGGGGAAAGATCAAAGAGAAGGGCAAGGAGTGGGGTAGGGATTAGTGACAATAGGGGGAAAGATCAAAGAGAGAAGTGTGAAGGACTGAACACAAAAGAAGGATTATCAGAAAGCTGCATGGTGTTAGTCATTACCCTCCTGGATGTTGAGACCATGTGGTTGAATAGTCCGAAGACGCTTCATCCACATTTTCTCACGGCTAAGACGGACAGCATTATTACGGTGACCAAGTGATTCTATGCCCAGTACACTCATGTCTGATATCGAATGATCAGGGAGATTGAAGTGATACCCAACAGGGGTGTCCATTTTACCAGTTTTGCTAGTAGACCTATGGCCATAGATTCGTTTTTTGAGGGTGTTTTTGGTCTCGCCAACATACTGAATATTACAAACTCTACAAGAGATGAGGTATATGATGTTTGAGGTAGTGCAAGTGATAGAGCCATAGGTCGTGTGGGTAGTTCCAGAAGAATGTCCATTGAAAGAGTCTATTTCCTTGACATGTGTCTTGCAAACAATGCATTTCGAGGTACACTTAAATGTACCAAATTTGGTTGGAGGTGAAGAGTCCAAAGGGGGAACCTCTGCTCGGACAATTAAGTCACGCAGGTTACGGGGGCGCCTGAAAGCCAAAACAGGCGAATTAGGATTGGCTTCAGCCAGACAATCCGAAGTGTGGAGAATATGGTGGTTTTCCTCAATCTATAATTGACATTTACCAATGTTGTATAGAGCCATTAATACTGATATAACATCTTAAAATTTAGTGGGCCTGACGTTTCGATCCTAGCAGGACCTTTCTCAAAGGCAGAGAGAAAGGTCCTGCTAGGATCGAAACGTCAGGCCCACTAAATTTTAAGATTTACATTTTGGTAATTTTAGTCTGTAAGCAGTTTGCAACATTTTTGTATATCACTGATATAACATAATATGGTTTTGGCTTGATGATGCAAAATGAAAGGTGGAAAGTTGCCGTACTGTTTTTGCATCGGGTGGCTTCTCGGAACTGGCGAAGAACACCAACCGACAGCACTCCTCTCGATTTCTGAATATTATTATATCCCTCACCCAACAACCGGTCGTTGATCGAAACAAAAACTACTTGTTTCGTGCACGTGCCACGTTAATAGTCGTGTTACAGTTCCTGTTGATCGCGCTGACGTTATCGCGCTCGTGCCGTCCGAGACCTCCGAATTCGGAGCGCCGGTGTCAGATGCAAAACTGTCCGCCATGCAAAACTGTCCGCCATGCAAAACTGTCCGCTTCGTACACTTTTGCATATGCAATTGTGTCCGGGGCTATGAAAAACTGTCCTACGTAGACGTAACTGAGCGTACATGCACCGAATATACACGTACGTAGATGCACATGTAGCGTGAATCCTGGACGGCTTCGTCGCTTTTCTTCTATTCCGTTGGACGTCGGGGCTGTTGAGTTTGAAAGGCTCACTCCCTTCAACACTGAAGTTATTTTTTAATTTTTCGACATGAGCTTCAATCTGGTATAATTATGTATGTGTACAATTCCGTCCCGTCACTAATAGAGGGCGTTTACTGCCAGGACCGTTTTGCATGGTGGCGGACACAATTGCATATGCACATGGGTCCGGGCGGACACAATTGCATTATGCAGCAGCGTCCGGGCGGATATTAAAGACCCTTCTTACTGACGTCACGTTGCTACTAGAAACAGCGAGATCCGCCATCTTGGAGTGCACACATACGCTTTCGCTCGCACGTTTGTGTTCGTTTAACGTTACGTTAGTCATCATGGCGAATCCGAATGCTGCACGGTCGGCTTATTACAGTTTTCTCGATGGGAATTCCAAGGCCCGGTATAATGACATTCTTGGCTTTATTGCAGGAATAGATCCGTACACAATTAACCCGCGACAACCATTTCGTCCATCTTTTTAGCGAAAGTGTACGAGTTGCGTCACCTTCTCTTGTCAGTACAGCGGGTAAACGATAAAAAGATTTCTTATCACGATTCCCCCTGCTTCCACAGCCAAGGACAGCGCAAAAGTTAATCATCTTTCAACAAAACAAGTACCTCCAATCCATGGTACAACCACGGAGGAATAAAAAGAGATTCCTCCATGGCACAACTAGTAATTAATACTAGTAAGAAGCAGTATTAGTAGTACAAATACGACGAGTTCAAAACTTGCCGCCGTGCATGTGGAGTTGTCTGTATGCACAGCTGACTTAGTAACGGCGGTGACGTGCGCATGTGTGTAATCCAAGATGGCCGATAAACAAAACCGTGACGTCATCGAAGACGGGTCTATTGCATATGCAAAACCGTCCGCCGGACGGTTTTGCATATGCAATAATGTCCTTTGGATGGTATTGCACAGCGGACATAATTGCATGCGACACCGGCGGTGGTGCTGCTCGCCGGATCCTGCTCCGTGTCCGCTCTCTACTGTTGTTTTACTTCTAAAAAGGACGGCTTTACAGCCTACCACAAAACAAGATGTAGCACAAGTGGAAGGTTTGCGGTGACACCATATAGCATGCACTTCGCTTTCGAGAAGGAGTGGGGCTCTGAAAAGAGTCGGTAACTCAACGTTTCGGACAGTGTGTACTCTGCCCGTCATCAGTGTCGTCACTGAGTACCAGGTACACAATATACCCGAAACGTTGAGCTACCGACTCATTTCAGAGCCACGCTCCTCCTCGAAAGAGAAGTGCTATACTGTACGTGGTGTCACCGCAAACCTTGTCCTATATAATATGTAGCATGACAAAAGCCACATAACAGACGTCCGGTCGTGTTAGGTTTGACAAATGGTGAACTCTTATTGATTTATTTCACAGGTAGGCGATCGTTTGGCGAGTTTTGAAAATGGCGCGTTATTCCCGATCTCCTTGCGTGACATGCGTTAAAGGCCTAAGGACACTGAAAGGTGGCTAATTATTTGAGGGAAAGCTTGCGTTGTCTGTGTATGGGCTGTAGGCTCTGCTACAATCGGATTTCAAGAAAACTTACATTGTATGGTATAGACTTGTGGGTGTTCCGCTGCTCCAGTCAATCCATGATTTAAAAAAGATTGCCTTGCATGTGCGTGCGCATAGGCTGTTGGTACCGCCCTTGTCGTTGGTGGCGTCGCAAGCTATGGCTGCTGTTGATGCTGTTTGTTGTAGGGTTGCTGGTGGCGCTGGTGTTCGTATTGTGTTACTGCTTCTGCTGTTGCTGTTGTTGTTGCTGCCTTTGCTGGTGTTGCCCTTGCTGGCTATTGCCGATGGTTGTTGCTACTGCTGCTGTTGTTTCCGTTGCTCCCGTCGGTATACTGTTACTGCTCCACTCATGCTGACGGCGCCATTGTTGTTGTTGCTGTTGCTGGCTGTTGCTGCTACACTTCATAATTGTTACCGCTCTCATTATTTACGCTACTGCTTATGTTCCCCATGTTGATGTCGCAGCAGTTGCAGCTCCTGCTGACGATGTTGTATAAACAGGGGCCGGTGGGACCAGTTCACGTCTTGGCAACTTCCTTCTCATCACGAAGGTCGCCACGGCTCGGGTTGCTTGCAATCACCTAATGGTACTTGTCCTCCATCCACCCCTTCCCCCTCCTCCATGCCCAGGTGTGCTACGTGGTGTACCGGACGCAGAGCATCACCACGGTGACCGGCATGTGCATCACCTCGCTGGCCCTGGCCGACCTGTTCCGGGGCGTGCTGGTCCTACCCTTCGTCCTGGCCTCCATCTTCGGCTGGCGCTGGGAGACGAGCGTGCCGCTCTGCACGCTCAGCGGCCTGTGGTACACGCTCTTCGGCACGGCCAGCGTCATGACCCTAGCCGCTGTCTCCATCGACAGGTAGGTCGGCCCTCGTCGCATTCGCAAGACTAGGGGGGGGCGCGTCGTAAATGTAATCATGATTTGTACTTTGTTTGGGCGTGGAGGGGAGTGTAATTCGATAAGTGTTGGTTTACCTATACGCGACGGTGATTATTCCGCCGAGCAGGGCAAACTCTAATTGACTTTAGACAGGGCTTATTCCGCCGAGTACAGAACAGACCCTAATGACTTCCACACAGTGCCTATTATAGTCCGTGGAGTAGAGAAAACCCTCATTGAATCACACAATATGCTTATTCCGCCGAGTATAGGACAAACACTAAATTATTTATTCTGCCGAGTACGGCAAAACTTAATTGAATCACACACACTACAAACTTGCAGGTCCTTTTCAGCAGCATCAGCCCCGACTCTGGAACCAACTCCCACTGACTGTAAAATCATCTAAATCCAATGCAATATTCAAGACACACTTACGAATCACACCTATACAATCAGTCAAACTTCCAGACTTCACAATCCCCATACACTGCCTTCTTCTTCGAGCGCCACGAGCGTCTTTCTGGTGTATACCGGCGCTCAATAAATCCTCTTTTTCAATTATTAGCACATTATCATTGATTCAGCTGAGTAGGGCAAACCCTCATTGAGGTAAGGGATGCGCGTTGGCCGTCACTACCAAGAATTGACTCGACTGCAATTCCACCAAGACTTTCCCTGGCAACTTCAGCCAGCCCGCAGTTACAATGTGTGATGAATTGCACACATTTTCCATAACCAAAAATAATGTGGTTATGACCCGCCGTACCGCACGCCAGGCTGTCTGTATATATTTTTCTATTATACAGACGGATTCGACTCGGCCCTCTATGGGAGCGGCCATACCTGGGGGCCATGGACATGTCAAGACACGGAAAAGACTAGGCTCGCTGTGCATAGACGAGTCCGACTATTATAGGCCTTTTCCAAAAACCCGGCTTAGGCTCAGGCTCCGGCTTTGTTCTTCTTCCTTTCGTCCATTTTTAAGTGGAAGGCATGAAAATGAGAGTTTTTTTTTCCAATGCTATAATTATAGTTTAAGAGTCAACTTCAACAAAGAACTCCAACATGTGTTTTCAGCTTGTGGATAACAGATACGAAGCCCGACCCGAAGCCTAATCCGGGATTTGTTTTTTTTTTAAGGGCGATCGGCTTCTGTATAGGAGCGGCCACAGCGCGCGAGTTGTATCGGTTATTTTTGTTTCGTCATCTAACTGCGACAAACACATGACGTCAGTGCAATGCACTTATTTCCGTATGATATCACCGGTAGGGCATCATTGGAGAGGGGTAGTGCTGATACAACTTCAACAGCAGTTGTTTCTGGTGTTAATTGTGATGGTGACTATATACTGCTAGCAGACACGCGAAGGATCGTAGCAGGGAAAACTGTCATACATACAGACCACACCAGCATAAGTTAGTGCAAAAACGAGAGAGAGAGAGAGAGAGAGAGAGAGAGAGAGAGAGAGAGAGAGGGGGGGGGTGTAGCTCATTGGCCATCGTACAGAACCCAGCCCTTTGAGTCATCAAAAACTTGCACAGTTTTCTTTTGGGGGGGGGGGTCATCAGGCATTTTCGAGAAAAGAAAAACAAACATTTTTAACGACAGCGAAACATAATAACAATCTCAGCCTTCATTTGCGAAGCTACGAGAATCTTAGATTAAAGACTGGGTTTGAAATGACTCGAGATGGTTATCGAGCTGTAATCAATCCTCGACCTGTCTGATTCTGTCTCAAGGACTTTGAGGAGATGTCGGCTCCTGAACTACCGGCCCGAGGCCAGACTATAAATTGTCCGATACGATCAGAATAAGTCACGTCAGCTCGCGGCAACAACATTCATTATGGGCCATGCGATCCCCGCGTGCCGCTGTATCAACTGGGGCCCTGTCACTGGTGCACAGTAGCGAGACGCCAGACCATTTTGTGAATGGGCCTTACGGGGGGCAGCGACGGGTTCCACTGGTGCACCGAGTACAAGGGGCAACGAGCGGAAACGAGCGGAAAGGGGTCATGAGGAGGACCAGTGAGTAATTCGTGTGGTATACGAAACCAGGACGACAGACAATTGAGTGAGAAGGGATCGTGAGGGAAGCAGACACGATATCCACTGGTACACAGCGCAAGGGTAAAACAAATAAAGGCTTGGAACTAAAGTAGCGAAGGTAGGGCCTACCAGTGGCGAATTTCATCGGTAAACAGAACCCGGACACTAGACGATTTGGCGATAATAGAAGGGGCGTTCGAATGGGGACCAGCGACGAATTTCACTGGTACGCAGCACCGGGAGACGATTGAGAGACGAGACGCGGAGCAATTTAAAGCCCCTAAAGCCCGTCTTTAAAGCCCCTACACAACACTGGTCGAGGTCAAAGAATAGCATCCATATACGCTGTCTGATCCAACATATGCAAGAAATAGCACACCTGTGAAATCCGCCGACCGAGTCTCGAGAAAATCGTGAAAACCGCTTCATTTGTTTGCGAAAATGCAGCATTCAACGCCGTACTGTTCCGAAAAATAGTTTAGATCTCGGTGAGACGTAAACTATTTCTTTTACTCATTTCTCCCAAAATACAACATTTTAGGCAGAAATATTTCAGTGAGAGGTTTCTACTATAACCATCTTCAAACTGTTTAAGTTTCATCTAAATTTTAGAACATCTCTGTTTTTTCGATCTCACCAACGTTGTGTAGGGGCTTTAAGATAGTGTTCCTTTCGCGGAAGAGTATAAGCGAAGCCAGGTATTTTTAGATATTCTGTTTTGCTAAGAAGAAGAAAACTCAAATGCGGAATACGTAGTTTCTAAAAGGCGCGTAGGCGTAAAAACCTTGTTGATGACGATGCAAGACCAAAAAATTAAAAACACATAATTTTAAAACGAAGGAGGGGAAACAAAACATGCGCTAATTGCTAGAGATCGAAACAAAGAGAAGGCAACGGGTGATCGACAGAGAGTTTCCTGCTTGTAACAAACAACCGACTCCCCCTCGAGAATGACTTACAGGTTATTCAGATTTCGGTATGATTCCCCACCCTCGCCCACGGCCACCCGCCTTTGCGTGTGCGATGATGAGTGCCCGCTAAGCTTTACCGCAGCAGTGCGCGCTATTAACACCTATTTAATAATGGTCGGCCGACGATTGTTCGCTTTCTCTGAAAACGAAAACACAGAGGGGGGGGCTCCTCGATGCTCTTGGGAGAGTACGTCCATCCACTGATTCGGGGCCAGTCTTTCATTAAACGAGATCCCTCGTGCAATTATTAGGAGGCCCTAGCCGACAGAAACTGGAACGACGAAAAATATATTTTTGTCAAAAATTAATTTGTCTGCGAATTACAATTACCACGACACACACGATGGTAACCTGTCAAAATAAGAGGCCCCTTGATTCGAGTGTTTTCCCGCCAAGGTGAGTGAGGTCTCTGTCTCTCTCCTCTCCCTCTCCCTCTCCCTCCTCCCTCTCCTCTCCCTCTCCCTCTCCCTCTCCCTCTCCCTCTCCCTCTCCCTCTCCTCTCCCTCTCCCTCTCCCTCCCTCACCTCCTCACCTCTCCCTCTCCCTCTCCCTCTCCCTCTCCCTCTCCCACTCCCTCTCCTCTCCCTCTCCTCTCCCTCTCCCTCTCCCTCTCCCCTCTCCCTCTCCTCTCCCTCTCCCCTCCCTCTCCCTCTCCCTCCTCCCTCTCCCTCTCCTCTCCCTCTCCCTCTCCCTCTCCCTCTCCCTCTCCCTCTCCCTCTCCCTCTCCCTCTCCCTCTCCCTCTCCCTCTCCCTCTCCTCTCCCTCTCCCTCTCCCTCTCCCTCTCCCTCTCCCTCTCCTCTCCCTCTCCCTCCTCCCTCTCCCTCTCCCTCTCCCTCTCCCTCTCCCTCTCCCTCTCCCTCTCCCTCTCCCTCTCCCTCTCCCTCTCCCTCTCCCTCTCCCTCTCCCTCTCCTCTCCCTCTCCCTCTCCCTCTCCCTCTCCCTCTCCCTCTCCCTCTCCCTCTCCCTCTCCCTCTCCCTCTCCCTCCTCCCTCTCCCTCTCCCTCTCCCTCTCCCTCTCCCTCTCCCTCTCCCTCTCCCTCTCCCTCTCCTCTCCCTCTCCCTCTCCCCTCCCTCTCCCTCTCCCTCTCCCTCTCCCTCTCCCTCTCCCTCTCCCTCTCCCTCTCCCTCTCCTCTCCCTCTCCCTCTCCCTCTCCCTCTCCCTCTCCCTCTCCCTCTCCCTCTCCCTCTCCCTCTCCCTCTCCCTCTCCCTCTCCCTCTCCCTCTCCCTCTCCTCTCCCTCTCCCTCTCCTCTCCCTCTCCCTCTCCCTCCCTCTCCTCTCCCTCTCCCTCTCCCTCTCCCTCTCCCTCTCCCTCTCCCTCTCCCTCTCCCTCTCCCTCTCCCTCTCCCTCTCCTCTCCCTCTCCCTCTCCCTCTCCCTCTCCCTCTCCCTCTCCCTCTCCCTCTCCCTCTCCTCTCCCTCTCCCTCTCCCTCTCCCTCTCCCTCTCCCTCTCCCTCTCCCTCTCCCTCTCCCTCTCCCTCTCCCTCTCCCTCTCCCTCTCCCTCTCCTCTCCCTCTCCCTCTCCTCTCCCTCTCCCTCTCCCTCTCCCTCTCCCTCTCCCTCTCCCTCTCCCTCTCCCTCTCCCTCTCCCTCTCCCTCTCCCTCTCCCTCTCCCTCTCCCTCTCCCTCTCCCTCTCCCTCTCCCTCTCCCTCTCCTCTCCCTCTCCCTCTCCCTCTCCCTCTCCCTCTCCCTCTCCCTCTCCCTCTCCCTCTCCTCTCCCTCTCCCTCCCTCTCCCTCTCCCTCTCCCTCCCTCTCCCTCTCCCTCTCCCTCTCCCTCTCCCTCTCCCTCTCCCTCTCCCTCTCCCTCTCCCTCTCCCTCTCCCTCTCCCTCTCCCTCTCCCTCTCCCTCTCCTCTCCCTCTCCCTCTCCCTCTCCCTCTCCCTCTCCTCTCCCTCTCCCTCTCCCTCTCCCTCTCCCTCTCCCTCTCCCTCTCCCTCTCCCTCTCCCTCTCCCTCTCCCTCTCCCTCTCCCTCTCCCTCTCCCTCTCCCTCTCCCTCTCCCTCTCCCTCTCCCTCTCCCTCTCCCTCTCCCTCTCCCTCTCCCTCTCCCTCTCCCTCTCCCTCTCCCTCTCCCTCTCCCTCTCCCTCTCCCTCTCCTCTCCTCTCCCTCTCCCTCTCCCTCTCCCTCTCCCTCTCCCTCTCCCTCTCCCTCTCCCTCTCCCTCTCCCTCTCCCTCTCCCTCTCCTCTCCCTCTCCCTCTCCTCTCCCTCTCCCTCTCCCTCTCCCTCTCCCTCTCCCTCTCCCCCACCACCTTGCTTAAAAAAACCGATAACATCTGCCTTTCCTTTCCTAAGGTAGGAGAGGGGCTGTTCGTGGGAAAATAATATCTTTGAGTCCTTGGCTATCGAGCCTCTCACACCAGCTGAAATACAACGTACTTTATGCGCCTTCACTTCATCTGGCTATAATCACGAGTCTTGAGGACATTCTGTCTGTTTCTATGGCAATCCTGGCCAACTGTGCGTCAATCCTCGAACAGCGGGATGTGGCGATAAAAAAAGTACATGGCTGCAGCCAATCATAGTGTAAAGGGCTTTCACACCACGAAAAGGGTCCGGATCCGACCCATGTAACCGGTTCATACTGCATGATGTCCACACAGCGTCGACCCGTGCTCTAATTAACCCCACCCATTTCAACCCGTGTAAGGGTGCGTCCCGTCAATGAGACATGCAGGTGATGACGCATCTTCATAGAACAAGCACATGTTGTGGAACTTTCTGCGTGCGGCCCGTGTGTTTAATGCCCGAAAAGCGTGAAACGATCAGCACATTACACGGGGCGAAACTGAACACGAGCAGCGCGTGAACGCGCAGCGTGATTGACCCGTGTCGAAATTTGGAAAGGTTTACGCGGGTTGGACCCGCGTAAGTTTCGACCATTGTGAAAGGCGCTGTAGTGTGAATTGACCTTTTACACGCACGATTGCAAATGCCGCAAGGAGATGGCACGTGTGTACACACACACTGCGCATTGTATATGCTTCATTTGAGCTATAATTATAGGGCCTGTAGCAGCTGCTGCGCAACTAATATTAGTAAAACAAATTCATTGCACGTGGAGTATCCTTTCTACCGTCGTTTTCCACAGTTTTCGGTTTCGTCTGCCAATCAGCGCACCGGATCCCATCGACATGACGGGGATGCAGACTAGCGCTACCTGCAATTGACAGTATTGAAAGTAAACTTTAAAATAAATTGAGTTGTTGACGGGAGCGTGAGCCCTGGGGATAGCTAGGGCAATTGATGGTATAATGCCTCTGACTGGCGCCTCCATCCCGGCAAAGACTAGTTGACCATTATTTTTGGGAAGGCCATCAGCTCGCGGCTGGATAGCTCAGATGATGGTAAGACCTTAGTGTGGTTGTGTCCAGTGAAGGTTAAGCGGCTCAACCCCACGTGGATTTATAAAGCACCCTTCCATCTAGATCATGGCGCTATGCAACACAAGATAATTCTAAACATGGACATACATTATCAAAGGGAAACAGGATACAAGTAAGCGTTCAAGTGCTTTTTTTTTAACGACGAAATTGGGTCCAGTGATCGGATGTTGGCGGGTATAGTGTTCCAAACTTTCGGGCTAGCGATTAAAGTGAAGGCTGTGCTTGTGAAAACAAATCAATCTAAGATATCAATGGGGCGGTGTTCTGACAGCCCAATTTGCCCGATAACCACAAATGAAAATCCTCGATTATTGGCTGCGCAATTGGTGAGCAGTAATAAGCCGGAGTCCCGCTGCCGCTCTCTGGGGAGTTGGCACTCGGAGCGCATGGAGGTAAAAGTGCGGGAACAATTATTTGTCGCCTATAGAACGAAACGCACTGCTCGCGGGCACGCACGGCGTAATGGGACGCGCTCAGGTGCGAAATCACTCACTTCCTTTGGTCCTTCGTTTTTCTGAGCAGTTTGTCGTGAAGTGCAAGAGAGAGAGAGAGAGACAGAGAGAGAGTGAGAGTGAGAGAGAGAGGCGAGGTGGGGAGAGACCGAGGGAGGGAAGTAAAGTGGAAAATAATTTTGATAGCTGAAGCAACGCGATTGAATTGTAAAAATAGTTCTTTTTGTTCCTCATCAAACTGAAACAATGCGGAGCTGTCAGTGCAGTGCACTTTTTTTTAGTATGACGTCACTGTCGTGACGTCATTGGTCGGTGGGGAGCCCTTCCGTCGACGGGCGGAGCTCACGCGCCGCGGTCCGAGCCGAAACGTTCCCATTGATTGCAACACATCCTTCGCAGAAAACTTCAGAAACACTCTTTTCACAGCAACTATGGAAGCAGTTGCCTGTCAAATTTAAGTGACATTTTTCGAAGATTTGTTCGAAAGTGTTCGGGCATTTTAGGAATTGGGGAAAGCCGTTCCGAATTGTGTTACGTAACAGCCTTGCTGATTAACATAAGACCGTCAGCATTCCTCCAATAGTTTTAACCAGTACCGGCACCTATACATTTTGGAGGACGTGATAAGACGTCTGGAGACTAGGCAGGGGACGGGAACCAGCCTACAACTCTGTCCCTGACTCGACCCCCCCCCCCAAGCTTTACCGGGGTCACGACGTGTACAATTCATTTATAACGCGTTGGCCAATCACAATGCAAGAACTCTGTCGACCTGGAAACATTTTGATTGGCCGACGCCTTGCAAACTCTTGAGGGCGCACTATTGTGAATTACCCGTCTTGGTATGACGATATCGGTCATGAATCACTAGTACCAAGGCTGGGTGGCCAACCTCCCCAATGCTGAATATTCCTGTTCACAACCACACACAGATTGTCGCCAAAGTGCATTAGTGCGTTCAGACGCTGGGAATTCCGTCTGGTCCATGCATTTTGTGGCTTTTTTACGAATAGTAATTAAGTCATCATGACGTTTCTCTTGTCTCTATTTCTTGCAGTCATTTTAAAGGACTAGGCATGGAAATGGGAGGAAATTGGCTTGTGTGTTTTTTTTTATATATTATACTGCGTTTTGAAAAAGAATCTAAAGCTTCAACTTCAACAAAGAACTCTGTGTTTTCAGTTTGTGGATAACAGAGACGAAGCCTGAGCCGAAGCCTAAGCCGGGTTTTGGAAAAGGGCTCTGAACAACTGAAAGGTGTGGTCGGTTGTTTTTGAGGGGGCCGGCGAATGTAAGGATGCCACGGCGTCTTATTCCCTGACGTCATCCGTGCATCCATCCATCCATCCATCCATCCATCCATCCATCCATCCATCCATCCATCCATCCATCCATCCATCCATCCATCCATCCATCCATCCATCCATCCATCCATCCATCCATCCATCCATCCATCCATCCATCCATCCATCCATCCATCCATCCATCCATCCATCCATCCATCCATCCATCCATCCATCCATCCATCCATCCATCCATCCATCCATCCATCCATCCATCCATCCATCCATCCATCCATCCATCCATCCATCCATCCATCCATCCATCCATCCATCCATCCATCCATCCATCCATCCATCCATCCATCCATCCATCCATCCATCCATCCATCCATCCATCCATCCATCCATCCATCCATCCATCCATCCATCCATCCATCCATCCATCCATCCATCCATCCATCCATCCATCCATCCATCCATCCATCCATCCATCCATCCATCCATCCATCCATCCATCCATCCATCCATCCATCCATCCATCCATCCATCCATCCATCCATCCATCCATCCATCCATCCATCCATCCATCCATCCATCCATCCATCCATCCATCCATCCATCCATCCATCCATCCATCCATCCATCCATCCATCCATCCATCCATCCATCCATCCATCCATCCATCCATCCATCCATCCATCCATCCATCCATCCATCCATCCATCCATCCATCCATCCATCCATCCATCCATCCATCCATCCATCCATCCATCCATCCATCCATCCATCCATCCATCCATCCATCCATCCATCCATCCATCCATCCATCCATCCATCCATCCATCCATCCATCCATCCATCCATCCATCCATCCATCCATCCATCCATCCATCCATCCATCCATCCATCCATCCATCCATCCATCCATCCATCCATCCATCCATCCATCCATCCATCCATCCATCCATCCATCCATCCATCCATCCATCCATCCATCCATCCATCCATCCATCCATCCATCCATCCATCCATCCATCCATCCATCCATCCATCCATCCATCCATCCATCCATCCATCCATCCATCCATCCATCCATCCATCCATCCATCCATCCATCCATCCATCCATCCATCCATCCATCCATCCATCCATCCATCCATCCATCCATCCATCCATCCATCCATCCATCCATCCATCCATCCATCCATCCATCCATCCATCCATCCATCCATCCATCCATCCATCCATCCATCCATCCATCCATCCATCCATCCATCCATCCATCCATCCATCCATCCATCCATCCATCCATCCATCCATCCATCCATCCATCCATCCATCCATCCATCCATCCATCCATCCATCCATCCATCCATCCATCCATCCATCCATCCATCCATCCATCCATCCATCCATCCATCCATCCATCCATCCATCCATCCATCCATCCATCCATCCATCCATCCATCCATCCATCCATCCATCCATCCATCCATCCATCCATCCATCCATCCATCCATCCATCCATCCATCCATCCATCCATCCATCCATCCATCCATCCATCCATCCATCCATCCATCCATCCATCCATCCATCCATCCATCCATCCATCCATCCATCCATCCATCCATCCATCCATCCATCCATCCATCCATCCATCCATCCATCCATCCATCCATCCATCCATCCATCCATCCATCCATCCATCCATCCATCCATCCATCCATCCATCCATCCATCCATCCATCCATCCATCCATCCATCCATCCATCCATCCATCCATCCATCCATCCATCCATCCATCCATCCATCCATCCATCCATCCATCCATCCATCCATCCATCCATCCATCCATCCATCCATCCATCCATCCATCCATCCATCCATCCATCCATCCATCCATCCATCCATCCATCCATCCATCCATCCATCCATCCATCCATCCATCCATCCATCCATCCATCCATCCATCCATCCATCCATCCATCCATCCATCCATCCATCCATCCATCCATCCATCCATCCATCCATCCATCCATCCATCCATCCATCCATCCATCCATCCATCCATCCATCCATCCATCCATCCATCCATCCATCCATCCATCCATCCATCCATCCATCCATCCATCCATCCATCCATCCATCCATCCATCCATCCATCCATCCATCCATCCATCCATCCATCCATCCATCCATCCATCCATCCATCCATCCATCCATCCATCCATCCATCCATCCATCCATCCATCCATCCATCCATCCATCCATCCATCCATCCATCCATCCATCCATCCATCCATCCATCCATCCATCCATCCATCCATCCATCCATCCATCCATCCATCCATCCATCCATCCATCCATCCATCCATCCATCCATCCATCCATCCATCCATCCATCCATCCATCCATCCATCCATCCATCCATCCATCCATCCATCCATCCATCCATCCATCCATCCATCCATCCATCCATCCATCCATCCATCCATCCATCCATCCATCCATCCATCCATCCATCCATCCATCCATCCATCCATCCATCCATCCATCCATCCATCCATCCATCCATCCATCCATCCATCCATCCATCCATCCATCCATCCATCCATCCATCCATCCATCCATCCATCCATCCATCCATCCATCCATCCATCCATCCATCCATCCATCCATCCATCCATCCATCCATCCATCCATCCATCCATCCATCCATCCATCCATCCATCCATCCATCCATCCATCCATCCATCCATCCATCCATCCATCCATCCATCCATCCATCCATCCATCCATCCATCCATCCATCCATCCATCCATCCATCCATCCATCCATCCATCCATCCATCCATCCATCCATCCATCCATCCATCCATCCATCCATCCATCCATCCATCCATCCATCCATCCATCCATCCATCCATCCATCCATCCATCCATCCATCCATCCATCCATCCATCCATCCATCCATCCATCCATCCATCCATCCATCCATCCACCCACCCACTTCCAGGTTTCTCCTGGCGTTGGGCGGAGGCAATTTTCGTTGTTCTGCTAAAACGATAATAAAACCAAAGTAAATGATACTCGCCACGCCGGAAAAGTGTTCCTCGTCATTTACGGAAGGGTCGTCGATTATAAGAAAAAAATATATACTGCCTTGATTACTGCTATTGAAGAACGTAAACTTGTCGTGCGTGGTTTTTATTTCTCAGCGTGAAAATCAGATAATGGAATGGGATGCAGTAAAAGACGAAGGTTACTATATTGAGCCCAGCAAGCGTCTCCCCTCCCTTCCCCTCCTCCTCCCCTGAGATGTAGCGCGTTCTGACGCTCTGAAGACAGCGGGGTGGCTTGAACAATAGGTTACAAAGAACTGAGAGCTTTTGTCGTATTTTGACATGAAAAAAAAACCAGAGAAGACTGCGATGAATCACATGGAAATAGATGAGAACAAACCAATCTGTTATGGAATAAATTAGAGAAAAGTGTGGTCATCTGGAACCTATGGCTAACATCGTAAAAAAAAAAAAGACAGTTGACCAACATCGGTCATGTCACAAAGTCCAAAAAAGACAATAGCAAAGGACATAACACTAGGTTTAACAGAGGGCGCAGAGTGGGCAGACCTGGGAGACAGTGGCTCGATGTTGCAAGGGAATGGACCAACACCCCCGTATTTACGACCTGATATAATAGGGAAGACCAAGGTTAGGGGAGAGTGGGGGAGCATCAATGCACCAACGGTCGGTGAGTGAGAGAGCGATTGAATGAGCGAAAGGTGAAGGTTGCTGTGTAGTCAGTCCAGCTAGTCTCTCCTGAGATTTACGCGCGTTCAGCGGGGGTGTCCAAAGCTTCGGGCGCCAAACCATGCCGTCTGCCCCACAAGGGTGCGCCTTAAAAAAAGCGTCATTCCATAAAAGTGCTTCCGATGCTTTAGGCGATATACCGGACGTACTTCAATCCAGCAGACGGCGTTTGGCCCTTCTCTTTTATTTAGGAGGAGAGACTTCTCAGAGACAAAAACAACCTGAGGGTTGGTGGGTGGGTTTTTTCTTTCTTTTACATTCCCGCTCATTCCGCTCTAAAGGTATTTGGTCTTTTATCGGATTACTCGTCTTCGTGTAAGCCCAGCTCTGGCGGCGTTATAGGCGATGCTTTACAGAGGGTCGCACCGTGCTTCAGAGAAACACAAAGCCGACGGAGTCCGGCACGACTGATCAATGAGCTCGGCGGGAAAGCGGGCCAGGGGTCGTTAGTGCAGGCTCCATAATAAGCATCGGGGTTCTTATTAACGACCCTATACAACATCGGCAAAGGTCAAAAGATTGCCACAGTTTGTATGTTAAACCATTCAACATTCCAAAAAAGCAATCCTGCGAAGGTTTTAGCTCAAATGGTGATCTGAGAAAGTAGAAAAAGGTTTAAAAAAAAAATTAAAAAAAAAAGTCACGGTTTTTGCACCATTCCGTATTGTAAGCAACGGTTTATTACTTGCGAGTAATAAACTATGTGTGGATGTTTGAGTGAAGATTTCTAGGGAAGTACATCATCCAAGACCGTAAGATTTCAACATGAGGATTCTATCATGACGATCTACAAACTGTGTAAATTAGAAGGAAATATGTGGACATGATGCTTTCCGATCTTCCCAATGTTGTATTGGGCCTTGAAAAATGCATCCGGGTGTCGAGTCCCGCTCGAGTCTCATAATTCCAGGGATAAACACACGATTCGGACTCGACTTGCATGACTTGTGTTTCAATGGAGAAAAAAAAGACGGTAAAACCATTGGTGTTTGTTCCGGTTACCGCACGCTATACGATGGACTAAAATCAACGGCTTGTGGCTTTTACGGATTTGTCTAGGGTATTGAGAAACATGGGGGAATAAAGTAATCGCTCGATGCTTTGCCTGACTACTGTCAAGCATGTTTGCTTGTGCATGCCTATTGAGTATTGTTTTGTGGTTAACTGAAAGGAGTCTTTTTGTTTAACACATGGACAATAGTGGTGCCCGGATTCGGAGGGCCCGGCACATAATTATTATAGCAAACATCACCTGCGGTGGTCTCGGCACAAAGTGGTTCTTCTCTACTCTTCGGAACCACACGTACTCACAAAAGATAATTTTGCATGATGTTACGGCGAACCTATCACTTCAGATCTGCAATTCTCACCCTGAAAAACCTTCGAATCTCATTATTTTGTCTTCTCTTCTCTTCTGTGTTTTTTTTTCTCCGTTCACTCAACGTGCACACCAGGTATGTGGCCATACTGAAGCCGCTCAAGTACACGTCCATCGTGACCAACGCGCGGGCCGTCGTCTTCCTCTGCCTCATCTGGCTGGTCTCCGTGCTGATGGCCCTGCTGCCCGTGCTGGGCTGGTCCCGCTACGATTACAGCCCCTGGAACGGCATCTGCATGCCCAACTGGATGGAGTACCGGCCCTACGCCTGCTTCTACCTCTGCGTCAGCTTCGTGCTGCCCTTCAGCGTGCTCGGCTTCTGCTACCTGAACATCTTCAAGGTGGCGCGCCACCAGTCACGGCGCGTCCTCTCCCTGGAGGTGACCTCGGTGGACGGGCGCGCCTCGGCGGGGGTGGCGGGGATGGGGACGGTCGCCGGCGGCGGCGGCGGCGGCGGCGGCGGCGGCGCTCGCTCCTCGACCGGGCGCTCGGCGGGGCCGTCCTCGTCCGCCTCGGCGTCGGCCTCGCGCCGGGCCAACCCCCGGCCCCGCCTGGTCATGCGGCGGGAGAAGAAGGCCGCCATGACCCTCTTCGCCGTCATGGGCGTCTTCGTGCTCTGCGTGGCGCCCTACAACGCCGTGCACCTGGCCTTCGCCCTCCGCGGCAGCCTGGGCCTCCTGGTGGCGCTGGGCGCCACCTCCATGCTCTCCTTCGTCAACTCGGCGGCCAACCCGCTCATCTACGGCATCCTGAACCGCAAGTTCCGCCACGTGTTCCTGGAGGTCATCCGCTGCCACTACCGGCCGTCCCGCCGCTGCTGCTGCCGCTGCGGCGACGGCCGAGGCTCGGGGCGGAGGGAGGGCGGTCGGGCGTGCAGCTCGCAGCGGGACGACGTCCCCTCGGACCTGCCCACGGCCAGCCTGGGCCACCGCCTCAAGCCCGTGCCCAGGGACAGCGGCTACATCACCTCGTACACGCAGACCACCAACAGCGGGGGCCGCGGTGGGGTCGGCGGCGCGGGACTAGCCGGGATCTTCTCGGTCTCGGTCGCCTCCACCAGCAACACCCTGGCCTGCCTGGGCGGCAACATGAAGGCCATCGGCCGCCTGGCCCAGGGACAGCTGCCGTCCATTGAGGACGGAGCCCCGGACACGGGCTCGGGCACGGGCACGGGCACGGGCACGGTTGTCGTCGGGCCAACGGGCCGTGCTCTGCCGCCTCCACCACTGGCACTAGCACCGCCGACGGTGGTAGCCCAGCCCAGGACCGGCCTGCGGGCGCGCTTCCTGGAGGTCGACCAGGCGACCGGGCCGACCGAGCCGGTCGCTGTGCCTGACCAGCAGCTCCCGCTGGAAGATGCAGGGGACGGCGCTGCGGAAGGTGCGAGTGCTGGAAAGGACTCGGACACCAGGTCCTCGGGCCAGGACGACGATTTCCGACTCACCCTGACCCCCTCGGCACTTTGATCCACCATGGCATCCCTTGGCCCCTACCTGTCCCTCCCTATCTCTCTCTGTCTCTCTGTCTCTCTGTTTCTGCCTCTCTGTATCTCTCTGTCTCTCAATCTCCCTCTGTTTCTTTCTGTATCTAAATCTCTCCGTTTCTCCCTATCTTTCCATGTGTTTCTGTCTCTCTGTTTCTCTTTCTCTCTATCTACCTCTCTAATGTCTCTCACTAATGTCTCTAATCACTTCTCTGCCTGTCTCTCCGTGTCTCTCTGTCTTTTTCCCATTCTCTTACCGTCTCTTTATCTATGCCTCTGTTTCTCCATTTCCCCCTCTCTTTCTCTCTCTCAATCTATCGATCTATCTATCTCCCTCCCTCTCGCTCTCTCTCTCTCTCTCTCTCTCTCTCTCTCTCTCTCTCTCTCTCTCTCTCTCTTACTCGAACTCACTCAGCCTCTCAGTCTCTCTGCCTGTCCTTCTCTAGCCTTCTCTATTCCACACAAACACCCCTAGCGGCGGTTGTGCAATGGTCCTATGAAAACACGCTCCCTTTTGATTGTTGTTGCGCAGGGACGTACAGTAGGCAGGCTGCACGTTGAAGAACAAGCCACTGAAATTACCGTAATGGGGGAGCAAGTTCGCCCGAAGATCACCGCCGATCGCCAGCAGGTTTAATCAACCTAGAGGCCACCTACCACCCCCATACACTCCACGTGATTGATGAACGAGGGGGAAGAACATGTTTCATATGGTGCTCCTCTGATCTGCCTGGGTACGAGACCGAGGAATAGGATTTCAACACCTCGTCCGCGCCTGCATCTTCAGACAATCCTAATCTGGGCACCGCTATCGGCTAATATCGAAGAGTACCACTTCTGGGCGTGCGAGGAGGCACGGAGGCCTTTTTACGAGACTATGAAGGCTCGGGCTCGGATTTGGGCAGCGGTGTCCTTCCTTCGATTCGTTATAATGGCCTGGATAAGACTTGAAGGTGTGCATGGTTGAAGTGCCACATGTGGAAGTTCTGCTGTGACACCATTGTAACGCATCTGTGTGTGTGTGGGGGGGGGGGGTGTGTGGGTGTTTGTGTGTGGCAAAAGAGCCGCGGTAGCTCAACGTTTCAGGCAGTGTGAACGTTGAGTTACCGACTCAGCCATACACTCCTTCTCTAAAGAGATGCGTAACATGGTGTCACCGCACAAAACTCCAACTTTATAATGGTCCTGGGTGATAAAGAACGAGCTTTTGACTACATTTTAGGCGAATACTCTGTAGGCTGAACAGGCCAGGACAGCCAACCTGCACATTCAGCACAGACAAAACCACAACCCGTAATTGTTCTGGGTTTGTGAGACGCGGACACAGCCAGAGCCCGAGCCTGATCCAGAGATTCGAAAAGTGGGTGAGAGAGAACCACCTTAGGTCCTTTTGCAGACGCTTGGTGGCAGCAGACATAATCATAGAGACCTCTATTTTATCTTATTAAGAATTATAAGAATCCACGATCGCACGGATCGTGACCCCGCTCCGTCATCCGACCGCTGGTTGCCTGCATTCAAGAGGCGCCATGCGGTGCGCGGGAACCAGCTTGATCCGGATCCGGGTTCAGAAGGGCAGTTTCGGAATCAATGTTGATTATTATTGGAGTGATAAATATAGGTTTTAAGATGTGAATATTTGTTTTCTTCAATTTTGCTTCATTACCTGATAAAAACCAATCAAACTTGACTACACTGTAAAAATTGTTTGACCAAGGTTAGTCCAAAAAAATCAACTGGAAATATCATTGGTCAGGAGGAGGTCAACTCATGGATTATGTCGGTCTAAACCAATCTAAACCAATCTAAGCCAATCTAAACCAATCTAAACCAATCTAAACCAATCTAAACCAATCTACACCAATCTAAACCAATCTAAACCAATCTAAACCAATCTAAACCAATCTAAGCCAATCTTAACCAATCTAAACTAATCTTAACCAATCTAAACCAATCTACACCACTCTAAACCAATCTAAACCAATCTAAACCAATCTAAACCAATCTAAGCCAATCTAAACCAATCTAAACTAATCTTAACCAATCTAAGCCAATCTAAACCAATCTAAACCAATCTAAACCAATCTAAACCAATATAAGTCAATCTAAACCAATCTAAACTAATCTTAACCAATCTAAACCAATCTAAACCAATCTAAACCAATCTAAACCAATCTAAACTAATCTTAACCAATCTTAACCAATCTAAACCAATATAAACCAATCTAAACCAATCCCTGCATTTCTAGTCAAACCAGAACAAGTGTGGGGTAGACGATTTGGCACTATATTTTCACAGTGTGTTTTTGTAAATCCGTACGCAACGAGTTTACTTTTAAGAGGCAATGGCCACGGCATGGGGGCTATTCAACATCCTCTTCGACCAACCCCCCCCCAAAAAAAAAAAAAAACCCAAACAAAAAACTAAATCCTACCACCTTCACGACAAAAAACACTTGCGGCTCGCCGGATAAAACAATATCCACGCACTATATTGACGAAACGCACCAGTCCGCTCCCACATTGATTGTGCATAAAATTATAGACTACGACACAGCGGCCTTTCATTACTGGCCGAAATCTGAGGGACTCACGACTGCAAATTTAGTCTCCCCCAGGGAAAACGACCGGAGACAAATTCATTATAAGTGTATGCGTCGTTGTTATAAAGGCCCTATACAACATTGGTAAAGGTCAAATGATTTAAACATAACAATTCCAAAAAAGTAATACTGCGCAAATGGTAATCTGAGAAAGTAGAAAAAGGCCACAAAAAACAATCACGGTTTACGCACCGTTCTGTAGTGTAAGAAATAGTTTATTACTTAAAGTTATATCCTATTCACTCTCTTCCCCCTTCCTTAGTGTACATGTATCTGCTTTGTCCTTGTCACTCTGCCTTTGAGAAAGGTCCTGCTAGGATCGAAACGTCAGGCCCACTAAATTTTATTTTATTTGTCGATGTTTGAGTGAAGATTTCTCCAAAACGTACAGCATCCCAGACCGTAAGATTTCAACGTGAGGATTCTATCATGACCATCTACAAACTGTGGAAATCTGTGGACATCGATGTTTACGATCTTCCCAATGTTGTATTGGTCCTTTAATGGCGGACTCGCTGTCCAATATGCATAAGCCCACGTCTGCGCGACATACGGCACACACACACACACAAACACCCAAAGCAACGAAGAAACTGCCAATGAACAAGAAAGATGGCAGAACTTGCACTTTCCATATACTTATTATCAAGACGATAAGATAGAGCGGCTTGGGTAAGGTTTTTTCTTTCACTCGGCAATCTAGCGTTAGGCTTAACGTTATAAAATAATGGATTTTTTTATACGGGGATGGGTGAGGGAGAGGGAGAGGGACGCCGGATTGTCCTGTACCGCGCTTCGGAGAAAAACAAAATGGCTCTCTTGACGGTTTTAATTCTCTCCGGAGACGGGAAATATTCATGAAGCGGTAATTGCCGGAAAGGGGAGAATGGACTTTTGCCGATGTCGTTGTGTGTGTGTGGGGGGGGGGTGTGTGGGGGTGTGTGAGTGTGGGCTTACGTAAGGTGGGTTGTGGGGTACTGGAACAATGGGTGGGTACTCAGAACAATGGGCCCGCTCCTTGTGGGGTACATTGTTGGTACCCCATAAGGTTTTCACGAAACTAGTTATTTTGAATTAACTCAAAAAGGAGGAATTTCCGAGGTATGTTTATCAGTCGCAAACAGAACTATATTATATAAGGGACGTTCGCTAGAGATTTCATCCTAGGAAAGTGATTCTGGTTCGAAAGGGAGCGATTTGAATTAGGCCCTTCTGGGAGTATTTGTTTAGTACACGAGAACAAAGGGAATACCCCACAAGTATACGTGTGTGTATGTGTGTGGAAAATACATGTATAGTGGATGCCTGGAAGCCGACTCGAAATACATGTAGTCGGTCAAACGCTAATATCCTTCAGTTTGTCCTCGTACCAACCTTAAAAGGGTAAGAAAATCATTGGTTCAAGATCAAAAAATAGCATCCTCACGTTGTCTGATCCAACATATACATGAAATAGCACACCTGTGAACAATTCAACTCAATCCGCCAACCGAGTCTAGAGAAAATCGTGAAAACCGCTTCATTTCGTTTCGCGAAAATGCAGCGTTCATTGTATTGTTCCTAAAATATAATTTAGATCTCGGGGTGAGACGTCAGTTATTTCTTTACTCTTTTCTCCAAAAATACAATTTATACAAATAACATTTTATACAAATAACATTTTAGGCAGAAATATTTCAGTGAGAGGTTTCTACTATAACCATCTCCAAACTGTATAAGTTTCATGTAAATCTGTGAACATTTTCTGTTTTTCGATCTTACCAATGTTGTGTAGGGGCTTTATTTCTGCCTAAAATTTTGTATTTTGGGAGAAATGAGTAAAAGAAATAGTTTACGTCTCACCGAGATCTAAACTCTTTTTCGGAACAGTACGGCGTTGAATGCTGCATTTTCGGGAAACAAATGAAGCGGTTTTCACGATTTTCTCGAGACTTGGTTGGCGGATTGAGCTGAAATTTTCACAGGTGTGCTATTTCATGCATATGTTGGATCAGACAACGTATGGATGCTACTCTTTGACCTCGACCAATGTTGTGTAGGGGCTTTAAAGTCCAACCAAATGACTCTTTAGCCAAAAAAAAATGTGGTCACAAAAAAGCCAGTGAACTGATTCGTCAGTGAAAGACCAACTGCAACACTGCACTGGTCGAAACCAAACGCAGACCTCAATAGCATAGCCCAACATTTGTTTTTTGAAGACGAAAAACAAATCAGACAAAAGCTTTGGACAAAAATTAATGATTTTGCCAGACACTTTTCAGTCAAACGCTTGTTCAGTGCGGGAAAATACGGTATCAAATCTGAAATGTAGGCTATCCCCAACGACACTTTCACGCACATTTATCCATAGTATATCATATTTCACTTCAGAACCAAGTGCAATGACCGTGCAACTTCGGCTCATAGGTATTATTATTCAAAGGGGGCGATCCGTTCATTCATTCATTCATTCATTCATTCGATTCATTCACTCTTTTAAAAACAAGAAAACGATGCATTGGAAAGAGACATCCGATATTTTAAGCAGTACATAATGCTTCCCCCCAGTGAGTCCGGCGGAAATGTCAACTGTCTCTCGAGAAAATCTCTCTTATAGAACGGCTGTTTCAGCGCCATTTGAGCGGGAAACAGAGAGAGAGAGTTAGGTATGGAAATGTGCACGAGGGAGAGGTGGTACGTTTATAGGGGACGAGAGAAAGGGAGAGAGAGAGTGAGAGAGGAGTTGGAAGAGAGAGGGAGAAAGAGAGAGAGGGGGAGGAAAAGAGAGGGGAGATAAGAGGGAGGGAGAAAGAGGGAGAACACTCACGCGGCGGATGCGATCTCAAGAGACAGCTATTACATATTAAATGTGTATGTATTCGTTTGATTTGCTTTTAGAATTATAGTCAGTGATTCTGCCAGAACGCTCCAACGCACAGTCAATCGAATGAAAAGATCATTTCCACACAAGTTAGCCGTGCAATCTACCAAATCCGCCGTAATGGTGGTGCGTTCGATCATACTGGATAATTATAGGTTTTGGGGGGGGTTAACGTGAAGAGAAGTTGGCATTTAAGAATCGTCAACCTTAACGTAATGCAAGCACGTTGCAAACTGCTCCCCGACGTAAAGGACCCGGATGCAAATCACACCCGTTGAGAGGGTCCGACGTTTCTCCCCCCCCAAAAAAAAAAAAAAAAAAAAAAAAATTAGAAGGGGAAAGAGGCAATGGGATGCGGATGACGAAGAAAAATTGGACAGAGAAGGAAGGCTGGTAGATCAAAGGAAAGAGCAGGGAGTATTAAGGCAGAGTTTCCAAGATGGAATGGATCGAAGGGGGATAGATCGAAGCGAGAATTGGAAGAAGTGAATACAAGAAAGTAAATTTTTTATCCGGGAGGTTAAACAACACGAAAGATGATGTTGGCCGAGGTTGTTTCATCCACAGCTCCTCCGGGCTCAGACGGGCAACTAATTCATTCCGGTGACCAGGTGATTGCTTCCACTGTGAACTCACCGCCGCCAATGTTATTAATTTATTTTCTAACCATGGCATGTTGCTATGACAACTTACATCAATTCGCAATTGCATTGCGAGGTGTTGAAAGGTGGAGGTTTTTTTTTTCAACAATAGCAAATTGCTATAACGGTTGCATATACATCTTTATCAATATGAGTTCCCAACACTTGTATTGCAAAGCTTTCAAACGTACTGGGTTTTTTTACCCTACCAACTTGGTGCTCAGTATAAAGCCACGTGTGTGATGCGCGGAGTTCCGTAACACAGTGTATATAGCAAAAGGTAGACTAAGTGGCGGTGTTTATTTTAAAGGTATAAAACCTGCGTGAGTTTCGACTCTGTGTTTTTTTTTTTTTTTTTTTTTTTGGGGGGGGGGGGCTGGGTTAAGGTTGAGTTGGCTTTGGTTACGAGATGGAGGGAAGTTTTTGATGGAGTAGGGCGATTTTTATGGGGTTGTCTGTGGTTCTGTTAGATGACATGCAGCCCCCAAAGAAATTGCATCGTACGTACATTACTTATACATACAGTACTAGGGCCTATAAGAACATAAGCTTTAATCATAGATTTCGCCAAATAACTATGAAGATTGCGTATAAACACTCCATATGGCCTAAAATCCTGTATGTATATTTATATTTTTTAAGATTACGTAAGATCATACATATTATTGGGGGGTTAAAGGTCCTGTTTGAGCAGAACCGTCAAACCCTCTCTTTAAGAAAGGATAAATCCGTCGCGTCTAAAGGATCGGCATACGTCACATAATGAATATGCATGAAAGTCATTAGGGTGTCATGCATATTCATATATATACGTTTACTCAAAACCATTATTTTTCTCCCGCTATTCCGTCGCCATGGCTACATGATGAAGATAAAAAAATATGTAATTTTATTAATAATACACCGGGACTTTGGGAGTGCTAAAAATATATTATTATCAAACAATGGAAATTGATTTCACCTCTAGACTATACAAATGGTGCATATATAGGCCTATGGCATGATCCACCGTAGCTTTGAAATACTCATTTGTACGTATGTAAATGTATAATTATCACCTGTACCATTAATTTACTGTGAAGCAAATTCAAGTACACGTTTGTATAAATAATTATGTATATTAATAATAACCTTAATTCATAAAACCGAAATATAATATTTTGTACAAGAGATATTATAATATAAAGAAAATTTTGGGTAAGATATTTTGCTTTGTATCAGAAACCAAATACGTGTTCCCGTTGTCATGACCACTGTGCAATTCTATTGTAAATTGAATGTAGACATTAATAAAAAATAGAAAAAAGATATCCAAGTTTCGAGAAGAATCTGTAGTGTCCCTTATATCTCTTTCAGAAATTAAGGCCGTGTCCGAAACGGGCTTCCAGACCTACGGCTAGGGCTATTGTCTTCGCATCTCCGTGTACCGGGGAAGAAGACCTAGACCTAGCTCTAGACGCCCGTTTCGCGGCCTTCGTCACGGAATGACCCTTTTAGTGCCTTGGCCTTGGCCTTTTCTACCCCAAATATAATGCCGTAAAAGTTCGCTTTGGCTGCTCAACTAGTCTTTGGCGGGGTCGGGGCGCAAACGACTAGTCGACTATTTGGGAAGGCCACCATCAAAGGGCCGGATAGCTCAGATGGTAAGAACGCCGATACGCAAAACCAGAGGTCTTGGGTTCAAGTCCCGATCTTCTCAAAGTTTTCTTTGCCATTTTTTTTCTTCAAGATTGTTTCAAAGTTCCAAGTCAGTTTTTCCTTGAATTGTTTGACTTGCATTGAAAAAGCTGCACCTAATTTGTGCTATCCCCGAGCTGCTGTAGACAGGTTTACAACAATTGGTTGTTTGCAACTGAATGAAAGCGGGGGCATGATCCCAGGTGTCGGTTTCACCAAACTCATCGTAACTTACGATTAATCGCAAGGCGACGAGCGATGCACAGAAACCATGAGGGTCCAACACAACTTACGATGGGTTATCCATCGTGAGTTGAGTTACGATTCATCGTAAGACTTTGTGAAATCGATCCCAGGAGATATACGGCAGTTAATGCATGCATTGCTTCTGGCTGGCATCCCGGGGAAGGACAACATTACTTTTGGGAAGGTCACCATCTATAGGGCTGGATAGTTCAGGTGGTGAGAGTACTGGTACGCAAAACCAGAGGTCTCGGGTACAAGTCCCGGTCCAGCCAAAGTTGTCTTTGCCTGCCCTTTTTTCAAAATTGATATTTCCGACGAAGATGCAGACAGCACGGTATAGCACGGTCATTTATGTGGGCGTGCCTATGGGGAGATGGGGGAGACTCGGTGTGTACACGCAATATCCAACGATCAATTCGGATATGTGACCCGGCACAACGATATGAGGAATATCCCACCAAAACACTTTTTGAGTAAACAAGGCCTGAAGTTAAAGTATCTTCACAATTCGATTACAAATAAATTTTCTTTTTTTGGTATTTTCGGAAATTTTAAATATTAGAGGATTTATATTTTGATATCATTTGAAAGCTAATGGTATAATCTTTCACATCATTAGAAAATAGAAAAATCTCAAAAGTGGGGGTTATTCCTCATTATGCTGTGCCGGGTCACATATAATAGGGGAAAACATTGGTATCCAAATGATTTGAAGGTTCTGGTGGTGAAAGCACGGCCAGGGAAGTCTGCGTTGACGCTATGCACCATCTCCTTCGAGGAATATGGCTCCGGGAAGTAAAGAATACTGTAAGTGCACTTTACAGAGCCGCGCTTTCTAAAAAGAGCTGACTTAACAAAATGATGTTATCGCAATTTGTTACAGAATAGTTTCAAGCCGTGAATATTTGAATACGTTCATAGGGTGTGAACTTGCCAGCGGGGCACGATGGATGGGGTGCAGGCTACCATTTTTGTTTTAAATCGGGTAGGTCTAACCGCCGGTGTTAGACCGCGCCGGGACCTCCGAATCCGGAGCTCCATTGGCTTGACTATGCGACGGGGCCCTCCGAATCCGGGCACTATTGTCCACATTCTAAACAAAGACTTGACTGCCTGTAGTGGAGGCCGGAGTCTGCGGTCGGGGATTGACAACACCGTACACGCACACACACACGCACACACAGACCCACAAGTCCATTACGGTCCATTGACGACGCACAATGGGCCCTTTTTCGAACGGATAATCTCTTGACAAAAGCCACAACGACGTCCGAATTGTGCCAGGTTTTACTCTCTTGTACCCATAGTATACCCTTATCGACTTATTTCACCGAAATATATTGTTCCGATTGTTTTAGCGAGATTTGAAAATGATGCATTGTTCAAAAAACCCCGTATGGCGGTCATCGGCGCTGAAAAACACCCCGGCGCGAAGTGGTTTTAACGACGCCTGTAATGTTTTCTTATCTGTGTCGGGACGGGATGGAGGGAGTAGGCCTATACGAGTGTACGCGCACTCTGTATTATTATTAGGCCTATATACAGATTTATGATATACGGGAAAACATTGAGGCTGTTTGATCATGCTAATAGAGTGTGCACTTGCGTGGGAGGTGGCTAGAAATAGGAAGAAGAGGAAGGATAGGCAACCTCTAAACGAAGCGATAATTAGGCCTAAAGGGGTTTTTTCCCTTCACGTTGGCCCGTATAATGTATACTATAGCCTGGCAAGGACGTTGACTTTTCAACATTAATTCAGTTGCAATGAAAAGCTATAATTATGTATACAACAATAATATGTATCTACAATTTACAATACAAACATCGTCCATCGCCCATCGTCCATACCAAGAAAATAACATTGGAAGGGTATTCGAGGATCCAGCCATGAACAGAGGCCTTCGCTGTGTCTCGCTAATGCGAGCAGCCGTTCGCGGTAAAGATCCCAGAGCAGTTCTCAATTTTCTCAATATTCAGATCCACAATTCGCTGGGAAAACAAATAATCAAAGGAAGATCACGAGAGGGTAAGCACTGACATCAAAGTTAATTGCCTCATATTTTTCAACCGATTATAGAGATCTATGCCAAAACATGACGCCAATGAAGACATGATACACTCTTAAATACTATATGGATTTATTTGAATTGACTAAATTTACTAAGCATAAAGCAGACAGGTCTACATCGGACTCCAGAAGGATGGAGAAAACCTGGGGATCACTCCAAAGAAAGGCCCGGGACAGACGGGAGTAGAGAGCTTTTCTTGCTGCCCTATATGCCAACAGGCATAATGGTAAGTAAGTACTAAATGGGAAGCACTATTATCATTGTGGATAAATAGGTTTGCGGTGACACCATGTACATTCTCTTTTGTGAGTAAGTGTGGTTCCGATAAGAACCGGAGGAGCTCTCTTTTGTGAGTAAGTGTGGTTCTGAAAAGAACATGAGGAACTCTTTTGTGAGTAAGTGTGGTTCTGAAAAGAACCTGAGGAACTCTCTTTTGTGAGTAAGTGGGGTTCTGAAAAGAACATGAGGAACTCTCTTTTGTGAGTAAGTGGGGTTCTGAAAAGAACCGGAGGAATTCTCTTTTGTGTGTAAGTGTGGTTCTTAAAAAAAGGAGGAACTCCTTTTGTGAGTAAGTGGGGTTCTGAAAAGAACCGGAGGAACTCTCTTTTGTGAGTAAGTGTGGTTCTTAAAAAAAAGGAGGAACTCCTTTTGTGAGTAAGTGTGGTTCTGAAAAGAACCGGAGGAACTCTCTTTTGTGAGTAAGTGTGGTTCTTAAAAAAAAAAGGAGGAACTCCTTTTGTGAGTAAGTGGGGTTCTGAAAAGAACCGGAGGAACTCTCTGTTGTGAGTAAGTGTGGTTCTTAAAAAAAAAGGAGGAACTCCTTTTGTGAGTAAGTGTGGTTCTGAAAAGAACCGGAGGAACTCTCTTTTGTGAGTAAGTGTGGTTCTGAAAAGAACATGAGGAACTCTCTTTTGTGAGTAAGTGGGGTCCTGAAAAGAACCGGACCTATTAATAACTATTAGTAGAGGAACTATTATCATTATATCCGCTCAACCAACACATTACAACAAATTATTATGACCCAAAGTAAAGCAAGCTCGCTGCGCCTTGAACACCCCTCATCAGGGTGGATATGTGTCGCGCGTTGTAAGTCTTTACTATCATTATTATCATTGAACGGCTTGTATATACGTATTGCCCAAAATGCATACCCTCGGAATGGCGAGGTTCTGACGATGTGAGACCTTTCCTCCAACGCAGACTGGGCCTACTCTACACCACGAGTGTGGGAGCCACACCACTGCCCAGCTAATTCGACAGCACTACATTTACATTTTCGTCGAGAATGGGAAAGCTTTTCTGAGGCCTATAACCACTGACCGCTGTGGGGAGGTCTACACAAATGGTTAAATGGATTTTCAAGCGATGGAGGTGGGGATGAAGCCCTATAGCGACATCGTTGCCTGCGGTAGATGATGTGTGCGGTGAGATAACCTCGGTCAACTTCCCCGTCTGCCCCGTGGTACATAGCACGGGATTCAAAGCCTCGGAAGCGGGTACCAGACTGGCAGCCTCAGCCATTATTTTGATCAGCCCCAACTGGCTGCGGCCGGAAATAGTGCACCAGTCGAACGGGACTGGCTCGCAAAGCCGCTCGGCAAGAGGCTTCCATAGACCCGTGCGTAGTTTGAAGTCGCTACTGCACTGCACTGGATTCGGACACGTGAGCAAGCGGCAAGAGGTCCATCGACCTATGACCTGTTGCTGGCGGCTTTCAGTAATAGGGTCTTAAAAGTTTAATGTCGTGACGCAAGCTGACGTCACGAGATGCGAAGTAAGTTGAATTTCTTTGTGCAGATGTGTCACTATGGAAAGGGGACAATCTCCTACGCTCAAAAGAAGCCAAGTTAAGCCCCTTTCCCATACTAAGCATAAAGAACAAATCCATCGTGATTTATCCTCGTCCTAGAAAAAAAATCCCTTTACGCTGATAAATGGAGGACTTAAAAGGTATACAGAAATCAAAATTGACTTGGGGTTAAATAAATCGGTATTGTTATAAAACCCAAAGTGTCTATCATTTTTGAGACCAAATATTATGAATTTAGCAAAAAAAACACTAGATTTTGGTCCGAAAATTGTGCCCCCCATTTTGGAGACGAACGTACTACGTCACATACATAATTTGTGGTCAGCCGTGAGGTCGTGCGCTTTGCACTGGCCCTGCATTGTCTCTACTGTCTATCAGCCGTAAATACCGCACTGTCACATGCGCAGTAGCACACTTTATCGTCTCAGCATTTCGATCCCCTTGCTCAGCTGCTTTTAATCTGTATGTGACGTCACATGTTAACGGGGGAATTTTGGGGGCGGTTGAACATGGAAATTTTTCAATGTTTTTGGGCGAAATTAGGCGCTAACAAAAATCAAATCCTTTATTGATTATATTGTGAACATGCCCTAAGGAGAGTTTTTAGCTCTTTTCCAAATCCTATTTCTGTAGACCTTTAATCTGGTTAATCTCTGATTATTCGGATTTTTCGATCTGGGTGCGGTCGGGCGCGTTGTGATTGCGAAGTCATCAACAGACACTACAGTAGTTGATATTGCGGTGGAGTCATATTTCACTGGGTTTCCAGCGCAACTTTCATGTGTTCACTTTATATCAGCATGCAGTTCGATTCGCAAGAGGAAAATTCGAAGACAATAAGCCGACAGACTGTCAAAAGGTGATGGTTGTGTTTCCAATTGGTTGTTCTTGCACCTTATTTTAGGTCGTCACCACCTTGAATGAAAATATAGTATAGATTCAATTGAATAAGCGATGACGTGCGCGTTAGTCAATATTCAGTGGGGTTGGTGAATATTCAGTGGGTTGATGAACTGTCAGTAGGGTTGGTCAATATTCAATGAGCTTGATGAATATTCAGTGAACTTGGTGACTATTCAGTGAGCTTGGTGAATATTGAGTGGCGTTGATGAATATTCATTGAGCTTGGTGAATATTCAGCGGGGTTTGGTGAACCTTCAGCAGAGTTGGTCAATATTTAATGAGCTTGATGAAAATACAGTGAACTTGGTGACTATTCAGTGAGCTTGGTGAATATTTAGTGGCGTTGGTGAATATTCATTGAGCTTGGTGAATATTCAGTGGGGTTGGTGAACATTCAGCGGGGTTGGTGAATGTTCAGTGAGCTTGGTGAATATTCAGTGGGGTTGGTGAACATTCAGCAGGGTTAGTGAATATTCAGTGAGTTTGGTGAATATTCAGTGGGGACGGACGTTGGTGAATATTCGTAGGGTTGGTGAATATTCATTTAGCTTGGTGACTATTCAGTGGGTTTGGTGAATATTCATTGAGCTTGGTGAATATTCAGTGGGTTTGGTGAATATTCATTGAGCTTGGTGAATACCCAGTGGGGTTGGTGAATACCCAGTAGGGTTGGTGAATATTCAGTGAGCTTGGTAAATATTCAGTTGGGTTGGTGAATATTCAGTTGGGTTATTGAATAGCAAGTGAGCTTGGTGAATATTCGGCGAGCTTGGTGAATATTCCGTGGGTAAAAAGCAGGTGAGAGCAGGCTCGTCTGAGGCCAATGTAAATCTACACGGGCTCCTGG
This sequence comes from Luidia sarsii, assembly GCA_949987565.1. Taxonomy (NCBI): domain Eukaryota; kingdom Metazoa; phylum Echinodermata; class Asteroidea; order Paxillosida; family Luidiidae; genus Luidia; species Luidia sarsii. The sequence goes on along the minus strand of OX465108.1, from coordinate 13,821,501 downwards.
TAAACAGACTAAGGTAGGCCTATGCCAAATCATCCAGCCGGGCTCTGCATTTCCTCCAATTCAAACTCTCCCGAAATTGGAGAGGAATCGACGGTGGAGCGAGCCAGCGGGGCTTGGCAAGTGCCCTTAACATCACGCAGACACTGATCAGACATACGAGCGAGTGAATGATAACAGGCTCCTAATGGTACGAGTGCATGCAAGCACTCGGAGCGAAAGAAAACAACTCGGCTCCCCCACCACCACCTTAATATCATTTTCGCCTTGGGCACAGGTGGCCCGAACGAACCCGAGCTAGCATAGACAGCGGGCGCACGGCATCCATCGGAAGGCTGAGATGGAGGAGGACGAGGAAATCGAGGACGGAGGACGAGGAGGGTCAGGATGGGGAGGACGTGGACGAGGAGGAAAACGAAGACGAGTACGAGGACGAGGAGACACAGGAGGGGAGTAGGAGGTGGTGGGTGAGGATCGGAGGAGTAAGAGAAGCGGAGATTGAGGGAGAATAGATGAAGGATGAGGCTTAGAGGAGATGTACCGGTAACAGTGGAGGTGGGGGAGGAGGAGGAGGATTAGGATCGGAGTAAGAGAAGCAGAGATTGAAGGAGAATAGAGAGGGGAGGAGGCTTACAGGAGATGTACCGGTAACAGTAGAGGTGGGGGAGGAGGAGGACTGGAGGAGGAGAAGGGGTGGGGAGGAGGAGGAGCAGGAGGAAGGAGTGGAGGAGGAAGAAGGGGAGAAGGTGGGGGAGGAAGAGAAGGAGGTAGGGGAGGAGCAGGAGGAGCAGGAGGAAGGGGAGGAGGAAGAGGGGGAGGAGGTGGGGGAGGAGGAGAAGGAGGTGGGGGAGGAGGAGAAGGAGGAGAAAGAAGAAGAGGAGGAAGAAGAGGAGGAGGAAACACAGTCCACGCGTTCGCCGGAGGCGGCCCAATCTCGGGAAGGCCGTCTCCGTGGCAACGAAGCGGGCCCGAGAATCCATCGAGCCTCGCCAGTGCGTCCCGTTCCATCTCCACTAAATTGGAACAAGCACCCGTGGAGCGGAGCGAGCCGTTCTCTGAATCGGGTGGGTGGGGGTGTGGATGAAGTGCCCGCAATTTCCGCTCGCAGACATGTTTTCCTTTTAAGATCGGACAACGCCATGTAATCGCAATATAGTCTGGTGTTCGTCTGTGTAGCCTTATATCACCAGAACGTTATTCACAGGACAGACAATCGCCTCTATTAAAAAAAAAAGGCTCGAGAAAAAAATCATATGGCGTTTGGGAGGTCACAATCATTGGATCTGGCATGACACCGGATTTGTTTTTCGTCTGGGAACGTTGCCAGCGAAATGCTTATTGCGTGTGTATCAGTGCATCTGGTCAAGTAGCTGGGGCTACGAAAGCTCATGCCTCATGTTGTTGTTACGTAGGCCGTTTTCAAAACGAAGGCTTAGGCTCTGGCTTAGACTTCGATCCTATTTATCGTTATATTGTCACGGGCATCTAAAGACAAGCGGTTGGCCGCAGTTTCTTGGGGGAAAACCCTGTACCTATCAAGCCAACAAACCTTCGAATCCGGAGAGAAAAACCACAGCCTGGATTTTCAGGTTTTGTCAGACGGAGACGAAGCCTGAGCCCGAACCTAGGCCTTCATTTCGAAAACGGCCTTAATTAGCGCCCGGCGTGAAAACTCTGAGGGCGCCCTCGGCTTCGCTTCTGGATTGGATACATTTTGGGACTCCAATCTTCTGGTGACAACCGTCTTCTGTCTATCCCTATACTGGGTCAAAATCTCTCGGCGACAGATCGTTCTCTATAGCTGGTACCAAATTGACATCGGGAATGCATGCTTCGTCTGTCGTTATTTTCAGAAATCGACTAAAAAAAAATGATTCTCATAATCCATGTCTTGTACAGCGCCTTGATCCGTTTCTGTAAAGAGGGTTTATAAATACCCGTTTTTACGATCAAAGACCCAGAAGATTCGCATAATTATGAATCTAATTAGGAACCTTCGTTCTGTTTGCGTGAGGCGCAGCTGGAGGAGAAGCCTCAGCCTACAGAAGGTCTATGTCAGTATGTGTACAAGACAAATAATGTGGTGGTAGGCCGAAGGGTCAGTGCCGGTGTCACGATCTGAAGTGGGTGGCCGTGCTAAAATGGGTGGGTGACGTCACCACCCATCTGAGCACGTAGCAACAACCTGCTGAAATAGGCGAAATAGGCGGCGTGCTAAGATGGGTGGGTGAACTGAGCGCGTGCGGGCGCCCTTTACGCTAAATTGATTGCCCATATATGGCAGCCCACCCATTTGATCATGCCACCCATTTTAGACTGTCACACCGGCACCAATTCCATGAAGCCGATTAACCACGAGACCTCCGAATTCGGCGGTGTTGCGATGCGCCGGGAACTCCGAATCCGGACACCACCACTATTGTTCAGGTTTAAAAACAAAGGCTCTTCTCAATATACCAAAAATAAAATATATAGCATGACAACAAACACACAGACGTCCGATTAGTGTATACAGCTACTGATTTATTTCACTTCGTTTATAGTTTTCCCCATTGTTTAGCGAGTTTTTTTAGAATGGCACAACAACATTATGTGGAGGTTCGGGGCACTGAGAAGAAGCCAGGTATATGAAGTGGCTCAGCGTGGAAATCTGCAACGCAAACAGTCTCCCTGGCCCCACACACAGAACTACAAGCCACATTGCGACGTGACGTCAATTGCTTTTGGACTCGAATTCCATCGTTCTTTACTTCAGCATGAGATGAGACATTCGGGGGGCTGGCAAGCTGTGCCTATAAATCATGACCCTTTTTGTATGCTGACGCAAATTGGGGTGGTTAAAGGCCCTATACAACATTGGTAAAGGTCAAAAGATTGCCACAGTTTGTGTGTTAAACCATTAAACATTCCAAAAAGAGAAATCCTGCGAAGGTTTTAGCTCAAATGGTAATCTGAGAAAGTAGAAAAAGGCAACAAAAAATTCACGGTTTTCGCACCATACTGTGGTGTAAGAAATAGGTTATTACTGCCTAGTAATAAGCTGTTTGTCCATGTTTTGAGTGAAGACTTCTCGGTAAGTACCGCATCCCAGACCGTAAGATTTGAACATGAGGATTCTATCATGACCATCTACAAACTGTGTAAATTAGAAGGAGATCTGTGGACATCGATGTTATCCGATCTTTCCAATGTTGTATTGGGCTTTTAAGTAGCTCAAGGAAAATGGGCCCCAGCAGCCCGATGATAATACGTGCAATGAGTTAGAAATATGCTTGTGTCTCGTCATCCCTTCACCCCCACACAAAAAAGAAACCCTTATAATGGCATACTCCAAGATTACATCCCCTCAAGGAAGGACAATGCGCAGCAAGTCTGATATATGGGAACTCCTACGTAGACGAATTTCCTCCCCCCCCCTCCCTCGATATAAGTCAGACCGATCCCCTCTACCCGTCCCCTATCCAAATGGCCCAGTCTGCAGAGTGTGCTTGCTAAAGAAGGAAGAACAGAAACCACCAGAACAGGTCGTTCGACCATTTGTCACCGTGATGATATATTAGGACTGCGTTTCAATTCCGGCAGGGGGAAATTTATTAGCCTCGAACCACAGACTCGGTCCAAAGTCTTCAGAGGATAAATAAGTGTTGGGAGGGTTTTTCACAGCAGTAAAGAAGGTTAAAAATAATTTTAATAATAACCGTAGAAATGCGTGGATTTCCTATTTCTGTCTCTAGCTCTCTATCACATCTCTTTCTCTGCCACTCTATGTCTCTCTCTCTATCTCCTCTATTTCATTGTCTATCTCAGCTTGTCTCCCTTGATCTATCTGTCTGTGTGTGTGTGTCTCTCTCTCTCGCTCGCGTGCAATTGAAATATTTCTCCATCCTTGCGAAATGGTCTCCCCTTGAAGTGGTTGACCCATTTCTCTTCTCTATCTTGTTACTGAGTGGGAGGAGGCACAGCATAGCATGGTTGACCGATGTGTGCCGTGTGCCTGCGCGGCTGATGAGTGTTTGTAGACTGGGGCTGGACCGGCCCCACCTCTCCCCCTCCGTGCACAAACACACCAGCAGCGCCGTCATCGTCTCAGGCAGACGTGGAGACATACTGCTTGGCCAGACGCTCCAGCTCCGCCTCCTGTGCAACGGAAGAGAGCCAGACCCCAAAAAAAGAAAAAAAAAAGAGAAGAGGACTCTGAGGAAATGCTGTCACCAATCTATAAAATCTGACACCATGGCAAATTCAGATGAGAATTGAGAGTCTGCAAGGCGATAATGATCGCAGTGTTTACCGGTACCACCGTGGATGAAGAGTGGGGCTCAGAGGAGATCCCTTGGCAACTCAACGGAATGAAACCGACAGTTTGGCCTTCAGAACTGCCAGGTTGAATGAGCTGCAGGAAAGCTACAAGCCACTCTTGACAAAGGGCTGCAAGGAGCTGAGGGGCACAAAGACTTCTCAGAACTCGGGGAAGCAGGAAGCAAGATCACGGACAGGAATCCAGATCATAGATGCAAGATCAAAGATAGGATCACAGATGCAAGAGCATAGAATCATAGATGCAAGATCATACATGTAGATAGGAATCTAGATCATAGATGCAAGATCATATGTGAAGATAGGATCATAGATGCAAGAATATAGATAGGATCATACATATAGATGCAAGATCATCTAGATACAAATCCAGATCATAGAATAGATGCAAGATCATAGCCAGGGAGCCAGATCTAAGATGCAAGATCATAGATAGGATCATAGATAGGAATCTAGATCATAGATGCAAGATCACAGACAGGAATCCAGATTATAGATAAAAGATCAAAGATAGGATCACAGATGCAAGATCATAGCTGCAAGATCATAGACAGAAACATAGCTGCAAGATCATAGACAGACACAAGATCATAGACAGAAACATAGACGCGAGATCATGGATAGGAACATAGACGTATTAGACAGGAGAAAAAGAGCTACATGTAAGATCATGGCATGAGTATTGTTCAAACCTCTGAACAAAATATACATAGTGACCATTCATTCACATTATAGAATTCTTAGAATCCAATTCAAAGTTGATGTCTGGAGAGGTGCATACATGTCAGGACGGCCTCCAAGTCACAAGACAGTGGCTGGCCCTGACCAATTCTCAGGCAATTTTCGCAGCTGCCATGGCAAGGTGTCAAGGTGCGTCTCCAGTGAGCGATATGCCGTGCGAGGGATGGCATTTGGGGAAACGCTTGGTGCGAACCATGCGTTCCACAATCTCCTTCCCCTTCCCCGCCGCTAAAGGCACTCAAACAAACCTCCCTAAACCCTCTCCCAGTCCCACCACGATTCAAACGCGTGATGGGCCGGGCCCTTCAAGCCCAAAGCCACTTATCGGATTGTCCCGTCGTCATTATCGTCCCAGTTGCCCTGGCAACTGATTACTTTGCCGTGGCGACATCGCAATTGACTTTTTCTTGTATTCCAACCTTTCATTGCCGCACATGCCACCTACGGAAAGTGCATTTTTTTTATTTCTTCTTTTTTATTACTTTTTTTTTTTTTTAGAAAATGGCAGATTCATTAGAGTCTGGATTACGCCGTGGACAACTGCTCCGTGGCATTTCCGCTCCGGGTCTCTGTATAAATATTCAGCCCAAGAGCTCGCTGTTTGCGCCGGGCACATTTACATTGCATCCTGTGTAACACATGCACTTCCAATTGGGTATGCATGCATTCAGTCGCATTTGAAGAGAATGGCAAAACGACTAGATTACGAATGCAAATCAGCCACCAACCCAACCAGCCACCACAAACAATCAGACAAGCCGCCAAAATAACCTAAATGCAACCACCCAACCAGTCAGCCACCGATCCAACCAGCCACCACAAACAATCAGACAAGCCACCAAAATAACCTAAATGCAAACATCCAACCAGTCAGCACCGATCCAACCAGCCACCACAAACAATCAAACAAGCCGCTAAAATAACCTAAATGTATGTAAATGAAACCACCCAACCAGACAGCCACAAACCAACCAGCCACCACAAACAATCAGACAAGCCACCAGAATAACCTAAATGCAACCACCCAACCAGTCAGCCACCAACCAACCAGCCACCACAAACAATCAAACAAGCCGCCAAAATAACCTAAATGCAACCACCCAACCAGTCAGCCACCGATCCAACCAGCCACCACAAACAATCAGACAAGCCACCAAAATAACCTAAATGCAAACACCCAACCAGTCAGCACCGATCCAACCAGCCACCACAAACAATCAAACAAGCCGCTAAAATAACCTAAATGTATGTAAATGAAACCACCCAACCAGACAGCCACCAACCAACCAGCCACCACAAACAATCAGACAAGCCACCAAAATAACCTAAATGCAACCACCCAACCAGTCAGCCACCAACCAACCAGCCACCACAAACAATCAGACAAGCCACCAGAATAACCTAAATGCAACCACCCAACCAGTCAGCCACCAACCAACCAGCCACCACAAACAATCAGACAAGCCACCAAAATAACCTAAATGCAAACATCCAACCAGTCAGCACCGATCCAACTAGCCACCACAAACAATCAGACAAGCCACCAAAATAACCTAAATGCAACCACCCAACCAGTCAGCACCGATCCAACCAGCCACCACAAACAATCAGACAAGCCGCCAAAATAACCTAAATGCAACCACCCAACCAGTCAGCCACCGATCCAACCAGCCACCACAAACAATCAGACAAGCCGCTAAAATAACCTAAATGCAAACACCCAACCAGTCAGCACCGATCCAACCAGCCACCACAAACAATCAAACAAGCCGCTAAAATAACCTAAATGTATGTAAATGAAACCACCCAACCAGATAGCCACCAACCAACCAGCCACCACAAACAATCAGACAAGCCACCAGAATAACCTAAATGCAACCACCCAACCAGTCAGCCACCAACCAACCAGCCACCACAAACAATCAGACAAGCCACCAAAATAACCTAAATGCAACCACCCGACCAGTCAGCGCCGATCCAACTAGCCACCACAAACAATCAGACAAGCCACCAAAATAACCTAAATGCAAACATCCAACCAGTCAGCACCGATCCAACCAGCCACCACAAACAATCAGACAAGCCGCCAAAATAACCTAAATGCAACCACCCAACCAGTCCGCACCGATCCAACCAGCCACCACAAACAATCAGACAAGCCGCTAAAATAACCTAAATGCAACCACCCAACCAGTCAGCCACCCAATCAATCATCGACCTGACCAGCCAACAAACTCTCCCAACCACCCAACAAAGAAACCAATGACACCACAGCCAACAGACAAACCAACAACCACCCGGCCAGCCAAACGACCCCCACTAGCCCACATCAATCAACCTGCCAGATATCCTACAAAACAAACCAAGAACAAGCAAGCTAAACAACTCCACCCAAGCACACCAACCAACCGACCAACAAACAAAATAGGCACGTCTAAAAATCTCCAGCCCCCAAAGCCACATCTACATGTAACTCCTGGAGATGCACGAGATCCCGAGCCGTTTGGGAATTGTCCCATCAGTCCAACAAGAAATCCAACCCCTAATCCTAGACTCTATTGCAGAAAATCCCCACCCAGAGTCTTCCAGGGAGACTGAACGCTATCAATGACACCGCAATCGAAATCTCGGTCAGCGATGATGAAAGACCTCAGACTTTTAGTGATGAAAGGAAGTCCCCCCCACCCCCCCCCCCCCACCCCCAAAACAAAAATCATCAATCTCATTTTATTCGTCCTGGTCTCCTTTTCCGCCAGACGCATACCATCACAGGACCCATGATAGATGGGGACAGGGCAGTGCAAACCACACTGACACTCCCACCATTTCCAGCTAAGAAATCGTAATGACACCCAAGCCCTCGTTAACGGCCTGCCGACGAGTGGCGGGAGGCGACAAAAGCTGTGCCAGGAAAAAAAAGAAATAACCCCCAAAAATCCTTAAACATTTCTTTCAAGAAATAACAACTAACAAACACTGAGGCGGGTTTCCGACCTTAAATTTTGGAGAACCAGATCATTCAAATTAATGCAACCTTAAAAAGACCCACCCCCACCCAAAAAAAAACAAAAAAAACAAACAGATCCCCACCATTATTTCTGTCCTGCGTGACATTTTCCAATAAATCCCCATCAGCTTGCAGTGCGCTTCCACTAAAGCCCCAGACAAATCCATCCCTCTCGTGCCAGGCAGGCCGTTTTCCATGCTTGCCCATCAGATACACGTATGAACCTTTCTGTAACCAATTCCCCGACTACATCCCTTGGGCACATACCGGTACTGCCGGTCCTTCACTGAGACACAGACAAAGCAGTGGGGTTGTCGTGTCTTGACACGACCAGGGAAGGATCAGGATGGGGGCTAGGCGTGGTGGGGCGAGATGGGGTTAGCGGGGCAGGGTTGGGTAGGGCGGGGCAGGGTGTTGTAGAGCAGGGCAGGGTTTCCAGCAGGGTGTGGTAGGGCAGGGCGGGGCAGGGTGTGGTTGGACAGGGCGGGGCAGGGCAGGGCAGGGTGTGGTAGAGCGGGGCAGGGAGGGCCAGGGAAGGACAGGACAGGGTAGGGTGGGGTAGGCCAGGGCAGTGCAGGGCAGGGCAGGGCAGGGCAGGGCAGGGCAGGGCAGGGCAGGGCAGGGCAGGGCAGGGCAAGGCAGGGCAGGGCAGGACAGGGCAGGGCAGGGCAGGGCGGGGCGGGGCGGGGCAGGGCAGGGCAGGGCAGGGCAGGGAAGGGCAGTGCAGAAAACATCTTTATAAGCTCAGAGATAAAAACTCTACTAGGTGCTAGTACTAGTATACCAAAATATACTAGGGACATACTGTACTGGTACGCATCCCTCGCTCTACTCATTTCACTGCTAAGGATTTAGTGGACACAAGTATCAAATGTCTCCTCATGCTTTGCTCAATCAGTGTCAGACTCCCTCATGAACAAGGACGGACCCCTCCATTCAATTATTTCAGCGTAATCTATGTTCTAATATTACTTTTGGGTGCGATTACTTTGACTTGCTTTTGATGATATCGTATATATTATTGTATTTCTTCATTGAACACAAACTGCCACAAGTGATGAGATTGCTTCACCATAGTGTGGCATTCCATTTATAGTTGCTCTTTGGCAGGGGAACAAAGATGAAAATGTTCTCATTACCAATACTGGTCTGTGTACTGTATTGCAAACACACACACACACAAACCCATACTCATTTTTGTATCCTTGTGGAGACATTGCTTTGTCCGTGTGCACTATACAACCGTGTGAGAAACAACGTTTTAAAAATGCTCCCATTTCAACCACATTCACCTTCCTTGGTACAAATTTGAACCGTATACATGTACATGTCCCTTTCATATTAACACTTCAATTTGCGAGTTGAGACAGGTTCTTACCTATCACAAATTTGAATTACTTCCAAATACCAGTTTCGTGAAAAAACTTGTGGAGACCTATACACCTTTACAATTTCCAAAGTCTTTTTTTTATTACCAAAAGGTGGTGAAACCCTGTGCAGAAAATATGCAGTAGACTCGGGAGGAACAACAGGAACCTCTATTGGAAGAGTAAAGTCAGAACTGTGCACTAGAGAAGCATTCCCTCATTGGCAAAACAGCCATGGGCTGGGTGAATTTCTTTTTTCGAATTACTTTTTTTCCCATGAAAAGAAGCACGAGGGCCTGACATTTCCATCTAAGCTGGCCCTCTCCTATCTTAAGGGTCATGGTATTTAATACTTTCATCGTACATCTGTGGCCATTATCGTCAATTTTTTTTTTTTTTTTTTATCTTGGGTCATTGCTCTGGGCTTGACAAATGGCCAGTGATCAGCCACCGAGAGCCTGTGCGAGGCCAGTGGCCAGCATACAAATGACACAGATAAACTGAATTTTGAGAAATGGCAAAGAAAATCTGACTAAGGACACGAACAAGACCTCTTGTTTTGCGTATCAGCACGCTTACCACCTGAGCTATCCAGCGTTTTGATGGCGGCCTTGCCAAATGCATCCACTGTACAAGTCAACTAGTCTTTGCCGTGCGAGAGTGCCGGTCAAAAGTAATCAACTGCCCTATAACGTACTGTATCTCCAAGGATAAAACATCAACAACAACAACAACAGCGTGTTGACTTTATCCAAGACCAAAGAGCTCATCCAAACCCAAGACTTCAAGTTCTCTTTTTTTCTCCTTGAAGCCAACGGGAGGGGGGGTGGATATTCCCTCTGGCGTCAAGACTGTTCACGCGTCACCCTTCGTGCCTCAAAAACGCCCACTGAGTCGAACAACTTGTCTGAGTCATTCCGGATGACATTTTGAGTGTTGATGCCTCTTGTTCCCGAAGACGCAAGAAAAAAAAGAGAGAAAAAAGGGCAAGAAAGCGGTATCAAAAAAGCAATATTGCGACTGACTGTAGTCACTGCACCAAAGGCGTCATTTCAAGCACCACTCCTTCTCCCTCGCCTTCCCATTAAAGGGTCTCTGCAATAGACATTTTATCACTTCAATCCGCGCTACGAAACTGTTTTGCAATGTTGCTAACAATCAAACTGTTTTTCACTCTCATTCTGGGGGTGCATTTGCAAGTTTTCAGTGTTTATGCTAATGAGAATTTCAATATTCGTCAGCAAATTTGTGATGGCATCAGAGGATCATGCAACCGAATCCGATTGGTTGTGTACAAAATTTTCTTTAAAATTATTGGGTTTTTTTTCCTGCAGACCAATCCCTAAAATTGATTTACTGCCAAAACGTAGACGTCATAATCATTTAGTTTTTCATCAAAACTAATCCAGAGGGATTAATTTGCAGTTTGAAAGTTACATGTAATGTTGTCGTTGTTTTTTTTAACTGCGTTTCTGACAATAGCACCCTCATTTTTATACTTTTAACAAGATGACCAATTTCCGACTCCACTAAGAAAACAAAGCTTGCCAATATGTTTGTACATGTCAGATCCCTACAGCAGAAAATGAGCTTGACTGTGGTATTCAATGCAGAGACCCTTTGACTGTGTGACAACAAGGATGGGCAAAAGTCAAGGAAAGATTGGAAAAAGCAGAACCGAAAGGCCGAGATAGCACTTCAATGGAAGACCATCTGGTAAAGAGGATTGTGCCCTCTCCCTTTTAACAGTAGGCGGGATAAAAAGACTACTTCTGTTCTGCTTTCCTGACCTGGATTCAGTTTCCCGTATATCCTTGATGCCATACTCTTGGGGATTCTTTTCATACATTTTTTTTTATACTGAGCAATTTCCACGTGCCGGTCTATTTCTCTCTTTTTGCTTTTTCTTCGATGGGTTGACAACTTTTACACGCGAGCAGTCCCCTGCACTTTGTGTGATTCCAGATTGTTGTTTTCATCCAAATGGAAAAAATGGGGGCATGTTCGCTGGAGATATACAGCAGTATACATGTGCATATATGTACATGTACATGTATGTACACACATTACTGCCCATGCACATGAACATTTACGTGGGCACACGGTTTACATCATGGGCATACTTTGTGCACATGCACCCAGTGCACATTAAGTACACATGTTCATAATCATACTGTACATACATGACGTACACAAAGAGTACAGTACATGTGCACAGAGTACAGTGCACTTGTACATTGTACATGTGCACATAATCATGTACTATACAAAAGTGCACACACTGTACAAGTACAAGTACAGCCAAGAGTGCACATGATGTGAGCATTAATCACAAGCATCTATCATCATTACAGTGCGACAGAACCCCAGAAAGGCACACAGCATCCACTCTCCCCCCTAACACTAACAGCGACATGACACCAGGCAATGTGCTTCAAAGCCTTGCAACAGCGCCCTCTTGTGGCAACTGACCACTTCCTGATCATTCCAATACAACAAGAGTAAGCCCTGTTTGTGTACAAACCTACTGAAATTCAACAACCTGAAGTAATATCCCCCAAAAATGTGCCAAACTGCTTTACCAAAATGCAGGTTTCGTACAATTTCGAGGGGCTGACAAATCCTACAGAATCCTAGTTTCCTACTGCAGGAAATTGTAGGATTTGGTGTACTAAACAATGTTATTAACGATTTCAAGCCAGGACCTCTGAATTCGGAGCGCCAGTGGTGTTTGCTATGCCCCGGGAACCTCTGAATCTGGGCACCACTATCGTGTAATTCAACGAGGTTGCCCTGCTCAACGTGATAAACACTGTGGGGGTAGTGGGGACTATCTTTTAGTTAATAAACAAATAATGTATAACGTGTCTAAAGCTCATGGTTGTGCCATTGGTTTATATGGATAACCTTTATTTCAATCAAATTTCATATTCGACAACATCAGTCATTGTACGCACTTCTCAATCACGTCATTACATGTTTGACACTCACCCCGTCCCCCCCCCCCCTATCCAAACTCCAACACAGGCGCTACAACATGTACATGAACAATCAATGGTTGGCTGTTGAAGATGTTTTCCTGGACCCGTGGTGTACGTGCCGAGCTCAGCGTACCCAACATTGGAAGCACGCATGTAAAACAACAAATTGCGATCGGAGGAAACAGAAAGAGAAAAAAAAACACCCCCCAAAAAAAGAAAGAAAGAAGAAAGAAAGAAGAAAGAGAAATGCTTGAGGCCATGAAATCCTTTCCTTAAACTACCGTTTATAGAGCTTACCTTTGCCAGGTAATCTTTCAGGAAGGGGTGACTTGTGTGGGAATCTTTCAACTGGGAGATGTATCGGTTACTGACCTGCAGAGGAGTGAGGGCAGGATGGGCAGTCAGGCACTGAGACCACCAGTAACCCATCACCTACATGAGCATTGTCAATTCAATTCCATGCCATTCAACGTACTTTTGATTCAAACCAATTTTGATTCACTTTTATTGTATTCCATTGAATCATGTTCCACTCCATTCCACCCAGCTCTGTTTATCTGTCTCCCATCCCAATGCCATTACATTCAAATTCCATCCTGTTCTATGCCATTTTATTCCCATTCCATCCTGTTCTATGTCATTCCTATTCCAATTCCACCCTGTTCTATGCAATCCATTCCAGCCCATTCCATCATGTTCCATGCCATTCCCATTCCATCCTGTTCTATGCCATTCCCATTCCATCATGTTCTATGCCATACCATTCCCATTTCATCCTGTTCTATGCCATTCCAACCCATTCCATCCTGTTCTATGCCATTCCCATTCCATTATGTTCTATGCCATTCCCATTCCATTGTGTTCTATGCCATTCCCATTCCATCCTGTTCTATGCCATTCCAACCCATTCCATCCTGTTCTATGCCATTCCCATTCCATCATGTTCCATGCCATTCCCATTCCATCCTGTTCTATGCCATTCCCATTCTATCATGTTCTATGCCATACCATTCCCATTTCATCCTGTTCTATGCCATTCCAACCCATTCCATCCTGTTCTATGCTATTCCCATTCCATTATGTTCTATGCCATCCCCATTCCATTATGTTCTATGCCATTCCCATTCCATCCTGTTCTATGCCATACCATTCCCATTTCATCCTGTTCTACGCCATTCCAACCCATTCCATCCTGTTCTATGCCATTTAAAGAAAATAATTTTGGGCACTGAAAATTTGTACGCCCCTTACAATAATTCTGTTATTGAATTTATTGGATTTATCTATCTGATTAAGTATTTGTTATATTTATTTATTATATTTATTTATGTCCTTTTTTAGGAGGGATGAGGACTATGTAATCCTATTAATGAATCCCCCTTCCAGCACAATTTGCAAGAGTATCCAAGCCCAAATCCCCCCTTCCCTCTCCCTCTGCATCTCTATATCTCTCTCCCATCTCTCTCCCTCTCCATCTCCCACTCATTCTTTTCTTTTCCCTCTCCCTATCCCTTCCCTCTCTTTTCCATCTCCCTGTTCCTCTCCCTTTCTATCCTCTCTTCCTTCAATTTCTTTTCCCTCTCAATTCCCTTTCTTTTCCCTCTCCATTCCCTTTCTTTTCCCTGTCCCTCTCCCTTCCAGAATTCTTTCCTCTCTTCCTTCCTTTTCTTTTCCCTGTCGCTCTCCCTTCCTATTCCCTGTCTCTCTTCCTTTCCCTTTCTTTTCCCAGTCGCTCTCCCTTCCCTTTCTGTTCCCTATCCCTCTCCATTTCTTTTCCGTCCCTCTCCCTTCCCTTTCTTTTCCCTGTCCCTCTCCCTTCCCTTTCTTGTCCCTGTCCCTCTCCCTTCCCTTTCTTTTCCCTGTCCCTGTCCCTTCCCTTTCTTTTCCCTGTCCCTCTCCCTTCCCTTTCTTTTCCCTGTCCCTCTCCCTTCCCTTTCTGTTCCCTATCCCTCTCCATTTCTTTTCCATCCCTCTCCCTTCCCTTTCTTTTCCCTGTCCCTCTCCCTTCCCTTTCTTTTCCCTGTCCCTCTCCCTTCCCTTTCTTTTCCCTGTCCCTCTCCCTTCCCTTTCTTTTCCCTGTCCCTCTCCCTTCCCTTTCTTTTCCGTCCCTCTCCCTTCCCTTTCTTTTCCGTCCCTCTCCCTTCCCTTTCTTTTCCCTCTCCCTTCCCTTTCATTTTCCTTTCTCTTCCCTTCCCTTTCTTTTCCCTCTCCACTTCCTTCTGTTTTCCCTCTCCCTCTCCCTTCCCTTTCTGTTCCGTCTCCCCTCTCTTTCTTTTCCCTCTCCCCTCCCCTCCCTCCCTCTCTCCCCTATCTCTCTGGCATTACCTGTCCCCAATGGCATTTCACAGAAGCAGTGTAAACAGCCGTCCAAACCACTGGGATGGGGTGAGGGGTGAGGTGGGGGGAAAGGACATGATGGAGGAGGGGATGGGGATGGGAGGAGAGAGGAGAAGGGGGATGGGGACATAAGCTTACCTCGGGCGCTTTGCCCAGATGCTGTGACAGCACAATCATATTGATGAGGGTCTCTGGGTTGTTGCTGTCCTGCAACCAAACACAGACACCAACACAATAACTCATACACATATTTCACCCAAAGTGATACACAAAAAAGTGCAATGTGCTTACATCAAAATGGCCAAAATGCAAACCTAAAAAAAAGAAAACGGTAACTCGGATGGGGTTCAAACCCATGAGTTGTAGGAGTTGCAGCAGGAGTCGAGGGTTTGAATACCGCCTGAGCTGCCTGTATATTTGTCAGCAGGCAATCGGGCAAAGCAGTGAAAGCACTGAGCAGTGAGCACAAAGTGCTTATTACGCCGAGTAGGGCAAACCACCAATGCATTTACATTCTCCTGAACGCAAACAATCATACCATATCCAATGCCAAAAACAAAATGGGTCAGAAATGTCCCTAGCTACCATCTAGAATGGCCTGGGTCACAATTTCAGACATGCCTTAATGTGGAAGAATGAACAAATCTTCCTTGTCCAGAGCCAGACTGCCAACTATAGTTCACACGTTGCTCAATGCAGTCAACTCCGTCTAATGGCTAATAGAAGATGAAAAATGTCTCTGAATATCTCTTAATAGGCTTGTCGTCTACTGGGCCACTGCTGCCACTAGATCCCACTGAAAAGCTAAGCCCCTTCTAAAACCCGCCTGCAAACGTCAGGGTTAAAGCCGGCTTCTCCGCTCAGCCCAAGACTTATATGTTCCGATGCAAGTAATCTGAAAATGCCAAGCGGGCAGGTAACGAAAAAGAAAATGGAAAAGAAAAAACTGCACAAAGCTCCCTTCTGATCTCCTAAAGGGAATGACAGGAGACTAGGAGAGCTCCTTTTCTTTTCACTTGTAACCTTTTCAAATATTCTTTTCTTTAAAAAGATGAAAAGGGGGCCATTTTTTTTCTTAAAGGAAATCCACTGTCAGGTGGGATCTGATGAACACTATGTCCCTCGGGGGATATAAGGGCTTTCAGACTTTTGACAGGGGGGGGAGGGGAAACCATAGTGACTAGTCTGATGAATCAAGGGCTGTTAATGCCTTGACAAAAGCCATACTGAAGTCCGAATTGCGCCAGGCTATAATCACTTGTAAAGTTGCACACACACAGAGTGACTCTGCCTTTGAGAAAAGTCCTGCCAGGATCGAAACGTCGGACCTTCCTAATTTTTGATATTTGCATTTTTGGTCAAAATGACTCAGGGCTTCACACAAACAAAGTTGCACACTGCTTTGCAACTCACCCAGGTCACCTGACATGTGACCTAAGATGGCGTAATGAGACATCTACTCCAAAAGTCCTTTTCGAGTAAACGGCGTCAATATATATATCATATATATGCATGTCAAAATCAATTTTAATTTTCAGAAAGCTTATGTATAACAGAATTATCTGTCCGAAGGAATTTTTTAAAAAAATGTCTAGAAATATTGAACAATTAGGGAATTCATAAGTGTGTCTGCACATATGCTGTAATCACTGTTGGCGCGCCGTGTGTATGACCTCAAAGTAAAGACCCGCTTTTCTCAAAAAGTGGTTTCCGTGACTGCGTTTTGGCTTGTGATATATCTTGCATCGTAACTTTGTATTTCCGTAACGTATGGAAATAACTTTGAAATGAATAAGCTAATAAGGTACTCTTTGCAGTGATGGGAAAATCACGAAAACACAAATCTAGATGAGAATCCTCATCATGCAGATATGTGACCCGGCACAGCATAATGAGGAATAACCCCACTTTTGAGATTTTGAGGTTTTCTAATGATGTGAAAGAGTATACCATAAGCTTTCAAATGACATCAAAATAAAATATCCTCAAATACTTGAAATTTCCGAAAATAAAAAAAAAGAAAATTGATTTGTAATCGAATTGTGAAGATACTTTAACTTCAGGCGTTGTTTACTCAAAAAGTGTTTTGGTGGGATATTCCTCATGTCGTTGTGCCGGGTCACATATATGCTAGTCTAAAACAAAATCTGTCGCAAGGGCTGACATTTCAATTTCAAACATGGGCCTTTCTGAGAGATAGATCGATGCCGAGCCATGCTTGGCATATGGAATAATTGTCCCTTTTTTTTTCCTTTCTTTTCCTGGGAGGCCAGGTGTGGATTTCACGAAGCATTATGATGCATCATAACTTCCCATTGATAAAAGTTGAGATGGGCCGTATGCTTTCTGTGTATTACTAATCGCCTTGCGATTGATCGTAAGTTTCGATGGGTTTAAAGCCCCTACACAACATTGGAATACAGTTTGAAGATGATTATGGTAGAAACCTCACACTGAAATATTTCTGCCTAAAATGCTGTAATTTGGGGGGGGGGGGAAGAGTAAAGAAATCGTTTACGTCTCAGCCCTAGATCTAAACGATTTTTCTGAAAAAAATTTGAATGCTGCATTTTCACGAAACAACTGAAGCAGTTTTCACTATTTTCTCGAGACTCGGTTGGCGGATTGAGCTGAAGTTTTCACAGGTGTGCTGCTTCAAGCATGTTTTGGATCAGACAAGGTACGAATGCTATTCTTTGACCTCGACCAATGTTGTGTTATCCCTTTAAAGAGGATCGGCCGCAGGAGCGTGAAGGAGTGGCGTCTTCTTACCCTCTCCAGGGCCTCCTGCAGGACCCCCTCGGCATCCTCAGTCTTGCCCATCTGGAGGTAGGCGGAGGCCTGGCCATTCAGGAGCAAGGGAGTGCTGGCGTTCTTGTCGGCCAGCTCCTGGAAGATGTAGTAGGCATCCTGCAGTTTCTCTCCGCCCTGATGACAGAGGCATCAAACAAAGCCAACGATGAAGACAAAAAAAAAAAGACAGGAGAATACTACAGGGTTTCTGCACCTTCTCTTCTAAAAAACATAATCAATTCCATGGAGATATTGATATAACATGATGTTTGCATCGAGGAGAATGTAATTCAATGAGGGTTGCCCTACTCGATGTGATATAAGCACTGAATGCCCAGTGCTTTGCCCGATACCCTGATGAAAAAAATTTCAGGCAGCTCGGGCGGGATTTTTTTTCATCAGGGCATGGCACAAAGCACTGGGCAATAAGTGCTTATATCACATCGAGCAGGGCAAACCCATATTCAATCCCTGGAGATATGTGGCAGTTATTACAAATTTATCTAAATTCAGGTGATTGGTGTCAAAAGAATACACATTACTGCAATAATGAAATGTAAGTCTCAATATGAAAATATGAATAACTAGAATATATCTGATACATGTAACAAGTGACACTACCGAAACATTTTAATCACAGAGGCTAAGTGTTGCCTCGTGATTTAGCAACTACCAAAAATAAAGGTGAACCCAAATTTCAGTTTCATTGAGTTAAAAATGACAGTTTTTGTAGTTTTCATCGTAACCAAAAGAAAAAGAAGACTGGTGCCAAGCACTCACCACGGCCAGATTGAACCAGGCCTGAGCCATCTGGGTTAGGGTGGCATCGTCATCCTTCTCCTGCATCTTCTTCAGCTCCTTCTTGGCCAAGTCCACCCGGTCTATTCTCAGGCAGGTCTGGATGGTCAGGGCCAGGCTAGGGGGAAAGGGGTGAGGGGAGAGGGGAGGACTGTCAGTGAACCCCCTTATGATGTTATGCAAGAAGGCGTCTGTCTCCCTTCCGTTCCTCTCCCTGCCTGCCTTCCTCCCTTTTTCCTTTGACCAATCCCTCGATTCCCTCCTTACCTCCATCCTTGCCTCCCTTACATCCTTTCTCACCCCCTCTTTCCTTCCATCCTTGCCTCCCTTACATCCTTTCTCACCCCCTCTTTCCTTCCATCCTTCCCTCCCTTTCATCCTTTCTCAACCCCTCTTTCCTTCCATCCTTGCCTCCCTTACATCCTTTCTCACCTCCTCTTTCCTTCCATCCTTGCCTCCCTTACATCCTTTCTCACCCCCTCTTTCCTTCCATTCTTGCCTCCCTTACATCCTTTCTCACCCCCTATTTCCTTCCATCCTTGCCTCCCTCCCATCCTTTCTCACCCCCTCTTTCCTTCCATTCTTGCCTCCCTTACATCCTTTCTCACCCCCTCTTTCCTTCCATCCTTGCCTCCCTTACATCCTTTCTCACCCCCTCTTTCCTTCCATCCTTGCCTCCCTTACATCCTTTCTCACCCCCTCTTTCCTTTCATCCTTGCCTCCCTTACATCCTTTCTCACCCCCTCTTTCCTTCCATCCTTGCCTCCCTCCCATCCTTTCTCACCCCCTCTTTCCTTCCATTCTTGCCTCCCTCCCATCCTTTCTCATCCCCTCTTTCCTTCCATCCTTCCCTCCCTTACATCCTTTCTCACCCCCTCTTTCCTTCCATCCTTGCCTCCCTCCCATCCTTTCTCACCTCCTCTTTCCTTCCATCCTTGCCTCCCTTACATCCTTTCTCACCCCCTCTTTCCTTCCATCCTTGCCTCCCTCCCATCCTTTCTCACCCCCTCTTTCCTTCCATTCTTGCCTCCCTTACATCCTTTCTCACCCCCTCTTTCCTTCCACCCTTGCCTCCCTTACATCCTTTCTCACCCCCTCTTTCCTTCCATCCTTGCCTCCCTCCCATCCTTTCTCATCCCCTCTTTCCTTCCATCCTTGCCTCCCTTACATCCTTTCTCACCCCCTCTTTCCTTCCATCCTTGCCTCCCTCCCATCCTTTCTCACCTCCTCTTTCCTTCCATCCTTGCCTCCCTTACATCCTTTCTCACCCCCTCTTTCCTTCCATCCTTGCCTCCCTCCCATCCTTTCTCATCGCATCCCTTGCTCCCCTCTCCTTCCATTCACTCTTCCCCCATCCCCATTCACTCCCTCTCTCCATTGCAAACATTTCCTTCCATCCCAGCATCCCACCCATCCTTTCTCCCACCATCCCTCCATTTCATCCTCCATGCCCATCTGCCACATTCTCTCCCTCCCCCCTCTTCCACTTCACTTCACATCCCCTTTGAACATTGAGGAGCTTCCCCCAATGGACCCAAAGGGACCCCCGCTTATGTACCGACCCCCGCTTATGAGAAACAACTTTGCAGCGGCATAGGGCTATCCCTATATCATATGTTAACCACAACATCTTATGTGCTACAGTCGTAAGCTGAGGAACTACCCACGGCGGACCATGAGGACATCGTAGGCAAACAGACAGGACACCATGTGCTCAAGGCCAGTAGACCTTTCATTTAGATGAGATTAAGCCAAGTAAAGTGATCACTCCTGAATGGCGAGCACATTTGCTTCACAAGCACCACATTTGCTTCACGTGTGAACTCTGGGCACAGCTAGGTATTTCCCAGTGTCTCATCTCCGTTTTGTCTCATCACCGAATCAGCAAGGAATATCTCGCTCACTCTTACCATTCCAGAGAATCGGACTGGTGGAGACAGCGCAGGGCAGCATCAAAGTTCTGCAATGGAAACACACAGTAGAACCATGCGAGAAAAAAACCACAGATTTCTATTTCAGGGGCTCTACAACTGCTGGATTAAAGACGAGTTGACTATAAGTGTGTTCCCACTAGCACGAATAAAGCATGATTTATTTTTTTATTTTTGAATCGCGATTCAAGTCTACTTTTTACAGTTCGATTTTGTTTCGTATGCATGTTCTGTACACATATCAAATTGTTTTTGCCTCCTGACGTCATGGCTTTGCCGAATTCCCGGTGTTTCACTAGCGCTCACCACGTGCATGAAGTTGCACGGTTACTGTCGGAGTCTCAGCCTTGGTATCCGATGTTTAAAAACCAGTGAGTCATCAGTTAGTTTTTTCACCAATGACCAAGTGATCTCATGATTGTTGAAGTTGATCGTATTGTTGTATGGTTTTTATAATCAGTTTCACCTCTGAACAATGTCTGAACAAATGTTTTTCTTACTTAAATTGATTACTGAAACTCTGGAACATCCGGAAATTAAGTTACAGACTTTGAAATGAAAAAGACTAAATTTGGTTTTGATAAATTTTTGGCACTCAACTGCATTAGCAGTATAGTGAAGAAAAGTTACAATGTGCAGCTAACTACAATAGTGCAGCTTATACTTTTAGACCTCAATCTTATCGTGAAAATTTTGTAGCGCTGTGGCTTATACTCCTGTCAAATTATGGTACCTAACCACTGTATGCTCAGTGGTGCTCATAGAAGTAGTGAGACTTGCTGTGAACTGGCCAGTCAAGGCCAATTGAGGGATGGCCTTCAGCTGGTCCCAAACCATCCAATTGGTCCAGCAGGCTAAGCCCTCATCACAAGCCCCTGTTCAGTGTGATTAGGATGAAGGTGCGGCATTCAAATAAAGGCACTTTTTTTTTGCATCATAGCAAAAACTGCTACACACTTTTTATTTTGTGTAGCAATTCCTAAATTTGGTACAGCAATTTTCATTAACAAGTTTTTTAGCATTGCATTTTTTGCTTGAATTAAATTTTTAAACAGCATTTTTTGACGCATTTTTTTGTTTCATGTTTGAAAAAATCGAATTGTTAGAATTCAAAAGTCTGTCGCATTTAGCGATGCGACACGGCTACATTTGAACGCTGTGCAGCTGTGCTGGTTTACCTCTTCATGGTAGTAGATGGAGGCGGCCATCAGGAGGAATGTGTCATTGTCAGCGTCAATGCTGGCGCTCATCTTCTTGTCCAGATCGGCGACGATCTTCTCCCTGTTCAGCGACGGACCAAGAAAAAAAAAACAGGAAATGATTTCCAGCTATTTGAGGATCAAGATGAACGTGCTAGTCTAACTGATGATGAACAGGCCAAACAAAAAAAATCAGCTTCCGATTACATGGTATTTCAAAATAGGGTAGGTAGGTGAGAAAATTGGTTTTTTTTTTTTTTTTGGGGGGGGGGGGGGCATTTTTGTTGGTGTACAATCATATGGAGGCATCTGCATGTGGTCAAGCCTTAATACGATCAAATTACACATTGAATTGCTATCATTATTGTTTTCCGATAAACATTTTAGGGTCGCAGGCTAGAAATAGGGTCGGTCGAGTAACCGGAAGCAAAATATTTTTTTGGGGGGCCACATTAACAATTTACCCACTTCAAGCCAGGACCTACGTATTCAGGGTACCGGTGGTGTTGCTACGCACCGGGCCCTGCGAATCCAGGCACCGCCGTTGTCCAAGTTTTAAAACAAAGACTCTTTGCAGCCATGACAAAATGTAGCGTGACAAAATGAAGAGGAAAGGCGTTGAGTTTACCTCTGCCTTTGAGAAAGGTCCTGCGAGGATCGAAACGTAAGGCCCACTAAATTTTGAGTTTACCTTTTGTTGGGCGACGCCATGTAATCGGCAAACACCCTGACGGCCTGGAGCTCAGCAGAGGACGATGACCTTATCTCATCCAGGACCACCCCATAATTGCGCTGCACCATAAAGACAACAACGGTCATCAGTCATTTCTATTCTTGGGCATATTGGGGAAAGATTTTGGTCTAATAATACCGTCAAACAGTGGAAAAACCCCTAAATCCACAACAGACCAACTAGTATTAGGCCTATTATGTCGAGAAACAACAATGTCTGGCACAACCACTTGACAAAAATTGGTCTTGCAGTATTCCCCAAAATCATTATTTTGTGACACGTATTTCTGTCAACCGGACGTCGTCCGAAGCAGTCAGCAGTGATAAAAGGCACTGTGTACAAAAACATGCACTTAACTATTCCTGCATACGCGCCACACATACAAGCCACAAAATAACAAATTGGGGGGAAACTGTAAGTCAAATAATTTCTGCAATTGGCTGTGACAGACTATAGATGCTGTCTACATTAAAATTGGTGGTTTAATTTGGGTTTAGATTTTGTTCCCCAGACTTTTATAGTGAGGGTATTAATTTCTATTAAACTAAAATCTTGCCCATTTTGGTGTTGGTTGCATCTGGAATTCAGGGACGGAAGGAAGTCTTGGCAGTTATGCCGAGAAAAGGGCCAGAACAAGATTTTGAGAAAAAGATTGTGTGAATTCTTACCCCAGCAATGTATGCTCTGTACATGAAGACATCTCGCATCAACTTCAGGTCAGATGTGGAGGGCTGAACAGTGAAAGTGAAAACAGGAAATTGGGGAGAGAGATCCAGTTTCAAATAATGAAATAGCAATTTAAGCATACATCACTGTCAAACTCAAAGGGGTGTCAGTCAACTCAGTCCGTAACCAACTCAGTCCCTGCCAACTAGGTCCGAGGATTTGCACTAAATCATTCATTATTTATGCATTATGAATTATGTGTATTAGATACTGTGACTTTACACATGGAGGAATGCTTTACATTATGCCTGACGCCCTTATATTAGAAAAACGTTTTGGATCCAAGTTACTCTGACTGTAGTGTAGCGTTATTCTAACGTTAATTTTATGATACTATAGCCGTGCGTATGCTAAACCATGGCTAAACTACGTTGACATATGTCCTTTTTCCATAGTGAAGTAACTCCGAGGTTTACCTTCAATTTATGCGCCTCACTGATACAATGCTGGAAGTTTCCCAAATAAAAAGCATTACGGATTTCGAAGAGTTCATCCACGTCGCTCTGCCCCGCCATGTTGGAATGGTGCATGTTGGGTACACGTAAGCTCTACGACTATTGCATGTCCAAATAAATAACCCATAGAACTCTCGACGGCTATTCACCGAAATTAACGACATCATTGGTTTCCATAATATTATTAATATTATGGAAACCAATTAATGATGTCGTTGATTATTAATTGGCGCTTGAACCTCGAACCATGCAGAGTTGAACTTGTGAAGAGTTTCCAAATCCAAATACAGAATCAGAAGAGTAATACTTGTTTTTTCGCATAAATATGTATTAATTTATATGTAGATCAGATCATGGAGAGAGATCAGATGCATACCTGTAGCTACTTTTGTATGAACTCAACAAAATGTCACATGTCGCGAAAATCCTTCGATGTATTGTACACGTATAAACTGAAAACATGTACAATAATTAATACATTTAATTATATTTTTCGAATTTGTCAAAATGAAAAATTAATATTTACTCTCGCCTCGGTTCTTGTACATTTACAAGAGGTACTATTAGTATCACTACACCACGGCTAGCCTTAGTACTATACAAAGATAGTATAGCGGCGCTATAAGATCTTTGCATAGAGCTCTATAAAAAAAAACTCTATGGATCTTTTATTTGTTACTATAGTAGTTAGTACAGTGTAGTAGTAGCAACTAGCATTAGTACATGGTAAGCACAGTGTACAGTACATCTACATGTACATGTACATGTGCTGTGTACAGTACATCATGGATTGTGATTGTACATGTACATGTACATGTACATGTATGTACATGTACATGTATGTACATGTACTATGTAGTCATGGGTCCGCGCGGTACAAATTCAACATGAATTCAGGCACTGGCAGTCCGTATTCGGATCAGCCTTACAATCAAAGTCTCATCCCTGTAGACCTCCCACAATTTTGCTGATAAGAAACAATTTCCCCGAACATTATTTTTGTAGATGTACTGAGCAGACGACACCCATAAGAATGGTCTTTAAACTTCGCCATGGCCCAGACAGCTAACGGGCCAATCAAATTGATAGCTTCCCCGTTGCCTTGTTGCAGGATTTGTTTTGACCGCACCACTTGAGTGTGATATCAAACTACATGCTCAGCAAAATGTAGTGCCAGTACGTCCGAAGTAAATCCCAATAAAAACTCATGGAAGTTGCATTTATCTGTACTTTACACATGCTGATACATGTTTGATTGTCAGATCATGTGTTTGATGAGCGTTGAATGGCTGCAAAATGGGCGAAATGGGGATTTTGAAACAGGCGCAGTAATATTTAACTTTGGTTTGCCTTTGGACGCCATCTTGTTGAAGCACGGATTGATCGATGTCAACAGCAATGCCAATGGGTAACTCCTTACGGACTGCAATCATGCGCGTTATGAATACGGGTAATGCACAGTACAACTACAAAGTACAAGTCTCTCGGTGATCTTACTGGATAATTGACTCATCAACTTCTGTTTTACTGGAAAGAGCCATGCGACTTCACATAACTTAGGTAAGAAATGGATTCGGCTGTCTTTTTCGAGGGTTATGAATGCATTGTTACGGTCCAGACTGTGCAAGTTTCGTTTCAATAATCAAGATGTTTGCTGTGTTTATACCGAGATTTACCGAGTAACAAACCTCAACCCAAGACATCATTGAGTTTTCTCTAGCTCTGTAAATTTAATATTGAACTTCAGCCTGCGTTTTTCTTAAAATCCCGTATTGTCAAGAGTTCCATAGACGTCCAACACCCCCTAAAAACAAAGCCTGAATTTCCCTGAAAACAAATGAGTCACTAGGCCTCTAGAGGCTCTAGTCCGAGTAACTTGGACCCGACAAGTCACCCTTTTTTTTAAATCGAATTTTGAAATTTTGAGGCTGGGTTACTGTCACCCGAACCTCAAAATTCGATAAAAAAAGGGTGACTTGTCGGGTCCAAGTTACTCGGACTAGCTTTATTGTATGATTGATCGTTCTAATCAGTTATAAAATAATGTGAAACTTCTTAATAAATAAGACTTAAAATGTTGGAAACTGCCTAGGCCTACCACCGAGAACACAGAGTTACAATGAGCAGGGAATCAAAGAACTATGACAGTGTCTGGTACCGCAAGTACCAGCAAAAGATAAAGCGGTCCTGCAGTTCACGCATGCTCAGCGGTAGCACTAGCAGGTCATTCGCCGATTCGGAACAATAACATCATACACCAGTTTAACTTTAACACAGATTTTCTTTCCTTCCCAAGAAAAATGCTCCACGTTGCTCCCCATAAACAATTACACTAATGGTATCGTTTCACACTTGATTCATGCAAACCGAGCTTATTTTAACCCGGGGCGACTTTAACCCCGAGATTTCACCGCGAACTCAACCCGGTTCTTTTCACACTTAGCGTTTTCAACCCGGGGCGTGAGTTTCAACCTGGGGCGTAAATTTCAACCCTCGTCCGGAGCAGGGTTGAGTTCAACCCGGGTGGAAGCCAATCTGGGGGTTGGTTCAGGGTTGAAAATTGGCAAGTGTGAATCGTCGCCAATTTTTCAACCCCGCGTCAACCCTGAGATTTGTCTAAGTGTGAAAAGGCCTCATCTGCGAATACTATTTTGTTTGCTTGTTCAAACCTATTAGCTATTGAGTGAACAAGCAATTTGTTTCTCCAGTGTGCACTTTCGAGCGTTGCCAACTGTTGGGATTAAAAAGAAATCTTATCACGGTCGTAAACCTGTCGCACAGCAGGAGACTTCCATGCCTTTGCCAGGGTCGTTGAGGGGAATGGTAGGCCGTTCAAACTCCCAAGTATTCTGATTTTTCCTTTGGCCTTCTGACTTTATATGTGATCGAAACTTCCCCAAAGAGTACAGAGAAAATTTTGGCCTACTCTTTAGCACCATAATGTAAAGCTATTTGGGCCATTTTTGGTTTTAACTTTCTGCACCATCAATTGATCTATTAGGCCTAGATATAGCCACCTGCAAAAATGCCAATGCGCAGGTTTTATTTTCTCAAATAACTGCAAAAGGATCGATTCTGATCCATAGGAAATTGCCAATGTGCACTGCCTTTAACTTCCAATCTGAGTGCACTCTCCATGATGACGTCATCGCCAGGTCCATGGAAACTGTCCAGTGAGTTCAATTTAAACAAACCTGGCCAGGCCGGGTATCAGTGTTGGATTTGTTTTAGACTGCTCTGCAGATGAAAGTATAATGTATAAATGCATGGGCCAGTCAGCGGTCTATCCAGTATCCACCATACAATGCTCTATTCCTTCCTGGTAAACATCCAGAAATCCAACTCTACTGCAGAGTGATCGGGTTTCTGGGGTCAGTTCTCTGGACTCAAAAAAGAGTTCAACCGCAAACTGAAATCACCTCCAGTCACAAGCCACTGCAAACTCTAGTCTAGGCACAACTACCGGTATGTGTCACAGAACAAAAGGGTCGGTTTTGTGTGTACGTGTAGATTTGAGGAATGCATTTACTGTATAGCAGTATACTAAGCACGGGTAGGCCTATTGATATCAGACCATTTAACTTAACAGCGTTTAAAGTTGTTTGGGTTTTTTTTCATGGAAGAGGCAACGATACAAGACGATGGAATTGCTTGTTAGGTGTTTGATGGTTTGGTTTGGGTCTTTTGGAAGCAATTTTATTTTCCACAGACTTTCACTGGCTTTCACAGTGCTGCTTAGCTTTGTGGAATGGTGCATTAAAATCTAAAGAGAATAGACATTTGAGCATGCCATGCAAACTGCAAAGTCATGGATCGGGAAGGCTTTTTAAACATCAAAGTGTATTATGAAGTAAAACAAATAAGTAATGCTGAAAACTGTAGCACTCAACAATTCCCAGATACATTTACAATTCCAGATTACAATTGCAAGCTTTGATTTCACTCCTTTATGTAATTTATGCCTATTCTTGAAAAGGAAAATCCCAGTTAGCACCATGCTCAAAAAAACTGAAGCTTCATGGCCGTAATGGACTCAGTAAAAAATGCACATATTCATGCGAAGTCTACTTACAGTAGCAAAATAATATTGACAAGCAGGAAACTCAATTTAGGTCACAGCCTCACAGGTGTAGTAACACGAATGAGACGTTCAGGTCTTGCATGTCATGTATGGTTTTTTCAGTGTACGGAAATGCTGTCCATTGCTCTTATATTACAGTCGAAACCTGTTAGGTCATGCCAGGATGGAATAGTTTGGCCCTCTTCAGTGATCTTCAGTGCAATTTGGCTGACTCAGGCCTCCTCCCTTTCCCCTGTTCTGTCCAGAAACCTGAGCGCGATTCCAGCATTATGGTCGAGGGACGTGCCGACAGTGCCGAGGCCCCGTCGGCCATCCCCGGCGGCAAGCAGACCTCCTTCAAGCCTTTGCCGCAGCCGCAGCCCCACCAGCCGCCCCACCAGTCGCCCCAGCCACCGCCTACAACCGCCTACAACCGCGGCATTGAGGACTACGACGAGCTCCTGGACGATGAGCCGGAGTATCCGGACGACGAGCCCGGCAAGGAGGAGGATGAGGAGGAAGGGGAGGAGGAGGAGGACGAGGAGGTGGAGGCGGAGGGAGGGGATAGCGGGGCTGAGGATGTGCCCGACCAAGTGATCCAAAAGGAGGTGAAGGAGAGGGTCCAATCCTCAACGGGCAAGAAGAAGAAACGGAAAAAGAAAAAGTAAGATTAAGAGGTTATTTTCTTTTTTAAAAAGATGTTTGACTCACTAGCATACTTGTTGAATTTCCACTCTTTTCACAAGATTCCTCACTTGTTGTTTGTTAGTCACTTCAATTAATGATATGCTTTCCTGTAGTCCGCTAAATAACAACTTAACATTCGTTTTGTCCCTGTCTGTCTTCACAGACTCATCGGCATTACCTTAAGTGGCTGCAAGTATGATTCTGGTAAGTTTAAACTTTCTGTAAGACTGTTTGTTTGATAAATCTCAATGTCAGCTGAACGAAGGTTGGTTGGTTGGTTGGTCGGTTAAACGGCTAGTCTATGGTTTTGTTGGTTTACTGATTGTTCAATCTATTTATTGATTGATTGATGAAATGATTGGATGATTTATAAAATGATTGAAATGATGTATTGGGTGGTTCATAGATTGATTGATTGATTGGTTGGTTGGTTGGTGGATTGATACATTGATTAATTTATTGCTTGATCAATACTTTGGTCAGTTGATTGATTGATCAAGCAATAATTGATCGAAAATTGATTGATACAAAAGTTGATTGATTGATCAACCAATAATTGATCGATAAATTTATTGATGCAAAAGTTTATTGATTAATCAATTAATTGATACATCAATTGATTGAATTGATTGATTGATTGCCTGCCCTTTGTTTCTTTGCCCAAAAAAAACAGTGAGGCGAATGGCCAAGAAGTATGGCATGAAGGAGGTGTCGGAAGATGAGGACTGGACGCTGCTGTGGACCGACTGCACAGTCTCCTTGGAGAGAGTCATGGAGATGAAGCGGTTTCAGGTTGGGTCACGACCTCTTTTTGACTTCAAAGAAATAATCAACGCATTGGCTGTTACGGCAGTCGTCCGTGTGGTTCCCTGACTTCCCAGTATTTTTTCAGGATGTTTAGCTCTTGGAACCAGACTATCAGCTAATAGACTGGTTCAACCAGCCTGCAATGCTGACGAAATACAATAAAGTCAGGGAACCACACGGACGACTGCCGTAACAACAGCCACTGCGAATAATCAAAACACTCTGAATACACCCATCACAGGATGTGAGGGCCTGACATTTTGACCCTAACAAAACCTTTTTTTTTCCAAGGCAGAGAGAATTTTACTTTCCAGGCGACAGGCTACACGGCAACTATTTAAGAGTTGGCTGTAATTGTGTATTGAGTGAAGCGCCAGTAGTGCGCATAGGACAGACAGCATTTGCTCAGTAGTTCTTGGGTGGAAATGCCAGTCTCACAAACCTTTGTGCATTTTCATTGCTGAATTTATGCAATCTTTGGTCGTCAGTCACTCCTCACCACAGAACAGACAATTCTGTAAAATGGTGCTTGCATTGGGTCAGCGAGTGTAGCAAAAGGTATAGCCAAGAATTGCCTGGATTTCTTTTCTACACAAAAGTAGGTGAGCGTTGACGAATTTCATGGGTTGATATAATGGGAGTAACCATGTGTAGACGTTGGGCTAAATCTTAATCTATGGCTACAGGGGCAACAGCGCCCCTTTCTGCACAGAAGCATAGCAGGCACATAGAGTTTCCCTCTGAAAATAGCTGTAGCTGTAGCATTTAACAAAGATCTGGCCTCAGCTTTCAAAATCAAATTGATTCTGCCTTGTAGATAGGGCCTGCTCGAATTGAAGCATCGGGCTCTCTACTTTTTTTTTAAGATTTGCATTTGGGTAATTTTTGTCAGTAAGCGATTTGAAGCATTTCAGGTATACTACTCTCAAATGAGATTTGAAGGTTTGCATGGTGAGAATATCAGGATAAATAGGTTTGCGGAGACACCATGTAAATTCTCTTTTGTGAGTAAGTGTGGTTCTGAAAAGAACCGGAGGAACTCGACGTTTCGAACAGTATACTCTGCTCGTCTTCATTCTCCTGAAGATGAGCAGAGTATACTATTCGAAACGTCGAGTTCCTCCGGTTCTATTCAGAACCACACTTACTCACAAAAGAGAATTTACATGGTGTCTCCGCAAACCTATTTATCCTATACTACTCCCAGTCGTCAAATTGACAACAGTCATATGATGGCGAATGTATTTCATTTCTCTATCACTCTCAATCTCACTCTCACTCTCTCTCTCTAACTCTCTCTCTAACTCTCTCTCTCTAACTCTCACTCTTTCTTTTCTTTTGGTCTGCAGAAAGTCAACCACTTTCCGGGCATGGGGGAGATTTGTCGTAAGGACTTGCTGGGCAGAAACCTGACCCGAATGCTCAAGCTCTTCCCCAAGGAGTTTGCCATCTTCCCCCGAACCTGGGTCCTCCCGGCAGAGTAAGTATTTGGATAGACGTAGAATCAGGGCTCTGGCAAGGAAACAAAATAATCAGGGCGAGAGGCTTCCCATAGACACGTGTCATTTCAAGCCGTAGCCCCCCATGAATTCAAACAGTCAGAAACTGATACCTACTTTTTTTTCCTGTGTGACAGCTATGGGGACTTCCAGGCTTTCTGCCGCACCAAGAAGAATAAGACATACATCACCAAGCCGGAGAGTGGCTGCCAGGGGAAGGGCATTGCCATCACCAAGAACCCAAAGGACATCAAGCCCGGAGAGCACATGGTGTGCCAGCAGTACCTCTCCAAGGTCAGCAGGATCCTGGGCAAACCATCTTGCCCTAGTCCCCCTCCCCTCCCCTCCCTAGTCCCCCTCCTCTCCTCCCCCAACGGCACCAATGTCATGGAGCTGCCCAAAGAACGGAACTATGCTATTAAGGGTCCAATACAACATTGGTTAAATTGAAAGAAACATACACACACAAAAACAGTGAAGTGTGTAGCTCAAACGGTAATATAAGAAAGGAGAAAAGGGCAAAAAAGTCACTTTTTTTGCACCAACCTGTGAGAGATGAACAGATTTTTAAAAAGTGCCATCATGAGTTTTCAACCGACTTTGAATGACTGGTTTGTGTCAAAACCACCACAGACCTGCGTATAAATGTACACATACATGACTTGTGTACATGTTTGTTCGTGGGTTTTACAATGTAATTTGAAACAGTCATTGGCTCTTTTGTGAGGCCAGCATTCAACAAATCGCACTAACAACTGAGAGATAAAAACTATTTGTCGGTGTTTGAGTGAAGATTTCTTTCGAAAAGTACAGCATCCCAGACCGTTAGACTTCAACATGATGATTCTATCATGACTATCCACAAACTGTGCAAATTGGAAGGACATCTGTGCACATTGATGTTTTCCAATCTTCCCAATGCTGTATTGGGCCTTTAAGCATGAAAAAAAAGTGTTCCTCTGTTGACACTGGAGACCCAACCAGACTTCCATCGGATTTTGACTGGTAATCAGATGCTTTTTTCCGGGAGACGTCAGAGGGGAGACTCTCTTTGTCTAAAGCAAGGATGTCAAGCTTAACCCCTTTTGCAGTGGGCTGCTTCTCAGTCCCCATGACTGCCATACTGGGTGTTTTAAATAACCGCAGCATGGGGGTTATTGAAAGCTCTCTGTTCAATTGAGAAAAAAAATAACGCCTGTGAAATAAATCCATAAGAGTACACTGTGCGTAGAAGCGAGTCAAACAGTGGTACGTCCGTCTTGCTCTTTGTCGGGCTACATATCGTTGTGTGGTAGGCCGTAAAGAGTCTGTTTCAAAAGTTGGACAATAATGGTGGCCGGGATTCGGAGGTTCCCGGCCATTAGCAACACCTCTAGCACTACCAATGTGGAGGTCCCTGGCCAACTCTGCTTCAGTCAGTGCCCAGGGAACCTTCCCCCACTTTTCTTAAAATTTCATCCTAACCAGGACCTCAGTGGCTTTGTTTTTAAAAATGCCCTCCCCCCCCCCCCCCCCCCCCCCCGCCTCGCCCCTTTTCAGTTGAGGACTGCCATGTGTTAACAGTACAATGAAGCTCGACTTTTTCCCTCGCCTCTTTTTCTCCTCCCGTAGCCGTTCTTGGTGGACGGGTTCAAGGTGGATCTCCGCATCTACGTGGTGGTGACCTCCTGCGATCCCCTCCGCGTCTTCGTGTACGAGGACGGACTGGCCCGCTTTGCCACGGTCAAGTACACGGAGCCCACCAACAACAATCTGGTACGTGAGCCTGGCTTTCCCCTGGTGATCTTGTGAGTCTCAGGTGGCAACTGATCATTTGCTCAGTGGATGAGTTCGGGTATATTTTGGATGCGCTATGCTGAGATTTACATGGTTCACGGACTGGATAAGACATTAGTCTAAAGCACTCCGGGATGTAAGACTTCTGGAAAGTTCCGGAAATGGCGCAATTTTTTTTTTTTTTTTTTTTTTTATATCAAATAGGTATCTCAAACTGCTCATTTTTATCTGTTAAAACCCTTAAAACTTAAGGGCGCCTGCACCCCTGCCGTGAATCTCTCGGTCACATAACCGCTCACTCTCAGTCGCATCTCTCGGTCGCATAAGTGCTCACTTGCACAATTTATTGGCCTTTTAGTGATTTTCAGGAAATGACTTTGTCGGTCACTTACACCCCTGTACACATCTCTTGCTTTTGTTCTTGACACAGGACGATGTGTACATGCATCTGACCAACTATGCCATCAACAAGCACAGTTCCGACTTCATCCGGGACGAGGAGAAAGGCAGCAAGAGGTAAGGGCCAGTCTTATCGGTCTGCTATTGGCAAACGACTACTATAGAGTTACTGGCTCTTTTCAGAGCCACACTTCTTGAAAGAGAAGATAAACATGCTGTCACCACAAACCTTCCACTAAGTTCTCCACCATGCAAACCTTCAAGTCTTATTTGACTACTATAGAGACTTTCAATGCACTATGTCCTCCATTTCAGCTCAGCTTAAGTAAGTTCAAATCAGTTTAGTTCAATTCAGTTTATTTCAGTTCACTTGAATTCAGTTCAGCTCAGCTTAATTCATTTAAATTTAGTTGAGTTGACTTCAACCCAGTTCAGCTCAACTGAATTTAGTTCAATTTAATTCAGTTGACTTCAGTCCAGTTCAGCTCAGCTGAATTTAGTTCAATTTAATTCAGTTGACTTCAATCCAGTTCAGCTCACCTGAATTAAATTCAAATTAGTTCAGTTGACTTCAATCCAGTTCAGCTCAATTCAAATCGGTTCACTTCAACTTCATTTAATTCAATTCAGACTCATTTAATTCAGACTCAACTCATTTCAATCAAGCAATAACAGACAGACTACCAATACCAGAAAGCTTGATCCCAAGAGAAAAGGCTTCTTTTTTGTCATCCTATGACATGCTATTCTCCCTCCCCTCCTCTCTCCTTCCCTCCTTCCCTCCTTCCCTCCTTCCCCCCCCCCCCACCCTCAGGCGGCTGACGACGCTGCGGCGGTGGTTTGACGAGCACGGCTACGACTCGGAGGCCATCTGGGAGGAGATGTACGACGTCATCATCAAGACGCTGATCTCGGCCCACCCCATCCTCAAGCACAACTACCGCTCCTGCTTCGCCAACATCAACAACAGCAAGGGCAGCAGCTGCTTCGAGGTGCTCGGCTTTGACGTCATGCTGGACCGCAAGCTCAAGGCCTGGATCCTGGAGGTCAGTCCCCGACAGCCTCTTAGCTGACTGGAACTTGCCTAAAAGTCAGTTGTCCAGAAATTTGTTCCCTTTTTCTTTCTTTTTTGGGGCAAAGAGGAGAAGGATTTGCCTGTACAGGTCCGAATCCCACCTTATGAGTTCTTTCACTGAGTATGAGTAATATGCTAAGAATGCAATTCTCGACTGTGTGGCATTGTTCATGTGGCCACGTGGAATTTGGCGCCAGTCTCGACTCCTGATAGGCCTAGACTGGAGCATAGCCATAGCATTAAATGAGGCTGAGGTCAAGCTCAGCCTGGAACTGTAGCTGCCATAGCTCTGCCATAATCTGTAGCTGCCTACATTTTTGTTTAATAAAGCAGCAATCTGGCTTGAATCTTAGCTATAGTGCTATGAACACCATGAGTAGGGCAAACTCTCATTGAGTTACATTCTCACTGCTGCAAATTGTTATAGATCTATAAAAACTACTTCTTGAACATTCCCGAAAATGTCTGGAAATGGCATGATTTTTTTTTTCCTTCCGGAAATGGCGTGATTTTTTTTATATCAAACTAGTATCTCAAACTGCTGAATTTTATCTGTTAAAACCCTAAAAACTGAAGGGCGCCTGCACCCGTGCTATGAATCTTGCGATCACATCTCTCAGTCATGTAAGCGCTCACTTACTGTCGCACAATTTACTGGCCTTAGGTGATTTTCAGGAAATGACTTAGTCGGTCACTTACATTCCTGATTCATGAACCAATGGATAAAGCCCTTTCTCTCTTCCTCCCCCCCCTTCCAGGTCAACCTCTCGCCCAGCTTCCACACGGACCACAAGCTTGACAAGGAGGTGAAGGAGGGTCTACTCTTTGACACCATGAACATCATCAACCTGACGCCGTTTGACCGCAAGAAGTGTCTGGAGGAGGAGAGGCGTCGGGTCAAGGACAGGCTTCTGCAGCGCGGCAAGAAGGAGCCCAAGTAAGTAGGAGATTGTAGGGGAGGCAAGGGGGGTGTGCCAGGCCCCGGACACTTGGCCTGGGCTTGCATGTGGTGTGCTCGGCCTGGGTTTGCTGGGCTTGGCCTGGGTTCCTGGGAATGCCTTGGGCTTAGCCCTGGGTTCCTGGGAATGCCTTGGGCTTAGCCCTGGGTTTACTGGGCTGGGCTTGACCTGGGTTCATGGGCTTGCCTTGGGCTTAGCCCTGGGTTTACTGGGCTGGGCTTGGCCTGGGTTTGTGGGATTGCCTCGTGCTTGGCTTTGGTGTGCACTGAGTTTGCCGGGCTGGGCTCTCCATTTTGTTCCTGGGCATGCCTTGGGCTTAGCCCTGGCTTTACTGGGCTGGGCTTGCCCTGGGTTTACTGGGCTTGGCCTGGGTTTCTGGGCTTGGCCTGGGTTTGTGTGCTTGCCCTGGGTTTGTGGGATTGCCTCGTGCTTGGCTTCGGTATGCACTGAGTTTGCCGGGCTGGGCTCTCCCTGGGTTTGCTGGGCTTGGCCTGGGTTCCTGGGCTTGCCCTGGGTTTACTGGGCTGGGCTTGGCCTGGGTTTCTGGGCTTGGCCTGGGTTTCTGGGCTTGCCTTGTGCTTGGCCTCGGTGTGCCCTGAGCTTGCTGGACGGGGCTTGTCCTGGGTTTCTGGGCTCCTGGACATGCTTTGGGGTTCACCTTGGGTTTGATGTGGTTTTGCCCAGTGCTTGGGTGGAGTGTGCGCCCTGGGAGTGGCATGGGTTCTTATGACTGAACTGAATTGGGTTTGCCTTTGGTTTGGCCTGGGTTTCTGGGCATGGCCTGGGCTTTCCTTGGGTGTGACCTGGGTTTTTCCCCTGGGTAAAGGGTCTGGGTTCCTGAGCTTGACATTAGCTTGGATTTGTTTGCGGTTTGCCTGGGATTGTGGGCTTTCCTGGGCTTGGCACAGAGAACAGCCGGCAAACCCCCATCCCCCCGGCACTTTGAAATAACTCTATGAAACATGACCTCTCATCGCTGCCCAACGTGCGTACTGTGTGCCTCCTTCCCGTCGTTCAGGAAAGAGGAGTCCCTGGAGTCCCAGGCCTCCATCCAGGAGGCTCTCATCAAGTACGAGGACGAGCACCTCGGGGGCTTCACGCGCATCTACCCGCGGGAGGGCAGCGAGAAGTACGACAAGTACTTCCAGCACAGCGGCTCCCTCTTCCAGGAGACGGCCGCCTCCAAGGCCAGGGGGGAATGCGCCAGGTAAGTGGACCACGGTGGTCGCCTCCCCTTCGTACCCCGTTGACCGAGTGCA
Source organism: Luidia sarsii (assembly GCA_949987565.1). NCBI lineage: Eukaryota > Metazoa > Echinodermata > Asteroidea > Paxillosida > Luidiidae > Luidia > Luidia sarsii. The sequence goes on along the minus strand of OX465108.1, from coordinate 13,785,598 downwards.
ACACACCAGGGTTTTCTTGAGACAAGACAGCCATGTTAGTCTAACCGATGAATTACTGTGTTACTTACAACCACACATAATAGCCTTATTCCACGATTTCCTTCTTGATTCTGTACGCTCAGTTGGGGGCCGACCTACACGAAGATTTGACTGCCTGGAGTGGAGGCAAGTCTGCAGTCAGGGACCGTTGGTATCGACGCGCACACACACACACAAGCCGCGCTATGCTCCATTAACGACGCACAACAGACCCTTTTTCGAACGGATAATCTCTTGACAAAAGCCTTCCAGATGTCTGAATTGTGCCACGTTTTACTCACCTGTACTCATAGTATACCCTTATTGATTTTTTTTTTTTTTTAAAGAAATATATTGTTCCGATTGTTTTAGTGAGATTTGAAAAGAAGACATATTGTTCAAAAACCCCCATCATGGGCACCAGAAAAATGCCCAGCACGAAGGGTTAAGTAGCTCTATGAAATTGGCCCCTGATAGTACGGCATCTGGTGGGAGTGGCTTGTGAGCAGACCGCGGCTGATTCTTGAGTCTGAACCTCACCTCCCTCGCCCCTTGCAGGCAACAGCGGGAGGAGCTGCGGCAGAAGCAGGAGAAGCTGGACATGATGCTGAAGAAGAAGCCGTCGGAGCGGCGGGACCCGGACGCCACCAGGCCGGAGAGCCCCGGCCGGGAGAAGGCCAGGCGCCGGCCCCGGCCCCACGTCCCGCGGGTGGCCTACGGCAGGCAGCTGGGAGCCGGCAACTCCCAGACGGAGGTGAGGGGACGCAGGGAGGTAGAGTAGGGGGGGGTGAGAGCAGAGACGGATCGGAGAGGGAGAGACAGAGAAGAGGGACAGGGAGAGAGACGTACAGAGTGATAAAAACAGAGAGAAGCTGAGATAGAGACAGAGAGACAGAGAAGAGAGACAGAGAAATGTACAGAGATGTACAGGGAGAGAGATGTACAAGAGAGAAGCTGAGAAAAAGACAGCAGAGCAGATAGAAAGAGACAGAGAGACAAGAGACACAAAGACAGAGAGACGGAGAAGAGGGACAGGGAGACAGAGACGTACAGAGTGACAAAAACAGACAAGCTGATAGATAGACATAGCGACACAGAGACAAAAGACACAGACGGAGACTGATACAGAGATACAGTCAGGGAGACAGATACGGTCAGAGAGAGCGAGTCAGAGATAAGGAAAGAGAGACAAAGGAATATAGAGACAGACAGAGAGAGAGACAGAAAGACAGAGACATAGACAGAGTATAGGAGGGTTTGAAAAGAGTGATAACTCAAGTTATCACTCAGGTTCTTAGAACTGTACCTCTTCTTTAATAGACTTGGGCCCTTTTCCAAAACCCGGCTTAGGCTTCGGCTCCGGCTTCGTCTGAGTTATCCAAATGCTGAAATACAAGTTGGAGTTCTTTGTTGAAGTTGAAGCTTTGGATTCCTTTTTTTTCAAAACTCAGTCAAACATTCAGAAATGATGCCAAAGGCGTCCTGTTTACATGCCTTGTACTTGAGACAAAGCCGGAGCCTGAGCCTAAACCCGGTTTTGGAAAAAAGGCCCCTAATGCATGGTGTCACCGCAAACCCCTCCTATATTGGTTCGCCCACCTTGCAAAGCCTTAAGTCTGATTTAGACAGAGAGAAACCTGCACACAATGTTTAGATTCTCTCTCTCTCTCCCCTCCTCCTCTCCCTTCCTCCCTCTCTTCCCCCTCCCAAACCTCCTTTCCCCCCCTCCCCCCACAGCTGAAGCAGGAGGCTGAGGTCCAGGACACCAAGGAGCCGGCGGACATCCTGGAGGAGGAGGAGCTGGAGAGGGTCAGCGCCCTGCTGCAGCGAGACAACCTGGTGCGGGGCCTGGGGGTGGTGGAGCACGTCTACCGGCTGCTGCACTGCACCCCGGGCACGGTGGGCGTCATGAAGAATGCCGAGCGCCAGGCCAACGTGAGTGCGCTGCGCCGCGCTGCGCGGGGAAGGAGGGGGGGGGTGACCGCGCGAGGGCGCTTTCCAAGTCAGCCCTCTCTCCCTCCCTCCTTCCGTGTTGGAATGCCGTGCTGTGTGCCATCCCCCCTCACCATTTGTGCCAATACATCCTCATGTCATCATTTGGTATCATGTGTGAATTTCTCAGTATTTCCTTAAAACTACAGGCATTTGAGTATTGGGTTTTATCTTTGGGAAAAGCATGTTTTCCATTTGACTGATGCATGCCATTATAATCTATGATATGTGCCATCCTATCTTAGTATCTTCATGCCACCTTGTGTCACCATCACGTCTGAACTTTTCAGTGTCTCTACACTACAGATTTTTTGCTTGATTTTTCTTCAAAGAGCATCTCTCATTAGCAACCCGGACCCCAGGGCATTTTTTTTTAGGTCCTTCAAAGTGCGACATCTTTCACTATGATGAAAGGGGTTAGGGTTAATAAGTATCAAAGTTGGTCAAACCATTTCTGGCAAGAAAATTGTTGAGGTTTGCCAATTGCTAAGCAGCATGCATGTCACAGTGACTCCCTCTAGTTGTGCTTTACTGTGAAAGAAAAGTCCGTAGTGTTGAGACACGTTAACTGGAGTCATCTTTCACTCTGACTAATTGGTCTGGTGCTGTCTTGTCTACCTTGCCCTGGTTCCTCTCTCTCCCATCTTGTCTTCTGCATTAACCTTCCCCGCCGTCTTCCCCTCCCACTTGAAGCCGCTTGTGGATCACAGCAAACCCTCCCACCCCTGCACCCGCCGCCTTTGCACCAGTAGGGTCCTGGGCCAGATGAACGCCTTCCTCCACCTGGCGGCCCCACCCGGCCAGCAGGCGGGGCCGCCGGCCTTCACCGGCGGCCGGCCGCTGGCCCGGGCCGACCCCAGGAGGGTGGGCCGGCCCAGCCCCCAGTGGTCCGAGGTATACTGCGCCGCCCCGGATCTGGCCAGTAGCGGCGCCGGCCTCCAGACGGCGTGGCTGCCGGCCGGCCACCAAACGGGGCCGCCAAATGAGGAGGAGGAGGCGGAGGCCCTGGTCAAGGACCCGGCCGGCTTGGCCGCCCAGGCCGGCCGCTCGCACAACAACTCGGCCGGCCCCTCAACAGCCTTGGTGGCCTCAGGCCCCGGCCGGTGCCACCGGCCGGCCCCGACTGGACCCAACTACAAGGTCATCTGCTGGCCGGCCGGCTTCCGGGAGCCGCTGACCGTCCACAGCATTGGCCGCAGCCGGCGCTTTGTCCACATCCGGCGGGGGGGTGGCGGCAAGGCCGACCCCGGGAGTCGGCCGCCCCGCCCCCCTCGGGTCACGGCCACGCCCCTGGGCTCCCAGGCGACCTTTGAGCAGGCGGAGGACGAGGGCCTTTCTAGCAATAGGCTGATGAGTCGAGCTAGCTCGGAGACTCTGCAGTCGGTCAGCGAGGTACCAGTCAATCGATGGGCGATGGTTTATGTTTGGGGGGTTTTTTTTAATCCAAAATCTCAGCCAAACTTAAGATGATACCACCCTACCACTTCTACTGCCCTATCCTCTACCGTACAGTGGCCCCCAAAAAAGAGAAAGTGAAAAATCCAATGATTCAACCTTTACCAAGTATGTAAGACCTCTGGAAATGTCCGGATTTCCGTAAATGGCGTGTTTTTTAATGTCAAACTGGTATCTCAAACTGCTCAAATTTATCTGTTAAAATCCGAAAAGCTGAAGGGCGTCTGCACCCCTGCCGTGAATCGCATCTCTCGGTCGCGTGAGTGCTCACTGGCAGTCGCACAATTTATTGGCCTTCGGTAATTTTCAGGAAATGACTTCGTCGGTCACTTACATCCCTGCTTTACTTGTCCACCCCGAAAGTGCTCCAGCATTTGTCAGCATTTGCCTCAGGAAGCCTGTCATTCATTCCTTTGGTTGCTCCTCTCTTTTTCCCTCGAAACCCAGCTTGCTGTGATTCTGTAACTCTTGCTCTGATGTTTGGTTTTAATCCACCACGCACGCACACACGCACCAAGCACCCTGTCCACAAACACCCATCCCCCATGCCAAGCGTGTGTCCTTCCGCCTCACGTCAGCCACAGATCAGGCCGCGTCTTCCTCAGAGAAGCGTTTGCACTTCTAACCGCAGGCAACGGTCCTGCGCACATGCCTCTGTCAATGCGTGACCACTTGGTGTAGAGCCTTCCTGCCCGCACGATATTCTGCTTCAGCACCAGATATTCACAGCACGTCTGAATTTGCCGACCATTTGGCAGTGTGAAAGATAGCAAGGCCTGAAAGTCAGAAAAATGTATGGAAGGCTGTCTGTAAAAAAAAAAAAAAATTCCAGAAGAAAAAAAAACGAGAAAACAAAATGGGGGGCAAAAATGATTCAAAAATGTTAAACGATTCATGGAAAACAGCACTGACAATTTGACTGGACTAGGGACTCGAACCCGTGACCCACCTGGATCAACATACAAGTCAAGGCAGGTCTCGAGTTCAAATCCTGGTCCAGAGAATTTCTCCTTTGCTATGTTTTCCTAAGATCAAAGATGGTAGGACCTGTGTGAAGCCTTGTTCTGGGGAAGAAAAAAAAACGGTCTTAATCTGTGCCCTGACGTGAAGTGGCAATGGCCTCCTCTGTTCATCTCATCCATCCTCATCCTCCATCTCATCTTCCTTGTAGCGTGACCTCCAGGACCTGTCGGGCAAGAGTAGCCGGCTCACCTTCGGTGACCACATGGCTATCACCATGCCGCCGGACGTCAATGCCCTGCGGCCCAATAACCTTCCCTATGCCAGTCATAACCCTCCGTCCTACACCCACCAGGTGAATGGGAGTGCACCCGGGCCTAGCCCGGCCTTGGGGGGAATACAGGGCCCAGTTTGCGCAGGGGGAATCCGTTACGCTGTAGTCCGTGCAAAAACCGCTGCCGTCAGTATCTGGTTTGCAGCAGGCGAGCCACGAAAGCAACAAGAATTCTGCAGCAACCCCCCGTTATAAAGCAACGAGGTCGGGCACAGATGTTCCAACTTTCCTTGCTATTGCCCGCCAAAATTTGCAATTCCTGTGTAAAAAGCGAAAGGACTTGCTGAGTGCTGACCCCTGTCTGACATCTTTTGAGAATGAGTATGGCTTTGAGTGGAGCCAGCAAACGTCACCATTTCGGGCAGTGTGTGCTCTTTGCCCGGGTATCAGCAGACCCAAAATGTCTGCGCATTGCACGGCCGGCCGTAACGGATTCCACGAAATTGGGCCCATGTTTTGGGAGCGTGTCGTTTGGAGGGATCTTGTTGGTGTATTTCATTGCAAGAGGGAAAGACTCTGCAAGTCAAATTGGCAGTCATTTTGCATTACCAAGCAATGGGATGAGAAACTTCCCCACTTGAAGACTTGGTACCCAGCAACAGTTTTCAAGAAAAGTTGCTTAAGTTACCCAATGTACAAATGTTGCGTAAGTCTTGCGCCACAATGGCTCTTTTGTACACTATTTAGAAAAGGCAGGAAAAATGTTGCGTAAGTTACGCAACAAAATGTTGCGTACGCAACATTTGAAGTTTCGTGAAATCGGCTGCAGGTCCAATTAGCCTTCTTCGTTACCTTTGCATGCAGCCTTTTCATTTAGATAGACGCTTGCATGATCGTTTCCCCCAGGATTTACAGTCGAGTGGCCTGCATGCATAAAAGTCCCTGTGTTTCTCTGTTAACTCCCAACTGCCTGTCAAACCCTGTCAATGTGCAGTTGTAATAATAGCCACTCTATCATTCCATTTGATCTGTAACAAGAGAATGTGTATTTTTCCAGGGTCATCTGTAGGTGAACTAATATTTAGAACTTATACTAATGGATACTGACCGTGTAATCTAAAGCAGTACCACAATATCTACGGTTTTTGTTTTAAAAGAACATTGTTGACCCGAGTTGTTGTGGCTACCATTTACCCATCCCATAATTCATGACATGTTTCATCGGCTTGGATTTGTGTGTAACTCTACCCATTTCAGTGCGTTTTTAAGTATTCTAATAGAACTGGTTTTAGAGGGCATGACATCTCAGTCCTGCAGGGGTCTTTTTGGAGGAGAATCTTCTGCCTTTGTGAACGGTCCTGGCAGGATTGAGATGTTGGGTTGCCTGCAACCACTAAGAAACATGTCATAGGGTGGATTTCACAAAGCCTATACGATGCATCGTAAATCAACTTAGGATGGACAACCCATCGTAAGTTGTGATAGGCCGTATGCTTTCTGTGCATCACTCATGGTTTGCGATTGATCTTAAGTTACAATGAGTTTGGTGTAATCGACTGGTGGTTGTTTGAATCAGTAAAGCAGTTTTCATCCAAGGTTTACAGCATTGGCTTCGAGCATTGTGGTGGTGCAGCTTGACGACATGCCTCTAAAATTGGTTCTGCCTCGCCCGCCCGCCTCATTTCTGTAGATGTCAGCACCCTCGTCCACAGCTCACCGCGTCCAGCCCCACCCCCCGGCCCACATGACCAGCGGCCAGTGGCAGTCCATGCTGGCCAAGACCGGCCGGGTGCCGGCCGGCGGCGGTCCGGGCCACCACCAGTCGGTGGTGGCCTACGCGGCCTCGCAGCCGACGGCGGCAGCGGCGGCCAATCCGGCCACCCTGGCCCAGCGCCACCGCTTTGCCCCCAGGAAGGGTTACCCGAGCTCCGGCGGCCGGGAGGCCAGGCTGGCCACCAGCGTGGTGCCCGAGGTGGAGTGGAAGCACCTGGCCCAGCTCCTGGACCCCGAGGCCAGGGGCGGGGCCGCTGGCGGCGGCGGCCGGCTGATCACGGCCACCAGCCAGGGCCAGAGCGACTGGCGGTGTGGCGACTGTACCAACGGCTCGCTGGCGCACCCCTACCACCTGCAGGAACGACGCATCCTGAGCGCCAACCACCACCAGAGGAAAGAGGCCGGTAAGTCGCTTCTGTAGGGGAAGTCAGTGTTGAGATTTCAGGCCTTTCAATCAGTGTTGAAATTTCAGGCTATTCAATCAATGTTGAGATTTTATGCTATGCAAGCAGTGCTGAGATTTCAGGATATCCCAGGCGTTTGTTGCACCAACTTTGAGAATGATTGAAAGAAGGATTCATACCCCCTCCAATTTGTTGAGATTTTTATAAATGGGATCATTTCAAACGGTTTGCAGTTCACATCATGTTTGTGATATGCTTTCCAACTTGCAGCTAAAACATTGATAACAGAAATTGATAACACCTTCGGGCTGATCCATTCCTTGTGTCATACCTGTATCTGAAGGCAGTTCTCTTTTTCTTTCTTTCCCCCCCCCACCCCCTGTGTTTTTCCCCTCCCCCTTCCTTCAGCCTCCCATCATGGCAAGCACGGCAGCGGCCGTGCCGGGGCAATCAGCAGCAACACCAGCCTGACCACAGTCACCGTCTGCGCCACGCCGCCCAACGTCTACATCGGCGGCCACACCATCGGGGCTAACAGCGGCGGGGGCGGCAGCAGCCACAACTTCCCCAACCTGATCCGGGTCACCCAGAGCCCCACCACGGGCGCCGGGGCTGCGGCCGCCGCTGCGGCGGCCGCACTGAACCTGTCCGTGGTCTCGGGCCCCGCCCCGGTCCTGCACCGGCCCGAGATGGGCTCAGCCGGCAGCAAGCACCCGGCCTCGGCCGGACGGGTAGAGAGGCTGGGGAGCGCCAACATCAACGACCACTATCTGAGGTAAGGCCATCTCACCTTCGTCATAACCACACCCACAACTGTATGATTCAGGGATGTAAGACTTCAGTGAATGGCGTGATTTTTGTTTTAAGTCAAACAGGTATCAAAACTGCTCATCTGTTAAAATCCTAAAAACTGGAGGGTGCCTGCTCCCCTGCCGTAAATCTCTCGGTCGCGTAAGTGCTCACTCACTGTCGCATCTCTCGGTTGCGTAAGCGCTCACTCGCGGTCGCACAATTGATTGGCCTTCAGTGATTTTCAGGAAATGACTTTGTCGGTCACTTACATCCCTGATGATTTTATTCTAGATACAAAATGCTGATGTTTGCGTCCAGGAGAATGTCATTCAATGAGGGTTTGCCCTTGCTCAACGTAATAAGCACCGAGTACTCAGTGCTTTGCCCGATGCCCAATGCCTGATGGGAACAAATTTCAGGCAGCTTGGCCGGGAATCGAACCCGCGACTCCCGCTTTCTAGTGCAGACGTCCCAACCACCCGACCACCGGGCTGGTTGAGGTCGTGCGGCGGATTTGAATAATGTACGACCCCTCATTGAATTGATTGTATTCCTTCCACGCATCATTCAGACAAATCTTGCTCTCTTGTATAATATTTAAGTACCAATTCTGCCTTTGAGAAAGATTGAAACATCCGGCGCCTCTAATGCAGAGAAAATGTGGATGATGCTCATGGTTTCAACATCCAGGAGGGGAATGACTAAACACCTTGCCTGTTTTCTGATAGCCCTCCTTCTGTGTTCACTCTTCCACACTTCTCTCTTTAACCTCTCCTCCTATGCTCATTAATCCCTACCCCACTCCTTGCCCTTCCCTTTGATCTCACCCTACCAGCTTTCCTCTTTGTCTTCTGTTTGTCAGCCATGTCCTTTTTACTCTCTATCCCCTTCCTACTTGTATCTGTTTTTGTCCCTGTCATTCTACCTTTGAGAAAGGTCCTGCTAGGATCAAAACATCAGGCCCACTAAATTTTGAAGAAAAAAAAAAAAATCTCAAGAGAATGCATGTTTCCTGTGTTTTTCCCTCTTCTCTCAAGTCCCTATTTCAATGTCAGTCTTCCCAGCCGTTGTATACTATGCGGACTGTGCCAGGAGTCTGTGAGTGTACTCACCCTCCCCTACTCCCCATCCCACCCACCCACTCCACCTTAACCACTTCACGCTGGGACCTCTGAATTCGGAGCCTCTACATGTGGTGTTGCTACATGTCTGGCGCCCACCCAATCTGGACACACCGCTATTGTCCACATGTTTAAACGAAGACTCTTGTCACCCAACCTCAGATCACCATTCAGCCTGGCACACACCATTTTGTGACGGCAGCACCGATTGTGCTGATGTGCGATCTCTCTTGATAGTTGTCCCGTGACAGTTCAGGGACAGCGTCCACTGCCACGCAAGACAGCGTGCTGCAATAGGGCTACGCACAGTGGACTCAGACCTCTATCGTTTCCAATTGTTTAGAGAATTTTGGAAGTGGCACTTTATTCAAAATCCTCCCCGTGTTTCATAGGCACTGAAAATTGGCCCGGCGCAGCGTGAAGTGGTTGAATGACCCACCCAGTAGCCCCTCTCCCTGCGTAGACCAGTAGCTAATGTCATAGAGCCTCTTAAGCACTAAAATTTGCTTAAGCACAGAAAAAAAACCACTGAATAAAATCAGGGCCCAATTTCATAGAGCCGCTTAAGCGTGAAAATCCGCTAAGCAGAAAAAGTCTTCCTTGTGTAAGCAGGATGACAAATGTTCATTGCTTCTAACTTGTATTCCACTCTTCTTTGCTTAGCATGAAACAATAATGAATTTTGGGTTGGCAAGGGGATTCTGTGGCTCATGACTTTTTGTGCTTAAAAGCCTGTTTTGGCGCTTCAGCGGCTCTATGAAATTGGCCCCAGGTTGCCAGCCAAAGTTCCAATTGTATTTTACGCTAAGCGCCCATGACTGGAATACTAGTCGAAGGCAGCAAGCATCAAGTGGAATATCGCTGGTAATCTTGTATTAAACTTCCGGACGTATTTTCATGCTAAGCAGGTTTCCTTGCTGAAGCGGCTTTATGAAATTGGGCATACATGTAGGTCACGTGGGTCAGTTGTCCAACCAATTCAGACTCATTCAGATTCTCAATGCAAGCTTCAAATGAAACTGCCACTGTGTCCATGCAGCATACATCAGTTGGGCATGTTTCTTCACAGAACCGGTGAGCGTCTATCTCGCCACCCTAGGGATAGTACTTGCATCATAAGGGCTAACCAGCCTGCTAAGAGTGCATTATAAACGTTCACAGTAACTACCGCTTCATCAGATTGTCATTGCAACTTTGCTGCTACAAAAAAAACTAAATTTATGCACTCTGCCCATCTGGTTTAGTCTGTTAGTGCTGTCCTTAGATACCGGTAGCTATCAATCAGGCCAATTCCATGGTAACTATTGTTACTCGTTAAAGCCCCTACACAACATTGGTAAGATCGAAAAACAGAAATGTTCACAGATTTACATGAAACTTATACAGTTTGTAGATGGTTATAGTAGAAACCTCGCACTGAAATATTTCTGCCTAAGATGTTGTATTTTGGGAGAAACGAGTAAAAGAAATCGTTTACGTCTCACTGAGATCTAAACTATTTTTCGGAACAGTACAGCGTTGAATGCTGCATTTCCGCGAAACAAATGAAGCGGTTTTCACGATTTTCTCGAGACTCGGTTGGTGGATTGGGCTGGAATTTTCTCAGGTGTGCTATTTCATGCATATGTGGGATCAGTCAAAGTATGGATGCTATTCTTTGACCTCGACCAATGTTGTGTAGGGGCTTTAAGTCACTTTGACTTCAATCATTCTTGAAGGACTCCAACTGGCAAATGTGTTAATGTAATCGGTGTACCTCTTAAAAATCCTTGAAATGCATGCAAATGTGCACACACAAGGAGAGGTAACCTGCATTACAAAAAAGGGCCTTTTTCAGACAACGCTGAAAAAACTTCCAAGGCTTGAGAAAATGTCTTATGCATGAGAAATCTTACAAAAGTGCCATCGTGTGAAAGGTTACCATGGCATGCTTGAGAGTGACAGACGTCCGTGGTGAACCCTTGAGAGATTGTGTCGTAGGTCTGGACCTCCGCCAAATCTTCCGCTAGCGGAGGATTTCTCACGGGACCCTTGACAATCGATCATGTGAAGGGAGGAACATTTTAACATTGCAACGTCCCATGCTATACGCTAAATTGTCTCTCAAGCCTTGCAAGTTTTTTCAGCATCGTCTGAAAAGGGCTGATTAAAGACTCCAACCCATAGAATGGCCCTTTATCAGTTAGATGAACGCTACTCATCATGAATTGTAAACATACCACCCCCCACTCATTATTAACGAATAACGACCCCCTTCCCACACCCATTATTAATGATCCCCCCCCCCCACCATTTGCAGTCTCCATCCCCACCAGCAGCCCCACCACCCTCTCAAGCCCCCGGGGCTGCCCATTGTAGCCCTGCGCCTCTCCCACAGGCCCAGCTACACCTCCATATGCGTGCCCATGCCCGGCGTGCTCCGCCCCAACCTCAAGTGTGGGTTTTCCTCCTCTTCTCTTTATTTTTTTTTTTTTGCGGTGGCATGACAAAAACCTGTGGTGGTTGTCGGTGTTGTGACTGAATCTCCAGTGCCCTTGTCAGCAGTCTGTCAGTGCCAGTACAGTTCTTGCATGAGTGATGGCCTTCTCCACTTCCTCTGAGTCACCTTTTTTTTTCATTTTCCCAGCATACAAAAGACCTGTTTTGGCTTGCTCATCCCAGCCAAAAACTTGTAGACACGTACAGTGGAACGTCGCTATAACGAACGCCGATATACCGAACATCCGGCTATAACGAACATGCCCTTTGGCTCCCGACGTATACATCTGTGGATATGTGGCCACAATTGATATAACGAACAACCGCTATACCAAACAATTTTCATGGATCCTGGGGTGTTTGTTATAGTGATGTCCCACTGTACGTTGGTGTTTAACTTGTAGTTGCTTTTTTTTTTCTTAGTTTTTGGTATATTAGCAGCAGTGATGCAACAATTGCTTACCCGACTGCATTGACCAAAACTGGCAATCTCAGAAGTTCAGTTGTGGGGAGGAAGGGGGGGGGGGTTGCTTGGTATTTCAATTCTAGCTTGGCCTTGGTTGCTGTGAGAAAGGGTTTCAAAGGATTGATTAGCGGACCCAACCTGACAATCCTACATGTAGCTGGTCCTTTCTCCGTTGCTTTGCCGAGATGCACAAAGGGCCGACATATTTTTAGACCAGCAGGGCCTTAAACTGGCAGTCCTGAGAAAGCTCCTGTCAGGGTCTGGAAGAGAACCTACCAGTAATTGTTTCAATTCATCCGGCCAGTTTCTTAGAGACACTGAAGCAGTGAAATTCTGCTATTAAGCGTGAAAAGTCTTCCTTGCGTAAACAGAATACAGCCCACATTGTGAAGGGGGCGTAAATTGCTCTGGACCTGTCTTCCACTATTCTTTCCTTGGTGTGAAACAATGCATGCTCAGTTGGGGCTGCCCTCCTGAAAGATTTGTCCACTGTAGTGGAGGCATATCTGTGGTCAAAGGGTATCTGTGCACACACTTCTTGGACACAGATTTCAAAGCCTAATTAGGCTCCACTGTACTACACACAAAGGGCCCATCTTTGAGGGCTGATAATCCCTTGACAAAAGCCACATAGACTTTCAAATTGTGGCACATTTGATTCACTGATACAAAAAGTGTACCAGGTACTCTTATTGATTTATTTTTCAGGCACAGTTGACTCCAGTGATAACGAGCTCATTTATTATTATTATCAATTGGTTTGCGGTGACACCATGTGTATCATCTCTTTTGAGACTGAGTGTGGCTCTGAAAAGAGCCGGTGACTCAACGTTTCGTTCAGTGTGTACCGGTACTCTGCTCGTCGTCAGGAGACTGACACCATGCAAACCTTCAAGTCTTTTCGAGCTCATTTATAACCACAACCCGGTTATACTAAGCATTAATTTCAAAGTCCTGATTAATTTGTGCACATTTGTATGGGGAAATATTTGTGTGTAACGAGCAATCACATTACGAGACTTGGGTTAGAACGAGCATGTATAGTGTTCTCTGATTGTTAATAGCGAGATTTGGAAATGGGACTGTGACAGCCATTGACACTAAAGTAATCCCATCCGCAAGGGGTTCAGCAAATGTTGGCACTTAAGCAGCTCTGATATAGGCCCCATGAGTGAGTGACCTGCCTCAAAACTTTTCAGAAAGGTCATGCTAGTATCAAACCCTCTCTTGTTTGTACATGTAAACCATTATCGGGTCATTGGAGTCCGTAAGCATGCAACATGGTTCTATAATTACTGCACATCATGTACCACACAAAGCTTCTACATGTATTGTGTCCAACATAGTGCTTTGCATGTATTTCTCTTATATCCATGTGTGTGCCTTTTTATTTTGTTTTGTTTATAAATTCTAGATAGCAAGGCTGCATACCCCTGTGCATACATGTGTGCATGGCGTTTTATATTGTGTACCACATGAAATCTTAGAAGTGAACGTGTAGCTGTGCAGATCAGCGCCGTTGAACATTCCTAAGATAGGCTAGGCCATTATGTCAGCAGTAGGACTATTTGTATTATTTTTTTTATCAATCGCGTTTTATTTCATACATGCAAACTGTGTTACGTATTCAATTATTGGGTTCTTTTAAGTGATTAAAGTTCATCAATTTATTTTTGTTTATTTTATGTTTGTGGTAATAACTAGAAGGGAACAAACACCTCCAGTTGCTTGAGAATACCAGCCCCTGAGCTCCTGCCCCTCCGTAGATAAAATAATTTCCAAATCAATTGGCTGGAATAGTTTCCCGGTCATGTCTGTCTCTTTCTGAAATTGTCGAGAGCATTCAGAGGTTTTCTGTTTCCCCCTTCACCAACTCTTGGGGGGGAACACACCCAAGATAGACAGAGATGGGAGAAAAGGTGAGAAGAGAGAAGATAAAGATGAGGACAGAAGGGGGGAGGGGAAACAAGAAGATGAACATCTGGAGACAAGATTGTTGACTCAGTTTGCCCGACATATTTCAAGAATGCTGAAACGAGATATGCAAAGCTGGAACGCAGTGGCAAAGCAGTGCAGGTCTCTTGCAGTCGTCTCTCTCTTCCTTCTCTTCCCTTTCCTCCGCCTCCACCTCTGCCTCCTCCACCTCTCTCCTCTCTCCATCTTCTCTCTCCTCTCTTCCTCCTCTATCCTCTCTCCTCCTCCTCCTCCTCCTCCTCCTCCTCCTCCTCCTCCTCCTCCTCCTCCTCCTCTACTCCTCTCCTCCTCTCTACTCCTCCTCCTCTCTCCTCTTCTTCCTCTTCATCCTCTTCTTCCTCTTCACCCTCTCTCCTCCTCCTCCTTCTCCCCCTCTCTTCTCTTCTTCCTCTTCCTCATCTCTCCTCTCCTCTCCTCTCTCCTCCCTCATCTGCCTCCTCTCTCCTCTCCCTCTTCTTCCCTCTCTCCTACTCTCTCCTCTTTCCTCCTCTCTCCTCTGCCTCCTCCCCCCCCTTCCTCACCCTCCTCACCCTCCTCCTCATCCACTCCCCCACTCCTCCTCCTTCCCCTCTTCTTTTTCACTCGCTCTTTGGTCTAAGCCGCTGTTGAGACCATGAAATGCTCCTGTCATGGAGCCTGCTAGTAACTCCTCCTCCTCCTCTCTCTTCCCTCAGCAAACTCTTAAACATCCCCCAGCCAGCCAGCTTGTTTGGAGGTCGTTCTGTGTATGGGATATCAGCATTGCTGACATGTCTCACACTGAGTAGCCGCCCTTCCCCTCCCCCCAATCTCTTCACACTCACAAAAAGCATTGCAAACATAATGCTTCAAGCATCATTCAGAATTCAGATACATGTAACTGGCCAGTACATGATGCGTTGAGCCCAGATTTTCCCAATGTGAGGCTCGGTGAGTCCATTCAAACTGTTGTCCTCACTAAGAATGTATGATTTTCCGAATGTCTGGCCCCCTAAATCTTTTGAAATTTGCAATTTTGATCATCAAAGTCAGTAAGCAATTTGCAGCATCAGTTTAACACTTTGTGTAATTGAGTTTTCCCCCAAAGACACTATGTACAGATTATTAACTATACACTGGTTTATTTTCACCTCCTTCTATAACATATCAAACATTAATGGGGAACTCTAGTCTACCTTTATATGGATGCAGTGGTAGATTTGACGAGCAATTAGCATTAAGCTGCACAACCATCTCCCCATTATCCTGATGATAGCACAAGAGTAGGACAAAGAGTGAGAAAATAGCATTCAACTCCAGTCTCCCATGAGAAGAACAATCCCGTCAACTATCAAATCCCCAGCAGTCGCTGGTCACAGAAAACCTAATGAGTTTCAAATTAATATGCAAGAATGTTTGCAAAGTGCTTACTGACGGAAATGACTAAAAAGCGAATATCCACAATTAGGGAGGGCCTGATGTTCCGATCCTAGCAGGACCTTTCTCAAAGGCAGAATGACAGTTCCTCTAGGATTGAAACATCAGTCCCTCTAATGTTTCAGTTTCAAATTAAAGAAAACAAACGGCGGGTGCAAGATATTGGGACAATGAATACTGAGTACTGACGGATGCCTTGTAAGCTGTTGCATTACAGTTAGTGCATAAATCGGTCATGGGGGGGGGGGGGAGATCTCATAATCAGTAGGACCAGAGATACCACAGGGTTGAAAAGATAGACAACATGTGTGAGCTTTGCACAGACTTTCAAATCCCATAGAGTTACTGCCTGGGATGCCATGGGTTGGTGTTGTGGGGGTTTTCAGCATGAGGCAGATTTGCATGCACTGGCTGTGTTAGTGTGGCGCTTGTGGTGTGGTTGGTGTACATCTATCTATGTACTGTAGAATCTTGTTGTTGTGGGTTGCGTTGGGAGAATGGATTGCAGAGAATTTGTTGGGGAAGAGGCACTCGCGCGCCGTCATGTGTATGAGCATTCAGGCACCATTATGTGTATCGGCATTCTTGTGGGGGCCTCATTTAAGGCAGGTCAAATATGTGACCGCGCTCCTCGAAAAGTGAGTCGCGTCTCGCACAGCCCTTATCCGCACACAGGACGACTGAAAGTTGTGGGCGTGAAGAAAATCTGATTGAAAATCAATTTTCCAATTTGTGTTTATATTGCTTCGTTGGTGTGCCATATTTCATATTTGCTGATTGGAAACTGGGTTTTTAGAATTCGAAATAAAAAGGAGGTTTTTTGGGTGTAAATCCCTGATCTCTTACTCTAATGTGACTCGTGTTCACAGAGCCATTACATTTATATGGACTGGGGGAAGGCCACAAAATGAGCATAGTCCTAACATGGGAACATCACAAATAACCCCCAAACAGTTGAGGTATTCTACATATTCAGCCGCTGTTTGGATTAGTGGGTAACTGAATGTCATCTGATTTGTAGAATGTGGCTGTACTGTAAGTGTTCCATGTGAATACTTGATTGGTTGATCATATTTTTGCTTCCTGTAGCCAAAATGTATATACCGTAGTATACCGTAGTCAGTCTGTAAAACATCTAATGAAAGTTACTCATTTGCACCAAAGCATCGACACTGTGGATTTCTTTCTTCCCAAAATTACACGTTCAAAGTCGCCAAATGGATAAGCGAAGAAGAAAAAAATTCATTCAAATCAGGCACGCTATACATTATACATGTACATCCTCATCAATGCACAAAAAAATGCCAAGTGTAGAAGTCTGTCTGTCTGTCTGTATTGAACGCGGAATTTGTTCTCAACTCCCTCCCTCCAGGTCAACAAAATCCCAAAGACTAAGAGGCACTTCAAACTCCCTAAGGTTAAAGGTAAGCCAATACAAATCTGGTGGTAGTCTTTGTGTTTATTTGTAGAGTTGATTATTGCAGAGCAATTGGTATAGCATTTGCATTCTTTCTTTCTCTGGTGTAACGTATTAGCATTCTACCACTTGAGCTTTCCAGTCCTTTGGATGAGGAGGGGGGGGGGTTCCTTCCCAAATGGTCAATTATCTTTACTGGGGTTTGGTGTGCCAGTTAAAAGCATTTAACCATTGACTGCTGTATATCTCCTGTGGTGGATTTCACAAAGCCTTACAGTGCATTGTAACTCAACTTACGATTGATAACGCATCATAGATAACCCATCATAATTTTTGTGTGCATTGCTCATCGTCCTGCGATTTAATCGTAAGTTATGGTGGGTTCGGTGAAATCGAGTCCGGGGATCACATTCCCGTTTTCACTCGGATGGCATGCAGACAGAAATTAGCCACAAGTTAGCCTCAGGCCCTCTCAGTTTTCAGATTTGCTGAGTTTGGGCCGTAGCAGTTTGGCACACTTTTGCACAATTTGATTTGAACACCTATCTGGGTTCTCATTTGTGTGAAAGAAAAAGTAATATCACTCGGTGTTACTTAAAGTGATATATACAAAAATATTGCAAACTGCTTACTGACTAAAATTACCAAAATGCAAATCTCAAAATTTAGTGAGCCTGACGTTTCGTTCCTAGCAAGACCTTTCTCAAGGGCAGAGTGACAAGGACAAAACAGATACATACTCTACCCCCTTCCTTCGTGTACATGTATCTGTACACGAAGGAAAGGGGAAGAGTATGTTTCTGTTTTTGTCCTTGTCACTCTGCCTTTGAGAAAGGTCCTGCTAGGATCGAAACGTCAAGCCCACTAAATTTTGAGACTAAGTGTTATTGTTAGAAACTTTTAAAGTGACTATTGAGATTGAGAAAAGACACATTTCTCTTCTTTTCTCCACCACAGCAACTAGAAATGCGCGAGAACCATGCCGTCGTACTGAGCTGACGCCACTGAGTCCGGATGGAGTCTGCAATCGAGGCAGTCAGTGAAAAAGGGCGCCCTCTATTGGCGGAGGTCCAAGCAACAGCCGACCGCAGAAAAGTCACGGCTTGACCTGAAGTCAATCTTCAGGGGAGGGGTTCGTTTTTAGCCTCGTGATTTGTTTGAGGGGGGCTAGAGGCAACTGGTACCCTGTCAGCAGCTGTGTGTACTTAAAGAGTAGATTGCGCAGTGTCAATTACTTTTGAACGCCACGCTGCTCTACCACATGTGCAGGCTGTTCCCTCGAAACACAATCCGACCAACCAGCGAAGCATCTTTTACGTCAAAAAGGCTTTGGCATGTGACAGAAATGCTGTATTTCTCTACGAATAGCAGGCACAGCGTTGTGCGCATGCACAGCTATTATAGTGGACCTCACACTTGTGTAACCTTACCCTACTGCAATGTACATAGAGTTCTCCCGGCACGAGCACAACTCAAATCTAGCTGTGTGACTGCACACTGTACCCCACGCTTTGCCTGAGACGAATAGCTACCAGTAACGGTGTAGGGAGAGCGGGGCGATTCATCTTTTAGGCACCTTTAAAGCTAACCATTCCTGATGTGAGGAATGTCACGGCCAAACCATGTGGCCACTGCATGTAACAATGGCTGTCTGAGTTTGGCCCTGCTTGGGCATTACAAACGAGGTGTCAGTGGTAGAGAGTGCTAGAATGTCACACTGATATGAGACAATTGTCTGCAATGGAGACAGCCTGGTATCTCTCCAGACAGGCTATTATTATTATTTTGAGTACTCAAGCCAGAAATTGGACTGTAACTTGCATTAGTTTTATAGGATTTATTTGAGGTGGGGGGGGGGGGGGGTTTTGGGGGGGGGCAAAAACTTATTAATTGATGGACCATGCGTGCTTGTGATTAGTATGAAGTAAAAAGTAATTTGATAATTCATTCAAAGTTAGACATTCCCGGGCTTAGTAGACCATCTGGTCTAAAGCCATGTTCGCACTAGACTTTTTTTTACCAAGACCGTGGGTAACATTCATATGGGTAAACCTTACCGGCATCTACACTTGGATTATTGAAGTGGGTAGATAACGACAGTAAAACTCAACTGAATGACTAAATACAAACACATGAGACGTCTTGTCGACACAGGACTTTCGACTCGGTTAAACTGACCTGGTCAATTTAACCGGGCAGAAGTCACTCAGTTAACTTACCCATTGGAGCCTGGCTTGTTACCAAGGAGGACATCATCCCAGGCTGTCCGCACTGGACTTAAAATGGTCATGTTACCCATTTGCTTGGTTTTGTTTTATTATAAGTTCAGTGCAGACAGGGCTTTAGTCACCATCCAGTCTACAGCCCTGAGGAACATCCTCGTAAGCCTGGTCCGGACTGATGATTGCGGCTATGGCTGTGTCTGTCACAGTTTGAAGTAGGCCGTGCATTGGGGAAGCTCTCAGGCCAAGCCATAGCTCCTCCAATTGCTGATGCCGGCACTCAGTGTACATACTATCTTTATGGATGGTTTGTAGTCTCACCATCGATGGCTTTTTTTTTTTTAGTGTCGACTTTTGATACTTTTGCTGCAGTCTAGTTTGCCATCATTCAAATCCGTCCAAGTGCCTTATTGTTGTTGTTGGGTTTTTTTTTTTTTTATCAGTTCCTGCATAACGATTCCAGTTGATGCACCAAATTATGAACGACAAATTGCCGTCCATCACCCATTCTGAATTAATTAATTAATTTTGTTCAAGATTTGAATTTTGATAATGGTTTAATTTTGGTTTGATAATTTTGTTCTCTAATAGTTGAGATTTTTTTGGAAACATCTCCCCCTGTGTGTGGGTTTTTTTCTTAATGGACATTGCCCAGAAAATTCTTACTAAAAATGTGTATAAAATGTATCCAGATGTGTAGATATTTTAAGGAGATTTGTAAAACCAATGGTTTAATTTGGTCACCGGAGGGAGGAAAATTATTCTCAACCCACTCCCCACTTCCAAAAGAAAAGATTCCGAAGACTTCCATTTTGCCTGTAATTTGTATGAAATGTTTGAATAGAAGCGGGGAAAATTGTATATTTTGATGCAACTTTTTTTTAATAGAGATTTGCGCTGCCAAATGTTATCTATGTACAGTAAAACTAATTCCGTAAATTCTAATTGTACATCCGAGGTGTTGTGTGTATCTATAGATGCCAAGTACAAGCATGTGTGCTTTTTTTATGGTGGGATGGGACTTGTTTGGGGGTTGTATATTTGTTTTACTAACTACAAACAAATGTCAAGTGACAGCTACAAGCCTTGATGAAACCAACATGGCCGTTCCTTTGAAGTCCATCTTCGCTCAATGTTGGAGTTGTGTTGTGGTTATCAGACCCAGAAAGGTTTTTTGAATTTTTTTTGTGATTTTTTGGTGCAAGGTTATATTCATTCACCCGGCAACGGCATTCTTCCCGCAAACGCTATTCTACCGGTCCCTTAGTCTGATTGCACGATTGTCATTACATCATGTTTATGCGTATTCATGTATGCTCTATACTCTGACGTTGACCAATCAGAGTAAAGAGTGTTCATGAATATGCATAACTTCAGCAGAAACGAAGAATGCCGTTGCCGGGTGAATATACACTGCCTTTTTGATTACTCAACTACAATTTCGAGAGCCATTTTTAATGGTCTTCCCAGGGCTTTGTCAAGGTGTACTCGTATTATTATTTTTAATCCAATGCGGACAGTACAGTCCGGTTAGGCACTTTTGAAACGCTGGTGGCGGCAGACAGACTTCACCCCCCCCCCCTTAACTAGATCTGGGCATGCGCGATAAATTCCGCGCATGCTCGCAATGGGGCGAGGTAGTTAGGCTAAAAGGAATGCTTCGAGAAAAAAAACTCCCATTAAAAACAAATGATTGAATAATCTTGAAATAGTTTGGGAAATGTCTAATGCCCCGTCTTTCCTGGAAAGTCTATCAGCTCGGCCAAACTCGGAGCGTCGTTTGATTTTGATCACAGCCGACGAGAATTTCACAGGTTGGTTTTCGAATCAGACTTGTATCCTTTTCTTCCCCCAAAAGAGCATGTGAGTTAACCCTTGGTCCGAGCATGCTTTAGTCCTATGGTCCGAGCATAGAGTAAGGAACGCTCTATGGTCCGAGCATAGAAATAGGAATGCTCTATGGTCCGAGCATAGAAATAGGAATGCTCTATGGTCTGAGATATACCTGCGCAAAGAATCCCCGCCCGTCAGTTGTGCAAAACTCTTCCCAGGTATGCCTCCGCCGAGGGGACCGAGGGGAGGGGAAGGGTGACGGGATCTCCGGTTTAATTATCTGCCCTTGGCCCCTGCCACAGCCCCCTGCCGTCTGCAAGCGACAAAGGTGTTGACAGCCCACCGTGACAGGCAGCGCATTGCGTAGTGGAGAGAGACAGGCACGTGTCGTAATTCGAACACGCTGGATTCCCGAGAAATGCTTACTTTTCCCCACGGCCGAGAGTCCGTTCAGTCTGGGCAAGCTGGGTGCGGAAGCTTAAAGTGACCATCATGGAAAGACCTAACACTCTGACGTGTTTCCTAGTTCGGAGATAAATAGTCACGGGTAGACGGTATTTGCAGAAAGACGTTCGAAATATCGGGGCATGCTACCTCAGTGATCAGGGCTTCCCGTCTTCTAAAGATGGTAGTTTTATTATCTTGGAAGCGTGGATGGCCACTTTAAGCTTCCGTAGCTGGCCCCTCGTTCCGATCACCAATAATGAGCGCACCGCGTGCCATGCCGGGTACCAATTGGCGCGCGCGTGCTGCTCGTGTGAACGGTGTAGGGGGTCTGGGTACAATCTGCTAAGCAGCGAAGCCATTATTTCAAGATGAAAAGAAGGTCGCCAGTCTAACAAGTAATGTGATCGGTACTTGCACAGTACTGTACTATTTTTTGTTTGTTCCCAGTGTTTTACGCCCCTGGAATTCACCCCTGACAGCCGTGTAGTTTAAAACAAAAGGGGGTCGGGTATTTTCTCAGAAGAAATTGTTACATTCTGGCAGGGTTTTTTTTTTTTTTTTTGGGGGGGGGGGGTTTGGGGGGGTCATTTTTCCTGGCTCCTTTTGCATCATTATATTTTGATAATAATCTTGCATGTACTTATACGTATATTGTTCATAATTCCGTCCGTTTGCTCAATAAATTGATTAAGCTTGAGAGAAGCTTATTTATTATTATACACACACGCGTCGAGGCTGTGTCCGAGCCCCATTGATTTGGTTTGATGGACGTGAGTGCTCGGCCAATCGGTGATCGAACTAATTGCCCGAGGTAATTGGGATTGATCCATCACCGCTGAGACTGATGTTGGGAGCTCGCTGTCCCTTGAATGAAGCGTTGAAAAGAATGCTGCCTGTAGAATCCTTCCAGAACAACGCTGTCGACCTCGGCCGTCCAGTTAAGTTCCGGATTGGTTCGTCGTCGTCCATTATCTGATTTCAGATCAGCCCCCCCCCCTCTTGTTTTTGCTTTTCCCTCTGTGTGTGTCATCATCCTTATCATGATCCTTCCCTCCTCCCCTCTCCCCTTTCTTCCTCCCCCATCATCCCCATCTTCACTCTCATCCTCTTTATCATCATCATCATCCCTGTTTCTCATCCTTATCCTCCCCATCCTCCATATCGTTCTCATCCTTCTCGTCCTCGATGTATGACTATCATGGTTAACCCCACCTTCCTCGAAGTTGCCCCCGCCGCCACCACCCTCCTAACTACATTGTATTTATAGCCACCGTCACCTCACTGCCATCCTCACCTTGCCATCCTCCCCTACGCCCTAACCATCATCACCACCATCCTCAATGCCTCACCGTCCACATCCTCATAATCACAATCACCAAAATCATCACCGTCACCACCACCATTATTATCAGCATCCATCATAATTATGTCTGTCTGTCTATCTGTCCCTTTCTCCTACTCTCTCTTTATACCTCTGTCTCCTCTACCTCTCTCAGCTTTCTCTCCCCCAGCTTTCACCCCTCCCTCGCCCCTCTCTTTCTCTACCTTTCTTTACCTCTCCGCTCTCTCTCTTCTCTCTACCCCTCTCTACTCTCACCACCTTTCTATACCTCTCTCTGTACCTCTCTATTTCCTCTACCCATCTCTCTTCTCTGCCCCTTTCCCTCATCTCTCTACCTAGTATCTATTTCCTCTCTCTACCCCTCTATCTCATCTTTCTCTACCTCTATCTCCTCTCTCCACCTCTCTCAGCGTCTCTCTCCACCTAGCTCTATCTCTCTACCTCGAGTTTCTCTCTACCCCTCTCTCCTCTGTCTATGCCTCTCTACCCCTCTATGCCTCTCTCTCCACCTTTCTCTCTCTCTCTCTCAGCTCTCTGAGTCTCTCCACCTAGCTCTCTTTCTGTACCTCTATTTTCTCTCTACCCCCCTCTCCTATGTCTATGCCTCTCTACCCCTCTATGCCTCTCTCTCCACCTTTCTCTCTCTCTCTCTCTCTCAGCTCTCTGGGTCCCTCTCTCCTCTCAGCTCTCTGTCTCTCTCTCATCCTCGATCTTCCCTGGTCCTAGTGGCACTCCCAAACATGCGCATGACGATGGGACGTGTCGGGCGGGCAGGTTGGCCCCAGCACCGTCCCGTCCCCGCCCCGTCCCCACCCCCTTGGTATGCGCTGATGAATTCTGCGGTCTGCTCCCGCACCGCAGTGGAATTTGTTGTGTGGGAAGGCGTACGGGCGAACGGGCGCGTGTAAGGCCGCTGGCTCGTCTGTGTGAACAAGGAATTCATGCTCAAATAAAAAAAAAGGAAACATTTTCTTTCCCCCACCATAGGAAGTGTTCAAATTAAATGGAGTTCTTGTCTTGCTGTGTGTAAAAATAAGGCCACGAAGGTTGAGTGTACTCGTAGGAGTAGCCTGTCTTCTTCTTTTCTTAATAAATTAGGCCTAGTCTATAAATTGATTTGATTAAATTAGTAGATAAATTGATCTGACTAAAATAGTTGATACATTGACGATTAAAAATTATTGATAACAAAACTCCCTACTGCTTTATTAACTTAAATTACCGAACGTGGAAAAAATTCATACAATTTGAGGCACTGTCGTTTCTATTCAAGGGGACCTTTTCTCAAAGGCAGAATGCAAAAAAAGGTGTTGAAATTGGTAGATTGGTCGATGTCGACATGAGAAAGGTATTCAGCGATCGTGTTTGTTTAAAGATGGCGACGAAAATGCAATGTGGTGACGTGTGTATTACGCTGATTAATGATGATGATGAGATATTAATTGGTCTCAGCGTGTAGGCGTGCTACGGGCGTCCTTATCAGTATAGTGAGCCTCTTTGTCGCCAGGACGTGGCTGCGGCTGAAAGCAGTACGCGAGTCTACGGAAGCGACCGGCCACAGTCACTGGCTGTATAAAGTACGTGACTGCCATAAAATTGTCAATGGCAAGTGATGACTGCCCGTAATGATCTGTGCTTATCTTGTGTGTAATTCATATTCATTGACCGTTGTATAGACCTGTAGTTCCTATTGCGCAACGCAATGGTCAGAGCTACAGATCCCCCTCCCCCTCCTCGCCCGGCCGTAACGACATACTTGGGCCTATACGACCGACAAGGCGGTCTGTCTTGAGCATTTCCAAGAGCCTTCATCTGATGAAATCGTTGACTGTGGATGGGAATAGCGCACGGGTCTATGGGAAGTCGACCGGCAGCCGCTCAGCTGGCGGCTCCCATAGACCTCGTGTGTAATACGAAGCCATGGTGCAACGCGCAGCGCTATACATGTACATAACGCTTCATGGGCGCATTGCAGCGCTAACTTCACCTCATCCAAGCCCAAGGTTTCGGCAGCGTAATTGTGGGTTAAAATTTGAAGGTTTACAATCGTGGTGGGAGTACCGGTACCAAGCGGTTTACGGTTTACGGCGACACCATGTAAAACATCTATTTTTAGACGAATTGAGCTCTGAAAAGAGCCGATAAGTCAACGTTTCGGGCAGTGTGTAGGCCCCAAGTTGGTAGGCCTATACCCCGGTACTATACTCTGCCCGTCGTCAGGAGTTACCGGCCCTTTTCAGAGCCACACAGTCCGTCTCTGAAGAGAATGTCTCTAAAGAAAAATGGTGTCACCGCAAACCTTCCACCTCAACTACTGTGGGGTTCAATGGCGCCGCCCCAGGAATGTTCGGGCTATGCAACGTCACCGGCCCGCCGTGGTCAGCCAGAGTCCAGGGCGAGGGAGGCATTCTCTTGTTAGCGGCCCGGCCACGATTGGCGTCTGGTATACCTGCTGCTGCTGCATGGTATGGGCAACATCTGTGTGGGTGGTAGGGTATAGGTGGGTGGGTGGAGGTATGGCACGATCCATGCCACCGTGTCGACCGCTTAGCTGAATAGTATAGCGCGGGTCCAGGAATTCTTATTAAGGCGCGTTCGACACGCGACTTCTTTCCTCGCGAGGTCTTTTTTTTCCTATCGAGGTTAGGGGCAAGGCAGTCGTTCTTCATCTAAATAAAGATCATTTAAAAAAAAAACTCCCATGGGCTATCTGCCCAGCATCTCCTTCTTATGGCACCAGTTATTTGCACCTAGATTTGCGATGTAGAGTGACGCCCATCTTGAAATTAAACTCTAAACATTAACCATCGCCCGTAACTGTCCTAGGAAACAAATAGTCGCCATTAACATCTCAGTAGGCTACCGTTGTTGGAGCTGGGTCGGTCGGGGGCTTACACGAGCCAAGACTGACGTCAGAGATTTGGGGTTTTTTTTGTTACTGCGTGGGTTGGTGGGGATTAGTGTAACCGAACGCCTCCAAAGCCTAATTGCTGTGGTGCCAAGGATAATGACCATAATGTGATATGAATGTAGTCAGATTTAGTTAACCCGGCTTACCTAGTAATCGAACGCTGCCGTGGCCTTTTCGCTATGGTGCCAGGGATCATCAACGTGTTCAGTAAACCCGGATTAGCCAAGGCAATCGAACTCCACCATAGAAAATCTGCCGCTACCGCGTCAAGACAAATCAACGTGATGCACTCAAGAAAAATACGAGAGGGGGAATGCCTTCAGAGCCGACCCGAGGCTCACCGGGGGTGGATCTGGGGAGGGTAATCGAACGCACTGTCTAAGTCGACCCTAGCAGGACCTTTCTCAAAGGCAGAGAGAGGGAAAGGTCCTGCTAGGATCGAAACGTCAGCCCCCCCTAACATTTTGACCTACAGTTACTGTTGTGTGATCACCGAGCAGATGTACGCATAGCCATGCAGGTTCACAACCTTTGGTTGTTTGCATCTGAATGAATGCGGGGGTTTGATCCCTGGAGATTAATAATTAACGGGCAGTTAATGGTTGAATTGCTTCTGACTGGCGCCCCACCCGGCAAAGACTAGGCCCGAGTTGACGATTTGGGAGGACATCATCTATAGCTCAGATGGGAAGAGCACTGGTATTCGCAAAACCAGAGGTCTCGGGTTCAAATCCCGATCCAGTCAAAGTTTTCTTTGCCTTTTTTCAGTTTTTAAACTTAGGCATGTCCTTGACATCCCTGCTTTTTATCATTATTTTCGCGGGTTAAGATTTTAAAATTGAACCCAAATAAATGGTTGATAATAGAGCGCGCGTGACCAGGCGGCTCCCTATAGTTCAAGGTCTGACAGTTATGGGTCTATATAAGCTGCACTCGCGTGCCTGAAATATGCTGAGGGATGGGGTCTGATTCCCTCCCAGTGCAGTGAAAACAAGAAGTCACGGGCTCCTTTCGAGCCGGGTGGAAGGAGCCAGCAGCGGCAGCAGTCGCCGTGGGGCCCTCGGGCGGCTGGCCACGGCGCGGCGCAGAGCGGGCCCACGCTGCGGGCATGCGTCGCACAAACAGCCGGGTCACATTCACTCGAGTCAGCTGCTCCCTCGCTACATAACTTCAACACTGTCAAGTTGCATCTTCTATATCTCTCTCTCTCTGTGTTAGGCCCTCTGCCCCACTATCTCTGTCTGTGACTCTCTCTATCTCTCTCTTCCTCACTCTCCTCTCTCTATCCCTCTCTATCTCATCTCTCTCTCTCTCTATCCCTCTCTCTCATCTCTCTCTCTCCCCTTCTCTCTCTCCCCTCTCTCTGCCTCTGTCTCTCTGTGTGTCTCTCTCGCCCCCCTCTCTCCCTTTTCTCTCTCTCTCCCTTCTCTCTGTCTCTTTCTGTCTCTGCCTTTCTCCCCTCTCTCTCTCTCCCCTCCCCCTCTCATCCTTCTCTCTCACACCCTCTCCCTCTCTCTCTGTCTCTCCCTCCCTCTCTCTCCTTCTCCCTCCTCTCTATCTCTCTCTCTCTTTCTCGTTTGATCTTCCTCTCACTCTCTCCCAGTCTCTGGTCTCAGTCTCTCTCCCCTTCTAGCTCTCCCTCCATCTCTCTCTCCCTCTCTGCTCCTTCTCTCCCTCTCTCTCCTTCTGCCCCTTTTTCTCTCTCCCCTCTCTCTCCTTAACCCGCTCTATCTCTCCCCCCGTCTCTCCCTCCTCTCTATCCCTCACATCTCTCCCTCCGCTCTCTCTATCTCTATCTCTACCCCCCCCCCTCTTTCTAAACGATACGGGATGTCCTAGGGTCACGTGTAGTGTAATAATGCGGGGAAGCCCTATCTGGGCTTCAGCCGGGTAGCTCATGAATAATTCAACAAAGTGACGTAGAAGTGAAGTGAATATCTTAATAGGTACATGTACACTGTATATTGTGCAGTATCATATACGTCATAATGTTGAATTATTCATGATCTACCCGGCTGGAGCCCAGATATTGCTTCTCAAGTTGTTCATATACGTCATAATGTTGAATTATTCATGACCTGCCCTGCTGGAGCCCAGATAGTGCTTCCCAATAATGCGGGGCACTGCCACAGAGATGCTCACACAGCCAACCCTGGGCGTCCATTCTGGCTGGGTCAGAGTCAGGAATGGGTCGATGGTATCATCATTCCGCTGAGATTCGCTTCGGTATGGTGGCGCAGAAGGGACATTGCAAATCGCAAATATCTGCAAAGATATTTGCAATTCGCACATTTTGTCGCAAATATGTGCGCAAATATTTGCGACAAAATGTGCAATTCGCAAATTTTGTCGCAAATATTTGCGCACATATTTGCAAATCGCAAATTTTGTCGCAAATATGTTCTTCAATCTCCGTAAATTATACCTTTCCATTCGTTTACAAAGTAAGAAAACTTCAAAAATCCGTTCGTGACTGTCAACAATACTCCATACTCCAAGTCCCATCGTTGAGCCGGGTCAAATTTGCGACAAAATCTGCGAATTGCAGATTTTGTCGCAAATATTTGCGCACATATTTGCGACAAAATGTGCGAATTGCAAATATCTTTGCAGATATTTGCGATTTGCGATGTCCCTTCTGCGCCACCACACTTCTTTTCGGCAGGGTTAGAGTTACGTGGGATGAGGAGGGGCGCACCGATTTTCACGGCATGGAGCCAAACAGACACAGACTGGTTGTGGATGAGCGCCGCCAAATGAACCCATGCACCCGTGCTCCAGCAAAAAAAAGGTGTACCGTATATAGCACTTTCTTTTCTGAAAATTAGTTTTGTTTAAATAAATAACGTACATTTTAGTTCTGTCAAATGTAAAAATTTAACTCGATTCGCTGTTATTTTCTTTTAAACCCCGTCCCCAACCCCGACTCCCCAACCCCCATCCATAACCTCAACACCAACACCAACCACAACACCAACACCAACCACAACACCAACACCAACCACAACACCGACCCCAACCCCATGCAAGACCAACCCCAACCTCAACCACAGCCTCAAGCTCATCCTCAACCTAATCCTCAACCTCAACACCAACCTCAACCCAAACCTCAACCTCAACACCAACTCGATACCATTCCCAAGGCAAAGCCATAGTTCAAACTCGATCCCAAGCCAAGGATAAACCAGCACCCAAATCCAGAGCCGAGCCCAAGCACAGAACCCAAGTTCGAGCCCACGCCAAAGTCAGCGCCCAAGTCCAACACCAACACCGGGCTCAAGACCTAACCCGACCACCAAGCACCATCCCAAGCCCAAACCCGAGCCCAAGCCCAAACCCAAGTCAAAGTCCAAGTCCAAGCCCAAGCCCATACCCATGCCCAAGCCCAAGCCCAAACCCGAGCCCAAGTCCAAGCCCAAACCCAAGTCCAAGCCCAAGCCCAAACCCAAGTCAAAGTCCAAGTCCAAGTCCAAGCCCAAGCCCATACCCAAGCCCAAGCCCAAGCCCAAGCCCAAGCCCAAGCCCAAGCCCAAGCCCAAGCCCAAGCCCAAGCCCAAGCCCAAGCCCAAGCCCAAGCCCAAGCCAAGCTCAAGCCAAGCTCAAGCTCAAGCTCAAGCCCAAGCCCAAGCCCAAGCCAAGCTCAAGCTCAAGCCCAAGCCCAAGCCCAAGCCCAAGCCCAAGCCAAGCCAAGCTCAAGCTCAAGCCCAAGCCCAAGCTCAAGCTCAAGCCCAAGCCCAAGCCAAGCCAAGCTCAAGCTCAAGCTCAAGCCCAAGCCAAGCCAAGCTCAAGCTCAAGCCCAAGCCCAAGCTCAAGCTCAAGCCCAAGCCCAAGCCAAGCCAAGCTCAAGCTCAAGCCCAAGCCAAGCCAAGCTCAAGCTCAAGCCCAAGCCCAAGCTCAAGCTCAAGCCCAAGCCCAAGCCAAGCCAAGCTCAAGCCCAAGCCCAAGCCAAGCTCAAGCTCAAGCCCAAGCCCAAGCCCAAGCCCAAGCCAAGCCAAGCTCAAGCTCAAGCTCAAGCTCAAGCTCAAGCCCAAGCCCAAGCTCAAGCTCAAGCCCAAGCCCAAGCCAAGCCAAGCCAAGCTCAAGCTCAAGCCCAAGCCCAAGTCCAAGTCCAAGTCCAAGCCCAAGCCCAAACCCAAACCCAAGACTGAGTCCATGCAAGTCCATGCTATAGTTTCACAAAGGCGAACACATTACACGTACGTACACAGCCTAGCCATGAATGGGAGGCAATCTCCTTCCCTCAGCGTTCCAAACTCAGAAGCCGCCCTGAGTAGCTCTCACCATCAACAGCTGTGAACAAGCTCATGGTATTATGATATATCCACGCCTGCATCGAATTGCCCTTGCAAACGATGTCGACACCCCCACCCCTCCCATAAAACGAGAGTTAAGAGTGTGATAGAGTCGCACAAGAAGCAGCATTGGAAAAAAATAACGCGCACACACTCCACTAATCTGAGCCATTCCCCTCGCGCCGGTGCATGATCTCGTTTTTGGAATCCAAGCGATTTGTGTAACGCCTATTTATAGCGACCGTCTCGGCTCGCTGCGGTTATGGGCAACGCTGGGCCCTCGGGCCAGGCAGCGGCGGCGGTCCGACCGTCAACGTGGAACGGATGTAGGAATAGGCCAGACACATCCCTTCTCTCTTCATCTCTGTCTGCTCAACTCTATCTATCAGTCTGCCACTTTCTGTCTCTCTTTCTGCTCATGGTCTGTCTCTCTCGGTCTCTCTCTCTCTATCTCCGGGACTCTCTGGCTATGTCTGTCTCCGTCTATGCCTATCTCTGTCTGCCTCTCTCTCTCCCTCTGTCTATCTCTGTCTCTCTGTCTCTGTCTGTCTCTCTGTCTCTGTGTGTCTCTCTGTCTCTGTCTCTGTCTCTGTCTCTCTCTCTCTCTCTCTCTCCGTCTGTCTTTGTCTCTCTCTCTCTCTCTCTCCATCTGTCTCTGTCTTTCTGTCTATCGCTGTATATGTCACTCTCTCTCTGTTTAGATCCGTCTCTCTGCTTGTCTGTCTCTTCGGTCTTTCTGTCTATAATCTCCGTCTCCGTCTCCGTATCTGTCTCCGTATCTGTCTCTGTCTCTCTCTCTCTCTCTCTCTGTCTCTGTCTCTGTCTCTGTTTCGATCTGTCCCTGTCTCTGTCTCTGTCTCTGTCTCTGTCCCTGTCTCTGTCTCGTGTCTCTGTCCCTGTCCATGTCTCTGTCTCTGTCTCTGTCTCTGTAGTCTATCTCTGTCTCTGTCTCTGTGTCTGTCTCTGTCTCTGTCTCTGTCCCTGTCTCTGTCTCTGTCTCTGTCTCTGTCTCTGTCTCTGTCTCTGTCCCTGTCCCTGTCTCTGTCTCTGTCCCTGTCCCTGTCCCTGTCCCTGTCCCTGTCCCTGTCCCTGTCCCTGTCTCTGTCTCTGTCTCTGTCTCTGTATTCTATCTCTGTCTCTGTCTCTGTCTCTGTCTCTGTCTCTGTCTCTGTCTCTGTCTCTGTCTCTGTCTCTCCTTTTCTCTCTATGTCTATGTCTCTCTCTCTTCGTTTGTCATCCCGCTCTCCCTCTTAAACAGTCCCCATCTCTCAGGAGAGAAGATGCACCGAGATTATCTTCATCGATGCTATTTGGCGTACGGAATGTGCCGGGAACTCGTAGACTTGACCTGGGCGAAGTTATCTCGAACACGTCAAGAAGTAACTCCTTCCAAAGCGCAGAATCTCCTCGTCTGACTCTGAACTTCGAAGAAGAAAAAACGGAGAGTGATTATCAGCCTCCCTTTTTCAAGAAAACCCCGTCTTGTATATCGTCCTGCACTTTGTTGGGTTTTTTGTTCTACTTTTTTTTTTTTAGGTATGGCGCGGGGTCTGGGGTTAGGGGTGAAAATGCTGGCGAGACTTGGGAGCAAGTCTAACCCCGGGCTCGGCCTGGCGCGGCTGTCGAAAATGGCGTCTTTTCTGTTCACGGCGCTTGTCGACATCAACGGCGTTATCTTGGATAGGATTGTGGGGGGGGGGGGGCTAATTCTGTCCACCCAAGATGTACCGTACACGCGCAGGCCGTGACTTTGGACCGACTGGCCTGGAATGCGCTTTCATGGCGCGCCTGTTGCATCACCGTCGGGCAAATGAACATTCCGTGAGGGGCTCAGTACAAAAGTGTCGTCTCCGCTACAGTCGGCGTCTGTCGTTCTAAACTCGCGTCTGAGTATTCGTGAGCCGCCTTGATGAAAGTTGCATCTGTAGACAGACATGATCATGTTCGAGAAAACAATGCCATACATCTTCCTGTGTCGTTGTGTTCCTCTCCACGGTTTTTTCTTCCATTTTCTCGAACATGATAGCTTTTCCTCAGGTTTTCTATGTAATCAAAGGACCTTCATAATTATTGGCTGCGGCTGCGAGGGGCCTTGTCATTTTTTACCAGGAAGACGGTGTGATAAGACTTAAAGGTTTGCATGGTGGAAATACTAAGTGGAAGGTTGCGGTGACACCATGTATATCTCTTCTCATTCGGTGACACCATGTATATCTCTTCTCATTCAAGAAGATACGAAGAGTTGCCGGTTCTTTTCAGAGCCACACTTCTTGAAAGAGAAGGAAGGTGGCTTGCGTATAGGCCCAGTCAACTAGGGGAACTTCGCTTCACCTCACTTAGTCCCTTAGTCTGGTAGACCGTTTTGGACACCACTCATCTCTTTCTCTAGGGCCTAACCTTCCCTGCTTTCTGCTTTCCAAAGGGCTTCTTCACTCTGACTATACTGTGGTGTTGTCTTCCCATTTATTTTTCTGTTTATACCTTTTCTTCTCACTGCAACGTAGACATACTCATTCCTAAAGTGTGCTGGAAATTGGGTCGGTAATCACGTCGAAACAACAGTCTAATCTGTGTCTTCGTTTGGGTGGGTTATTAAAGGCCCTATACAACATTGGTCAAGGTTAAAAGATTGCATAGTTTGTGTGTTAAACCATTAAACATCCCAAGAAAGCAATCCTGCGAAGGATTTAGCTCAAAGATGATCTGAGAAAGTAGAAAAAGGTAAAAAACCGTCACGGTTTTTGCACCATTCTGTAGTGTAAGAAATAGCTAGTTTATTGCTTGCGAGTAATAAACTATTTGTCGATGTTTGAGTGAAGATTTCTAGGGAAGTACAGCATCCCAGACCGTAAGATTTCAACATGAGGATTCTATCATGACCATCTACAAACTGTGTAAATTAGAAGGAAATATGTGGACATCAATGTTTTCTGATCGTCCCTATGTTGTATTGGGCCTTTAGAGACCGACTGCTGATTGGCTGGTTGTAAATGCTTCCCCACAACGAGGCAGCCGGATAGCCCGGATGCTCTAATCTGTGCGCCAAAAACACAGACAAATGTTGCTTGTATTTAGTGTTCACGTTTCCTCATCAATACAGGGAGTGGTGAAGAAAATCGTAGACGATTATTTTGCTGTCGTGGACATTCTGTGAAAATCAACCCTTCTGTAAGTCATTCCCAATGCGCTGATTGGCTGGTTCCTAAAGCCGAATGCGAGGCAGCGGGATGGCCCGGATGTTTAATCAGTCGCAAGTTAGAACACTGACAAGCAGTCTTGTACAGCTCTTAAAAAAATAAAAATAAGTGTTAATATGTGAAAAGAACATGGATTTGATCACCCGTAGTGGTAGAATTCATTTTAACTCCTGTCAACAACTGGGCCAAACGCATAGCCTGCGTGCGACCCGGAACCAGACTAAATCAATGCGCACGCACAACGGCATGCCACGTGACTACCTCTTAACCAATGAGAATGGCTGACAGAGAATTTGTGAATGAAAGTCTTCAACTTCATTATGCTAGGGGAATGTGGTACGGTTGTTGTTAGGGTTCCAGCTATTTTCGGTCTTGCTAAAGTTGACATTGGTATGTCATTACTCGCGATACAATGTAAGAGTATAGGCCTATTTATGTCTTATCAGTGTACACTTTAATAGCTTCGTTAGCGCCCTCTTCGGCCGAAATTGGCTGTTCACTGCACAAAACGATTGATCAGACTGGCATTCGATGCGGGGAATAATGGCTGGAATTCCAGCCGACTCTTTTATCCCTTTGTCATTTTAGGAATGTTACTTCGGCATGGATGTAATGGATTCTCCGTGTACGCGCTGTTAGTGTCCGCCTGAACATGTACCAGATTTTACACGTGTACTGCAGCGTTCCTTTTTATAATTTTATCAACATGGATTGACGAGGCCGTTTTTTCTCCAAAGGCGCATGAGCACAACTCAAGTCGGGTGACTCGGGTTCGCACTGGTGAACTCTATGACATTAAATCACTCAAGCCCGTGGGTGGCAGGCTACCTCCGAAACTTTTGAAAGTAGCGCCCGAATCTATGGGATGTGCATGTAGCCACTAGCTAGCGGCCCCCATAGACCCTTGTGTAAATTGAAGCCGTATACAATAATTATAGCAAATGACTTCGGACACGGCCAAAGGACTGCATGGAGCCCACCACTGGCATTATTTTCCCGCGACGGCGCCCCATACGTTTCACCCTTTAGCGCAGGGATTCTAATTTGTGAAGACGTCGGTGACCCGATGCCGACCTCGTCGCGAGGCAAGACTTTATCGGCTGCACATTGGCATCGTTGCATAATTACTTTGTTCGTACAGCACTCTGATCTTTTGATGCAGCGCACAAAATGCCGTGCACAAAAGTTCAGAAGCTAGCTGGCAGTTAAATTGGGTACTGTCATCTGGCCCCGGTGAAGACAGAGTGGAGTCCACGAGACTTAATGATTTACATGCCTTTAAAATGTTTCAGAAACCATACTCTATGCAGAGATTAACCTTCATGTGATCAGAATGACGTTACAATGAAGCCCAAACGATAGGACCCATCTACACGACTCGCATGGTAGAGTTACGACCGGCCTGCCCTTTGATCCTTTGCTCAAATTCAAATCATCCCTATTGGATCAATACAACAAATACTACTGCAAGCTGCTCTCAGAATCGTAGAGACTAGATGGCCTTTCCCAGCGTTGTTATCCCCTGCAGGACCTTTATCAAAGGAAGAAACTTCATGTTATTAGGCCTATATATCTCAAAATAAATTAATGACACATCGAATAAGCATGTTAGGTCCTAGCTTATCTCCCGTCATTCCTCCATTATGGTCACGCCATGCTTTTCGATGAAAACAACAAGAAAGAACGAACAAAATATCTATAGCTGCAGCTAGATAGATATGACATCAAGGTTTGCCCCTGTACCCGGAAAGTACATTATCACCCTCAGCGCTCTCGCCCGCCAAAAAGAAAATACCATACCAAGAGTTACGCAACCCAATTATTTTGTACTCGGTAATTTGACAACGCATGCCAAAAGCACACAGCTGCGAAATTCTGAACGCGGTAATCAGCTGACCCGATTGCGGGTGTTCCTCCAGGCCGCTGTCACGTATGATCTCATATTTTTGGGTCGTAAAGACTAAGGGGGGGGGTAGTTCGACACTTTGACCATCAGGTAAACCAGCAGTGATATAGGCCTACGCGCCTGCGTGTTTGCTTACTGCTTGAAGCGTCAAGCTGTAGTACTGTTGTGGCCGAATCCTCCCTTTTGGGTGGGCATCGTATAATATACACACCAATTGTGCAGCTGCCAATGGCAATAAAAAATTACGATTCATCCCAGAGTACTCGAGTCTTAAAATACCACAACTGTGGGAAACTGACGGCATGAATAGATGTTCGACTTACTGAAATGGGGGTTTATATACAATGTATGGTAATTCCGTTTAGTTTAGATTAGTTTAGTTTAGTTTAGTTTAGTTTAGTTACTTTACTTTACTTTACTTTACTTTACTTTACTTTACTTTACTTTACTTTACTTTACTTTACTTTACTTTACTTTACTTTACTTTACTTTACTTTACTTTACTTTACATTACTTTACTTTACTTTACTTTACTTTACTTTACTTTACTTTACTTTACTTTACTTTACTTTACTTTACTTTACTTTACTTTACTTTACTTTACTTTACCTTACCTTACTTTACTTTACTTTACCTTACCTTACCTTACCTTACCTTACCTTACCTTACCTTACCTTACCTCACCTTACCTTACCTTACCTTACCTTACCTTACCTTACCTTACCTTACCTTACCTCACCTCACCTCACCTCACCTCACCTCACCTCACCTCACCTTACCTTACCTTACCTTACCTTACCTTACCTTACCTTACCTTACCTTACCTTACCTTACCTTACCTTACCTTACCTTACCTTACCTTACCTTACCTTACCTTACCTTACCTTACCTTACCTTACCTTACATAACCTTACCTTACCTTACCTTACCTTACATTACCTTACATTACCTTACCTTACCTTACCTTACCTTACCTTACCTTACCTTACCTTACCTTACCTTACCTTACCATGCACTTTTAGGCACTCTAAGGAGCAGCAAAAAGAAAGAATGTGATGTCCATAGTGCTTGGCCATTATTTTGCCCTTCATAAGAGACGTCCTAGGCTTGAAAGATGCCCTAATCCCAACCCCAGAGTCACCTATCCAATGATACATGACCATTATTATCCGCTTCGTATGGGCTGTAGCACACAGTGATGTCTCGCTGTCCTCGAGGCCTCGACTTGAGTGACCCACGTGCACGATCAACTCAACGAGTCTGATGGCTTGCTCCTCGTAAAAAGGAAATTAAGTCTCGGGGTCATTCCAAAGCGATTAGCAGCACCCCGATGCCAGACGGTACCAAGGGTGTCGTTGGGATGCCAGCTCCGACGGACGTTTTCTTAAACGCAGTGGCTGTTGTTACGGCAGTCGTCCGTGTGGTTCCCTGACTTGATTGTATTTCGTCAGCATTGCAGGCTGGTTGAACCAGTCTATAAGCTGATAGTCTGGTTTCAAGAGCTAAACATCCTGACAAATACTGTGAAGTCAGGGAACCACACGGACGACTGCCGTAACAACAGCCACTGCGCTTCTTAAAATGTTCACTCAAATAATAGAGTAACGTGTTGGACGCCTCGCCTGAGAAGGGTCGAAACAGCGGAATTGAAAGTCACTTCATTTGAGATGATAACATTTGCATGGCACAGAACGTAGAAAGGATTTTTGTTTGCGCTGACACCGCGTGCACTATCTCTTTTTGAGAATGGGTTTGACTCGGAGAAGAGCTCGTAACTCAATGTGCAGTCTCTTATTAACGACAGGCAGAGTACATCACTGCCCAAAACGTTAACTTTTCGGCTCCACTCAACTATACTTTGTTTTCCCTCACCAGGGATTACGTACATCTTAGCACCTCAAGCATGCAACGTTGCGAATTCGCCAAATAATGTTCAAATCTCGTCATTTCATCTCGCCATACAGCTTTGGATTGCGTTCGTTTCTACCATTTTTTTCGCAGACGATATCATAATGTGTGTCTCTTCTCTGACGCGTTGCTGTAGTTTTGTGTGTTGATATTGAATCGGGTGAAGAAAGCGTCCGTCGGAAATGACGTCCCAATCATACCCTTAATCATCAAGTCGGGGTACCGCCTCGGCTTGAGCTATACAGCAAATGGCTTGATAAAGATTCGGCGCCTCGGCGAGCAGAAACGGGAGCGACTGGTTTCCAGCCTGCCCAGCGGGCTCCGGTAGACACGCGTGTATCGCGGAACATTCGACCAACGGGTTCGACCATGGTACCGTGGATCGACCAACAGTTGGGTCACAACATCTGCTGGTAACACTGACTGGACAGTCGAAGCCCCCAACTGTTGGATTGAGTCGTCGTGTTACTGCAGCGTGTTCCAATAAAAGGCAACATCAAGCACAAACTCGCACACTTTCAAGTAAAACCATGCAGCGGAGTGCCTGACTCAGGAGGTGCACGGCAGAAGATCTTGCCCTGCACTTTCTTGCCCGACTTTTTTCCATAAGGCTATAGTGCGGACTTCACGCTGTCGATTGTGCTTCATGAACGTTTTGTTTCGTTTCTATACATTATTGAATGTACGCATGTACGTAATATTACCTTCTTCCTATCAAAACGAAACGTTTCCTCTTTGATTGGAAAGGTGAGACATACATTGAATATTCATATGAACGTGGCCCTTCCTGTGGGACTCTCTATAAAAGAAATGCCGCCAGGATCATCCACTTCCTGCAAGTTGAACCTTAGGCTGTTCCCCACAAACAAAATCAATGGCCTTCGTTATTTATAATATTGACACGCTGTTGCAGGTCGGAATGGAAAAAAAAACCAAACTGAGCCCGTACAAAACAATCTATGTTGGTAGGTAGTCATTTGTCACGAAGCATGTCTCGGTAGGACCATTTTGGTGTCGTTTAACGACCAGTGTACTTTGTTATAAACACACGCAGCGTTCCAAATGGTCTTTTGGGGGTCAGATATAGAAAGAGAAGGTTCGGGTTATTTCTGAAA
Organism: Luidia sarsii; assembly: GCA_949987565.1. NCBI lineage: Eukaryota > Metazoa > Echinodermata > Asteroidea > Paxillosida > Luidiidae > Luidia > Luidia sarsii. The sequence goes on along the minus strand of OX465108.1, from coordinate 13,747,906 downwards.
GGTGCACGAGGAAGTTCTGCGGAACCACTGCGGTAAGTAAAGGGAGCGCAGATGCTGCAGATCCCTGTGTGCTGAACTTGGCAAAAGATGAATGGGGATTCTTTGGGCATTACCTCCCCCATGGTTTCTTCATCAATTTCAGCCTCAGCTTCCCCCTGGATCTTGGCAAACCATTACTCAGCACCATTGAATGGAATCAAGTGTGATGCCAGGCACATGTCTACTGCGCTCTGTGCTATGAATTATGATGCGCATGCAACAGGCCCCATGTCGTATTAAAGATGTGTGATCGCTGTGCATGGAAACGTTGATAACAAGGGAACTCTAGGGGGAAAAGGTCGCTAAAGGTTCAATTAATAAGGGTTGGTTGAATAATTGATTGACTGACTGACTGACCAATTGACCGACCGACCGACCGACCGACGGTTTGCTCACTTTGTTGGCTTGATTGACAGACTGACTGACTGACTGACTGACTGACTGACTGACTGACTGACTGACTGACTGACTGACTGACTAGCTGGCTGGCTGGCTGACCGATCAATCGACAGACCGACCGATCGATCGATCGATCAAGCAATTGACTGATTGACTGATTGTCTGATTGACCGATTGACCGATTGACTGATTGACTGCTTGACTGATTGACTGATTGACTGATTGACTGATTGACTGATTGACTGATTGTCTTCTTGACTGTTTGACTAATTGACTAATTGACTGATTGACTGATTGACTGATTGACTGATTGTCTTATTGACTGATTGTCTGATTGACTGGTTGACTGATTGACTGATTGACTGATTGACTGATTGAATGATTGACTGATTGACTGATTGACTGATCGATTAATAAGAGCCATGCATCGCCTTTCATCAATATCAGCATTACTGTGCTATTATCGTACTTAAAATAACTACTTGATTTTTGTTTTACTCTTTAAATTTGATTTCTAACTGAATGTAATCAGTGAAAATATTCTAATTTCTCAGTCAGAGGTTATTGTTATCAAATAAATTAATTTTAGAAAGCGACGATTGAGGCAGGTTTCCCAAAGCAAATATTGGAAATACACGCGAGTGCGATGTGTCCGCAAGCGAATGGAATCCCTTATATGGCGGCTTGCCCATCTGCACGGGGCCGGTGCGTTCTAGGGGCCGCCAGCCCAACGTCATACTACGAATGCCTTCATTCACCGAGTGCCAGAAAGGAAAAAAAAAAGAGTTGACTGTTCGTTCATAAGCCGGCCGCCCCAATTGGCCGGGCGGTTACCACGTGACGGCCCTGCGCAGCCGCAGTCCGACCCCGGGGGGGGAGGGAGGGCTGAGGTCATCGCGGCGAGTCTGTAGAAAAACTTGGGCCCGTGTCCGTGCTTCGAGTGCGCCCCGAAACATTCCTGGCACTCGCTGAAGGTTACCCGTACAGGCGACGACGAGTCCGGTGCGTCTCTCCTTCCTTCCTCGGTAAAGGAGCAGCAAGTAGACCCGGCGGTTTGAGTCTTGCACATTCCAAGCGTTAAGCTCGACGTCTCTCGCTCTCTCTCTCTCTCTCTCTCTCGGCCTTTGGTTGATTTCACATTATCCTTTTTTCACTAAAAAGAGTGGGGAACCGATATACCGACAACCAAAAATGGAGAATATCAAGAAAAAGATGCAGGCCCTGAAGCTGGAGAAGGAGAACGCCCTGGATGCGAGGGACGTGGCCGAGAATGAGATGCGAGCGGCCAAGGAACGCGAGGAAGAGGTGAGTACCAAGTTTTACTCTCTTTTTTTTTCTCGAAAAAAGAAAAAGAAAACAAAGTTTTTTTGCGGGCGGGCCACGAACTATCGAGGCCGATCGGTATTACATGCTCACAACTCGGCGATTGGAGCTCCTGCAAATATTGACACGGACCGGCCGCGCTAACAATGCAACGGGCAGTGATCGCCCGACTGGACCCGCCTCTCAGACGTCCCGAAAGGAATGCCGGCTATTTTCTTTTTTTTTACGACTTCGAGTCGGTGAACTAGTTGTGAAAAACAAGCTACACACGGCAATAAGGAGGGCCTGTATAGTGAGTGACACCATCACACGGTGTTTGCCCACGCTTGCCGCCCGTACACGGGGGCTTCGTATAGGAGCCATAGAGCAGAACGTTTCCCTGCCCTGTGGTAGAGCAGACGGTCGGACAGTTCTAAGTTTCCCAGTCGTCTGACGTGACTCACCGAAAAAAGGGAAAGTGAAGCTCGTTTTTTCCCCTCCGTAGAAACCACAACACTCCCCCGAGAGGCCGTGGGGTCACCCTCCTCCTCCTTCCTCGCCCCACCCCCCTCTGCCACACAAAAAATATCGAGCCAAAACAAGGGTGACAGACCCCAAGTCGGCAAGGTCAGGTGAGAGGGGCTTATTTTGTGTGCGTGAAACGCCCCCCTTAAAAGGAAAAAAAAAACTTTAAAGGGACTGCACGCTCGCGTTTACAGAAGTTGACGTCCCAGCGTTTCTCGTGCGCTGTTGCTGCTCTGTCGTACAAATTGTGCAGGGACACATTCCCGCCCCGGGGGGTGGGGTATATGACAAAAGTTCAGCCGTGCTGATGGGAGCGATGGAACCATTTTGTCCCGCTCCGTGAATAATCGGATACGAGGAATTTACAAAAGGGAAAACCGACCAGCCGAAGCTGCTGCTTAGCGGGTCTGAAATATCAATCGTTATAATTTTTAGATCGGTAAAAAGGTATGCATTTTTTCTGGAGTTGTTGGTGGGGGGCTATTTCTGAAAGCATTGAGTATTTAAAACAAATAGCTTCCTGTGCAATGATTACTTTCTCATTTTTTAATGAAAATGCGTTTTATCTATCTCCCCCCCCCCCATTTTTGAATAGCAGACATGAAACGGCCGTCGTGTTGGTTTTTGGGGCGGTCTGGTAGACCGCTGCACCATCGGCGCGCGCGTGCCCCCAAATCGAGGCGCATACCGCGCATACCAGTCCGCATTCCATGCCCAAATAAATAGAAATCAACGGCTGTTTGCCTGACATCGCCTCATAATAGTTGAGCCGGAGTTTGCCTCTGTGTTTCTCCCGTATACAAAATGCCGGTTTCGTGAAAACGCCGTCAAATGGAGGAGGGGGTTGTCCATCATTTTCAGATCTGCTTTAGTATTTTTATTTTACCCCCAAATATGTAAGTTTTTGTCAGATGTACGACTAAATTTGGAGGTGAAATTTGGAAAACAAAATAATTTTACTAAAGTGAACTACATAGTACATTGTACTCGATGTGCCAAAACGCTGCACAATCAACGTGTCGATACATTAATTTGGTCATCGGTTGCTCGTCCAAATAACTATAGTCGGCCGAAGCCATTTCAAGATTGAGTTCGTCCTCGGAACGACACTTTAAAAAAATGGGTTGAGCAACTTTTTGACCAACATTTCGGTTCTCTCCACTAGAACCACAAGAGATATTCCTAGTCTTACACGGTGTCCCCGCAAGCCACCGTTGACTGAACAGTACCTCTAATACAAACCTCCACCACCAATGGCCGGCATTGCAACCTCATTTCTGGCCCAAATTCTGGGTCATTGTTTTCACCGACATTTTATTCGGTCATAGTACCCGCTTTATATCAGCGTTATTGATCAGTTGAAGTCCCAACCGGTGGATTGAGTTCACAAACTCGTGACATTGTGTGACAAATTCAGGCTAAGTTAGCAGGCGTACTAGTATTGGGCCTCCAACTCAATATCTTTCTTCTGCGGGGGGTTTTCGCAGCGATCCCCCGACAAACCTTACGATAACCATGCGTCATATATCCAGCCGTAACGGGGCGTTCAGAGCGTCAGAGTCGCCTCGCACATTCCAGCGAGCAAAGATGTCCAACCGCACACGGATGCTTTTGAAAAGCCGACATTCCTGAACGCTAAACGTTTGTTCTCTCTCCCTCCAAAAAAAAGAGAACGCTCTCGTATCAATAGGTCAGTTGGCCACAAAAGATGTTTTGTCCGCTGCTTTTAACTTCCGTTTTAGATTTCGTCATCATTCTTCCGCCACCCCCTCCTCTCTCGAATTCCTGCCAGCATAACTTTCCGGCTGAGGCCAACGTCGTCCCACACCCCCACGGGTAAATACATAAAACAAATCGGAGAAATCAACGAGTGAATTATACTAATTGGCTTTTATCTAAATACAAATAGGTTATGCTATTCCGATATTGCAATACTCCTAAATTTCTGGAAGATTAAAATTGTGACCCGGCACAATGACATGAGGAATACCCCACCAAAACACTTTTTGAGTAAACAACGCCTGAAGGTAAAGTATCTTCACAATTTGAATACAAATCAATTTTCTTTTTGATGTATTTTCGGAAATTTTAAGTATTAGAGGATATTATGTTTTGATATCATTTGAAAGCTAATGGTATACTCTTTCACATCATTAGAAAACCTCAAAATCGCAAAAGTGGGGTTAATCCTCATTATTCTGTGCTGGGTCACAATTGTGTCTAAAAAAAACACACAATTGCCGCTAGTAGGGCCTACTAGTAGTGAAGAGAAAGTAAAGTCCATGTAGTATACTAGTACTAGTACATGTCCACAGGCTGAAATGACCGGACAAATCCCAAACACGATACGAGGCCGAAGGTTTCGATCCTATACCAGGATCTCAGCGCTCTGTTCAAAGGCAGAGCGAAAGGTCCTGCTGGGATCTAAAGGTCGCGACAATCTCAGCAGCTGTGTAAGATCTGGACAGGAAATCTGAATAATATAACAAAACCAAGAGAATTACGCATTCGAGACAAAGACCATCGCGTCTAGTGCTCGAGTATTTAGCATCAAGGAATAATTATTTCCAGCGGGAGATAAAAAGCGTGAACACGATTGTGGTGCCACCGACTGTCTCGAGAAATGAGCGTGGATAGGAGAGGAAGTCGGTGACACTCGTCAGAGAGCTAGACGGTCACCGACTCATCTCCGAGCCGTATTCACCATCGAGAAGACATCATTATTATTACATGTGTGTTATTTATATATTTATTCAGCCATCACACGACATGAACACAAAGCAGACAATACATCCAGATGGGCTTGGAATAGCAAAAGCAAATTAATATTATTACTATGATCCTAAGACCTGCTGCGCCACATCTGGCTGTATACAAGTAAGAAATAAGATATTTCTGCTCACCAGATCGCCGCTAATTCTCCATTGCACCGTCACCCCACCCCACCCCGACCCTTCCCCAATACGTCTCGTCTACTGAATGATGATAACTCATTGTCATTGATTTTGTTTGTGTTCCCTTCAGGCGCAAGACCAGATCAAGGAACTGCAGTCCAAGATCAAGACTGTTGAGACCGAGTTGGATACAGTACAGGACAAGCTGTCATCCAACGAGACCAGGCTGGTCGAAGCTGAGAAGGCGCAAGCCGCGGTAAGTGCCCCCCCCCCTCCTAAATGAAATCCTTCCCTTCCCCCAGAAAAACAAAAACAAATGTGCGCTAGAGCTGTCGCCTTTGGAGAGGTGCGGACTGCAGGTAAGTTGGCTTACTTTAATGACTCCTGTGCATCACTTCTAGAGGGCGCTACAGCTGTCGTCCTTTACGAGGCGCCCCTCCCCTCAAAGAGCGATTGCTCTTTCGATCGGCGCGGTTGATGCCGGTAAGTTCAACTTCAACGACTCCCGGGCACCACCCCTTGAGGGCGCTAGTGCATTCGCATTTAGACAGACGCCCTCCGCGAGCCTTTGCCCTTTGGAGAGGCGCTATCTGACGGTAAGTTAGACTGGGCTACGACTTGAAGGTGCACACGAGTCTATGGAAGTCGTCAACGAGCGGCTGCAGCCAGTTCTAATGGGATTGCATGTTACTTCTAGCCGCAGCCAATATATAATGATTCAGGCACGGCCTTCAGTTATCTTCAATGGCTGCTGTGCACCGCCACTAGGGGGTGCCAGAGACGTCGCATTTGGAGAGACGCCCTCTGTGAGCCGTTGCCCTTTGAGTTTGGACAGGCACTAACTGAAGATAAGTTAATTAACTTCAATGGCCGCTGTGCACTGCTCAAAGAGGGCGCCAGAGCCGTCGTATTTGAAAGCCCCCCCCCCCCAGCGTTTTGATCAAGGGGCTGGTTACCGGTAAAATCAACTTCAATGTTTGCTGCGCACGACCCACGTATGTGGCCATTGCACAACCTGCAGAGGGCGCTTACCTAATAATATCAAGCCACAGAAGAATTATGTGAAATGACCAGACGCAACCACATAGAAAACGTGCGCAAAGGGATGAGACGGGTAACAGCTTCACATTCCACTGTAGAGTCGTATAAGCACAAATTTGGCGGCCATGTTGTTGGCTGCGGTGCGAGTATACTTGACGTGCACAACCCGTAGTGGGCGCTACTATAGCGGCCAAACTGCCATCTCGCATTCCGAGAACGGAATCAAACCTTCGGGTCGTTCGTCTTCACGGTGCTAATTGTTCTATGGGAGTTCCTCTTTTCGAATAGGTGACTGTTTACAAGAGATCTTTTTTGGAGTTCCAAAAGGAATTCAGCGTATCCAATGTACCAACCCGTAGCATTGTATAGGTTGGGTCAAGGATGGCCCTATAACCCTGCACATAATCAATTTCCCGGTGAAAGGTTTTCAGTTTGAACACGGAGGAAGGAACTCTATGGTTTGAACGAGGACCTACAACTCTCATTCATGTGCACTGTTCGATTTCCACTGTTTTACCTAATTCCTTATATAGGCCTATAATGTCCCAATTTAAGCTACCACATCAGCATGAACTTTGGGCTGGATTATTAAAGAGAAAACAAAACAGTTTGTGTATGAGTATACTTCTGAACTAACCCTCGGGGTGGAATTAATGCTCTAGTGGGTACGGATAATATCTAGGTTTCTTCTTCTATTTTGGTAATGCAATCAGTCTGATCGCCTTCCAGGCTGCCTACGTCACGCCTCCTTATACGGCCAGTCTCCTCTGGTATGCGGGATCCGGCCCGCCGGAGTCATTCACATTTTTATTTCGGGCAGGGCGGCTGGCGCATGGCCGGCCGGCCCGCGCTGTCGTGTCATGTGCCGAGTTGTAGCGGGCCGCCATATTGGATGTCAGCACGTGACCAGCTGATGGCCGGGCCGCGCTGCGGTCGCCGTGACGCGCCGCAATCCCCGCCGTTTGTCTCCACGGGGTTGGGCGTGGGTGATCGGGTGCGGGATGTGGTTCACTCAAACCGGAGAGGCATTGGAGATGGGGCTGGGTGTAATTGATTCGAAGAATTTGTGTGGTGTTTTTTCTTTTTCGTGTGGGCCAGACGCCTAGTTTGATCCTGCTCGGACCTTTCTCTTTTCTTGGTGATGGGGATGTAATTGGGCTTGAAAGTGTTCAGTTTTCGAGCGGTGAAAAACAAAAATCTTCAAAGTACCTGACGTTTCGATCCGGGTAGGAACTTTTTTCATTCAAAGGCAGAATGTTTTTTGTGGATTGTGGCAGATCGAGCGGCGGGGACTCGAAGGCGTCCCTTGAGCAAACGAGATGCAGTTCATTAAGACTAGCTGTGGTTCAATTAACGCAATTTGGGACGTTTCCGAAAACAAAATACTCTCAAATTTAGAGGGCTTTACCTTTCGAGCCTAGATGGATCTTTCTCACGAAATCGGAAAGCTTGGGCAGTGGTGGTTCATTCTAGAATTCAGATACAGGGGCTGAAACAATGAAAACCAGTTTGATAAAATCGAGCGCCACAACGCACCTTTGTACCGTGTTTAGTAAAAGAGAAATCATTTTGTCAAAATGTTTGTCTATATACTTCATTGGACGGATTAATTTCTTTTGGAACTATACTGTGAACAGTACCGTAGGGCCTACTCTATACAAATGATGTGCAAACCCGCTTTCCTTTAAAGCCCCTACACAACATTGGTCGAGGTCGAAGAATAGCATCCATACGTTGTCTGATCCAACAAATGCATGAAATAAGACACCTGTGAACATTTCTCAGATCTCGGTGAGACGTAAACGATTTATTTTACTCTTTTCTCCCAAAAAACAACATTTTAGGAAGAAATATTTCAGTGCGAGGTTTCTACTATAACCATCTTCAAACTGTATACGTTTCATGTAAATCTGTGAACATTTCTGTTTTTCGATCTTACCAATGTTGTGTAGGGGCTTTAAACCTTAAAACGACAATAGATTTTTTTTTCGTTTTAGGTGTCTAGGCGATTTTATATTCATTTACCTAGGTGCAATGTAATATCTAATATCCATTTTTTGGGGGGGGAAGCGACTCTGACTGCCCGAAAACGGTCGGTACGTAAATTGTTATACCGCCCTCTCGTGGTTTGTCACTGTAAAGTGGATGTTTACAAAACCGGGGTATATAGTTTATTATTAATTCTAAATACATTAATTTTTTTCTCGGAAATGTTGTCAGGAGAAATCCAAAGTACGGAAAAACGCAAAACCATCCCCTGGATACCTTATAAGACCCGAAAGTTGATTGGGCTTATTCATGAGCATCATATAAATAGCACATAATTAGTTATTGATTATGCACGGTGTAGGCCTACATTGAAAGAAATGATTATCTATTTGATTTTCGGGGATATTCCTGTCCTGAAAACGGCGAATGGTGTAGAACGCCAATCAATCTATTGTGTCAATGTGTGACGGGCGAGTTGGAGACCTAAGGAAATTATTCAAGGTCAACGTTCTGGATGAAGATGTAGAGGCGGCCCGTCGCGTGCCGCTGGCACCGCCCATGCCTTTGCCTGCATATCGCCAAGTACCAACGAGACCCTTCGCAGCACCTGTTTCACGAATATCCTTCCGCGCAGCCCCTCCAGTGTGGCTACCCTGCCGCACCTCGAAAAGAAGTCCCACTCTGCGAGTGGGCGGACCGCAGGTTATCGTGGTTTAGGGGTTTTCTGGGTTTGGGCTGAACTGGGGCATTTTCGGTTGCTCTTTGCGGAAGTATTCTTACTGCATATGGGGAGATGAAGGATGTGGATGGCGGGAGTGGTATGTGGGTCAATGACTCAGTCCGCATAGAATACCATTAAGTACCCACTCCTATATCACAACGGGACCCCTTAAAAAGAAGTGCTTCAACGTTTTCTCCGCTCTGTTAATTTTCTGGGGCAGTTACTATACCAATAAATCCCGATATTGTTCAACCCTTATCAGAGAAATAAGATGGCCTGAAAAAATGGCAGAACAGCTGAAATGGTAGAATAAAACGGGGACTATTTTCCCATAGGGCGGGGTACCCCCGGGTACCTCGCGTGCGGTTAAATGGCGGCAGTCAATGCTGAGCCAATGGGGGGGGGTGGCTGGTCGAGGAAGGACCTAGCCATAGACGCACCGCACCGACTCACACACCGCACATAGCGTTGATTGGAAGGAGAAAAGAAAAGACTAGAGAGGGAGAAAAAAAAGATTGATAGAAAAAAAAACAGGTACCGGCGGTATTCCACTGTGTGCTGTGTGAATGTGGGAGTGCCGCAGCCGTCTGCGAATCGTAACGTGACTAGGGTCGTCGGGCTGCTGCAGACAATCTTGTCCACCGTCCCTCCCAGTTTTTCCTTCCTTCTAACTCTGCGAGCCTCCCCCCGTAGTGGAAAAAAAACAAGAACAAGCAAAACCCGAAAGGAAAAGAACCATCTACAGTGTCGGGAGCCGTCGCTTTCCCTATACCTTCTCTAGCCCAGCATAAAAGGAGGGGGAAATAAACCCAGCCACTCGTCTCGTTTGGAGATTTTCTGGAAACTCGGTGAAACCTCGCCTCCCCAAGCCAGCCGGCCACCAGCCCGCCCCAAGCCCGACCCGAAGAATTCAGGGAAGCTAGGAGGAGAACGAGAGCCAGGAGGAAGCAATGGAAGGCCTAAGGAAGAAGCTGAACAAGCTGAAAAATGACGCCGAGGACGCCAAAGACGAGGCAGATAACCAGAGGAAAACGGCCTGCGAGTACAAGAGACGGTTGGAAATTGTAAGCTAAAACAAACCTGCTCTCCCATCCTCTCCGTCTCAATGTGTAGTAAAAAAAATGACGTCCATTTTGGGCCGGCAGTGTGGCTGGATTTTATGGGGGACCGGGGGGGGGGGGGGTAAACAGCTACCTGTTTGATTTTTATTTTATCATTCATAATTTGCTGTTAATTTTTCGTGGGTAGTGTTTGGAAGAACCTGTAATATCTTTTCCATCGTCTAATGTGTTTGTGCATAAATCAAGGGGATGTCGAGTGAGGTACAAGTGCGATCCGTGCATGACTCATCATGTAGGTCGGGTTAATATTTTTTGGTCTCACTTGCCTCGCCATGCCATGGGCATTGTTTCTCGTCACCCCCCCCCCCTCCTGGAAATAAACCCATAATTATTAGAAGGGTGTGTTACACCACGTGTACATTTTTTGGCATTTTCTGTGGGTCCTCAAAAAGAAAACAAAGTAATACTGACATGGTTCTACGAAAGTTTAAAACCGATATTCTAGTATTAATACTTAAACAGGATTTACACTAATGCCGTCAGATATTCTGTTTAACATTTTGTAGTCCAGTATGGCAGTAGGGTTTTCCTCGTGCAGCAGCCATTCGAATATTTATTTTGAGCAAGAAATCCATCAAACGAAACGATATCTTCGCTTCACCTTATGTATCGTAAACCTTGTCCTAGACGGTGATTTGACATTTTTTTTTTTTTTGTGCAGAGAATTAGGATTTTTGTTTTGGGCAAAGCAGCAGCCATGTTGCAAAGGGCTTGCTGTTTCTCGGGCCAGTTTGTTTTGTTTTGGTTTTTTTTTGTAATGCAGTGGCTGTTGTTACGGCAGTCGTCTGTGTGGTTCCCCGACTTGATTGTATTTCGTCAGCATTGCAGGCTGGTTGAACCAGTCTATTAGCTGATAGTCTGGTCCCAAGAGGTAAACATCCTGAAAAATACTAAAATAAAAGTCAGGGAACCACATGGACGACTGCCGTAACAACAGCCACTGCGTTTTTGTAAATTTGCAGAGCGCAGTGCAGAAACTTACTCCAGCTTACATCTGCGCGTACACACATACATGCATATTGAATTCAACTCAGATATGCCCAACCCTCATGAATTACCCATCTTATTTACAGAGAAAACAATGCCCTCTGGGAACCTACATCTTAGGATTTTTTTTTTTTTAAGTCTACACTCCACAGTCCACACATAATCATGTTGCAATGTACACATTCATTAGTAAGCAGCATCACACAATAATAGTATTGTTTTATGGATCACTATTAGCCCAACCAAATTTTGTTCGAGACGAACAAAGTGCAGATTACTATACTTGTTCATCTGGTGATTTGCGTAGTGGGCAGACTGGGAAGGGACTCTTCGGAATCTTTTGCAAGATGTGAGGATGAAGTAGAGGCGCTTCCAGATTCCGTGCCTCGCGTGCCTCTTGTGAGGCGGCTGCTGTGGGAGCCTCACCATGTATGCAGTGTGCGCTTCCCGCTGACTAGTATAGTAATCCTTTTGACAGGAATAAGCTTTTCCAGGCTAAAGCAGGCTTAGAGTTGACTGTGCGAACTGCCCCCCCCCCCCTCTCTCTCCCTCTCTCTCTATCTCCGCCTCCCCCACCCACGATTTAATGGGATTTAATTTCAAGTGGATTTGATTTTGATTCCATCAAATAATTTGACTTGTAGCCTAGCCTGGTGGTCAAGTCAGTCTGATTCAATTCGCATAATCTTTGGTTTTTTACCCAGACTATTGTATGTGCACTTGAGTACTGCCTGAGTTGCCTGTGACTCTAACTACCTACCTTGTCGCCTCAGGAGTGAGAAGTGATGCAGAAATGTTGCTTGAGCAGGACCTGTTCTCAAAGTTATTTTTGCCTAAGATTGAGAAAGGTTCTACTCAGGTCAAAATGCCAGGCACTCTCAATGTTGTTTAGACTGAAGTCAGAAATTAGATGCAAATCTTTTATCATGATCTGTGATATTATTAGGCAGTGTGTCAGGGCTGATATACTAGACTTTTTTTCTCCCAGACATCATAGACACTTGGGACAGCCTGCTGGTGACTGGCATATCAAAAGTGTGAAAAGTTTGACTGCATCACAGTCTGGCAAATTTTAGAAGGTGTGGTTTCTGTGGTCTGCCAAACTCAGTGCAGTACCTTGTCAGTTGTGTGACCTCCAAAGATACACCAATTCACAGCTCAGTGTAGCTGCCAGACAGCCTAAGCCAAGAGACGTTGGATGACCTGGGGGGAAAAGAAAAGAAAAAGAGAAGGAAAGTGTTTCTCTAATCAGCCGACTAACTGATAAGCATTTGGCAGGGCTGCTTGGTGAATGCATGTACTTTCAGATTCTCCCGGGATGCTTTGGTGTGGCAGTGGTATTTTCCCAGTGCACTGTGCACACTGCTTTCATGGTCAAACCCATTTCATGCATGATTTAATGCGTGTAAGCAGGAAGGGGAGGCAGTGCTCCAAATTGCAGCATTGTGGCTTCCTGTTATTTTCCCTCCCCTTTGCGAAATTCTGTGTGAAAAAATCAACAAATATTGAGTTTAAATGTGTTTTGGGGGCAAAGATGTGTCAGGAAATGAAAGGTGATCAGTGTGGAGTGGGAGACTGAGATATGTTCTGATATATTATAATCACCATAAAATAGGATGCTGTCAAATTTAGGGTGGTTAGTGAAATGTAGTGACCTGAGGCTATAATATGCACATGTAAAGGCTTGGCACTAGGGCATGGCTTTTGGGAAGTAGGACACCAAATGGGCCAAGGAGCAAGGACTGTGCCAAACTAGTCTAGTAGTCTAGAAATAACCTGTGAGGAAAATGTGCCTAAATTGGGCCGAGCAGGAATGCAAGCAGTTGAAGAATTGAATTGCAATAGGCCAACTTGACCCAAGATTCCCCAAAACTTTGTGCCGGTAAATGAGGCAGGCTGGACTGGTCGTGAATGCCTTTTGAACACCATCGTTGATGCATCATGTACATGTAAGGCACTGGTACAGGTATGTACTAACTGGAATCCCCATCAACCCCATTAGGTGTGTACAACTCTAGCCCGCATCATTTTGTTCAGCCCTTACCAATCCCATTCTTCATGAGTAATCTTTGGCAAAAATTCTAAAAATCACCGTGTTGACATTTCCCTCCTAGGAGGACCTTTCCTCCTGCCTTTGAGAAAGGTCCTGCTACGGTAAAAAATGTCCGACCCTCTGAATTTGTGGTAGTCTGCCATTTTGGTGGTTTGACTCGGTAAGCAGTCGGTAACATTTGTTTGGCATTCATGTTAAATCTTTGGCGTTGGCGTGCGGTTTTTTTTCCCCCTCTTGCAGGCAGAAGCCGAGAAGGATGACTTGGTCAGAAAGTCACAGCTCCTGGACGATGACATGACAAGACTCACAGAACAGAAGACCACCCTGGCCAGTAAACTGCAGGAGGTGGAGGAGCAAGCCGAACTACACATCAGGTGAGTTGTTGTGGCTTGAGTCTATACCGGCACTCCATTGTCTGGCACCCGCCCGATGCCGAGTTTCACGAAACTCATCCCAGCGGTCGATCAGTCTGTTCAAAAGACTTGGCCTTTGTGGCACCCACGATGGCGGGTTGGGATTTTTAAAAGCAGTGGCCATGCAGTTGGATGACAGTTGGGATGCCTGGCCTTCCCTAGCTGGCATAGTAAGCCAGTTGTAAAAGAAAAAAAAATGCATGCATCACTGTTTCTCTGTGTGTTTGGTATAGCCATCTTCATCCAATCACGGTTTTCACTGTACAGTGTTCAAAGAAGCATTCTTGTTCCAAAGAAGGAAACTGAAAAATAACCCCCAAAACAGAAACCACAGAAATGGCTCCTAGATGAAAATAATGTCTGGCCAATTAGAAAATTCAAACCTCATGTCCAGGCTGGACTCTTAAAAAAAAATATATAAAAAAAACGAAACCCTAGAGAGGCCATTGTGAAGATGGCTAGGATGGATTGTAAGGGTTTGTCAAACTCAAAGAGACCTCGGATGAATCTGCCCAGAGGGGACCCCGAGTCCCCCCAATGCCCTCCAATCCACCCCCGTGTGGCCTTCTCCTGACTCCTACTCCTACTCCTGATCTCAGTTTTGGTCTAGTAGTATAGTACCTCGTGTTCACCAGTGGTGAAAAACCCCAAGCTGGGGGTGAACCGGTCGTCTTGAGCTCGCAGCCCTGTGTGTGATGATGAACTGCACTCTTGAGCCACCCAGGGGCCAATTTCATGGAGCTGCTTTGCCGAAAATTTAGCTTAGCAAATTTTCATGCTAAGAAAAAAATAAGCCGGGAACCAGTCATGCGCAGTGCATAATCCATAGGATTCGGGCTGGTAACTCATTTTTGCTAAGCAAAATGTTTTTCAGCTCAGCGAATTTCTGTGCTTGCTTAGCAGCTCCATGAAATTTGATTTACAAATTTCTCTGCAGTTTGAAATAAAGAGGAATACATATTTACATCAGATTTTCATGATGAAAATTCCGACCATAGAATGGAACACCGATCCACAAAACAAATTGTTATTCTTTTTTGGCCAGATACCTTTTCACATCTTCTCCACTCCCCCACCACCCCAAAAAACAACAACAACAACAAGATTTACTCATGCAATCAGTTAAGCACATAATTGCTCTGCACACACACACAAAAACCTGTGTGGCAGTACAGTGCCACAGAAAAGCACAAGTATTCCAAGGACTATTAGGGTCTATGTTACATTTCTTCATGAAACATTTTTGGAATTCCTGAATTTTATTTCATCTAACACATTAGCCTCTTTTCCAATATATGCTGTTGAGCCTCCTGATTTCAAAACCTGATGATGTCATTCCAAAACTGATACTCGAAAAACAAATGGATTTGACTGGCCTAGTGACCTTTAATGTCAACAGTATTTGCCACCAAGCGTTTGATGGAGTGAGCATGGCTGTTGGCTACTAGCAGATTATTGATAAAAACAAAAAATCATTTTGGGCAGTTATAAGGTTGCCTTTGAATTTCCCATTATTGTTTTTGGTTCACACCTAGTCAATTTTCTGGGATGGATTATCATTTCTCAAAGATTCACAATGCATTTGTAACTCAACTTACGATTGAGGACCCATCCTTAAGTCGTCATACTCTCATAGGCCGTATGGCCTCTCTGCATGCATTGCGAATTGCAGTGGATCATAAGATACGAAGAGTGTGGTGAAATCAGCTGCAGGTCTGAGCAGAGCTTGTTAGTGGATGTACTGCGATATGGATAAGATGGTTGGACTTCTTAAAAAGAACGTTGTTTGTGTTCAGTAAATACACTGTACATACAGCGAACCATGTCACAAATTAATATGGGATGGGAAGACTGAACATGAAAATAGGCCAAGCATGAAAAGATCACTATGTTCGTTGTTGAAAATTTTTTTTAAACCGGAACCCCTTTTCGTTTCGGTGCTTTCTTGAGTGGCTGGATTTTGTACAAGCAGTTTGTGAACAAACGTCTTGGCAAGCAATGTTACACTATCCCAGACCATGGCAAAAGAGTGGGCCAACCCAGTCTGCATGGCTCTGGCGATCTTTGACCTTGGGAAAATAATGACCTCATAAGGACACTTTGCTAAAGTATAGGTTTGGACTCTGGAAGTGGGACAGGATGTTGTGTACCGGAGTGGTAATCCTTTATCTCCAACATTTTAATAGTTCAATGGGGATTTTTACTTGTCTATTTGGCTACCCCGCATCGCTGAAGTATTCATTTCAATATTTTTGACAGAGGCAATTCTAGTGTTTCAGAATAATTAGAAAAACATGCTCTCTGCGGTTTCTGTTTTTGGGGTGTTTTTTTTTGCTTGGAAGATCTGAAGCATCCATAATGAGCCATGTCAAGGGCGCTCTATTATCATAGCCTGAACTGCCTCAATGTCCCCTGCCAGAAATTGAGCCAATCCCTCAGGAATGCGGAGGAAAATTCCTCCCTTTGACAAGGGGGAGCTGGTTGAATGCATACCTTGTTTCCCCTCCCCCCCTCCCTCCCTTCCCTTCCCTGGCGCACACCTACTAGGGGTTTTTTGTGTCCAAATCACCTGAGTGAGCATGGCACAAAGCGGTCTGATTCTGAAATCAGCACCCCACCACTATACCACCACCTCTGAACTGGCAGCTCATTTGTTATTCTTGACTGGGCTTTAGGAAACCGCCTACAATCAAAAGGCAACTTGTTTGTTCAGCAGCCATATACAATATACACAGCCACAAAAAAACAGCGCCCCTCAAAAAAAGTCTAATTTGTCTGGTTAAAATTTGTGCGGTGTCTGATTGTCATCGACAAAACAAGAAAGAAGTGGCGGCCCTTTGCTTGTCCTGCAACTTTCCACTGAGTGAACTTTGTCTTGAGTTCATTTTCTGAAGGGTTTTGTTTACATGTGGGACTGTGGGTAGTGATTTTCGGTAGTTCACCTAAAAAACTAACGAGGGCTTTTTCGGAGGATCCTGTCTTCGTTCAGTGTGAAGAAAAAAATATTCAAGAAAACATGGTGTCAGTTTTAATGGGAAACTCCAGAGGACGAATGTGTATACAAATGATACAATCATGTATCATTAGATTAATAAATACAGAAAATGTTGTGATCTGCTCACAGACTAAAAGTACCCAAAATGCTTGGATTTAGAGGGTCTGGCGACCTTTCTTTTTTGTGAGAACTCGAGAGAGAACTCCTTTGATTATTAACACCTTTCAGTCCACCCATCAATTTTTTTTGGAATTGAATTGACTTGGTTTCTTATTCTTTAAAAAAAATATACCGGTATACCGGTATATACCTTTCCTTGTTCCAATGAAGAATACTCTACTTTAGACACCCTGACCATCTATTGCCCAGTTGGTCTTTAGACTGATTAATTCAATCAAGAGATTGCCTGGTAATACCTGAACCAAACCTGACCCTTCAAAAAATGCCCCATCCGAGATTTGATTTCTAAAGCACTGAGGCTACTTGTGATAGACAGTGATCTCATGAAGTGATGTACATAAATCTGAATTTAAAGCAGCGTTTAGTTAGCACGTGCACATTTTAAATGGGCATTACCAAAAGAGCAGCAGTTGGCAACTTTGCATGTGTAATTGCCCTAATTGTGGGGGGGGGTCAATGCTAGAACTCTAGAAGCGGTGGGAAGTGTAGGAAGTCATGAGAAGCCTCGAGCATCAAGCTTGCATATCTAACAAGGAAGAGATTAGAAATATTCTTGGTCAGCTTTAACTTCTGTTAACAGAACATAGATGTATGTGAAAGTTTACGCACGGCATTAAATTCAGTATGCACTATGCACATGCACGTGTCTCAAAATTTTCTGTGAATTGTAAATTTACATGGAAAACAGACATTTTTGTGGCAGTCATATTGTGTAAGTATCGAGCAGGAAATGCAATTACATAACTGTACATGTATCAGCAACAAAACCTTGTAAGATTAAATTGTGTATATTATTATTATGAAGGTTTATGGACTCGTAAGTTGTAATACAGATCTAATACAGGAAAAAACATATCTGATGTTCTACTAGACCAAACACAAAACCAGTCTAGTGCCTTGTGCATATTTCTGTCCAGCACACAGCACACATGGCTGTTCTCATAAAGCAGACATTGTGTGTGGTTATTTGCTCTACCTGCTGCCATATACACACACCCCGCCCCAATGGGCCTTGTGTACAGTGTACGTGTACATGTACGTGTACATTGTACAGTGTACACGCCTGGCAAACTGGCAAAGCCTTGAGTTTCCCATTCACATCGGGTGTGAGCTATGCAAAGCGTACAGGTCACCCCACTGCCTGCCAACCCAGACTGTCCAAAGTGTATGGTTATATTTGTGTGGGTTGGGTCCCAACTCCCAAATGACCTTTTGGCAAACAAGTCATGTTTATTTTACTTTGGATTTGATGAATCGGGATACCTTTGAACTTTTGACTTAAATTCAACGTTCCAATCCAACTGCATCTGAATAACCAGACGGCATGGCATTAAATAGCTTGGAAATGAGTAGGGCCTACACTGTCTTTAAATGCACATTTGTACAAAAGATTTGAACCATATACATGTAACTAGGTACTTTATGTACATACTGTATGCACAGTGTTTCAATAAAATCTCACATCTCTAGGGCCGTTCCCACTACACCAAATAAACGCGATTATGTGGATCGCAAGATTCAAACTCCACTTTTTTTGCGTGTGGGGACACAATAAACACGAATATTAGTGGGATTTGAATCAAGATTCGGACTCCAATAAGAGTGAGACTTTTTCAAATAGTCGCGTTTATTTGTGACGCGATGTGTGTGGGAACGCTCAGCTCAAATCGTACCGGTTTGTTTTTAAGCCCACGATGCATTTCGCAAGCATGGCATTTCCGGCCAGCAGCTTACTGCCAGGAAGTGCAGCACAGGGTTTGTTTATGTTCGTCGGCGAGTCCCGCCATTCCCGCTTGCGCAGCGTGACCACATGCTTACCGCAATCGGCTCGTGTTTATTTGCGACGCGATTATTTGGCCTGTGTGGACACGACCAAAAAAAAAGTTTTTGAATAGCGATTCAAATCGCGATTATTTTCGTAGTGGGAACGGCTCTTAAATGTGTCTATATATGAGTATGATTTGAGCACTTTTTGAAAGATAAATGAGGGTCAGATTAACCATTAGTCACATGTTTATGCAGCTTGCTTTTTTATTTTGCTGTCGCTGTTCAACATATAAACAGTGGCCTTTTTTCCTTTCAATTTTACCTTTGTAGCTTCGGCCTTGAGTGAGAGTGCCCTTGCCCACCTGTGCTCAGTAGATCGTGCACAAGCCGCCAGTGATACAACCATGCATATTTCATGCAGTTGCAGCAGTTCCCCCTTATAGTTTATGCATTCATAATGAACTGTTTGGTCCCGTACATTTGCCGATTTTGCGTCCGGTTCACAGTCCGGGGTCGATGCAGCATTGTGGCCCAATGTGCTGATGTTTGATGACGAATGTTAATTTGGACATTGGATTGATAGGCTGCGTTTGACTCACTTGGTTAGGCCCAGTGTACCGTACTCTGATCGCAGCGTGCACAGCCTCACGTGGTGGTCCCTGATCACTGTGCATAATTCAATATGAACCTGTCCTGGGATGGGTCTGCGACTGTGTTAGGGATCTCCTACAAAAATTCACACTCGTGTACTACCGGTAGTCATGTACAGGTTGTACATAACGTGTACGTGTACAGCTTTCAGCTACATGTACATTTAGGCCTATACTATAGCCTATTGCACAAATCTGTCTGTGGCCGATGTTATTTGTCAGCCTTCCACGGCAAAATCTGTTCGCTAGACCACAGGCAGACGGTTGAACCAAGGTTAGCAATGCGTGAAGCAGAAATTCAATTAGATGCCTTGTACGTACTTGTAGCCGGAACCCCCGTACATCCACATAATGCACTTATGTGATTCAGTGTGCTCACTATGCTGATTCAGTGTTGGCATTTATTGTGGTTTGCAATGCGTGTAATGTATATGTCTGTGAACTTCTAGGGTGTAGTGTTGTCATAGTCGGAATTTTGCAACAACTTCATGTAGCTCTGAATCTAGCCCATTCATTTAGTCCATTTACATGACATATATATTGTACAATGTACATGGCTTGATTTTACATGTACCGTAGTTGTGATGAGTAATGCGGCAACAAAGATAGCAATGTTATTGATACGTGTATAATCCCGAGATATTAGATGGGTACTTTCACCCTGTGGAAAACGATCATGTACAGCCAGCAATATTGGCTACACATTTAAAACTACCGGGGTACATGTATTATTATTTCCTTTCAAAATCATGAGATTGTTATCTTATTCACTTATGCCAATGCAAAGGAAAGGTCTGTAGTGTAGGTGCAAAGGTGTCCACTAATCTAGAATTCATTTTCTGACAGAATGGAAATTATTTTGACACAAGCTTCTGAAAGGTGTCGTTGATTTATTGATTTGATATGAATCACAGACCTCAGAAAAAAACCCCAGTTTTAATAGCTACTGGTTGTTATGACTAATGGGCAACAGCAAATCTTATCAGGCTGAGACATCATTTGGCCTCATCTGTGGTCGTTCTGGAAGGTGCTAGACAGGTCAGAAAGACAGGCCCCAGATTTCACAGGATCTGGGTAGTATGGGTTTTGGGTCAGATAATGCATTGGGTCTCTCTACAATACGGTAGTGTGATAAGATTGCATCCCCTCCCTCCCTTGGCTAAACTGCCCCCCCCCCCCAGTTAAGTCACAGGGGAAATCCGGAGTCCTGTTTACTGCACGGGAACTGCCTGGAATGGATAGGCACAAGTAGATAGCCAGGTATATGGACCCAGGAAATGTGTCCATTTCACATGGCTGGCCACTCTGAACACAAAAACCACTGATGCTTCTTGTTTGGTTTTGTTCAGTGAGGCAGTTACATGTCAGACACTTCCCTAATGGGTTTTGTCCGCATGATATGTGGTAACCGGCTTTTTGGTTACTTGCACATGTACTTATGCCCAGTAATAGATTGGTGGGGGGGTTTGTTTGTGTTTGGTCTTGGTTAATGGTTAACCGAAGCATAGCGTCCAGGGAAAAAAAAAACTTTTGGTCTGTCCGCCCTACCGCAGTTGCTCTAAAATAGCCCGAGAACATTCCAGACATTTCCGGTTTGGTGCGCCAATTGTGTCACATAGCCTGTCCTCATTGGTAACATTGTGCCCTCATTCAATGAGGCGGCAAAATGTTGCCTATTGTGTCTATTGTGAGGCTAATTCTCGGACAAAGCAAGCTTGGCAGGGTTTTACATTACATTGGGCAGTCCAAACTGAGGTAAAAGAAAACAACAACAACAAATGGGTCATTGCCCTTGTGTTGACCTGAGCCAAAGCTCATGCTGCAAATGGCGGTTAGTGTAATGCATATCCATGATACTGCATAACCTCCAGAATATGAACTTGCATCAAATAGTCTTATCATGTGTGCCTCCCCCAACCCCAAAATTATCAGGGAGAAAATGGGCATTAAACATGCAGCTACATAATAATAACATGTGCATCAGAAAATGAGTCATTGGTGATGTTGTCTCTTTATTTTATCGCTGCACTTTCACTGTGGTATGGGTAGAACCAAGTGAATAGTAAACTAGCATTTTATTATTAGAGTGTAAAGGAGTTGATAACTGTGAAATGTGTTTCGTGGGTATGTTGGCAAAAAATTAAGCATATTATCACCACTAATTCCAAGGTCACAACCCCTGTTTCCAGGAATAATGCTTTGGGCTTACTCCAAAGTCCCGGCTGAGATTTGGCGATTGATTTCATGATTTGGGTCACAGTATACAAGTCTTGACCTTGGCTTCTCTTCTCTGTTGGTGATGTGAGTGCCAACCAGGCTGTGGACATGGCGTCATGATTTGACATGAGCTATCCAAGTACCTATCTGTCGTTATTTTGTCTGCACAGGATGCATGAAGACCTTACACTACAGCATGGAATGTCTCAGACAGGATTACCATGGAAAGCATAGAATCCATTAGCAATTGAGAGAAGATGATATAGTATGAGGAATTTTAATGCCCACGGATAAAATGTGAACGCTTTTCTCCCAAAAGAAAAAAAATAAAACTGTTTTCTCCTGTTGAAAAAAGTGTTTCATTTTCCCATGTTTGTATGTTTCTTTTTATTAAGTAGGCCTACCAATACCTTCTTTGTTAAAGGCAAAAAACAATTGCTGGAAAACAACCCAATACCCAGGGAGCAGCTGAACTTAACATGTTCATGTTTTATAGCAATTGACATATAAACATGTACATGTACATGTGCATGTACTGTTGATTAGGCCTACATGTACAGTGTATGTATGTGTACATTACATAGGCCTATGTACAGTGTACAATTTGCATTAAACATGCATATGTGCTTGTGTACAAACCCATGGGCAAGACAAACCCTGGCATACATGGACATTGCTGTACATGTACTGTAGGCCTACATGCAAATGCTCCAATGTGGTTGGTATTGCATTTACATAATCCTGACCCTGAGGTAGTGTGTGTGTCATGCAGAACATGTATTGTACACGTGAACACACCTACATTACAGCCAGTAGAGTACAGCCCAACCCATAATCCTTTATACCCTATGGGGCACACATAATATATTTGGAGTGCACGCAGTACATTATGCACATGCAATGCATATTCACACGGGCATGTGCATGCGCAGTAACCACATGGAAACCCAAACTCTGAACCTTAGAAATGCGATCAGCATGCCTTCAAACTGAAGTGTAATCTTATATTCATGAAATCTGGGAATAATGCCCCTCTTGCATGTACGTGTTTGTGGCCATTCTGCATGTTTCTTGTGTACATGTAAATTGCATATACAATATATATACAGTGTCAACATGTACATAATACATTGCAAGTGTGTACATGTACATGTACATTGCACATATACCGTAATCATGCAATCCAGTACGTACATGCATTAGATTAAAGTTTACAGTATTCCAGTGCCTAAAGGATATTTGTAAGCATTTCTTGCATTAGTCACCAATAAGTAGTGCCTTGCAACCATGGTAACCAGCCCATACCCCTCAAATGCATTATAATAATTAAGCTGTCACTGTATTAATTACACTCAGTTACGCCATTAAAAAACACCTGTTTTGTCTGCGCAAATATGCTTGGAGTGGACTCATACATCATGTGTACAACACAAGAATAACTTTAGTTGGATAAATGTTATCGTAACGATAAAGACACAAATGATAACAGATATGAATTTATTTCTATTTGCTGTTCATGTTCATGTAGTCACCCTTTCACAGTTTTCTTTTTCATTCAATATGACAATTTGCAAAGCCCCCATTACCTATATTCCCATTCTGTCGGGTTAAACTCCAGTATTTTGTTTGGTACCTTGGTCAAATGTACTTGAAGACGTCTATTTTCACTTCTCTTCGTATCTCTTTCTGTTTTCTTTCTCCAGAGCAACCAAGGCATTGGAAACAAGGAGCATAGCTGATGATGAAAAGGTTTGTAGCGCGTCACGGGACATTGGGTGGTTGCCATGGGAAAAACCCCTGAATCTGTGCTACTCTAAATAGAAACAGGAATATGCAGCTGCCCGGTTGAAAGAAGAATTTTTAATCGGCAGAAACTGTCACAGAGTTATGTGGTCTGTCTTCATCACACTCATATGGTCAGTCACAAGATGATGAGCGATGCACAACACGACTGAATCACAACTTATGATAGGTTAGCAGTTCTATATTCGGTTGTGTTGCATCGTAGTTAGGCTTTGTGGAATGAAATTAAGTCCTGGACAGTTGGCAGTGCATCTGTATCAGTCGAGGTGCGTGAGAAAATGCGAAATGCAGTGTTGCTGCTCTGTCTTACACTGCGGTCTCGGGTTGCCGCCATCCTGCTGGGCAAAATACTGGGCCCCCCATATGCCTCCACACCAGTCAGTGAGGGTCTGGGGGGGAAGGCGTCTGCCTGCTGGCTCCCACATGGGTCCAGGCAGCCTTGACCGGCAAGGCTGTGTAAACCAGTCAGGCCGACTGAGTCCTCAGTCAGCCGAAATGTCCAACCATCAGATGCTTAGCTCTCCCAATGTCAGTCCACACATTATAGATGATACTGTCAGCATGACCTAAAAAAAAGAACTAGAAAAGCACTCGGGAGAGACCAGACCTCGGCCAAGCACCATTTACCGCAGTGTTAACGGAAACATTCAAAGTGATCCAGAATTCAGGATTTGATCACGAAAAAAGAATCACCCTGAGCCTTGTCTCAATACAGACAGACAAACGGACACCGGAAAAAATAATTCCTCCTTTGCAGAGGTAATAATACAAATCCTAGGGATTGTGTGTATAACCAGTCATACATGCAATCCTCTATATTCTCATGATCTATCCCCCCAAAAAAAACAAGATTTCTTTATCTTATTAGATGTGTTCTATTTCATTTAGTGTGAAGATTTTTTGAAAGATGCAAAAAATTGCAAATTGTATGCTATACTTCTAAGCATAGTCTTAGCAGGACACAGTATGCCCAGTACTGCTGCACCAGTGCAAAACAATGCAAACGGTGTGATATACTACTGAGCATAGTAGCATAGTCTTTTTGCAAGACACAGTACATGTAGCCTGTATGCCCAGTACTGCTGCACCAGTGCAAAACAATGCAAATGGTGTGATATACTACTGAGCATAGTAGCATAGTCTTTTTGCAAGACACAGTAGCCTGTATGCCCAGTACTGCTGCACCAGTGCAAAACAATGCAAATGGTGTGATATACTACTGAGCATAGTAGCATAGTCTTTTTGCAAGACACAGTACATGAAGCCTGTATGCCCAGTACTGCTGCACCAGTGCAAAACAGATAATGCACCCATGCCTTCCTGCATGCGTATAATACATGTTGGTTCCGGTTACGGGACAAATCCTGACACATCCGACCCACAAAAGAACCACCCGCCATTGTGACTGGCAGTCCCACAAATTCCTGGGTCTCCCTTTCACTAATGCCCTGATCCCTGTCGACCCTCTCACAGAGTTGACTTTCTTCTTTTTCCCCGTGGAGAGGCGCTTTCTCTCTTCTCTCTATTGAGAAGAAATCACCTATTATGGCACAACTCTTTTGAGGTCAGTTTCAGGCTCAAACAGAATGGCTTTCAAGCCATCCATTTCGCAGGCTTCAAAGGCACCCCTCCCCCATACCCAGTTGATCAATCTGATTGTATGTATTTTCTTTTCAGTGTATTGAAAAAATCGTTTCAGTGTATTGAATCTCGATTCAGCGCATGTACTTTCCATTTTCAACAGGTCCCGGATTTATTTTCCCCAGGGTTTTTGAGAGGAAAAAAATGGTGTCTTTTTTCTTTTGGTTGGGGGATGGTGGGGTGTTGTGTGGGAGAGGTAATCGCATCCAAACAGTCCTACCACAGTCCTACATGTTTCTTTTCTTTCTTTTTTCTTGCGAGGCATGCATGGTGGGGACCCTGGCGGATGTCCCTCTGGTCTCAGTGATTACTGTGAACTTTTTCTCAAACTTTGGGAGAGGGAATCTGGTATTCAGAAGAGTCAAAAGAGTGTGTGGCGATTATTCAGGGACACCAACCAATTGGCTTCCATATTATCAGCAAAACAATGATATCAAAGCAAGGGAGGTACTGTAAGGTGCTGCCAACTGATTGCCAGGCATTTTTGCTATTGCAAATTGCCAAGGAATTATTTTTTTCCTGCATGGTTGCAAAGGGGGTTGAGGTTATTTTCCTGTGGTGTTCCAATTTCATATTTATGTATTTTATTTTTTATTTTCCTTTTACTCTTTCTCATGATGACATCGTGCACTGCAATCTACCGTCGATCCCCCCACCATTTCTTGGATGACCAACCCTGACCCTCCCACCTCTGCCTTTGCCTCGTCCTCTTCCCCTCCTCTTCCCTCTCTTTCCCTTTAACCCACCTCTTCCTCTTTTTCTTCGTCATCATCTTTGTCATCATCTTCATCCTAATCATATCACCATCATTGTCATCTTTGCATCCTCACCATCTTTGCTTCTTCCACCTCCTCCTCCATCCTCATCCTCCTCATCCTCCCCTTCCTCCCCTTCCTCACTCCTCCCCTTCCTCACTCCCCCATCCTCGTCCTCCTCTTCACCATCCTGCTCCTCCTCATCCTCCTCATCCTCCTCATCCTCCTCATCCTCCTCATCCTCCTCATCCTCCTCATCCTCCCCATCTTCCTCATCCTCCCCATCCTCATCATCCTCCCCATCCTCCCCATCCTCATCCCTCCCATCCTCCTCTCATTCCCATCCTCTTCCAATCCTCATCTCCTCTTCCTTATCGTCCGTCTTCTCCCCTCTCCCCCTACTCCTCCCTCTACCCTCCTGGATATGGTCCCTGAAATCACCGACTTCACCCACTGCTTCTGGAATTGGTCTCGCCGGCATCCCACCCCGATCCGGTCTTTCCCGCCTTCTAGATTAACGAACTCGAGACTAAAGTGCGACAATACAAAGAGGCTTCAGAAGAAGCTGACCACAAGTATGATGAGGTACATATGGCCATTGCTTGTGATCTAATATGTAGTTTTGATTACTAATCTGCATGTTGGTTTTTTTTCCCTTCCCCTCTCCCTCGTGGGGAGGGGGAATTTTCTCTTCCCCGTTTTTTTCACACAATGCCAACCTTTACGGACATTCGTCGTAAAAGATAAAACAAATGGAGAAGGATCTAGTTAAGTGGATGAATTCCGCCGATCAGTTTGAATTTCAGTACAAAGAGGTAACGATGTTTCAACTTTTCTCTCCCCTGAAGTTGTCTTTCCCGTAGTTCTTCTATTGAGAAAGAACGTGTAACTTTGTTGATTTTTTTTGTTGAATTCTGTTGCGCCGAATGCTTGAATGTATTGTCTTGTGTGTTGTAGGCCTTTGCCCGTGTACCCGTGAATATGGTCAATCTGGAACTGTACGCATGATTGCGTTATTGAATTTCCAAGAGTTGAGTTCAAAAGTGACCCTGTTGTATAGTACATCCTTCTGTGTCCCATGTATTCTCGTCAACATAAATGTGGGTTGTTTGGGGGGGTAAGTATTGTTTGTACAGCAACTTGTCCTGTTGGTATACTTTGGATGACTCTTCCTTTCCAGTGTCTTCAAAAGAAACTGTGCTTATTTCCTTTGGATGTCCATGTTTGTTGATAACTCCCCCACCCTTCTTCGGAATAGTAATTGTCAGTGTTCGTGATGGACTTTCCCCTTGAATGTCTTGCGTGAAAGTATTGGGCTTTGGATACATTTTATGTGGGAGAAAGAAGTGAAAAAGAAAACCCTGCTCATTTGAATTCTGACTGACTTTTTCCCCCTTCCGTTCCTATTTGGCGATCTACTCCAGGTCCTTAGAAAATTCACTGTTGCAGAGCAAGACTTGGACCGCTCCTATGAGCGCTGCAAGGAATTGGAGAAGTGAGTTGTGATGCCGGTAGTAGTAGCACTAGCAATGCCTTCATTTTCAGTTTGACCCCAGTGAGGAACGGGCAGTGGGATTTGTTTTGTTGGGGTTTTTGTTATTCTTTTTTTATTTCGATTGATAATGTTTGGGCGCTATTTTGGAAAGTGGAGGAAATCAAAGTTTCAAGGTGTACCCTCGACTTTCTTTTCCCATCGGCTGTCCATTGGGCCACATGAGGAGAATATTCAGTTGACCCAATGGATTTTAGGTGCCCCAGAACATAAGGCATCTTCTCAGTGCTACAATGTACCCGCCCCTATACAATATTCAAATTCACCACTCGACCTCGACAAGCTCGGTGGTCAAGTGGTTAAGACATCTGCACTAGAAAGCAGGAGTTCGAATCCCGCCCGAGCTGCCTGAAATCATCAGGCATCGGGCAAAGCACTGAGCATTCGGTGCTGATCACTTCGATCAGAGTATAACCTCATTGAATTGCTACAATGTTTATTTTTCTCCCCCAAATTTTGTGGATGGCCAGCCATGCCACTGACCCCACACCCCCTGAGCTTCAGGCTGTTGGCCACTTGGGCCACTAAAGAAAGAACAACTCGCCCACTTTCAAATCCTGCCAATTGGAGAGACAGGCCACTGACCTGACCCCTCAGTTTCGGATAGGTCCGCGCTGTTGCGGTCAACTGGCACCCATAATAAAAAGTCAACCCCCGGATATGGGTTTAGTGCGGGATATATCTGTAGTCGGTCTCCTGATGATGGACAGAGTACACACTACCCAAAACATTCAGTTACACTTACAGGCTCTTTTCAAAGCCATACTTCTTCTCTTGAAAAAAAGATGATATACATGGTGTCACCACTCACCACAGACCTTCTGCTTGGCATTTCCACCGTGCGAAATTTCAAATCTTGATCTGATATATTTTGTAGTCTCTCAACAGAGGAACAGCAAGCCTGCCTTACTGACAATCCTCATTGACCTCTCTTTCTTTTTTTGTTTCTTCTCATTTTCTCACTTTAAAAAAAAAACCATTCAAAACAACAGCAAGCTTGCAGATCTGACAGAGCAGGTCAGCACATTGCAGGCTGCCTGCAAGTCGGCTGAGGCCCGGTACGAGAAGGCCTCCGATGCGGAGGAGGCTCTTCTCCTCAAGGTCCAGGAGCTGACCTCGGAGAAGGAAGATGTGAGTAGTAGCCTCTCAAGTCCCTCTCACCCGACCTCCCTCTCCACCCGTCCGTTCAGATTCATTTGTCTCCCTCCCTCCCTCCCTCCATTATGCTCCCGGACGGTACAGCGTTGTCCCTTTCTCTCTCCAAGAGTGGCAGCCAAATCCAGATTTGTCTCGATCCTGTCTGGCAATGGCAGCGTGACCCTTAAAATTGAAGCTTCACCTCTGCTTTACCGATGCCGGATTGAAGGAGTATCCCTCCATCCCCAATGTAATATCCAATGCTCTCTGCTGACCTTATTCCTTGGGCCAGAGAATTAAACAGTAGCATCCATCAGCGCCTCATTCCAAATATTCAATTGAGTGTTTTCTCAAAGAGAATATCCTTCCTACTCACTAATATAAGAAGAAAAATATGCCAGAGAATAAACCAAAGCATCCATCAGCACCTCATTCCAAATATTCAATTGAGTGTTTTCTCTTAGAGAATAAACCTTCCTACTCAATTATAT
Source organism: Luidia sarsii (assembly GCA_949987565.1). Taxonomy (NCBI): domain Eukaryota; kingdom Metazoa; phylum Echinodermata; class Asteroidea; order Paxillosida; family Luidiidae; genus Luidia; species Luidia sarsii. The sequence continues at coordinate 13,719,234 of OX465108.1, read as the reverse complement.
AGGAAGAAAAATATGCCAGAGAATAAACCTAAGCATCCATCAGCTCCTCATTCCAAATATTCAATTGAGTGTTTTCTCTTAGAGAATAAACCTTCCTACCCAATTATATAGGAAGAAAAATGAGCTCCACTTTAATCGTAAACAGTTGCTCAGCTCCCAAGCTGCGCCTGCACATTGTCATCCTCCTCTGTGAGGGTCTCCTCTATCCAATCATCCATAATGCAGTGCCGAACCTCACCCCTCCGATTGCCCCCAATGAATCACTCTCCAGCGGAGATTGAAAGCATCGGGTTTTCATTGTAAGCGTGGAGTTAAAGAGTTTGTCTGCCCACGCTGTCTGTTTGAATAGGAGATCCGTGCCAGCGTTGTCTGTCTGTATCAGTAGGTTGCAGGGCTGCTTGAAGTTGTATCCTACCATCCTGGGTTGCGTTTTTTTAGTTTGAGGGGGGATTGGGATCAGGGGTTTTGTTTTTTGCCCTTCCTAATACCCAGTAATTTGATCCCTTGGGGGGGGGAGTGCTTGGGGGTCACCGTAGGTCAAGACCAAAAGGAGACACTGGGGAGTGGGCAACACATGGTGGGTGGCGCCTTGGGCGCACTATCCAGTACCCAGTGGCTGCCCGCGTTAGCCAGTTTCCACCTGCTGTAGAATGGGATAGCCTGACCCCTGGGTACAAAATTGGCATGGGGGTGAACACACCAAAAAGCCCCTGGACATGTCTAGAATTGCAACCTCCCTTTATAATAATAAGAAAAAAATAGATAAAATATCAAAAAAAAAATTGGTGTGAGGTTGCAATGGTGGAATGAAACTCCAACACCCACTTTCAGAAATGTAGGGGGCCTGCTATTTTGATCATAGCAGGACATTTATTTAAAGGAAGGTTTTTCCCTATTAAAACACATTTTTATACACCTGTTTTTTCCAAATTATGAGCACAAACAGTATTCTAGCCAGAATTGGATAAGATTTTTTTTTGTCACTAGTTAGTGACAATTTCTTCAAGGTTAGTTCTTGGGCTTGATTTGTGTCTTCCCGACTATTTTTTCGTGAAACTTCTCATGGCACAATTTAGCGACAGTCATTTACAGGCAATCCGCTAGGAAGAAATTCACTTGACGTTCCAAGTTATCTGATCATCTGTTTGGGGGGAATACCGAGATTCAGCCCCCCAAAAAACCTCCCTCTTGTTACCAAAATACCTCTTGCATTCAGTGCAGACGGCAGTATCAAGTTTTCCCCAAAAATCATTACCTAATGTTGATGTTTTCCCTGTATTTTTTTCTAGCAGAAATGCTAAAATGAAACAATTTTCTTACCCCCCCCCCCTGCTCTTTCCTCCTCTCCCGTGCTGCGTAGTTGGCGAACCGCGAGGAGTTTACCAACCGGTCGTTCAAAACTCTCCAGGTACAGCTCGAGAGCGCTGAAGGTGAGTGTTGCATTCTGGGAAACTACCCAGAATGCCCGGATACTTTACGACGTACATGTAGCTTTAAAGACATTGTTTGGGGTTTTTGGGGGGGTTTTTACGATCCCAGGTGGGACGAAAAGGTTTCGCAGGAAAGTAAGGTCTGCTCAAAGAGCAGTTGTAGAACTTTTGGGGAACAAAGGTACAACTTTTCCCGGAGAGTTGCAAGACTTTCCATGGAGAGTTGCAAGACTTTCCATGAGGAGTTGCAAGACTTTCCATGGAGAGTTGCAAGACTTTCCATGGGGAGTTGCAAGACTTTCCATGGGGAGTTGCAATACTTTCCATGGAGAGTTGCAAGACTTTCCATGGAGAGTTGCAATACTTTCTATGGAGACGCATCATGAAGTATTTCTGGTTACAAATGCACTAGGTTCAATCCTATCCCACCATTTTTGATTTCTGTGGATTTAATATTTTTTTTCCTCTTTTTTTTCTTTTTTTTTTAAATTGATTTCATCTGTGTCTCAATTTGGATGCAACCTGTTTGTCAACGTACTACTTGTAGTTATTTTGCATCTCTTTTGGTAATGCCGTAGAAGATTCCAAGTAGTTATTTGATTCGTTCTGTTATTTAGGGTATCCAATGAACTAGATAGTAGTGTTTGAAAGAGGATTTGAGTTGTGTGTAGGGTAAAATGATGCCAACTGGATGTATGGATTTTATTTTTTCCCCTCTTGAAGGATTACACATTCTGTAATTCTCAAGCTTAAGAATAAGAGTGCACATGAAAAACAAAAAAACCACCAGCCATGTTTCTTGTACACTTCCTCCTCTGGACAAAACCCAAACACAATATTACTTGTAGACTCGAGCTCTTTCCGGGGTGGGACGAAAGTGTTTGTGCTACGGATGGCAGCTGGATTTCCTGGTCTATCTGGTTTCAGTCGTGGTTTTGGCAAAGGGAGCCATTAAAAAAAGAAAGTTGAGCTGAGAAGCGTTGCCATTGAAATTCGGCAAACTCCAATGGTGCTCTCAGTGCACTTGCGAACAACCAACGCTGCCAGTTTTGCGAAGACAGGTCTTGTAATGTTGTGTTTGGTCCCCTTTAACGTCTCTGCGTTTCATTTGGCTTTCATTTCCTTGGATGGTCTCTCCTGCGATATTTCTGCCAATTTCATTTTCAGTGCTGTCACCTTGTATTCCTTTACCCCCTTTAAAAAAAAAGCCTCTTTATTGCAGATTCTCTTTACTCCACACAGCCACTGTTTTTTATGTGTTTGTTTTTTTAATCTTTTCTCTGGTCTTTCATTGGAAGCCCCTTTTTTCTTTAATGCCCTCTGTTCTAATTTCTGTTTGTTTCCGCACGCAGCAACTTAGTTCTTTCGCTAATAATGAAGTTTCACTTGACAGTTGTGTCATTTGAAGAGCTTTTTTTTTTTCCATTCACCATTTGGCTCTCACACTAACTGGCTGTCCCATCACCTTTGCTATGAAATGAGGGGGAAAGGTTAAAGGATGCTATGCTATGCTTTTTTTCATTTTTTCCCCCTGGCATGTCAGTTGCTTTCTGTCACTCTCCTGTTCCAAATGTCAGTCTGTTTGTTGGTTTTTCCCAGGGTCTTCTTTGTGGGGGATGAGGGTTCTTAGATTCAAGCACCTGCCCCTTTAAAGGAACCCCACCCCACGGTCCCACCCCCACCACACCCCAACCCAACCCCACCCATCCCCCCACCAAAAAAAGCTTCTCCTCAAGAATCACTGGCTGTCACATTCCTGGCATGTATATGCTAATAAATGTGGTCAGAATGCCAGATATTCCACAGTGGTATGCTTGCAATGGCCCATAGGGTTGTGCAGCAGGACCGAGGCCCCAGGAGTGAAGAAGAGTATGTCCACCAGGCTAGCTGCCCTGCCCCTCCCACCCCTATGTGCACACACACACACCACTCCCACATGAACACACACACACACACTACACTGTGTGGACTGTGGACCTGAGGTCACAAGTATGCATTACCATATAAGGGGTTGGAGCGTTAATGGGTGGTGAAAATGAAAGTGGGTGTCAGCCTTCTAGTCGAAGATATTCACCCATTCCCACACAATAGCCCCTTTTCTTTTTGCGCAGACTGTTGCACACCACTGAGGAATGTGGTTTGTTTTTTTGTTTCCACGAAACTGAGTGAAAATGATTGCCCGGGATAAAATAAAAACCACTGGTTCCTGTTGAGAGAGCCACAGATAAGAGGTGTGGACTCATGGTGTGAATACATCTATGGTGTGCACAATTGAAGCCCATCACTTGTAAAGGGATTCTTTGTTAATCAGAAGGCCTTGTGTGGGTCAAATCAAAGTCCTGTGGTGCCCAAATCAGAAAGAACCCTTTGTCCCGGTTTTTGATGTCTTGTATGTCTTGAGTGTCAGTCAATCTTACAACATTCCTTTGCTGACCTCTGCACCTTCTGCTTGTTTTGTTTTTTCCTCTCCCTCGGGGAAACATTTCAAATTCATTTCTTCCCGTCCTCTTTCTAGTTCTTATTCTTTTGCAGTGACTTTCCAACACACCGGTGAACTCTTTTCCAACCTAGCATTCTGTAATACATAATGAATTTTGTTTCCTTGTTTATTGTATCCCACACAAAGAAAAAAAACCACCAAGGCTTGACCCTTTTTTTTATCTCAATTCTTAACGCATTTGGCCGGAAACTAAAAATTTGGGTTGTTTTTTTTCCTGAGCGGCACCTTGAAAGAGCTGTCATCCCCCTTTCACCTGTGACTGCTGGCACAAAATAAAGAACATCCCCATACTTTCTATGCTTTTAGTCCAACCCGATGTGCTATTGGCCAAAGCCCATTTTGGAAGGGATTATGATAGTGCCAACTGCCAAAAGACAGTGCCAATAAGAGCTGAGACAGCCTACAAACTAAATCATCTCATTCCTTGAGTTTTGGTTTGCCAAATAAGGCGTACAGCATCTTCCACAGCCCTGATACTGTATAGAGTTAATATTGCCCAGCTGTAATTAAACGCTTACCCGATGTAAAGAGGTTGCGTGCCAAAGATCCGCTTACAATAGTTGAGGATAAGTCAAAAGCAAATAAAGATTATGGTTGGCAATGCTGTCTAACTATAAGCTCTATCAACTCAAAACAGATTTTCACAAATGGCTCCACGAAATTTACCCCTGGGGTCAGGAGAATATTTGCTGATTTTTTTTTTTTTCAGAAGCCAGATCATTGATCCTTTCACAGCCAAATTAGTTTCATCCCCTTCACATAATCACCAAAAGCCTCTGCCCCAGTAATTTTTCCCCCTACTCTTTCCCTCAATCTTTCCCTTGCTTTCATCTCTCTCTGTCTTCATTTTTTTTTTAAGTTTTGTATTTCCGTGCATGGATGGTGGTTAAAAGCTCAATGCTTGTCCCAAACATTTGATCATGAAATTAACCAGGTCTGTGCAGCCTGATCACTATTAATAGGGACTTTTATTTGTTGAGCATGTGTATGTAATTTTGAGTTTTATCATCACATTTTTTTCTCTCTTGCCGTGAAAACTCATTCGTTTATTGTCCGACGTTTGTGGTCAGGGAAGATTTTTTTTTTTTCATCATACCATGATGTCCTAGTTTGGAATCGTTCCCCATTTGTTTTTGGATGATTAGATTTGTATTTTCTTAATAATTAGATCATCCATCCAGTCAGTTAAACCAGAAGACCAAACACAAAATCAATGCTCATGTAGGTTGTCGTCTTGTTTAGGTGGAGAAGCTACGTGCAGTGTATCTCTCATTCCCTCATTTAGCCACATGTAGGAGCGTTGAGGTTTTTTTCTTTTCCCGTGGCATTTAGATTTCCATTTGCATTCAGCTCTTTATCAGTTCATAATTTGGTTGGCATGTGTACGTAAATGACTCTCCATCACCGATTTGTCACGTGTGTCCTTGTCTGTGAGGAGTCCGATCTGTAACAGTGGAGCCACAACCCTTCCTGCCCTCCTCCGATCCAGTAACGGCCCATATGTGCTAACAGACTCCCCCCCAAATTAACAGTCTTGGAATGAACTGACTAATTTCGGGACTTATAGTCTAGTTGTAGCGTTGTTGCATGATGAGGATAGGACATTTCTCAGGTCTTTCTTATCAGTCTTAGAAGTATCATTCTTCATTGCTCTGAAAAAAAAAAGTAGGATTGATTTGGAACTCAGCTTTTGTGAGGCGGTGTAGTGCAGTTTTTTTTTATTCAGTTACCATCATAAGAACGTTAGTCTCTCCTAAAAAGGTAGACTGGTACGATTTACTTAGTCGATGGAGAGTGAGTGTGGTCTATGTTTAGTCATAGTACGAACGGCCTCTGTGTGTGTCGATACTGATTCTGCATCGTGCTGGCCATTAATAATGAGCATGGTTTGGGCCCAGTATTCTCTCCCCTTCTCCCTCTTCGCATATCTGATAATCAAACATGACATGTTCTGAAGGTCAGCGTAGACTCTGATCATTGTCGGTGGGTAGTCAAGGCTTCAGGGTCCAGAATTTAAGGGTTGGTGATCGGGTATGGTTTAAGGGGGGGGGGTTCCAACCAGAGAATAGAAGAGTTGTATTTGGGACAGAATTTGTTTTTCACATTAGGGGAGGGAGGGGGAGGGTGGACGGGCCATTGACTTATCTGATACTGGTGTACTCGCTGTGTTGAAGCACTGTTTGCAACTGATGCGAAATTTAACTCAACTCTGCACTGTTGAAAAGCTCCAGTGGGTCGCAAAACTTGAATGGGGGGAGGGTTAGCAATCTGGACAAATGAACCAATTTTACAGTGGAGCACACAAGTTGAACTCAGGCAGGTTCGTCTTTCATCAGATATTCTGTTATTGAGAAGTCCAGTTTATTACAGACCTGTTGTCTGTCCCTCTTGGAGGATGGCTTGGCATGATCAGACTTAAGGGGTGTTTTTGGCCCCCGCAGTTGGGTATTGTTAGTTTTCACGACGAGTCAGTTTTGTCAGAACTCTGAGTTGCGGGTTTTTGTTCCCGCCGGACCGAAGCCAGCAGCACTTTTCAGTAGCCATAAGTAAATGCACGGCCTGTACAAACTAGTACCACACCGTTTTTTTAAGCATTGTCAGCATGGGAGTGAAGTGCCATTTTTTTCAGTTTAATTAATTCATAATCAGTTAACAACCCCCTACAAAAGAAGAAGAAGAATCTTCATACCAATATACAAACAAACCCACGCCCACACCTCAAACATGGAGACAAAGTGTGTACGGCCCCCGGCTTGATCCAGCATCCAAAGTGCGGTCCTCGGTGCTAAATCCCCATTGGTCAATTGCGGCCAAATCAAGCAAGTGGTCAGCTGGTAAGATAGTTTTCTAGATTTTGTGTGACTTTTTTTTTCTCCTCAATTTTTTTTTTTTTTTGTAAACTTTTTTTTATTTAAAGCTTTATTATTATTTTTTTATATCGAAGCATGCTTGTTTGTTTTTTTACCCATCAAAGCTTGATAGCCTTCAGTCAAATCATCATTATCATGTTTACGGGGGGGGGGGGGGGGAGCTGGCTATGAACTTCAGATACAAGAAAATGGTGAAACTGGAAGCCAGGTGACAAATTTTGGAGGGCAGGGAGATAAAAACGCAACTGATGGTGGTCAGAATTAGTGTCAGAAAACTATTCCAATATTCAATGTATTTTACATTTAGTAATGACTTTAGTATTGGACAATAAGCTGGAGTTGTTGTTTTTTTCCACTTGTATTCTTACATCAACTCCATCCCTCCACCAAATACATTGTTTCCCTCTAAGCCCATCTTTTGGCAGTTCACTGTCACACGAAATCCCCGAACTGCTTAATGCCCACAATCCAGCAAGCTCTCCGTGCTTCAGATGTTTCTTTCTCTGCGCGTGTGTAAGGCAATGATAGTTGCACATGTAGATGTGAGCAGTGCTAGCCACACCACACAGCGCTTTAATTACCAGGACATGCCAAATTGCCAATCATTGTGAACAAAAGGGTTTTTTCCTTCTTGTTGCGTCCACTAGTACATGTCCCAATCATGCATCTCTGCTTACCTGTCCATCACCGTGGAACAGTTAATCATTAATCATGATCTCCTCGGGCAAAGCAGATTCATGGCGTTCAAATGATTAGCTCATCACACCTCTTAATCCAGTACACCAACATCAACAAGCTTTTGAATTTGATATTTGGGACATATGAAACTAGTGTGTCCGTTTCTATAGAACCTGATATCTGGACTCCCGAAGTAAAATTATAGTAGATGTAACACACTATTCCATATTGGTGTCTGGGTTTACACTTAATAATTGCGCTTTTTAACCATTATGTTCATCGCGACAGAGTCCTCTGTCCTAGAGATACTTGTAGATGTAGCCACTCAGCGGGTTGAGTCTTTGCTCAATTATCAAAGCTACTTGCTTTAGTTTGCACCACTGTAAAGCTCACTGACGTAGTGCTGTACCTCTTCAGAATAACTTCTGACCTCTCATATCTGCAGTAGTGACAATGGGGGGGCATTTCTTCCCCCGCTCTTTCATTGTCACTGACTTCTCACCCACCTCTTCACGTAAAACCCAACTGCTTAAGTTGACTGTTTATGTTCCTAATGCTTAACTTGAAATGCAAGGTAAATTGAAATATTACAATTATGACATTATTGATGTTAATGGTTTGTGCATAATTCCATGGATTTCAGCAATTTTGGGTTTGAGATAGTGTGTACTTTTAAGTATGGTTGTAATGTACTCAAGTACATTGCTAGTTGTATTGTGCCCACCACTTTTCATAATTTGATGATAGACTAGCTGATTGAAACAAACATGGCGGAGGCTTGTGCTGTAAGTTTGTAACACTGCTGCACAGCCAATTTCAAGTTCACTGAAGAGCAGTCAGTCTAACATGTTCACTTTGTCAACAACTATTTACGTTTGCAGGCATGTACTGCAGGTGAACCAAGTATTAATTAAGTAGTGGGTGTTAAGAGGGTAGCCATAATGTATGTGTTATATTGTCTGTCTGAAGTGAGATTACTCATGTGAACAGGATTGGTCCATTCAGTTTGCAAAGTGAATGCATTGATTGTCTTTTCTTTTTCTGGAAGAGGCGGAGGTCGATTGGCAGAATTCTACAATGTCTGTTTCCACAAATGCCTTTCTTTACCTCGCACAAGTGGAACTTTAGCGAATCATTTCTACTTGTACTTTATCTCTTCTGTAACCTTGGGTGTGCGGGAGCTTCCAAAACCTCGGGTGTTCCCAGGGGTCACGCCTTTTTTTTCTTTTTAAAAGACTTGAACCACACTATTTCAATACAAAGCAAAATAGCAGGGGTGTGGATGCCTCTTGTAGTCTCCTGTTTAGCCAATCCTGTTCTATGCTTTTGTATGTACATGTATGTTTCTGGTGGGGGAAGGAGGAGGTGATGGGGTGGAGGGGAGGGGAGAGAGAGGTCAGGTGGAGAAGGAGAAAAGGTCTTGAACAGCCAGCCCACTCCCTAATTAGCATCTAATCCCCGGGCGTGTCCTGGGGGTGAATATTAAAGGGGTTCTTCAGAGTCTGGGCGACTCTGAGAAGCCCACAAAGACGCCCCCACTCAAAGTGTCTGGGAATCTCATGAATAGTTTGTTGAAATTGCGGCATGCACCCACTACGATCTACCACAAGACAACAAGCCAGCACTCTTTCACTCGGAAGGATTCTCGGAGGCCTTTGCCTGAAGAAATGAAAAGTTCGCCGATCAAATTCAGTCATGTGGAGTCTTGTGGACAGTCGTCCCTACACGTAGCTGCAGAAATTTAAGCAATGAATGATTTGACTGCGAGCTTGACAGAGGGGGTCAGCTTCTGTGTTTGGGAATGAGCTTGGGTTGTGGCCAAAAGACCTAGAAGAAAAAAATGGAGAAAAAAAAAACGGGGAAAAAAATCGACCTCGGTCTCTTCTCTCCTCCTCCCTCCTCCCTCCCCCCTGCCTGACCCCACCCTCGTTTTGTGTTTGTCAGACTAACTGAGTTGCTCAGCCTCTCTCTCAAGTCTGCATGTGACATTTTTACAGATTCGTTGACAAAGGAGCGTTGTAAGTGTCGCGACCTCGAAAAGGAACTGGAGGATGTTACCACAGAGCTGCAAAACCTTTGAGCCGCCTTCCCCCTCCACCTCATGGCATCTTTTCCAGCGGTCTGCATTCCTTATTATTATTTTTTTTTTTTATATTGATTGATTTATTTAAAAGTTATTTGGTGAACATGATTTTGATGATTTTTGGCGGGTTACAGAGCATGTGACAGGGAGGGAGAGGTTGACATTTTGGGGGGGGTTTTTTTTGGGGGGGGTTCACCCCAGCAGACCCACCCTCTGCTATCTCAATCACAGAGGGAACCTCTGCCGTGGTGTTTTTATGTACGAAAAACAACCAACCAGCACTGTCAAAATACAAAAGTCCTTCCCTTCCAATGATTGACACTGTTTTATTAGTCACAAACTGACTCCAATGCATCTGGAAAATTCAACCTTTATCGGCCCCGCCTCCAAGGCTAAACAACTCTTATATTAAAAGGGCCAGCATGAATTCTCAGTTGGCACTGGAATAAGTTTAGCGTTCAATTTTGGGGGGGGGGGGGCAAACTACAACTTGCCAACCAGACCCCAAAAAATCTCATGGAAATGTCAGTCTCTCCCCTCTCCCCAAATGAAGTCCGGTTTGTAACCGGGTTGACCATTAGGTAGATTCCAAGCAGGTCTTTTTTAGGGAATCTTTTTTTTTCTTTTTTTTTGTCGCGAGGGGACTGTGATCTCTTCATGCGGAGTACCCCACATAGTCTGTTGATTTCCCCATGTTGGGGCTGAAATTATTCCGACGTGAACGTTTCTGGTGCATTCATTTTCATTTCATTTTTTTTTCTTTTGAATTAAAAAAAACCCAAATCTGACAATCAGAACGCTGTTGCATTGACAAATTGTGGTCTTTGTGAAGGTTCAGCAGTCTGATGGCCCTCAGAGGGATTGGTGCTATTGAGTATTGGGGGAGCAGTAGGCTGATCTGATCCCTTTGTGACAAATTCTGGCCGCTTTGGTTCAATGTTTATCTATCTATCTATCTATTTATTTTGTTTGTGTGGGCTCTCAATATGTTTGGCTCTCAATTCATGCCTGAGGGCCAAATAAAACCCCAAAAAAATGTATGCAAAGAAATGCTTATGAATAATATGGAGGCTTGAGGTGTTGGATTGTTAACGTGCTTTGCCATCGGTGCTCGGGAATCTCACCCTCCCCCCCCCTCTCTCTCTCTCTCTCTCTCTCTCTCTCTCTCTCTCCCTCGATCTTCTTACCCATTTCTTCTTCTGTGTACATTTTTGGGTTGCTTATATGTTCTCCAAAAAGAAAAATTCCTCTTGCTCATCTTGGCCAACTCGATGCTCCCCTCAGATACTAGCCTGAAACCCTTCCCTCTCTCCCTCCCCTCCCCCCCCCCCTCTCCCTCTCGCTATCCCACTTTCCCTCCATGTCATCGTCCACCTATTTGGGGTTCCTAACCAGCTAGATTCTATGTGAGGCAGTTTTGGGGCAGTAGGCCAAATGATAAGTCCTCCCCACAATGTGCATGGCTACAAAGCCAGTATAGGTGCAAAACTAACTGCATTCTCATTCCTGCATGTACAAGGTAGTACTGGTGGAAAATGGCCCCGGACCAAGGGGTGTGGAAAAAAAAAATTACCATTCAGATGAAAAAAATAGGGGATTGGCTATTATTCCTGGTTGCATGGTTAAGCATACTTGTAGTCGTTTACCCTATGGATGGCTGCTATATAACCTCCTGAACAGTTTGGATAAAACTCTGACTGCAATCAGGAAAGCCAAAAGAGTTCACAGAACAACTTCTGAACAATGTGGCACTATAAAAAAAAAGGTGTGCTCTTAAAAAAAAAAAAAAAAAATCGCCCTTCACCAGCCAAATGCTGCCGGTTACCATTGAAATTGGTGTCTAGACAGTAGACAGTGTCAGTGAACGTGCGCTACAGCACAGGGGCAGAGGGAGTGAGGCAATGCAAATCTTAACCAATTCTGTGAAGTGCACGTCTCGCCACCTTGTCCCCGCAGCGTTTCCCCCTGTGGGCAGGATGGGAGAAGACAATTGCTATAACCAGTCGACTTTGGCCCCACCGCGCGCCTGAATGTAGGCAGTGCCCCAGTGTATATGATCAAACAATCCACAAGTGGGCCAGTGATAACCAGCGTCCAAACTCCAAAGTTCGGAAAAATTCCAATTGAAAGGATCTCCCCTCTCCCTACTCCTCTCCCTCCCCCTACTCCTCCCCTCCCCCTTACTCCTTTGGAAGTCCCAGGCACCTATCCCTAATCATGTGCCAATTTATTTATTTTTTCAGACGCTTTTTTTTTGTCATCCTCACATCCTGACCACTGACAGATCTAAGTGTTAACCCCCCCCCCCCATAGTAGACCAAATCCCCAAACCACCTCTACCACCGCTAACCTTCCTTCCCTCCCTCCCTTCCTCCCTCCCTCCTTGTTCCTCGGCTCTGACATAAAATGCACCGCACCTCTGAGCTTTTGACCCTTTTTGGGTTGTGGGATTTTTTTTTATTTTTTAGGAAAGCCCATACCGCCATCATCTCCCCTGCCTTCCCCCTCCCTTTCCCCTCCAACTCCCAAGTAGTGATCATAATCTGGCCACATGAGGAGGTCGCCCATGGGTCAACTGAACTCCCTGTATATTTTTGTTTCTTCCCAGTTTGGGTTTATGGGCGTTTCTGTTCCTAGAGTTGTGGGTATGCACTATGCAGTACCCAATGCTGAAAATAAAAAAAACCAATGCAGCGTCGCTAATTCAAACAAAAAAAATTGCTGCAAATGAGCAAACTTACACCATCTTACAAACTTGGGCCCGCCTCAGTAGTTATGGATTATGATCGGTGCTTGGAACCCAAGTGCGTTTTGGGGGCGAAGCTGGGTTTTTTTAATTTACTAACATTGCCGCATGAGTAGTGACTGCTGTGAATTGCTTCTCTCTAGAAAGAAAGAAAGGAAAATTCCAATCCATTTTAAGCTTAGACTGTTTAGATTCATTGCTAAGAATATAGCATCTTGTCACTTTGACTGAAGTTTTTTCATCCAAGACTGTGGATCGAATTTATACAGAGTAGCTGCACTTGCTTCCAGATTGTCAGTCTTGGGGTTAGTGCAGGGACAGTGGGGGCGGGGGACATACCTAATTTGAATGTACACTTGCAAAGAGGATACGTGTCGGGCCACTTTGTATCCATTCTTTGTGGAGGTGCCTGCCATTTTAGACATCCCAGGTTGTAAAACGAAAAGCTGTGATTGAAAGAAAGAATGAGAGCGAGTCCTAAAAGCCAATCTTTGTAACTGAGTTTATGGGGTCCTTGTCTACACCATACTTGGCTCCTTGTCTCTCTTCTTGGCTCAGAGATTGAAGTAGAAATTGCCAGGAAGAGAACAAAATGGCATGAGTTGACTTCAACACCACTCCCGTCTTTCTAAAGAAAGAAAAACAATGTGGTTCCAATGCTCCCATTGAACCTGTATACAGCCTGGGGGAGGTCAAATGGCAGGTCACTGACTATAGTATAAAGCAATGGAAGAACCAACAGCATGTGAAATGCCATGCAAGTACAATCTGGTGAATGTGGGCAGAGAGATGTAAATTGTAATGGGGGTGAGGCATTTGGGTTGCAAGCCCTCGGTAGTGACCCCTCCCCCCATCCTGGCTCTCACTCTGACTTCCGCGCAGCTTTTCCATCCGATTGCCACCTCATTCTGCACCTCGTGCATTTTCAGACAAAAAGACTTCAAGGCAACTATCTCTGATCTGCATTTCTGCAAAGTTTCCTCTATCGAGTTGGCGTCCTTAAAATTAATTAACACAGAGTGATAATGTTGACTTAACTAACTCCCCCTCCCTCCCCTATTAACCCCCAAAGATTCAGACTGACTGAATAGAGTTCTGTTGTGGTTGGGTTTTTTTGGGGGGTAGATGTAGATTGTAAGTACTCTCATTGCCCTTAAGGAGTATGAAATGTGTGGTGTCCGATTGGAATTTAGACAGTTACATAGGATGTGCATTGCCCAAGCTCTCAAGGCCCAAGAACAAGCCGCACTGCACAAGTATGACAAGTCTGGGTTCTCCCACCACAAGGCCCAACCCTTTCTTTGCGGCTCACCTTAACCCTGCTCTGCGGCCACTGTGAAAGGGCATTCTGCCCACCAAGGGCTGCGTCCGGGTCTGGCTGGCTGTCTCAGAAGTGGGCAGAGGTCAGAGGAGGTGGGGAGAGGTCACCACGTGTCAGGGGTCGCGACCTCAGGCACCCTTGACCCGAAGGCTGTCCGCCACCAGCCCTGCTCTTTTTGTTGCCAGGCCGGCGTGTCAGCGTTTCATAATTCAATGGAGCCCTGTCCTGCGCATGCCCATTTTTTTGTGACTGATGGGCATGTGTCATGCCTACCCATGTGCACAAATTGGATTGGGCCATGTCTTGTCATTGAGAGCATTGGGCATTTGCACACACACAAACATGTGACCCGGCACAGCATAATGAGGAATAACCCCCACTTTTGAGATTTTGAGATTTTCCAATGATGTGAAAGAGTACCGGTATACCATTAGCTTTCAAATGATATCAAAATTATTTCCGTGTGAACTTTGTTGTAAATAGTACAAGGGGATTTCGCTCGTTCATTTGGTACCAGACACAATATAGCAGCGCCATTCTAACTCCTCGAAAGCGGCCATTCAAAAAGGCAGGAACTTTACATTTTCATGAAAACAGTACACAAAAACTCCCCCAAAATCCTCGTTTTTCAACATTTAAAGACGGATATCGGAAAAATCCTTTGAACATAATATCCTCCAATACATTAACTTTCCGAAAATACCAAAAAACAGAAATTGATTTTTTTTTTTATCGAATTGAGAAGATACTTTGACTTCAGGCGTTGTTTACTCGAAAAGTGTTTTGGTGGGATATTCCTCATGTCGCTGTGCCGGGTCACATATACACACTGCCTTTACTTGTAGTTGTATCCAAACCCGGCCAGAGTTCCTATGCACGGTGAACGCTCAAGGCTTGGCATTGGTGTGCTGTGTCCGTGCACACTAGGGCATGTCCAAGCCTTCCGTGTGCACCGTCCCGAGACTAGCAGTCTCTCAATGGTGCTAGGTGGTGCATTTGTCTGGGAAATATACTTTGAAAGACCCTTTTTGAAAAAAACAAAAAAACAAACTGACAAATTCTGCCTTTGAGAGAGTTCCTTCCAGGATTGAAATGTCAGGCCGTCCTAATTTTTGTTATTCACTTTTTGGTAATTTTTTGGGTCACTGACAATTGTGTCTTTCAACAAGGTTAAAATTGACACCTTGTTGGTCTACGTTGGGAAACTTCAGCACAATTCCACCTTCCACACTAGCAATCCCAGATCCTCTGGCAGGGTTAGTAAAGTAGTCAGGCAGAGTAGCTAGTCTAGATGGCTTGTCAAATGTCTGTCCGTCACTGAGCATAGCCCCCTCGTTCCGCTATGAAGTCAGAGGCATATACACATGTACATATTCATGCCACGCCCATCGCACCAGATCATATACATGAACCCCCCTTTTAATAAAAATGAGGTGTTCATGAATATACTAATCATAAAGTACAATGGATGATCTCGTTTATTTATTTAGTACTAGTGTAAAGAATCAACTCCCCCCCCCCCCCTTAACCAGGTAAAAAAAAAAAAATTGAACTCGAGCGAAGATAACCCGACAGATGTTTACTTTTGAGTCGGAAGTCCTCATAAATTACTGGCCTCATCTCTTCTATGTAACCATTCTGGGAAGAACTCTTTTTATTTTCCTCACTCTTTTTTTCCCTCTAATCCCAACTAGTTGTGCACTAATAGCCAAAGCATTAACATAATCGTGCAGTGCTGTGGAGGTGTCTCTTGCTATTAGTCACAGTGTGCTTCGTCCAACCGTGGATGGTCCAACGCATATGGATAGGCCTAGGCCACTTGTCAGGGGAGCATATGTTTACCTGGGCTATTCTGTGGTCCATAACCGAGACACCGTAAGCAGGCGAAGACCACAGATAGTTGGGACTAACATTCTAAGTCCAGTTATCATAAATAGCTCTCTTTAAGCTTTATTATAATTTATTTCAGGATTTTTATCTTTTTTTATATAGAAAATTAGGCAACCTTTTATGTTATGTATTATTTGTTTTTATGTTTATGTTAATTTTTTTTTTTTTGAAGTGTTGACTGTGGGTTTTCCAAGTGGATGTCTTTGTGTCTCTTGTAGTAGTTACCTCTGCCCCTAATGCACTGTAAGACTAATAACATACTAACAAGCACATATACTATCTCCTCACGCTCTGTTTTAGATTGTAGATTTGTTTGTGTGTTGGCCTAGTGCCACAGTGTCTCCCTCTCTCCCTCCACCCTCTCTCCCTCCTTCCCTGCACGAGTGTTGTATTAATTTTGTATTGGAGTACAGAGCACTGATGCTCCTCGCAATCCTCGCAATCACCCAGCATCCCCCCCCTCTCCCAATCACTCTGCATGGCAAACTGTCCAAGGCTTCAGTCACACTCGACACTGTAGCCTCCCATACCCTCGGTTTCAATTCAGTGCCGAGGCGGGGCACGTTCCGCCCTGAGGCTAGCGTCATTTTTTGTCCGCGTGGTTGGGATACAGGGGCGGGGAGTGGTGGTAGCATTCAGATCTGTACTACCAAAATAGTCCCATCCCTAATTAAACAAAAAAAAACTCTACACATTGGTTGGCCAGAATGGGTTCAAGTGCATTTCTTCATGAACACTTCTTCGTTCCTCCCATGCAGCAATTCACGTGCAAATCACTCCTTGTTTAATAATAAGCCTACATCACAGATGAAGTGATTGCCTCATAAGTCCTAGCATTTGGTATGGGGAGGGGGGGGGGGGGTGGGGAGAAAGAAAATAACATGCTTCATTCATGGCTCTAGGTTGTATTTTACTGATGTTTTACCTTAACTGTAGTGTTTGTAATCTGTTTACTGAATCATTGGATATTGAATGTGTTGTTGTTTTCTCTCTCTTTTCTCCAATCCTTTCCCCAATTCTCTCTCCCTCTCTCCCTCTCTCCCTCTCTCCCTCTCCACCTCTCTCCCTCTCTCCCTCTCTCCCTCTCTCCCTCTCTCCCTCTCTCCCTCTCTCCCTCTCTCCCTCTCCCCCTCTCTCCCTCTCTCCCTCTCTCCCTCTCTCCCTCTCTTCCTCTCTTCCTCTCTTCCTCTCCCCCTCTCCCCCTCTCTCCCTCTCTCCCTCTCTCCCTCTCTTCCTCTATTCCTCTCTTCCTCTCTTCCTCTTTTCCTCTCTTCCTCTCTTCCTCTCTTCCTCTCTTCCTCCCTCCCTCTCTTCCTCTCTTCCTATCTTCCCCTCGTCCTCTCTACCTATCTTCCTCTCTTCCCCTCTTCCTCTCTACCTATCTTTCTCTCTTCCCCTCGTCCTCTCTACCTATCTTCCTCTCTTCCCCTCGTCCTCTCTACCTATCTTCCTCTCTTCCCCTCGTCCTCTCTACCTATCTTCCTCTCTTCCCCTCGTCCTCTCTACCTATCTTCCTCTCTTCCCCTCTTTCTCTCTACCTATCTTCCTCTCTTCCCCTCTTCCTCTCTACCTATCTTCCTCTCTTCCCCTCTTCCTCTCTACCTATCTTTCTCTCTTCCCCTCGTCCTCTCTACCTATCTTCCTCTCTTCCCCTTGTCCTCTCTACCTATCTTCCTCTCTTCCCCTCGTCCTCTCTACGTATCTTCCTCTCTTCCCCTCGTCCTCTCTACCTATCTTCCTCTCTTCCCCTCGTCCTCTCTACCTATCTTCCTCTCTTCCCCTCTTCCTCTCTACCTATCTTCCTCTCTTCCCCTCTTCCTCTTTACCTTTCTCTCCCTCTCCTCCTTTATCTCCCTCTGTCTCCCTGTCTCTCTGTCTCCCTCTTTCTCCCCTGCATCCCTCTCCCTCACTCTGTCTATCCCTCTGTTACTCTCTCTCTGTCTCCCTCATTTAACCCTTTCTCCACTACCTCTATCCATCCGATCACCCCCTCACTCTTCCGTCTGCAGACAACTTGAATCTCACCAAGGAGAAACTGATGAGGATGCAAGCGGAGCACGACCAAGCTCTGAGTGACCTGGGAGACTTCTGATAAGCCTGGCCCATCCCTCTCCACCCAAAACAGCATCAACATCAACAACAGCAAATCACCAAACCGAACCATCCCATCCCCTGCGTCCAAGCAGCCGGTAGTCTGGGAAACGTCACCATAGCAACCGCATCACGATCCCGCATCAAGGGGCTCACCAACATTCAGCCCTTTGAATCCTGTTTTTCTCGTATAACTTCTTCTTTTTTTTCCCCCCTTTATTTTGTAGAATCCTAACCTCAAGTTTTCTCTCCGCAGCAAGATTTGGTGGCTTTTTTTTCTGGATGGATAAGCTATATATATATTTTTTCTTCTGTGAAGGTGTTCCCAGGCCTTCCAGCTGGTCATCCATGGCTTGAAAACTGACTGAGAAGATATGGGATATGCGTTCGCTCGCTCTCTCACCTCACCCATCTCTCTGGGGATGTGGTCACCTTTTGGTCCAATTTGAAACAACAACAAAAACTCTGTGCCTTACTTTGAAACTAGTTGCTTTTCGGGGCGATGCATGCAAAGAAGAATGGGGAATGCCCCCTCTTTTTTTTCCCCTTCAAAAGGCAGGAAAGTGTTTTGGAGATCTCTTTCTCTCTTAGTACTGGATGGGTCAGGTGTTGCATTGGTCAAGTTTTTTTTTTTTCCGAAAAAGAACCATTCCCAAATCAGACATTTCCAGAGTGTTCGTTTCGAGTCGTTGCTGATTTTCAAAGCTGTCATGTTGTCTGCAAAGAGAAAAGAAAAAGAAACGTACACTTTCTCGGCGGAGTTTGGAAGGAAGAAAAAAAAAAAGAAAAAAAAAAAGAAAGTCGTGCGTGTTGTATCCCATACATTCTGATGATGTTTGAAGCCCCTCTCCAAAACTGGATGCTTGGACGACTCTGGTGTTGCCGGGCTGTCAACAGAGGGCGCTGTGACGCCCTCTGTCGACCCCAGTCACCAGGCCAGTTCATTCAATGCACATATTGTATAACGTCTTGAAACTTGTGGTGGTGGTTTTTTTTTTTTTTTACTGTGCACTCTTGTGATTATCTGTTGGCACTAGTTAATAGTTCAGTGATTTGTAAAGTGTGTAACCGCTTTTTTCCTAGTTGATATGACAAGACAGTAGGCAATAGAATTTTTTCCCAAAAAAAAAAGAATATCCAGAATTTGTGTATGATTTAATTTTTGTACTTATAATATTGATAATTAATGAATTCATTCCAAGTTGCATAATGTAGGCTGTATGAAGGGTTTTTCAATTATTTTGTGGAATTCCTTTGGGGTTTTGTGGCACTTGTGTGTTTATTTCTATGCAACTTACTGTTACATTCTCTTGACTTTTTGGTTTTTCTTCCTCCCCCTACTTCTGTCCATTCCATGTATCGTTGTTCCCCTTCCGTCCATATTTCCACTCGACAAAATCCAAACTAACTCTCCCCCATCTTCTCCAATGCCGATTAACCCACCACCCTCCGCCTTTCCCCCCTGCTTGACACACACATCCTTGTTTCATCTGTTGTCTGCCATTTCGTGGATGGAAACATTTCTCTGCTCGTTCCGTTCTTGTTTGTGGACGAACTCTCTCTCTCTCTCTCACCTGTTGCCGTCTCATCCACCTGTCCTCTCGTTTGCTTCATCTCATTTCCATTCCCCCGCCCCTTCCCTCATCCCTGTGCCTGATTCGTGGGTCTCATTCCCCCATCCCTCCTACCCTCTCGTCCGTGCCACAGATGAACTGGTTCAGGAGAAGGAACGTCTGAAGGGGATGACAGAGGAAGTGGAGAGGGTGATGCAGGAGTTGGTGGAGTACTAGACACCTCCCCGAAAGCCATCTTAAAACAAAAAAAGGAACCCTCATCGCCCGTCCAAACCACCCTCCTCCTCTATATCTCGATCTCTGTAGTGCTGCTATACCCCCCCCCCTTCCTCCTTTCTCCCTCTGTCAAAGGGCCCTGCCTTCACCCACCTGCCAAAAGAAAGAGTGAACGTCCCCCCCTCTGGTCATCCAGAACCTACCTCCCTCTCCCTCTGGAGGGCATCGCCACCCATACTCGGGGGGAAGGGTAGAAAATGATGGCCGGCATGTTTTTACTGCTAGCGTAGCTGTGCAAATAAAAACCAAAACAAAACAAAACAAACAGCCGGCTTTACCTTAATTCTTGTTTTCTTCTCTGAGGCGAATCCGCTGCATGATGAGACAAGCAAAGATACTGTGTACAGCTCGCTGTGAGATCCCCCCCAACGATGGGCGGGGCCTGTGTTGTTTGCTACTGCGTGAAACATGCAGGATGCACCTGTAGGGTTGCAAAGTGAAGCCTGGAGTGGCATTTCGGCGGCGTTCTGTGTCGTTTCTTCTTCTTTTTTTAAGTGGGAGAAAGCAACCTGTTATCCCTTATATCCAATGAATATGCATAGCTTAGTATTGTTCTTCCCTGACTTTGGACGGAACTATTGTCTCAAATCTTTTGTTCTTGCAAAGTGTGGACCCCCCTCTCTCTCTTTCTCTCTCTCTCCCCTATATCTCTCTGTCTTATTCTTTTTCATTGCCCACTTTTTTGTAGACTAGTTGTGACAGCTCTTTCAAAATAAATTAGCTTGGGAAATCCCTGTAAACAATAGTTGGTCTTCAACGCCTGTCTGAAAATTTGAGCTTTAGAAAAAAATAAATAAATCTAAGAGTTTTTTCAGATGTTACGAACGCAGAAGCACTTTGTTTTTCTTTTCTTTTTAAAGAAATATGCTGAAGTTTAACGACTAAGACTTGTCTGAAACGTACTTCAATCCCTTGGTATAATTATTAAGTCTACTAAACATTTTATGACTGCTGGTATATTATCGATAATTCTAACCGATCATGTAACGTGGAAACTAAACAGAAAATCTGTATTAATTAGGACTTGTAAATTGCCTACTTCTTTTTTTCTGAAAACACGGATTTATCCGAGACTTTGGGCGTTTCACATTGAATCGCGAACTTGTCTCGCAAACCGGAAGGCTTCGGGATTTGATTATTGTTTTGTTTTTGGATGTCACCTGACTTGCTTAATCATCTAATTATTGTAACGAGTAAAAGAAAAAAATAACACAAGTTATGCAAGACGGTTTTAAAATGAGCGTGAATAACCTGATTTGTAGAATTTGTTTTCCTCGCTTATTTTGGTTGTTTTCCTCTCTATCTGAAGTACAGTAGTAGTAAATTATGTCCGTAGTGGCAACGACCCCCTAGGCGTGTGCCCATTGGCCACTGTGTTTGCTACATCGAGCCTAGACCAGTCACCGTGATCGTTGCTCCAAATGGCTCTCGTATAAATAGTTTTTTGATTCATTGCAAACTCGAATCGTGTATCGTGCTTTAAATTATCCAAGATGATTACCATCGCTATTTACCTTGTACATTTTTCAGGGGAGGGGTGAAATTTTTTTCTCGTTCAGATTTCTTATTTTTTATTTGACTGACAATTTTTGCGTTTGTACAAATAGTTTGACTTAACAAAACACAAAAGAAAACAGTTTTTTTTTCTTATCTTTGGATCAATTCACTCTTTACTGCTGTAGTCGCTCTTTGTACCTCTTAGTAGAGAGCGTTAGGACAAAAAAAGTGTGTTAAAACTTTCTTGTAGAACATGTAGTTACCATTGCGTTACCACCCTCGGAGTGATGTGGCGAGTTCAACCAATCGTACTCAATACCCCCTCCACAGTTCTTAGGCCTACCAGAGCCACAGTATCATACGGTCTACGTCCAGGCTCCTTGTAGCATTAATTGTAACGCCAATACGGATTGGTTCATTAACGGAGGAAAATCTAAAGCATAAGTATTTTGCTAAGGCATCGTTTTAGTCATTGGCTTAAGCTTTTCGTCCGTTCAACGTGGGCTTTACCCATGGCATGCCCTCTTTTTTTTGGCTCCTCGATTCTTTGAAGAGGACCTAGGACAGAAATGGCTCCGTGGAATGCAATTTCATGTGCTTCTATTAGTGTGTGTTGTGCTTATTTGCCATTGGGGAAAAAACAAGAGCAACTGACACTACTATAGCAACGGTGGCCGTTGGCAGATGGTATATCACATGGCTCTGGTAGGCTCGTTGCAGTGCAACTAAATTGTAGACTTACCAACGAATGCAACGCAACGCCAAGACAAACCTCAAAAAACTGCTGATTCATTCTCCCGCTTTGCCCCAACGGCTTCGTACCACGCTCCACTTTTTTACCAAAGTATTGTATTGATTGTAATCTAACTTTCATTTCTTATTTTTTATTGAGACTTCATTTATTGTATGATTGTGCATTAGAACGCAGGCCAATAATACCGCATCAATGGAAAGTCGTGTAGTTTTATCTATTAATAATAGTGTACAGTTATCGTCGGTAGAATAAACGAAGAAAAAAAACAGCAAGTGTAATTGTAACTTTAAAAAATGGAAAAAAAAACTTGGATATCTGTCTTGTTCGGTGGTATAACTTATACCCGATCGGCGGCTCTCCATCGGGGGCACCCGCAGTTCACGTTTATTAATCAAAACTTTAAGAAAACTGTACAATTTTCTTCAACTATTAAGTGTTGCATGAGATAAATATGTTCAAGTTTGGCTGCAGAGGTTTTTTCACGGGAGAGTAAGTTGTAGTGCTGATCGAAGTTGTGCGCGGCTAAACCATTGAAAAAAAAGAAATACACTAAAGAAAAAGGAGAGGACATCCCTACATTGAGGACAAAAAATAAATAAGAAAAAAAAGAAAATAGTACTAGGAAGACATGCATGCAATCTATTCTTTAACCTCTCCGCTTGTAGACGATTGTAGAAATCGATCCAAGAAGAAGAAAAAACCCCACTGCCCAGTGCGCATGCCTGTTCGGGCTTGCCGCCGTGACGTCAGCAAAATGGCGGCTCGGACAACGATGGCGCCCGGAGTGGAGCAAAAAAAAAAAAATTAAATTGAAAAGCTCGTCGAGCGTGTCATCACGTGCTGTTCATGTTGGCAATGTGCAAAGGTCGGACTTCCAAAGAAAAAGAAAAACAAAACAGCAAAGCGTCCGCAACAGTTGGTTCACTCTCTGGTATACGAAAACAGACAAAAAAAACACCGAGAAAAACCACGGGCTAACTTTTGAGGACACAATCTTGAAACGATTCGATCATGTGTTTACCGATCCGGAGTGACCTACTGCTCTGTGTATTGCCATTGCTTTTGTCTTATTACCAATAAAACAATACTGTCTCGTACACAACAGAAAGTCCAATGCTTTTCTTTTGATTTTTACCCCGGTACTATAAGGCTAAAAGTTTGGGTTTGGAAGTGCTACCAATTGAATGCAGTTGAGTCTCCCGTACTGAATTGAAGAAATTCATTTAAACTCATTTCGATTGTAGGGTGCTGAGCAGAGCTTTTGCAACTTGAAGATGTGTTATTTGGAACTATGGACAAGAATGTTTTTATTCTAATTCTCGTTTAGTAGACTGTGCTAGGCTAGCAGTCTTTCAATTGCCTTTTTCCAAGACTTGCCTTGTTCCAAGCTTTCAATAATCCACCAATAGACCACGTAGCAGGTTTTCCATTTCTTGACAGAAATGTGAACTCCGTTGACTAGGAAGCCAACAGTACCAATTTCATCCGCGGTGAACATTCGTTCTTTCCTTTCGACCAAAGAAGAGGCCGCCATCTTGCGGCTGAAATCCTTATCTTCAGCGGGACGTAGCCTCGTTGCGTTCCGACACGCCCTCCAAGTTCTTCCAGTATCGTGGAAATAGCCCTGATCTGCGCACAAACCGATTGGCGTTTGGGCGTTGAGTTGAAGCAACCCTGGCCGCCATCTTGGTAGTAGTCTACTCCGATCAGCGTAGTGTACCGGTGTGAAGGTTGAAATCTGTCCCCCCGCTAAATGTTTCCGGGGGACAGAATTTACTCGGACAGGCTTGTCCGGGTAAATGTGTCCCTCGCACATTAATGTACATGTACATCCGGTAAGAACCGGGTAAAATGTGTCCGGGCAGACAAGGGGGGGGGGCAGATTTAACCTTCACACCGGCTGTGATGCGAGTGTCAAGCAGCTTTCATTGAACAGGGACAGTCTTGCATTCCCTACAGATCTGTGTAGGCCTTACGTTTATTACCGCCATTAGAGACGAGCCCCACCCATAAGCCCCATACACGTACTAGTGCATAATAAAATCTACCTCCATGATATAATCTACTATCTGAAAATAAGTGGAAGCTTTCAAGACGTTGGTGGCAGCAGACAAATTCATTCCATCGCTTTTAGTTGCAGAACACTAATTCGAGCTCCCATAGAACACAGTACAGAAACCCTCGCGTTCGAGGCGAAACATTCCACACCCAACTATATATAGATTGGACCTTCACCTCATATTTTCTTTGCAATGTTGGTGTTCATAGCCCATCAGCTTTTCTTCTAATACCCCCTGACAAAAAAACGTAGTCGTCCAAGCAAGCAGAATTTCTGCAAGGATTTCGGATAGCATCCCTCCACTTCCACAGCCAAATGGGGCCACGTTAATTTTAACGCCTCATAATTGTGTTCCAAAATCCACACGAAATTGAACCTCCCTGGGTTGTCTAATACCCTTCATTCATTCTATAATCGGCCTATATCATTGATTTGGAATCCAAAGTTCCCTTATTAGAAACGAAGTTGTTGGTACACGCTAACGATAATCAGCTCGTCGGGGCCATCTTGGATTGAATTAGTCTGCTGCAACCTTTTGTTCATTTTGAAAACCCGGCTTTGGCTGAGGCCCCGACTACATCTTTATCTCTTTCATTCATTTCAAAGTAAAAGGAATGGAAACGTACGTCATGTTTGGCTTCGGCTCCAGAGAGGATACTCCGTAATGGAAGAAAGGGCTCCCACGTTTCAGCTTTCGGATGATAGAGACAAAGGCTCTACGCCAAAAGGAACAGATCCAAAGCCCTTTTCGGAAAAAAAAATCGGCTTCGGCTTAGGCTCCGGCTTTGTCCTTTCTTTCGCATATTTTAAAACACAAGGCATTAAAGCGAGATGCATCTGGCTTCGTTTATGAATGTTATAGGCCTGAGGCCTAATGCATTTTGAAAAAAAAAGAAAAAAAAGCTGCAACTGGAACAAAGAACACCGACCAGTATTTTACTATTTACAGCTTTTAGATAACAGAGATGAAGCTGCAGCTGAAAAGGGCCCAGGCAGGCATTCGTTCCTCTGCGCATGTGTGGAACGGCGGCTTCCATTATTGCAAAGGGGTTTCAGAGCGTAGAGGACATAGCACGCCGGTCTAACGTTAGACCTTCGTCCATGGTTAGACCCACTTCCAGTTGGGCCCTTGCCAAGGGACAACGCTACAACTGTGGCAATTCCTCAGTACGCGTACAGGGAAGTGGAAAAGTCCCGCGTGGATCTCCCAGGGTCGCCGAAAGATCGACGGGAAAGGTGTACCATCGAGAAACGAGTGAGGTCTTCAAACTCCTGGTAAGACACGTGTAGCCACGGAACACAGTATGCCTGTACATGGATGTAGGGCTTCATCTTCGGACCTCAGACTGGTCTGTCTGTTTACGAGATCTTGGAAGGTAATCCTCGGTGTTTTACAGCGGTGGCCGAGGCGAAGTGACCACGTTCTGGGATCTCCAGGTAAGATTGTAATGCTCTGCAGTGTGCACACATGGAATAGCCTCCAGTTAGTCCTTCACTCACCGACCAACGTTGTCCTCGACCCATAACCACCACACATGAATTTAGAAGGCAACACATGACTGTATAGAAAATCACTATGAGCCATAATATTAGGGTGTCATTAAATCTATGCGGTTCTTGAACCGATGAAGTATATAAGTCAAGATACTACAGTGAAATCTCGATAAGTCAAATTCTGATAACTCAAAACTCCTATGAGACATGAGTCAAAAAAGGATTCTATTCCCTTCAAAAGCAAAACAATGGTACAACTACTCAAAATTGAATCTGCTCTCTTGAGAATTGACTTATTGAAATGTTCCTGTGGTGAGTTCAGCCTGTGTTTACGGCAGTCGTCCATGCGGTTCCCTGACGTACTTAACGATATTTGTCAGGCCGTTTAGCTCTTGCAACCAGACTATCAACAAATAGTCTGGTTCCACCAGCCTGCAATGCTGACGAATACTTTCAAGTCAGGGAACCACACGGACGACTGCCGTAACAACAGCCACTGCGTTACAAAAAAAAAATCAAATCGCTGTCAACACGATCCTTTCGTAGACATGTTCAAGTCCTCCTGGATTAAAACAGTCGAGTAATGCACATTGATAATGGTATCCACACAATCATAAACGTAAAGGCGTTTTTGTCCAGACTTAGCCAAGTTATGAATCGCCAGGGTAAAGATTTTAATTTTCAATAAATATTGCAATGTTTACCTTTAGTCGGAAATTACTTCACAATTTAGAGATTTTATATAAAACCATACCCGTCTTTGTAAATTATAAAGCCACGTCATTAGGCCTTAATGTATTTTAGTATAAAAATCTCGTCACTTTAGTGTGCACTCGGCATTTAGGTTACGTTTAGATTGGAATAGATACGATTGTCTAATTTTGTTTAATTCATAAAAAATATTATAATCTGCAACACTCAGCACACTTTAAAGATAAAGTAACTTTGTAAACACACACAAGATTAAACAATTATACACATTGATAACGATCTTTCCTCGAGTTAAGGATCAAAATAATATTAAAATGCCGATGATTAAGAATAGAATAGATTTGGCAAGGCGGTAGATTCGGGAGAAACATTTGGGTGACCACTAGACCGGTCAACAGGTCTAATACCCTCGGTAGTAGGCAAGCATTGGATACAGGATACCATTTGCAAAAGGGCATACCGAGGATTAGGGGCCATGTTTACGGGTCTAGGACCCTTATCCAAAACCCGGCGTAGGCTCAGACTCCGGCTTTGTCTTTACTTTCGTCAATTTTAAAGTAAAGGCTCTCCATGGAGATACGGTAGATAATGATTGAATTGCTTCTCAGTGACTGGCGCCCCACCCCCGGCAAAGACTAGTCGACTATTTGGGAAGGTCACCATCTAAGGGCTGGATATCTCAGGTGGTCAGAGCACTGGTACGCTACACTAGATAGAGGTCTCGGATTCATGTCCCGGTCCAGTCAAAGTTTTCTTTGCCAATTTTTCAATCGGCTTTAATGTTGTTTACAATCGGCTTTCAAATGTGATCACATGAATAATTCTTCCGGTCAGTAATGTTCTAGAGTTGTTCGCGTCAGTCTTGGTAGAGCTACGTGTCACTTGGCTTTGTCCAGAACAAAGTAGAGCACTTCGTCCAGCGGGACCGGCACGTTATAGAGCCAGGTTCCCCCGTCTACGCTGTCGCCTTGCGGCATCCGTGTCCACTGGCCGTCGACGGGCGGCAGGTAGACATCGCGGGCGTAGGTCGCGTTGCTAAGGACGGGCGCCACCAAGAGGTCGTCTCCCACCAGGAACTGGGAGTCGATCCGCAGCGACTCCTCGTCGGCGGGCGCGATCCACCAGAGCGGCCTGAGCAGCGGCCTGCCGGGCTCGCGCGTCGTCTCCCCCTCGGCGATCTCGATCAGCCGCGGCGCGATGACGGCCTCGTGGAAGGCCACCCACTTCCTGGCGATGGCCACCACCTCGTCGTCGTACTGCCAGGGGGCCACGGAGAACTGCATGGCCGGCATGAAGGCGGTGACCTCCAGCCAGCGGACGTACAGCTCCCGCTCGGGCAAGTCCAGGCCGTGGAAGGCGCTGTCGTAGGCGTTGCCGCCGATCATGTCCGGCAGGACGTACGGGTAGCCGAGCAGACCCAAGGTCAGCGCCGTGCTGACCAGGGTCCGCAGCCCGTTGTCCCAGCCCCAGCGCGAGTCCTTGTCCATCATGCGGACGAAGAGCGGCAGGTCCTGGTTCTCGAAGGCCGCGCGGACCTCAGCCTGGCCGCCCAGACGGGCCGCCAAGCGGGCGTACAGCGTGGTGTACTGGCACGGGTTGACCAGCGGCAGGTACGTGTCGAACTCCTCCACCAGGTAGTTGGTCTCGCCGGCGTCGAACTTGAACGAGTCGATGCCCGTCTCTCGCTGGAGGCTCTCCAGGCGGCCCACGAACCACTCCACCGCCTCCGGGTTGGTCACGTCCAGCATGCCGGCCAGGCCGTTCCACCACTCCACCACCCCTTCGTCCGTGCCCCTCCGAGTCACCCAGTAGCCCCTCTCTTTGCCCTCCCGGTAGGCGTCCGTGTCCACGTTGGCGAAGGGAGTCACCCAGAGGGTCACCCGGAAGCCCTTCTCGTGGAGCCGCCGCACGGTGGCGCCCATGTCGGGGAACTTGGCCGGATCGAAGTCCAGCTCCCCGTAGCGTGCCGAGTAGCCGTCGTCGATCTCCAGCTGGCTGTTGGGGAACCCGTGGCCGGTGATCTCGTCGGCGTAGGCCTGGACGGCGCTGTCATTCACGAAGACCTTGTAGCGGGCCCAGGTGGACCAGATGGGGGCCGACATCATGCGCCGGTCGGGCAGACCGCTGGGCTTGCCGCCGGCGGGGCCCATGGCGCGCCAGACGGCATCGTGGACGCGCCTCACGTCCCGGTGCGTGCAGACCGTGTAGTCCAGCCGGGGCAGGTTCCCCTCCACGTTGGGGTAGTAGGAGTTGGCGTAGCTGCTCTGGAAGCACACCTTCCCGTCGGCCTGGTCGTTCAGGCTGACGTGCAAGGGGGTGTCGTGGCTCACCCGGACGGCCACGCCGCGGGAAGACAGCCAGTAGCGGTCCAGCACCGAGCCGTAGTCCTGCCAGTTGGCGTACATGTCGCCCGACACGTACATGACCGAGGTCTGGTTCCAGCGCTCGATCGGCCACAGCTGGTGGAACTTCTCGGCGCTGCCGTACCAGTGGGCCCCGTCCAGCGAGTAGCAGTCCCGCAACGGGACGTTGGGGTCCAACGACTCCCAGACTATGTTGGCGCACGAGAACGACTGGTCCCCGTCCGCATCCCCGTCATCTCCGTCAAACAATTCAATGCGTACCTCTGCCAGGTCCTTCCAGAGGTAGCACAAGCCGTTCCCCTGAGCGAAGCACTCCAGCCCCTTCGCATCTGCCGGGGCTCCCACGGCCAGGCTGCCGTTCAGCACGCTCTCTCCCCTGGCGTTCCTGATGGCGATCCGCCCGCTGGCAGCCTGCACGGAGACCACGTCCCGTATGGCGGGCACGGGCCGGTCGGCCCCGCCCGAGCCACCGTCCCGGTCCACGCTGAGCACGACCGCAACGATGATGCCCGCGCCAAGAGCGCACAGCAGGAAGATGGCCACGCAGGCAATAACCAGCCTTCGCTTGCTCAACATTATGGTTATAGCTCTGGTCCCTCCTATTATAAGATCGGCTCTGTGTCCAGTTGTCACATTCCAAGGTCTTCAACGACGCGGCCCTGGACGGGACGAGACGAGTTTAGTCAAAGAGATCGTCCCCTCTCAACGCTGTCACCTTTCCAGACAAAGTTTCAGAGCATTCCCTGGAAGCTGTCCTCGACTAACAGAAAGGCTGAACAGAACCCAAATGTACCCCGGGCAGGGAGTCTTCGTCCTAGACCACCGGGCAAGGCTTTCTCCTTGCTCTATGGTCTTGTCGATCAACGAGAATGTACACTGAGCCGTGCGGAGTTGTCCCTTCGCGCTCCAGTCTCCAAAGCTCTTGCTATGTCCACTGATGTACATGCACATTCTGCTCAAGCTGAGTGATGTGATTTGTACTGTACACATCCCACGTCCTTTGCACACAGTGGATCCGCAGTGGGATAATCCGCAGCGAAGGTTATCCCGTTGTCACCGGGAACGTCGCTACTATCGGCGCTGACAAAAGCCGATCGTCACCATTCATCCGGGACTGACGTTAGATAACATTTGTTTACTCTATTTACTCCCCGCCCCCAGTAACTAGTAAGGTGCCTTCCAGTTTACACAGCGCCGTGTTGTATCATGGAGGGTTGCATGCAGGTTTCAAAGGTCGCTTCGAAGCGAGGCTCGTTAAAACTCGTATGCCCCCACCGTACCCCCACTCGCCAAGGTTCTCTTATTGTTAACGAGCAATTAGCCGTTCTTGCTTTAATGGGTGTGACCTCCATTCACCGAGTCATCACGGCACTTGATATTTACTCAGCACTCAGCAGAGACAAGGTTGTCTGCAGGCTCATTTTGTTTTGGACGGGCCATCTTCCCAGACGAACCGTGACATTTCTGCCGGGAGCTGTAAAGGCATGCATTATGCATTATGCGGCATGCGTATTTGTAGGGCTTCTGTTAGTGCTACTAAAGGTTGCACAACTTATGTAACAGTTCTTATCGCTCAAATCATGAAGCTATTATAAGGAATGATAGCTCCATGCTCAGACAAAGGAAAGAACTGACGAAAAAAATTGAACATTTTGTCTTTAAACAAATAGCAAAGGAAACCTTGGCTGGACTGGACCGTACCGGCACTTGAACCCAGACCTTTGGTTCTGCGTACCGGCGCTCTTACACTCTGAGCTCCCCAGCCCTGGGCTGAGATGGTGGCCTTCCAAAGTAGTCTAGACGGGGATCCCCAGGGATCTCGCCCAAGACTGCAGTTACGGTTCAATGCTTCCGATTGGCGCCCCCTTAGCCATTCTTGAAAGGTCTTGAGAAATGATCTGAAAGGGCTTGAGAAATAATCTTGAAAGGTCTTGAGAAATCATCTTGAAAGGTCTTGGAAAAGTCTTATCGCCTGCCTCGCTCACGCATGAATGTATCACTGACCCCCTCCTATCACTCCAAGGATGTTGAATGTGATGGAAGTGGGACTATTGGTTCAAGCCGACCTGTCACTCCTGACGTTAACCAGGCACTCGACAGTCACTCAGCTTTTCCGTTTGCAATCCCCGCCATCTGCTTCAGTGAATCAGTGTGGGACAGCTGTCTATACCACTGTCATTAGGGTCTACTAGCTTTATCCATCTCCCAGTGTGTCTGTCTGTCTGTCTGTGCGTTTGTCTGTCTGTCAGTATGTCTGCCTGTCTGTCTTTCTCTTCACCCTTCTATCTTTCCATCAGTCAGTAGTAGGCCAGTTATTAATCACCCCAAACAAACAACCCAACAAACGATCAAAGACTGATGAACAAACCATGAAACAGACAAACGAAGAAACAATCACCCTGACAAACAAAAGACCCCAAAAAGAAAGCAAACAAACTCGAGTAATGCTATTTTCCTGGTTTCTCAGCTAAACTGAAATATATTATCTTTGTTTTGTTTTCCTCACTGGACACACAAATTTTACTTTACACCTTTGTTCTGACACAGCTTTGGACTTTGCATTTAGGGTTTAATGCGTACACTAAATTTTGTTCTTCCTTCTCTGCATTAACTTTGGGCTGATAACTCTGCATAGACAATCACTTTCCTAAGTTAGCACCAACTTTTAATAGACACAGCTTCCTTCGTACACAGCATGGGACATGAACTTACTATAGCGTGTAGGCAGAGTTTGTTCCACAGCACTGTCTATGAATAGGTCTACTGATTGCCATGGACGAAGGACTTCAGCATCAACACACAATTTTAGTACATGTAGTTACATAGTCTGGTGTTTACTGCTCTGCTTGGCTGTGATTACGGTACATCAACAAGTACGAGGGAGTATGCATGTCCCGACATTACAAATGCTCAACCAACACCACAGCTCACTAGTCAAGCAGTTTTCTGTGCTTTTCAAAGCACTTGATGCTCCCACTTCGTAGTGGGTAAATTCCATGACACACTCCCTGTTCATTCACACTTGTGTCCCACCCACATGCTTTTGGACTTTCAATTTGGTACACATTTTCGTTGAAGAGGACAGACTAAGCCCTGCTCAAACATTTATAATATTTTCTCGATAAAACCTGTAAAACAATTTGATCTAAGGAACAACAATCCTTTCACATAAAAATTCCTTTCTTAATTTACATGATTATTTTTAAACAAAGAAAAGAAAAACTAACCACCGTGATAAACTATTCAAAAAAGAGGTAGCACAAGCCGTTCCCCTGAGCGAAGCACTCCAGCCCCTTCGCATCTGCCGGGGCTCCCACGGCCAGGCTGCCGTTGAGGTCACTCGTCCAATGAACTTGTCCAACACACCCACCACCAAAAAAAGCGGACAAGGTGCCATTTAACAGACTTATCAATATCAGTATATGACTAAGGGTTGCCCATGAACATGAAACAAGAGGTCGCCCTACGGCCCTACCTCACAGTTTCCATGGAGTACCGTCAAATTGTGCCACCTCGGTCATCAAAAGCGTGACAGAAGAAGTGAATGCAGCAAAATAACAGTTACCGGTATTTTGCACTAAAAGTTGCCTTTCTAATGTGCGATTCACAAGAGATCAATCTTCCACATTGACAATAAACTCGACTCATCAATTAATCAAATGATCAGTTGGCACCTTGGCCCCTCTACCAGCAAGGGAAACCCTGTCATGGGCAAGGTTAGTGTTGGTTTCTCCTGGAATTTCCCGAGTCTGAGTTGGCAAGCAATACCGGTAATTTGCTCAGTAGATGAGTTCTGGTATAATGTTGATGACCTATGTTGGGGTTCCATGGGTCGCAGATTGGATAGAGAATAAGTCTAAAGCACTGCAGTAAGCGCATGTCCATGTATGGTAGAAACATTCAGTTCATGTGTGCAAGGAAACATTGAGATTAAATCATACACAGCCCTTTGCACTTGTCAAGGTGCTATTGTTTCTGTGTACATCAAGCATGATTTTGACCCCTGACTCCCTGAGGTGGCAAATTTAGGAGGCAAAACACCTGAGGTGAGGCCCACCTCACAGTCCAATGGGCAGGGGAAAACCCTGGTTACATGTATGCACTGGAAATATGCCCAGAACTTTGTAATTTAGCTAAATAGGTTTCACTATGAATGTGCTTTGTTCCATAAAGTTATATATCATTTTCTCAACCACTGCTTTGCACACAAAATATATTGGATGCTTATTAAATTCACACACCTGTTTACGTTATATTCACATTTTACATTGAAGGAGCAAGTGTTGAATGGAACCAGTACCACGTCTTGTACTTTACTGAAGAAAAAAACAAGTAGAAAGATTATATTTGAAGCTAGAGGATCTTTGGAATGGTAGCAATGATACATGACTCTGCACACCTTGCACTTTCAGAGTTGATTTTGCATACGGTAACTAGGAAGTTTGGGAACACAGTGATTGGACTAACAAGAGATCACAATTTCACAAAATAATGAGGGCTTCCCTACACTGCATGACATGTACATGGAGTTGGCCCTGTATGTTCAGTGATTTGCATTCCAACCAATAGAAAAAACATGATAAGTGTACTGTGTACTGTACATGTACCGGTATCCATGATTGAACATGGCACCCACTGCTATACAGGTCCAATTTCATGGAATCCGTTACGCCTACAGCATTTTTTTTTACCTTTTTTATGGAATCTGTTAGCAAGACTTTTGGCTCTTGAAGTACGCAAACCATAAGCAAAGAATATCTGCTACGGTAAGTGAAGATTTTTTTCTAGCGGAAACGGATTCCATGAAATTGGACCCAGACTTGAATCCACCACATGACCTCCACTAGCCTAGTGGCCAAGTGGTTGAAAGGTCTGCACTGGAAATCAAGAGTCATGGAATGCAATTCTTGCCTGGGAACCATGAATTTGTTCTCTTGGTGTGGTTTTTCTTCTTCTCAGTAGGCAATCATGCAAAGCTCTAAGAATTACAAGGCCAATCGAGTACGGTACATGTCCAGTAGGGCATACCCTCATTAAAGCCCCTGCACAACATTGTTTGAGGTCAAAGAATAGCATACGTTGTCTGATCCAACATGTGCATGAAATAGCACACCAGTGAAAATCTCAGCTCAATCCGCCGACCGAGTCTAGAGAAAATTGCTTCATTTGTTTTGCAAAAATGCAGCATTCAACGCTGTTGCTGTTCCTAAAAATAGTTCAGATCTCGGTGAGACGTAAACGATTTCTCCCAAAATACAGCATTTTAGGCAGAAATATTTTAGTGCAAGGTTTCTACCACAACCATCTCCAAACTGTATAAGTTTCATGTAAATCTGTTAACATTTCTGTTTTTCGATATAACCAATGTTGTGTAGGGGCTTTAAATTACAGTCTCACCGCAAATGAAAAAAAAAATTGTGATTCATCTAAGGCATCTCAAACTACATGAGCAATGACGGTTTTGAAAGACAAAGGTTCTTTGCCTTATCAATGTGCGCAGATGATTGACTGCCTTGTCACATCTT
Organism: Luidia sarsii; assembly: GCA_949987565.1. NCBI lineage: Eukaryota > Metazoa > Echinodermata > Asteroidea > Paxillosida > Luidiidae > Luidia > Luidia sarsii. The sequence goes on along the minus strand of OX465108.1, from coordinate 13,685,372 downwards.
CGCGGCTGTAATATGATCCACGGTTCAGGATAAGATTCACGTAATGTCGACCCCTTTCCCAATGTGACATGTGTCATGTCCCAGTGGTTGATTTCATCAAACTCATCGTAACTTACGAGCAATCGCAAGACGATGAGCGATGCAAAGAAACCATACGGCCTATCACAACTTATGATGCGTTATCCAATATCCATCATAAGTTGAGTTACAAATTGTAACTTACAATATATCACAAGGCTTTGTGAAATCCACCCCTGGCCATGAGGGCCACTTTGCCCCCCTCCCCCCCCCCCCCCCCGAGTGTAGCACATTATGCAGGGCCCCCAAAGGGCAAAATCAGGGCGCATTTTGTCTCTGTGGGGCAAAAAGGGGCCAAATACCAAAGTGGCCCCAGAGAGAGTGATTCTTGGTGGGGCATCGAGAACAAGGGCAATGCAGGCAATGCAGAGCTTCTTGGCCTGTGCTAGTGTGTAATTTCAAGATCTAGCATGCTCACAACATCCTGGAGAGGCAGAGCAATCGCTTGAATGACATTCTACATGTATACGCTGCAAAATATCTATGCTTAGCGTGTATGGCAGCGGTACCGATGGCAGATATACCAGTACCCTTCCCTTTACCCTGATGAAGTTTGGCACTTACACTGGTACCATTGCCTATGCCATGATGCATTATGGCTCTTACAACGGTACCCCTTCTCTATACCCTGACGACGTAGGGCAGGTACATGTACATGTACACCAGTACCCCCAACCTATGCCGTTGTGAAGTAAGGCACTTGATCCAGGCGGGCGTCGACTTCCACCCAGGTACCACCGTCCAGAGTGGAGCCGTGCAGCTGGTCCAGCCACTTGCCCACCGGTAGGTACACCCTCCGCCTCAGCTGACCCGGCTCCAACACCGGTGCCACCAGCATGTCGTTCCCTATCAGGAACTCCGAGTCCACAGCCTGCGCTTCGGGGTCGTCGGGGGCCAGCCACCACAGCGGCCGGACGACGGGCTCGGTGGGTTCGGCCTCCCCGGCCACCTTCAGGACGAGGCCGGCGACGGTGTCCTGGTGGAACTGGACGAACCTCTGGGCGGCCCGGACCGTCTCCCGGTCGTACTCCCAGATGGGGACGCCGACTCTCATGGCTGGGAGGAAGGCGGTCAGCCCCAGCCAGCGGAGGAGGAATTCCGGGCTGGGGAGGCAGTCCCCGAGGCAGCCGACATCCAAATCGGGCATCACGTACGGGTAGCCCAGAAGACCTAGCGTCAGCGCCGTGGGGATGACGGACTTCAACCCGTTGTCGTAGCCCCAGTCCCCCACCGACTTTGGAGTGGTCAGGACGATGGCCGGAATGTCCTGAGATTGGAAAGCGGAACGTACCACCACGGGGCTTTGTGTCTGTGCGGCGAGTCCCACGTACCGCTGGGTGTATGTGCACGGGTCTGTCAGCGCCTCTGCCGTCTGAAACTCCACGGGCAGGTAACTGACTTGCCCGTAGTCGAAGGTGAAGAGGCCGACGCCGGTGGCATTTTGGAGGCGCTCCAGCCGAGCCAGGAACCAGGCGGTGGCATTGGGGCTCGTGGCATCCAGCAGACCGGCGACCCCGTTCTCCCATCGGGTCAGGCCCGGCACCTGCGACCTGGGGTCCCGCACCAGGAAATGATTCTGGAGACCCTCCTGGAAGACCGCCGAGTCGGTGTTGACAAACGGAGTCAGCCTCACTGCCACACTCAAGCCCATGCCTTGCATCGCCGCTACGGACTCGGCAATGGTCGGGAACCTCTGGGCGTCGAACCAGAGCTCGCCCTCGGCGGCCGCATAGTCGCAGTGGATCTCCAGGGACTTGGCTCCGAGGTTGCTCTGCTGAATAGCCCGGGCAAACTGGAGTACGGCGGTCTCGTTCCAAGAGTTCCCCTGGCCACATGCCGGTGTGGACCACATGGGGCTCTGCTGGAGGGCAGCTTGTGGCACGCCGGGCGTCTTGTTGAATTTCTTCATCATGCCCTGATGGACCGACACTATATTGAGGGCAGAGCACATGGTGTACTCCAGCCGTGGGAGCTTCTTGTCCGGATTGGGGAAGGGCGAGTCTTGGTAAGTGCTCTCCAAGCACAGCATCTCCCCATCCTCGTTGACACTGACGAACAGTGGTGTCTCATTGCTCACCCGGATCCCCACACCATGGGAAGAGACCCAGAAGCGCTCCAAGACTGGACCAAAGCTGCTGGAAGCGTCCCCGGATACAAAGGCTGCCCGGGACTGGTTCATCCTCTCCAAGGGCCAGCGCTGGCCGGCCGAGACACTGCCTCCGTACCAGTGGATGCCCTCAAAGGCGTAGCAGTCCCGGTGGGTCAGATCGTGGTTGAGGGCCTCCCAGGCCAGGCTGTAGCAGTCCATGCCGTCCACCGGCCGCTGCCGGTTCAGGAGGAAGCGGGCCAGGCCCGGGTAGTCCAGGCAGAGGTTGTCGGCGTCCAGCGGATTGCAGGAAGAGGGCAGCATGTCGGGCAGGTTCCGCCCCGTCAGGCCCCTGGTGATGTTGGTCCCGCTCAGGCGCAGGGCAAACTCCCTGGTGCCGGCGTAGAACACGGCCTGGCCCACCTTGTAGTGCAGCGGCTCCTCCACGTACAGCACCAGGATGCAGGTGGTGGCCGCCACGATGATGCAGAACAGCACCACGATGCTGACCTTGAGCTTGATCTCCCGCGGGCTCTTCAGGAGTCGGATGGGCTGGGCCAGGTCCACCTTGCTGGGGTCCACCGAGGACTTGGTCCTCTTCTGGACCTCCGAGTGGTCCACCCGGGGCACCTCGGCCGCGACCGTGCCGTTGCCCTCGGAGTCGACGACCACGCGGACGGCCGGCGTCGCCATCGGAGCGGGGGCGCTCTCTGTCTCCAACAAGGACGTGTGGCAATTAGTGTTGGGCTCAAAGTTCTCGCGCACGTGTATCATGACTGAGGGGGGTTGCATGGGTGGGTTAGTTCAGGACCTGTCCGCCTGCGTGCAGATTAAGCGGCTGTCTGCCAAAGTCCCTTGGGTTAAAACAGCGTTTAGTAAAAAAAGGGTCATTAAGCTGCCGTATTATGCCCAAGCTCCACAAGGGGTTACAACTACAGAAGTTCAAAATCTGAAAGTTTCAAGACCTGTGATGGCACTCGACAGCACAGAGGGAAAAGGAGAAAGTGGGTGCAATGTTAAAACTAGAACCAGGAAGAAGATTAGGATGAGGGAAGAACAATGATCATGCTTAGCAGAATCCTTTAAATTTCAATTAGCTAGCTTGTGTTGTTTAATAGCAATAAGGGGGATTCTTAGGGGTCGTGCAGTAGGTCATAGAGTAACCACTACCATAGAGTCATACCACTATGTTAAGTATATAGACCTGGTGTAGTATGTGCAGAAAGTGCGTATGTGCAGCACATAGGATCGGTCAATGTGCTATCTGCTTTGATGTATGGGCAAGGGCCCCCTACATGAACAGCAATAGTTAACCAGCCTAGCAGACCACAGTAGTCAACCAATGGTCAAACAGCCTGGCCGACCACAGTCCTTAGTCAACTAATGGTCAACCAGCCTGGCAGACCACAGTAGTCAACCAATGGTCAACCAGCCTGGCCGACCACAATAGTCAACCAGTGGTCAACCAGCCTGGCCGACCACAATAGTCAACCAATGGTCAACCAGCCTGGCAGACCACAGTAGTCAACCAATGGTCAACCAGCCTGGCAGACCACAGTAGTCAACCAATGGTCAAACAGCCTGGCAGACCACAGTAGTCAACCAATGGTCAACCAGCCTGGCAGACCACAGTCCTTAGTCAACTAATGGTCAACCAGCCTGGCAGACCACAGTAGTCAACCAATGGTCAACCAGCCTGGCAGACCACAGTAGTCAACCAATGGTCAACCAGCCTGGCAGACCACAGCAGTCAACCAATGGCCAACCAGCCTGGCAGACCACAGTAGTCAACCAATGGTCAACCAGCCTGGCAGACCACAGTCCTTAGTCAACTAATGGTCAAACAGCCTGGCAGACCACAGTAGTCAACCAATGGTCAACCAGCCTGGCAGACCACAGTAGTCAACCAATGGTCAAACAGCCTGGCAGACCACAATAGTCAACCAATGGTCAACCAGCCTGGCAGACCACAGTAGTCAACCAATGGTCAAACAGCCTGGCAGACCACAGCAGTCAACCAATGGTCAACCAGCCTGGCAGACCACAGTAGTCAACCAATGGTCAACCAGCCTGGCAGACCACAGTAGTCAACCAATGGTCAAACAGCCTGGCAGACCACAGCAGTCAACCAATGGTCAACCAGCCTGGCAGACCACAGTAGTCAACCAATGGTCAACCAGCCTGGCAGACCACAGTGGTCAACCAATGGTCAACCAGCCTGGCAGACCACAGTAGTCAACCAATGGTCAACCAGCCTGGCAGACCACAGCAGTCAACCAATGCTCAACCAGCCTGGCAGACCACAGTAGTCAACTAATGGTCAACCAGCCTGGCAGACCACAGTAGTCAACCACTCAACCAATGGTCATCCAGCCTGGCAGACCACAGTAGTCAATCAATGGTCAACCAGCCTGGCAGACCACAGTAGTCAACCACTCAACCAATGGTCAACCAGCCTGGCAGACCACAGCAGTCAACTAATGGTCAACCAGCCTGGCAGACCACAGCAGTCAACCAATGGTCAACCAGCCTGGCAGACCACAGTAGTCAACCAATGGTCAACCAGCCTGGCAGACCACAGTAGTCAACTAATGGTCAACCAGCCTGGCAGACCACAGTAGTCAACCACTCAACCAATGGTCATCCAGCCTGGCAGACCACAGTAGTCAACCAATGGTCAACCAGCCTGGCAGACCACAGTAGTCAACCAATGGTCAACCAGCCTGGCAGACCACAGTAGTCAACCAATGGTCAACCAGCCTGGCAGACCACAGTAGTCAACCAATGGTCAACCAGCCTGGCAGACCACAGTAGTCAACCACTCAACCAATGGTCAACCAGCCTGGCAGACCACAGTAGTCAACTAATGGTCAACCAGCCTGGCAGACCACAGTAGTCAACCACTCAACCAATGGTCATCCAGCCTGGCAGACCACAGTAGTCAACCAATGGTCAACCAGCCTGGCAGACCACAGTAGTCAACCAATGGTCAACCAGCCTGGCAGACCACAGTAGTCAACCACTCAACCAATGGTCAACCAGCCTGGCAGACCACAGCAGTCAACTAATGGTCAACCAGCCTGGCAGACCACAGCAGTCAACCAATGGTCAACCAGCCTGGCAGACCACAGTAGTCAACCAATGGTCAACCAGCCTGGCAGACCACAGTAGTCAACTAATGGTCAACCAGCCTGGCAGACCACAGTAGTCAACCACTCAACCAATGTTCATCCAGCCTGGCAGACCACAGTAGTCAACCAATGGTCAACCAGCCTGGCAGACCACAGTAGTCAACCAATGGTCAACCAGCCTGGCAGACCACAGTAGTCAACCAATGGTCAACCAGCCTGGCAGACCACAGTAGTCAACCAATGGTCAACCAGCCTGGCAGACCACAGTAGTCAACCACTCAACCAATGGTCAACCAGCCTGGCAGACCACAGTAGTCAACTAATGGTCAACCAGCCTGGCAGACCACAGTAGTCAACCACTCAACCAATGGTCATCCAGCCTGGCAGACCACAGTAGTCAACCAATGGTCAACCAGCCTGGCAGACCACAGTAGTCAACCAATGGTCAACCAGCCTGGCAGACCACAGTAGTCAACCAATGGTCAACCAGCCTGGCAGACCACAGTAGTCAACCAATGGTCAACCAGCCTGGCAGACCACAGTAGTCAACCAATAGTCAACCTTGAGTATGGCAAGTATATATATCGACAGTATGATAGTCCCTATTCAGCCATATTTCTAAAAGCCATTCTAGGGTCTTTCAGGAGCAGGTTTGGAGATGTGAGGGTTGAGGCGGTGAACACAAAGCAGGTATAGGTGGTACACAATAAAAAGCAATGTGACTATTAATTAATGATAAATTAGTAGAAAAAAACATGCATGAGAAACAGACAGACCTAATCATGATATTCAAACACTCCATACCTGTAGTACCATTTTCAACGCATTGCGTATTCAGCTCAAACAACTTATCATCAAAGTAAGCCATGGTTTGAGGCTATCAGGATTAGAAGTGGTCCAAGTGTTGTGTCCGGGCTATGTCTAAAAAAAATTAAAGAAACATGAAAAAGAAGCAAAGTAAATGCAAACTGGAAAACTTTACACAATTAAAATACTCAAGTACATACCACGTATTGTGACTTACCAGTTTTAAACAGTTTTGGGGCAATCATTCAGGACTACAGTCTATAAAGCGATTCTTTTTTGCATGCTCAAATCTTGAAGTTGCTCGTACCTTTGCTGCGGAGTATAAATAATACGCAGTGGCTGTTGTTACGGCAGTCATCCTTGTGGTTCCCTGACTTCACAGTATTTGTCAGGATGTTTAGCTCTTGGAACCAGACTATCAGCAAATAGACTGGTTCGACCAGCCTGCAATGCTGACGAAATACAATCAAGTCAGGGAACCCCATGGACGACTGCCGTAACAACAGCCACTGCGTAAATAATTATTACTGTTTTCTTGAAGTGAACTTTGTTTTAATTATAGCTGAGTGGAGGCAGAGTGAAAAATTTTCAGAATATATCTTCTTTAATAATCAATCTGGGTCCAGAATCTGTGTTCCAATTGCACTTTTTCTTCCGAGGCCCCTTTCCCGAAAGAAAATTTACCTAGTGTAAATACTAAGCGGTACTCCTTTAGCTTCCTACCGCGCACTGCATGCACAACGGAATTCTCTACCTGCAACCTGTTTCCCCCCTTTCTCATAACTTGTCTCAATTCAAACGAAACATAAACGCTCATCTCTCTTCCTCCTGATATAATAGGCTTATTATGCTCCTGCAGTCCTGAGGTGGATTTCACAAAGCCTTGCGATGCATCGTAACTCAATTTAAAGTTGATAACCCGTCGTCACCTTCTATGGGTCATATGGTTTCTGTGCATCTCCCATCGCCTTGCGATTGATCGTAAGTTACGACGAGGTTAGTGAAATCGACCACTGGTTCTCCAGATATTACTGTCTTTTACTAGCCCTCACCTTGAGTGGCCTTTTGGGACCTATTGTGTTGGGTGACTTTCATAACTTTGACTTATTGTTTACACTACCTCCATGTTTACAGTACACTGAATGGGAGAATGTTGGTTTGCCATGAATTGCCTGGTCAAATGTCAACCATTGGTGGCAAGTGCTGTTAATTTTTTGTCGCTGAGCGGAAAGTTTCAAAGACAACTTTTGGCCTGTAAGCGTTATGTCCCGGCATAAGTGTACGTTTTTCAAAAAGGTGACGGGCTACGGTAACCGTTACACTTTTTAAGTTTTTTTACTCATTTTATTTGAAAAACAAATATATTTTGCTAGAACTTATAGATATAACAAATAAGCTTACCTGTTACTGTGTTAGTGTTAGTTTACTGTTACTGTTACTAGTGACAGTTGTGTTATTCCCATTTAACATTACTCATTAGGTTTCTTTTATTTTGTCATTCTTCGGCAAAGTCACGGTAGTTCAACCTAACCAATGCCAAATTAAGAAAATAATGATTTAATATTTGAGTTAATATTTTCGTCAGTATTCGTCAGGCCCCAGATGGAATAATGAAATTTGACAACCGAATCCCCCTAACCGTGACGGAGAAATTACACGCAGCATTAAATGACGTTCCACCCACGACCCCGGCCGCCAAAACAATGTCATTCGCCTCAGGCCGGACCCCGGAAAAAAACAACGGGCTCAGGTGTCACAAAAATGCTGTCCCTGGTAAATATTGGAACATTCAGGAGTTCACTTGTCGCACCGCTAATCAACAAAACCATTCCCTTACCAAGATCCTGCATTTTTCCTCTTTTGCCACGCCGCAGACAGTCGGTTTAATAATTGGACAAATTATGCGCGTTACGCCTACTCATGAGACGAGACGTCTTGCGCGTACGATCGATTTCCATTGGAAATGCAAGGGAAGAAGTTTTTCACCGTCGCTGGTCCCACATTCCCTAGTCGGTCCTTTTCCGAAGCCCGGCTTAGGCTCAGGCTCCGACTTTGTCTCGAGTTCTTTCATCCATTTCAAGTACAAGGCATGAAAACAGGAAGCCTTTGGCATAATTTTTGAATGTTTTACTCCGTTTTGAAAAGGAATTCAAAGCTTCAACTTCAACAAAGGACTCCAACCTGTGTTCTCGGCTTTTGGATAACAGATACGAAGCCGGAGCCGAAGCCTAAGCCGGGTTTTGGATAAAACTTTTAAAAGGCCCATAAAAATACAGAATACCAGCGAGTTCTTAACTGGACAAGTATTCGTATCTAGGTATCCATGCGCTTTAAAGAAACTCGTTTCCTGATTTCTCATGTCAGTGTAATCTGATTCCACCAAGATCCATTGCAGTTTTCCCCCAGACAAATAATGAGTAATCTCTCAAATTTCACTCTCTTTCCTTCTCGTCTATTTTGACTCTTTTGAGGGGGAAGATTCTTAATCGGGCCGTGACCGCAATCTGGCGCTACCCCCTTCGAGGTGCAGCGACGGAGAACACCGGATTGATTCGGCAATTTCCGTATGCAAATAACACGTGGTTTGGCTGCGTGCATGTGTAAAATGCTAATGCAATGCACGCAGCGCACAAGCCAACGCCATTTTCTTTCCTCGCTCGGCAGGCGCACAAAGTCAAGATGGCCTCGCAAAATTATTTCGGATTTACTCACGGCGGAACCACTCAGTACACGTAAGTCGCTTTTTAATGTCCATGCGACCTGCATGAAGGGTATCATTTCTGGATTTCAAATATTTTAATGAAAGGGAGTTTACTAAGGCAGAAATTCGAATTTTGAGCTGAAATATCATGGCTCCCTGATTTACCTAGTCCGATTCGTTTTGTTTGTTGTGCTTGAGAGTTGAGTTGTGGAGAGGCCGTAATATAATTTTCGTTCTATCATTTGACTTACGCATCTAAATTACCATAATTAAAGAATGATACTCACTCAGAAAGGAAGTTTCTGTCATCAGAATCTGTACTTTGTCATTTTCTGAAAGACTGTTTATTTGACTGAAACATTTGTTTATTTAGAATAATTTTCGAAAACTGGGACTTGTAACTGTGTAAGTCACTGTGTAACTGTAGTTGTAATGTTGTAAATTGTATTGTAATTGTTGTGTTGTAACTGTGTATGTATTTCAAACCTTGCTCCATGCTCAAACAGTGTAAGAAAGAATTTGTCATTATTTTACATAACATGGGGTCTAGACTTAATCAAATAATATCTAGTCTGTAGTTATTATTCCAATATATGAATTTGATACAGATTCTATTGATTTTCTGATCTTAATCATCAAAATTGTGCACACCTTTAATTGTACAAAGTATAAATTCATTTTCTTTTGAAGTCTCCTGAAAGACTTGACGGGTGGCCTAGCGCCATGACGGTGAATAAGCTCGATTTCAACTAGTTGCGGTAACCGTAACCCTCATCCTCCCGAAGGTCGGAGACCTGAGGGTTACGGGAACGTATGTACAAAATTATAGCGAGGTTTTTGTTTTTACCATTTTGGAAACACCACTGTCCCGATCGCCCCCTTTTTCCACCCTTTTGAAAATCGCCACACACAATCTAAGGACATGCACTTGATCCCAAATGTATACTGAATGTGATCAGATAACTCAAAACATCGTGGGTAAAATACTTTTCCGAAAAACGGGCAGAAACTCACCAAAATACTGTCTGTAAATGTCCCGTCAACGTCTCCGCCAGGTTCGGAATCCGAACCTGGCGCCTCGACCAATCAGCGCTTAGTCTCGTGACGTATATCCCGCGCGACGGCTATTTGCTGTTTCGCAATAACAGTCCACACTCGTGGTGCGCGCGCAGGTCATCGTCCTGTGAAGAGCCGACTGGTACTGTATACAACCATGGATATGCGCGCGCACCACGAGTGTGGACTGTTATTGCGAAACAGCAAATAACCGTCGTGCGGGATATACGTCACGAGACTAAGCGCTGATTGGTCGAGGCGCCAGGTTCGGATTCCGAACCTGGCGGAGACGTTGACGGGACATTTACAGACAGTATTTTGGTGAGTTTCTGCCCGTTTTTCGGAAAAGTATTTTACCCACGATGTTTTGAGTTATCTGATCACATTCAGTATACATTTGGGATCAAGTGCATGTCCTTAGATTGTGTGTGGCGATTTTCAAAAGGGTGGAAAAAGGGGGCGATCGGGACAGTGGTGTTTCCAAAATGGTAAAAACAAAAACCTCGCTATAATTTTGTACATACGTTCCCGTAACCCTCAGGTCTCCGACCTTCGGGAGGATGAGGGTTACGGTTACCGCAACTAGATTTCAACGATCCTAGATTCACCTCGTTCGTGTCGGCTTTTTCACGGCACTAAGCTACTTGTCTTGACTTTCAGGAATAAAAGCTAGCTTCTGACCCCTTTTCAAGTTACAGTTTTTCTAAGACACAGTCTCACACGTTTTAAGCAGTATTTTTGTGAGAGAAAAAAATAATATATAGAAATATATAGCGTATCACCTCATTCTTTTCACCGCACTGTAAGTGTAACCGTAGGTTCAACACAAAGTCGGATGTAAACACAAAGTCGCGTCCTCAATTAATGATAGGAAATAAGTATACATGACCGTCGTCTGAGGAAAAAAATTACACGGGAGCGACGAGCAATTTCGCTTAGGGAAAGTTCCAATATCACTCTAACAAAACCAATATCAGAAGGGGTCCCCTGCAAAAAAATTGCTCCTGTTGCAAGACTATACTTTCTACATGTATCATACTTCTTTTGCTTTTCCCCTCATGTCGCCTGTAAAAATGTCATCTTTCATGACAGGTCCATCGTAAAAATGTGTGAATTACCGTTGTGTGGATATTTTAAGTTATGGCGACATGTGGTGGTCATCTTGTATAGATACAGCTTGCCATAAATGATAAGGCCCATACCTGCAATTGAATTTTCAAATTTTATTGTTGCATTGATTGACAAAAAAATTGGCAGGGGAGTCACTGGCTGATTGGTGGTGTTCTTTTTAAATTCAAATCATGTACTGTAGACTACTTGCCAGAGGTATGTGTAACTATTGAATTTGTTACTTTGGGTATTTGCTAATGAAGTTCATTGGCATAAGAACATATTGTTTTGATTGA
>OX465108.1:13244107-13669107 GCA_949987565.1 Luidia sarsii | reverse complement strand
CGAAGTTGGGTGAAAATGACCATAGATGTCAGTGTTGTATTGCGTTGAGCTGGTCCCACGTGTGTACATGTTCAGAATGAGCCAAAGGGCGCCAGTGTGGTTTTTTGCCGCCTAGCATATCCCCCCCCCCCACAAAAGCAAAAAGTCACTCGTGGAGAATGACTTTTATTGAGGGAATACTCGGCTTTTGTTGTTGACTTGCAGCGGCTGCGGCGGCGGCCAACTCGTACTCCAGCTACGACTCGCTGGTGTACTCGGCGGCCACCTCCTACTACCAGCAGCAGCACGGCAAGATGGGCGGCTCGGGCTGGGGCTTCAAGGGCGGCCAGAACAAGCCCAGCTACGCCCAGAGCAAGTTTGCACCCAAGAAGGACCGCCTCCCGCCCAAGCAGCCCCAGATCCATTACTGCGAGGTCTGCAAGATCAGCTGCGCTGGGCCACAGGTGGGTTCCCCCGTGCTTCCCTCTCTCCGTCCTCCCCCCCTCCCCCCTTCCTGGGCTTCCCTCATCCCTCCCGTGCTTCCCTCCCTCCCTCCCCCCCCTCCTTCCCGGGGCTCACGGTCACTCACAAGTTGAAATCGACCACGGCCTCATTCAGTGTCGGCAGTCTGTGTTCCATAATCAATATCTTCAGGCAAGAGATGGAGCCAACAGTTCTGCATTCCACAATCTGTATCATCATGTGTCAACCATTAACGATTCCATTTGGACTCTTTCCTTCCCTCCTTGTCCATCCCCTTGGCATTGGCAGACATACAAGGAGCATTGGGACGCGCACACTTTAGGCAAGAGATAAGAGCCAACAGTTCTGCATTCAACAATCTGTATCATCATGTGTCAACCATTAAACGATTCTAGTGGGACTCTTTCCCTTCCCTCCTTGTCCGTCCCCTTGGCACTGGCAGACATACAAGGAGCATCTGGACGGGCAGAAGCACAAGAAGAAGGTGGAGAACCAGAAGGAGGCCTTCCCCATCGGCCGGCCCGGCCAGGTGGCCCTGCGCTGCGAACTGTGCGACGTCTCCTGCACCGGCGCCGATGCCTACAACGCACACATCAAGGGGGCCAAGCACGACAAGGTATCCCACCAGTTACCCCTTAGCCGCATTGTCCCAGGTCACCCACTTGCCTGGCACCGGACCCATTGCATGCATTTGGGACACCCGGGCATGTGATGTGGATGCACTTATTCCAGCAAAACAAGGACAACTCTCCACTGCTTTAGTAATAAACGTTGTGAAGTATTTTTCATCTTGCTGAATCAACTGAAACTGGTTGAAAACTTAAGTGAACTAATTCAAGTGAATAAAGTAATTCATGGTAGATAAGAAATGCAGAATGTAGGAACTGGTCTTAACATGTGAGACGAAGACAGAATTGTGTTAATTGTCTATTTAGAAATGATAATGAAGAAACTAACAAAACATGCAAAATCTGGTGTTTGCACTTCACAACTGTTACATTACGCAGTATAAAAGAATTCATTGAGAGGTTAGTGTTTTGTAAAAGTTGTCTTTTCTTTAACGTCTGTCACACATAATCAATGCTGTGACTTCTTAGTAGAAATCCCCATTTTACAGTTTGAAATTGGCCGACTGGCCAATCCTGTGCCGCCGAGACAGCAGCTGACATTGCCTTTTCCCTCACTCTGTTCGGCCAGGTCCTGAAGCTGCACACCAAACTGGGCAAGCCCATCCCGTCCTCGGACCCGGTCAAGGTCAACGCCGGGGCGCCCTCTACCACCCAGACGACGGCGGGCGGGAAGACGCCGGCCGTGCCAACCTCCACCGCCGCCGCGGCGGCTGCGGCCAAGCCCAAGCCGCTGGTCAAGAAGGTGGCCACTCCCAAGATCACCTTTGTGGGTGAGTACTGAGTACCCACTCTTCTTCTCTCGTATGTCAATCACAGCAGTTACTGGGGTACATGTAGGTGACCAGTTCTGGGCTAGCTACTTCTGTGAGTGGACATAGGGGTTCTCATCACTGGGCACTCGTTAATAGCGTGCTCATGGGCTTGTATTTGTCCACGTGGACAGAGGTCCCATTTCTTCATGGTTGCTGCATATAGCGCCCATGCCCAGACCGCAGTCTGTTGAGTTGTACCCAGGGCTTTCTTGGTAGATTGCTACCTGGGGGATGGGCGGACCAGGCCTCCAAGTATGGCTGGAGCTGTTCTGGTGTGTGTGGGTGCAGGGGTCCTGCTTGTTCCAAGTTATCAAGAAAGGTGCACAAGGGCTTCAGAGCTCGACCTTAGCACTAGCCCGGCGGTCATTGTCTAGTAAAAACAGCTGTGGGCTAGTCAAATGGCCCACTTAGCTAGCCCGGCGGACTAGTAAAAAGTAGACAGTGGTGTGGCGGCCAAAAAACAATGCGGGCGGGGATGAGAAAGTAGAAACTTAGAATTTGTTTTACTTGACCTAAATTTAATATTAATTATACAGGGCTAGTAAAACTTGCTGCGGGCTAGCAAAAAACACAATTTAAAAAAAGTGCAAGGCTTGGGCTTCCTTGAGCGCAACCTGTGTGGGGCCACCTTTTCATGCAGAATGTGATGCAGGAGGTGGGATTCCTGGGCAGATTTCTCTAACAGTCATCTGCAGTTGTCACCCTTGATTTGCTGCACGGTATCAGTGGCCGGTAATCAGAGTGGTCGAGCTGTTAAGACATCTGCACCAGAGAGCTAAGGTTGCAGGTTTGAATCCCACTCCAAGCTGCCTGCGGCCTCATGTTTTCGAGTAAACAATCGGGCAAAGTGTTGAGAACATGCAATTGGCGCACTGTAGTGCAAATCCTGACTGAGTTCAGTCTTCGGGACATGTATTGGCGGTATTGCTCTTTTCAATTCAATTCAAGGTGACATTTATTTCCATGTTGGTTAAATACAGGAGGAAGTTAACAAATTGAAGAGCATCTAAAATTTAGTGGGCCTGATGTTTCGATCCTAGCAGGACCTTTCTCAAAGGCAGAGTGACAAGGACAAAACAGATACATGTACACGAAGGAAGGGGGAAGAGAGTGAATAGGACACGGATGAGAAACAAAGGACAAAGAGTGAAGCTGGTAGGGAGAGATCAAAGGGAAGGGCAAGGGGTAGGGTAGGGATTAGTGAGAGGAGGGGGAAAGATCAAAGAGAAGGGCAAGGAGTGGGGTAGGGATTAGTGACAAGAGGGGGAAAGATCAAAGAGAGAAGTGTGAAGGACTGAACACAAAAGAAGGATTATCAGAAAGCTGCATTGTGTTAGTCATTACCCTCCTGGATGTTGAGACATGTGGTTGAATAGTCCGAAGACACTTCATCCACATTTTCTCACGGCTAAGACGGACAGCATTACTACGGTGACCAAGTGATTCTATGCCCAGTACCCTCATATCTGATATCGAATGATCAGGGAGATTGAAGTGATACCCAAATTGAAGAGCAAATATTTATATCAAGGGTATTTAAGAGCTCCTTGCAATAACAAAGACAAAGTGAAATTTTGAAACAAAACAATTTTCTCTCCACAGGTGGTTCCAAGTTGGCATCGACTGCTGCTGACGGTGAGAAGAAGGCGGAGGTGAAGGTAGACCCCAATGCCGCCGCCACGACAGGGGAGACAGCCCCAGCACCAGCCGAGGGTAGGTGGAAGTATTTAGTGCTCATGCCGTAGAAGAGTTTGCATCGTCTCACAGTTGCCCTGATCAGCTCAACGAAAGGGTTTCTTAACCACTTCGCGCCGGGGTTTTTTTCAGCGCCGATGACCGCCATACGGGGGTTTTTGAACAATGCATCATTTTAAAATCTTGCTAAAACAATCGGAACAATATATTTCTGTGAAATAAATCGATAAGGGTATACTATGGGTACAAGAGAGTAAAACCTGGCACAATTCGGACGTCGTTGTGGCCTTTTTCAAGAGATTATCCGTTCGAAAAAGGACCCTTTGTGCGTCGTCAATGGACCGTAACGGACGTGTGTGTGTGGGTGCGTGTACGCTGCTGACAATCCCTGACCGCAGACTCCAGCCTCCACTCCAGGCAGTCAAATCTTCGAGTTGGTCGGCCACAAATGAGCGTACAGATTACGGTAAAGAATGTGGGGGGAATTCCAATGCCAGACCGACGACCGTTGGGCTGTGTGGCATGCAAAGACAATGTCCCCCGCGTGCTTTCAGCTGCAGCGCGGTATCCCTCTATCCTCCACAGTAAAAGTCCCACAATTGCACAATTACTGCTGCTAATCTTGCAATTCATGTGGCAACTTGCGTCAAAAAGGGTCTTTGTACTGATTCATATTGCTTTGTTCTAAGCTGAAAAGAGTCTTTGTTTAGAATGTGGACAATAGTGGTGCCCGGATTCGGAGGGCCCCGTTGCAAAGGCAATCCAATTGACCTCCAGATTCGGAGGTCCCGGCGCGAAGTGGTTAAAGAGCTCAATGGGCTTTGTTGCCCCGTAGCAGGAATGCATTGTTGATATCCGGATAAGATTTGAAGGTTTGCATGGAGGAAGCACAATGCGGAAAGTCTTCGGCGACAGCATTTGAGTCATCTCTTTTGAGGAGTATGGCTGCGAGCATAGCCCTCGTTGTTCAAGCCGAATGGAGTAGATGCATCTGCTGCTCTGACTGAATTACTGCCCTGGCTATTTCCCAGCCGGGGAAAGGTGCAGTGATTAGACAGTAAATCCTGTTTGGAAGTCAAAGCGGAACTACCTTCCACTAAGCTGCAAAACTCTTTCTCCACCATTTTGGCAGCCAACGTAGAGATGAAGTGATCCGACCGAGCCAAGGTAGAGGGCTAGCCTTTATCGTGTTCCACCCACCAGCCCACAAAAATTAAATCTTTTTTTTTTTTTTTTTTTTAGCCACCAAGGAAGAGGTGGCGGAGTTTGAGAAGGAGATCCTGCCGGTCGGGGAGGACTACATCGAGGAGCTCAAGAACGACGAGGGCAAGCTGCTCAGCTTCAACTGCAAGCTGTGCGACTGCAAGTTCAACGACCCCAACGCCAAGGAGATGCACATGAAGGGGCGCCGGCATCGTCTCCAGTACAAGGTAAAACTGGGCCTGGAGGAGGGGGGAGGAGGTCGGTCTCTGCTGAAAGAAGAGATTGGATTCTGTTCAAAACTTTACCAGAGGTGCAGGAGGCCACTGGTGGGTGTTGCAGCCAACGTGGGCCGACTTCTTTCCAGCGGAAAGATAACGGCGTTCTTATTAAAAAAAAGCTGTGCCGGACAGAAAGCCACCAGGAAGACAGCATTGCAGAGTGGTACAGGCTTTGGGCCTGGGTGAGACCATAAGAGCGGTAGAGCTATATACCACTGCCTGTAAGAAACCGTTTACTGTGCTGCAGATCAAGTGCTAAAATTTTGCTTCAACACAAGAAGTCTTGATTCATAGGATCACCTTGCTAACCAAAACTTCACTTTTGTTCCATGCTAAGTAAAGAAAAGTGGAATACAAGTCAAAAACAATCACACCTCGCACCTTTACTTGCTCAGCAGATTTTCACGCTTAAGCAGCTCTATGAAATTGGGCCCTTATCTGCAGCGCAGTAAACAGTCTCTCACAGGCAGCGGTATGTAGTTCAGAAAAGAAACTGGGATGAACGGATGTTTGAAATAAAGTCAGCATACTGGTTGGCGCATTGTTATTTAGACAAACTGTCATACTAAACTCGGGTGACGTGCCTTTCTCTCGTCTCCAGAAAAAAGTGGATCCCAGCTACTCGGTGGACATGAAGCCCACCTCGCGCACGCGCAAGGCTCAGGAGGAGAAGATGAGGCGGCAGTTTGCCAAGGAGGAGTTCATGAGGCACATGGAGGAGAACCGATGGAAGGACGAGATCAGGTGCGCCCCCACATCTGACAACTGCCGGCAGAAAAAGAGCACTTGGCTGGTTCATGCTCTCCCTGAAAAGGAGCAATTCTGCCAGTGCTCAACATCCTTTGTATTACAGTGGAAGGTCGCTATAACGGACATCCCGGGTTCCATGAAAATTTTTCGGTATAGCGGTTGTCCGTTACAGCAGTTTCGGCCACATGTTTTGTAGACAGAAATCGGAAGCCAAAGGGCATGTTCGTCATAGCCGAATGTTCGGTATATCAGCATTCGTTGTAGCGATGTTCCACTGTATTGTGTTCCATTGCACTGCCTATTTTCGCCCAGACTTCATTGAGAGACATCCATTACCATTTGTGGAATACTTCCTCCTGTCCCAACTTCTTATGCTGTAATCAACATTTCGTGTCTTGCAATAATCTACGGGGAAGACATTGTGATAACATACTTCATAGCCACTCTTGCAAAGTGTCTGTGTAATTCTTCCATGTGTCCCAACTACTTATGATATGATAAGTTTTTTTTGTATCCGACAGGGACTCAGATTGCGGTTGAATTACCCTGTACAGGGATTAACTTGCAACTAAGGGTCAGACTTTACGTTTAACTTGCTGTTTGACCGTTTCGACGTTTTGCCAACACAAACACCAAAAGGCCACCGCTGCCGCATGTCAGCTCTGTTTCTGCTCTGTTTGTCAAAGGGCACTCTTAGATCTTTGTCTACCTCATATTACAGTATGTGTGCGTTATTCTTTTTTTTTTTTTTTTTTTTTTTTTTAAACCAGACGCTACGAGGAAGACATGTACTGGCGTCGCATGGAGGAGCGCTACTGGGAGGAGCGTCGGCTCTTTGACGAGGAGATGGAGTTCTTTGAGTGGCAGCGTCGGCGCGGCATCCCCCACCCCCACCCCATCCCGCCCAAGATGCCCGGTCAGATGGACGTCATGAAGCGGCCCGAGTCGGAGATTGACCGCTACGTGCTGGCCAAGCACACTGCCGTCTACCCCTCAGAGAAAGAGGTGAGAATCCACCGTGTGCAGGGCCCCAAACCTAAGATTTGGAAAGCTCAAATTGGGTAGAGCGTTGGTTTTCAAACAAGAGACCTGCCTTCAAATCAAATCCCCGGCCAGTCAAATTGTCTGTGCCATTGAATTGAGTAATTGGATGATAGTAGTTAATGTTCCTTTGAGTGTGTATTTTATACTTTGGCCCCTCACGAATCCTTGGCTCAGGCTTGGTTTCAACGCTTCGTCCCCGTCACACAGACATGAAGATGAAGAGGAGAGAAAGAAGGGGAGAGAAATGAAGGTGAAGCTTGAGCTTACGTTTCGTAAAGTGCCTAGAGCCGTTTACAAATGAAGGCTTAGGCTCGTGCTTAGGCTTCGGTCATATTTCTCTGACCCGTTATAATGTCACGGGTATCTAGAAACAAGCTTTTGGCGCCCAGTTGCTTGGTGAAGACTCTGTTCTTATCAAGCCAACAAACTTTCAAATTCGGCGACAAAGCACAACCTTGAACTTCAGGTTTTGTCAGACGGAGGGGAAGCCTAAGCCTGAGCCTGATCCATGGTTTCGTAAAGGGCCTATGTTAGTGTGGACTTTCTTTTTCCTCCTACAGCTCCAGGACATTCAGACCATGGTCTCCAACTGCGAGAAAGCCCTGAAAATGGTCTCGGACTTCCTGGCCGAGGCAGACACCCCCAAGGAGGCGGAAGGGGCAGCAGCAGCGGCGGCCGCCCCCGCGCCTGCAGCCGTCAAGACGGAGCAGCCCAAGGCCGAGCCCAAGCCGGAGGCAACCACCGCCGCCGCCAACAGCAGCAGCACCAGCACCAGCACCACCACCACCTCCACCTCCACCAGTGGCAGCGAGGCTAAGGAGGATGGGGCAGAGAAGATGGAGGCAGAGAGGTGAGGGGGAACTCTGGAGGGCGCCAGACCAAACTCACATCGGTCTAGGAGGGTGCAGCACACTAGCACCAAATCAGCTTCTATAGGCCAGAGTTTAAACAAACATATTGACCTCACATTCAGGTTTTTTTTTTTTTTTTTTTTTTTAAAGCCTGGCTTAGGTTCCAGCTTTCATTTCTGCTGTCTGAATTCTGAAGAGATTGGTTGGAGTTTCTTTGTTGAGGTCGATTCATTCGTGTGAATGGAGCATCGTTTCTGAAACCGAGACCAAAGGCTTCCAGTTTTCAGGCCTTGCACTTTTAGATGGATAAATGAAATGAAGATAAAGTCAGAGCCTAAGCTGGAGCCATAGCCTGAGCCTAAATGGCAGCCATAGCCCGAGTCTAAATGGCAGCCATAGCCCGAGCCTAAATGGCAGCCATAGCCCGAGCCTAAATGGCGGCCGTAGCCTAAGCCTAAATGGCAGCCATAGCCTGAGCCTAAATGGCAGCCATAGCCCGAGCCTAAATGGCAGCCATAGCCCGAGCCTAAATGGCAGCCATAGCCTGAGCCTAAATGGCAGCCATAGCCTGAGCCTAAATGGCAGCCATAGCCCAAGCCTAAATGGCAGTCATAGCCCGAGCCTAAATGGCAGCCATAGCCTAAGCCTAAATGGCAGCCATAGCCCGAGTCTAAACGGCAGCCATAGCCCGAGTCTAAATGGCAGCCAGAGCCTGAGCCTAAATGGCAGCCATAGCCTGAGCCACTGAAGGAGCCAACGCTGCAGCCAGACCCTAAGCCAGGTTTTGGATAGAGGGTCGTCACACATCTTGACTGTGGCCTTTTTTTGTTTTCCTTCTCTCACCATCCAGCCTTGGGGACAAGGCGGACACCACGGTGCGCGTGCTGAAGGGAGTGATGCGGGTGGGAGTCCTGGCCAAGGGGCTCCTGCTCAAGGGGGACCTCACCATGGGCCTGGTGGTGCTGTGCGCCGAGAAGCCAACTCGGACCCTACTGGAGCGAGTCGCCGACTGCTTGCCCAAACAGATGGCCGTAAGTCACTCGAACCAAATGGGAGTAGAATTGGGCAGAGCCGGTTTAGCCTACGTGTTATGTAGGTCTCACTAGACCTGACGACCCTTGCTCATCCCAAATCCTGCTTGATTCAACTGTCTCGTAGACCTTAGTGGCCTTTGTAATGTTTTGCCTTTCATAAGTCACTCGGACACAATGAATGGGAGTAGACAGTAACGTGTGACTTCCGACAAGGAATTTGGCAGAGCCAGTTTAGCGGACGTGTTATGTCGGTCTCACTAGACCTGACGACCCTTGCTCATCCCAAATCCTGCTTGATTCAACTGTCTCGTAGACCTTAGTGGCCTTTGTAATATTTTAACTTTCATAAGTCACTCGGACACAATGAATGGGAGTAGACGGTAACGTGTGACTTCCGACAAGGAATTTGGCAGACAGTTTAGCAGATGTGTTATGTCGGTCTCACTAGACCTGACGACCCTTGCTCATCCCAAATCCTGCTTGATTCAACTGTCTTGTAGACCTTAGTGGCCTTTGTAATGTTTTGCCTTTCATAAGTCACTCGGACACAATGAATGGGAGTAGACAGTAACGTGTGACTTCCGACAAGGAATTTGGCAGAGCCAGTTTAGCGGACGTGTTATGTAGGTCTCACTAGACCTGACGACCCTTGCTCATCCCAAATCCTGCTTGATTCAACTGTCTCGTAGACCTTAGTGGCCTTTGTAATATTTTAACTTTCATAAGTCACTCGGACACAATGAATGGGAGTAGACGGTAACGTGTGACTTCCGACAAGGAATTTGGCAGAGACAGTTTAGCAGATGTGTTATGTCGGTCTCACTAGACCTGACGACCCTTGCTCATCCCAAATCCTGCTTGATTCAACTGTCTTGTAGACCTTAGTGGCCTTTGTAATGTTTTGCCTTTCATAAGTCACTCGGACACAATGAATGGGAGTAGACAGTAACGTGTGACTTCCGACAAGGAATTTGGCAGAGCCAGTTTAGCGGACGTGTTATGTAGGTCTCACTAGACCTGACGACCCTTGCTCATCCCAAATCCTGCTTGATTCAACTGTCTTGTAGACCTTAGTGGCCTTTGTAATGTTTTACCTTTCATAAGTCACTCTGACACAATAAATGGGAGTAGACGGTAACGTGTGACTTCCGACAAGGAATTTGGCAGAGACAGTTTAGCAGATGTGTTATGTCGGTCTCACTAGACTTGATGGCTCTTGCTCATCCCAAATCCTGCTTGATTCAACTGTCTCATACACCTCAGCGGGCCTTTGTAACGTTTTACAAACGACCGCTACTCCGAACAATTTTCATGGATCACGGGATGTTCGTTATAGCGACGTTCCACTGTGTTGCCCTGTGCGATAGTCCTGAGCAACTTGTGTAACTTTTCTTCCCTGGATCCTCCTCCGCCCGGCAGGAGATCACCGAGGAGAAGTACGACATCAAGCTGTGTGTGGAGGAAGCCGGCCTGCTGATCACCGACCCGTCCAACATGATCATGAAGGTCACCCTGACGTCGCCGGTCATGCGCGAGACCGCGGGAGACGCAGCAGGTCAGTCGCTTGTCTCCAGTCGGGAGACCAGTCCTGTCCTCCGTCCAGTCAGCCTGGGCACAACTGCCGCAAATCCTGAAAGTCAGCCGAGAAGACAAGACAATGCCCTTGCCCTAGGGGGCAGATGGTAGACCTCCAAAACTTGCCAATGAAAAAGTTTTCAAATAACAACAACAAAAAAAGACCCTCCGAAACCCTGCCTTTTTTTAAGGGAGGTAAGGCGTCTGCCATTTCTGTGAGTCAACTTATAAACAGACTGCATCATTTGTTTGAGCATGAAAATGGAGAAGAAATGAGATTGGAATTCTTCCCCGGACACAAAATACAAAATTCTGGCATTGTCTCCAGAATCTGTAAAAAAAAAAAAAAAAAGGTTTTTAAATTTTTTAAACGCTTCATGGCAAAGTTTATGCTGACTAAAAAAGGCCAAGTATTAATCTAACTTGCTGCAGACGGGTAGCTTAAAACAAGTATGATGATTTTACTTGCCGAGCACAAATATGGAAAATTTAAGATCTCTCAGTTTTCGCCAGCTGTTCTGGAAAATGATTGTGTATGTACAAGAGTTTGAAGATGTTCAAAACTTTCCAACAACAAAAAAATTGAGAAATGCATGGTTTGCCCCTCAAGGGGCTCTCCTTTGTTGTAATGTGATGTGATACTAACCTGAACATTTCTTGCAGTTTTTTTTTACTTTATTCCTCCTCAACTTTCTAAATGAATCTGCATTTCATTTCACACTTTTGGTAAAAGAAATGTCCAAGTTATTGGTGTAGTTGAACGTATGGGCAAACCATGAGCATTTTAGTCAAGAAATCTGTTCTGTGAAGAAAAAAAAATCCTTGCTGATATATGTAGAGACCTTGTACATGCAACTTAAAACGCCTGAAACAAAAGCAGAGAAACAAAAAGTATTTGAGAAAATGAGAAAAAAAAAGACTTCCGTTGTCATTCAGATGTTGAACGGTTTTAAAAGAAATTGACTTCCAACTGTTGATTTATGTTTTCCATATTCATATTTGACTGAGAGGCGTGGGGCACTGTCAGGCGGCCATCTTGGTCTGGCTCCCTGACTCTGCCCCCAGCGCCTCTTGTGTTGTTGTTTTTTCTGTTGTTTTTAATCTACCCCTTTGCATTTAGTCAACCACTGCTCACCATTTCAAGCCTCGTCGCCAGTCTGTTAAAGCTGTGTGTGTGTGGCATCAGCGAGGAGGATTTTTGATCATCCGCCTCGTCTGTGGGCAAGGGGTGGGGGTCTGGCGCCCTCTATGGTCACACTCGGCCCTGTGGTCCCCGGGTACACACGCACTGAACAATTTGGATACAAATTGGGTTAAAAATCAGACGACAATCTTAAAATAGTTTTCCCTATCAGGCAACAATGTCAAATAAACGTCATTTAACTTAAATTTCATTTAACACGATGATATGAACATTTCCCAAATTACCCCCAAAGCATACCTGCATGAGTAAGTCTAGATTTAGTTCATGAGTCAATTGTCCTCGATTTAATGGTTCACCATTAAATTAAATGGTTCAAATGCCGATAAATGGACTTGATTTTTGTATGGGGTTTCAATGGGTTGCCGTTACTTAACAAGTTTGAATAGTTTTTTTGTTCGGACACTAAGTTGTGCTGTCAGTAAATGAAAGTCATCCGACAGTGACCCTTCTCCCTTTCCCCCTTGACCCACAAGCTGAGAGTGTAACCAGGGCCGGCCGGTCCCCCGCCTCCTGGCCAGCAACTAGCCTGCCTGGGTGGGTCCACCCCCCCCTCACCCACCTCTCCCCTCTTGGGGGGCCTCCGTCCCGGGCGGGCTGGTTGCAGGCACCACAGGGCCGTTTCCATTAACGGCCAGCAAATAAAGGCGTGTTGGTCAAACACCCGTCCCGACATGGCTGTGTCATGATTTATGCTATAGATTCGACTAAGGATCCACCCGACGTCTTGGACAGGCAAAAATGCCTAGAAGCCTTGGCAGCTTTACGCCATGCTAAGTGGTTCCAGGTTCGAATCCAATTCAATCTCTTTGTAAACTGAGGCTGGTTTTTTTTTCTGTATTTTTTAATATTAGAATCATGTTAGGAATCTGACAAGCAACAACAACGTTTTATGATAATGCTTCATGATTTGGCAACATTGAAAACCTCAATTATTCAAAAGTGGTTACAAATTTCATTTCTTTTCATTCCAAAGAATATCTCTGTCAAAACCACATCTTTTGAATTGTGCCTTCTCTTAGATATTCCTTATTTATCGATGAAACAAAAAAAATTAAAAAAACATGGCAAATTGATGGGTTCTTAGTAGATGCATTGTTGGAATGATTGACGTAAACAGACCAGCAGACTGGAGAAAAAAAAACTCTGAAACACTCGTCAGATTTCTAATAGATTGGGAATACTTTTGTCTGTGAACCATTTCTGTCAAAGGTAAGTATTGACATGAAAGGGACTTGAGTAACCACCTAGCCTGTGGATAGCTCAGGTGTAGCGCTTGCTTGTAGCAGGCGAGGTAGGTAAGGGTCAGCCGTTCAGGTTAGTGGACAGCATGCGTACATAGAGCCCTGCTCCGGTAGAGCATTATGTGTGCATCTGTCCAAGGGGAGTTGCTGTAATTTTCACCAGCGGCCGGTAGGAATAAGAACTGACTCGGTTGTTATTTCCTGTGGCCGAGTAGACTAGATATACGTATGGATATGCTGTGGTGTGGATGCTGTAGATAAATTGGGGAAATACAGCTCCAGATACAAATAGTCAGTCTAGACTGAAACGTCCCATTACATTGGCTCTTTAGGCAGCCAACTCCTTCATTAAAGACGTATGACACATTACATTTTTTTTAGTTAAAAGATGTGATGTGATTTTGCTCACCAGCAACATTTGCAATTTTGTAATTGATGATGGCAATGGCAAAGTGTGCTTTAGATCTCATGACACTTGCAAGGTTTGTTGTTCAATAGTACCCTCCAAGGAGAATTACACACAAAGGCATTGTAGCTTTAGCACACATTTGGGAACCAATTCCTCCTAAGAAGTGAAATTTGCTGTGTGTACCGTCCTTCCCTAACAGCGTGTGTTCTTTTTTTATATTTTTCTTTTTTCCGTGTTTTTGTTTTTGTTTTTCTGCAACGCCAGGCTAGGGCAACCGGACTGCACTCCTGCGTGATGATCATCCGTGTCCTGCGAGACTTGTGCGAACGTATTCCCACCTGGGCACCACTGAACGGATGGGTGAGCAGGCTTAAACATTAGCCATTAAAGGCCCAGTACAACATTGGGAAGATCGGAAAAATTGATGTTCACAGATTTCCCTCTAATTTACACAGTTTGTAGATGGTCATGATAGAATCCTCATGTTGAAATCTTAGTCTTGGAAGCTGTACTTCTCGAGAAATCTTCACTCAAACATTGACGCGAGTTATGAACTATTTCTTACACTACAGAACGGTGCAAAAAAAAATTAATTTTTCTTCTTTCTCAGATTACCATTTGAGCTAAAACCTTTGCAGGATTTCTTTTTTGAATGTTTAATGGTTTAACACAAACCGTGGCAATCCTTTGACTTTTACCAATGTTGTATACGGCCTTTAACTCTTTCAGTACCATTGTTGAGTTTAGTCAAGTTTACTTGAAAATAACCCTCTCTGTAAGCGCGTTTTTGTGCAAAACAATCCAGTACAGGGCTGTACAGCCTTCAAAAAGAATGTGGTCGTGCATGCGCGGAAGCTAATAAACAAAAACGTAAAGGGTAAACTGCCATTTCAGCTGGCCAGCCAGGCTATCAGATGTCAATTTTGATCTGGCCTGACATTTTGATCTGGCCTGATCTGGCCTGTCTCAACGTGCCCGCTTTTTCCACCGGATTGCTTGTCTTTCCGACTGACTGCAAAAATGGCCGATTGAACAGAGGCTATAAGAGTGATCCTGTCCACCACGTCCCTACTGTAATTATGCTCTCTTTCTCTTTTCTTCGATGCTGATGTCTCCAATTCAATCTCAGCAACGCCCTCATTAATTTCCTCATTGCCTTTCTTGTGGTTGCCGTTGAATTCACCAGCCAATGGAGCTGCTGTGTGAGCGTGTGATTGCCAGCCGTGGCCAACCCATGAGGCCGGGAGATGCCCTCCGCCACGTCTTTGAAGCCATTGCCGGAGGCCTTCTCCTGCCAAGTAAGACCAAAACGATTTAAAATCCTTTCTCATTTCCCTGTGACGTGCTCTAGTCTGGTCTACGACGACTTGTAGTCACTTGAATCTGACGGGAACAGAGGTTGTGACCATTTCAAGACATGCTGATAACATCTTTCAGATATAAGATGATGTTTTGCATCAAGGAGAATGTCATTCAATGAGGTTTTGCCCTTGCACGACGTGATAAACACTGAATGCTCGGTGCTTTGCCCGATGCCTGATGAAAAAGATTCAAGCAAGGGCAAAATTTATAACATTGATAACATTGATAACATCTTGGCAATGATTGTCGACGTTTTTGCAAGACTCCAACCTAAGAGGTGGATAGCTCTTGTGGTAGAACGTTTGTTCATTAAAACCAGAGGCTTGGATCGGGAGTCAAGACAATTAACACCCCGAGATCGTCACTGAGAACTTGGCCATGAAGAGGAAATACTTTAACTCTCCCCCCTAAAGAAAAGGCACCCAAAAGTTGGTGAGGTCGTGTGGTAAAGCGCTGGTATGTTATATACCAAATATACCATAAAATCTTCACCAAAAACTTGGTCTGAAATGGGTATAACTTCAACCAGAAAAACAACAACAGTTGAGGTTTGCTTGTTCTCTCTAAGTGATTTTGTTTTATCTGTGCAGTCTTAGTTTCTAGTTCTGTTTGTCTCTGTCTTCCTTTGAAGAAAAAAAAGATCCTGTTGGCATTGAATCATCAGGTCCTCCACATTTATCCTGATCTGCATTTCGGTCATTTGAGTCGGTAAGCAATTTGCAATAGTTTTGTTGATGTCTCTTGTTTTGTATCTCTGCAGGTGGGCCGGGTCTGTTTGACCCTTGTGAGAAGGAGCCTAGCGATGCCCTGTCTCACCTGGACAAGCAGCAGTGTGAGGACATCACAGCCAGTGCTCAGGTAGGTCCCCCACATCCAAGTTTCCACTCACATGTTGATGGATGTTTTTTGGGTTTTTTTTTATATTAGCTTCAAGCGAATTATAGTCAAGTACATGTCCAGACTAGCAACCCTCGCAGGCAGATGTTCAGAAGGCCTCTTTATCACAGGGAGACCATTTTGTGCTTAGCGGATCTTGGTGATTTAGAAGCTGTCAGAAAGAGAGAAAGATTCATCGCCCTAAAGGCCAGAGACGCCCCCATCAGGATCTTCCCCAAATGCCGCATCTGAGAAAGGTCCTGCTAGGGGCCAGACATCCGGCCCTCTGAATGAGAGTGAGACATGCAATTGGGGTCATTGTAATAATAATAATAATAAAACGCCTTTTCCAGGGATGCAAAGCGCTTGGGGAGAGTGCCAATACAAAGACGAGATCAGTGGACAACAAAACAAAGAAAAACTAGAGATTTATGTCTGTTGGCAAACATAACATAACGCTTTTCCGCATCTGGTTCACTTTAAAAAAAAAAAAAAAAAAATTTTTTTTTTTTTTTTTTAAATTGACATCAACGGGATTCGAACCCGTAACTTCCATTCCTACCCCAAAACACACCTGCATATTTCTGGAGGGGTATCACTTCATCTCTATGAATGAAACTCATTCGATTTCACTTTTTTTCCTTGTTTCCTCCCCAGCATGCCCTGCGTCTGATAGTGTTCCGGCAGATCCACAAGGTTCTCGGCATGGAGCCCATTCCCTTTGAGCAGCGCACCCCCAACCGACACGGTTTCCGTCGCAAGCGCCGTCACAACGAGAGTGAAGGCGGGGAAGATGGTAAGACCGGGCCTCGGGGTGTTTGGGTTTTTTGTAGTGACGGTTGGTGGGAGGTTGGGGGAAAATGTCGGCCCAGTGTGCAGGGATTGAGTGTGCAGAGATTGATATCAAACAGCCTAATTGTCTATCGCAAGACGGTGCCACTGTACTTGCTTTGAAATGAGGTGAGACCATACGTTACTGTGTTGGGAATGGAAATCTTGCCCAACAAACCCGAAATGCAAAGGTCGATTTCATACAGCCTTATTATACATGCAGCAGAGTACACGCGTTGAGTTACCGGCTTTTTTCAGAGCCACACTCAGAGCCATGGTGTCACCGCAAACCTTCCACTTAGTATTTTCACCATGTAAACCTTCAAGTCTTATCTAGCCTTATAATCTGTCTGATAATAATGTCTACCTCACATGTTAGAGGGGCTGACATTTCGACCCTAACAGGACCCTTTTCAAACGTCTTTGCCTTTGAGAAAGGTCCTTCTAGGTTCAAAACGTCAGGCCCTCTAACTTTTGAGATTGATGTAATGCAGGTCATTTTAGTCAGTGAGCATTTTTTTATTTTGCTTCATAGTAATGTCACTCGACTAATGATGAAATGTGGCAAGATCGTGAGAGAGTGTAAATCTTTCAGAATAAGTCAATAGTAAATGCTAGCCTTTTTGCTTGATAGCTGTGCTCACGTTGGTTAATGTTGTGGCACTCGTAATCATCCTCCTCCTCCCCCCTTCTTTTCCTTCACCCTCAGGCGAAGGAAAAAAGGACAAGAAAGACGACGGGGCTGAGGAGAAAATGGAATCAGCGGAGGCAGCTGCTGAGGCTAGCAAGTAGACATGCCATCAGCAATGCCAGTGAAGTCCCAGTGGAGTCTCATCCCCATAAGTGGCAACTAAAAGTGATTTGTTTTAGTGTATTGTAGTAATCTTTGTCTTTTTTCTGAGGGTCCCATCATATTCTTATTTTCTTTTTTTGCCCAAGGGAATATTGTGCTATGTTAGGTACACAGGATGAAAACCATGGCAACGTAGGCTTTGGAGGGTTTTTTTTATATTATTTTGGGGTGGTTTTTTTTTAAAGCAAAATATTGTCTTCGGGAGTTGAGAAATCACGAGGACAATTCCTTGATTGGGTGTGGAAGATGAAGTCTGTTGTCTGGTTAACGCAAACCACTGCTTTAGAGTAGGCAATCCTGGCATTGGATTCAGTAAGGATGGATTTTAGATACTGCAGCTCCACATCTTTTTCTTACATTGGGAACCACTCATTTTCCTTTCAGTCGGTGGTACTAAACAATTGGATACATTCTGCCTTGATTGCCAGCAATGCAAACACCATTTATAGTCAGGCTGTTGCTGCAGGTTCGTGTCAAAAAAGTTGTCGCTTGCTAAAAAAAATAATAATAACCACATGTATCGGGAAGATAAATGCGAGAGTAGACAAGTAAAAAAAAACGTGTGCAAAGGGAATAGGCTTTTATTGGTGGATGCTTGATGACTTATTCTCTGTAAATGGATTAATCTGGGGGTTTTTGTCCATTATAAAAGACTAGTGTGTTGGTATTGGAACAGAATGTGGCCGTATGCCAAGTGCTTGAATACAGTTTGATGGAAGGAGTGAAGGAAAAGTGATACAAATTTGCCTTATACATTGCAGTTGTTGATACGAAAGCACGCTCTCTATAAAAATCTGATTGTTGTGTATTTGATGTGATGTTTTGTCCATAAAAAGCCCCCCAAAATAAAGTTATTCCAGTCGATTTTCCACAATTATTTTTGCTGTCCTGAAATTTAAGCCCTACTATTTGTTTCTTTTTAACATTGAATTGCACTGAGTTCTGAGATACTGAAGTTTATCAGAATTTGTAATGGTGTGCTTGATAGCGGGATACAAATTGTCAGCTGAATTAACGGATGGATGCAGAGTTATAGAACCCTGCCCTGTGTTTTCTGTAGAACTCTGCGTAGTTGCCAGAAAGGGGTCCGAGAAATATCAGTCGATGTAGTCTAGGCTGGTTCATGAACGGTAGTGAACTGAAATTGAATTTGTTGTCTGCAACGGGCCTCAACTACGGGAATGACGCTGACGATTTTCTTCTCCCAAGCTTGGAACACGAAGCATTGAACTTTAGGCTGCTGACATTGTCGGCTCAACTTTGTACATATTCTAATCTCAGTCCGTAGGTGGGTTTTTTTTCTGTAGTGTTACCTAACTTTGTGTTGCACAAGTTGGATAGCTCTTTAAAATAACCAGAGTAATCAGTTGACTGTTGGCTTTTCTAGTGTCATATTTTTTAAGATAAGTTTCGTTATGTCTTTTAGTTGAACTCAAAAACCGTTAAAAAACTTCCTAGAAAACGTTCACTATTGAATTGAATCTATTACTGAGTTACTTGTATGTCACAAACCAAAAAACGTATGTGGAAATCCACCAAGGTGTCCTAATGATAAAACCCTTTGCTTGTAACGGATAAGCACCGACTGATTGAGAGCATGAGTTTTTATTAAATGAGTATTTAATGAATGGCCACAGTCTGAGCTCGTATAGTCAGTATTTATATCCTGGATGCGTTTTTGAATGGGTATAATTCTACTGGGCAATCATCAAATGGACCGTATGTAAGGCTGTTATTTTGAAGATGTTTTTTTTTAAGATCAACTTTGATATTCTTTCCATTGGAAATTGTAGTTTTTACCCTAAGGCTACTCAAATTACCTCAAATTACTGCAACAGTGTTTGATTTACAAATTGTTAGGGCTATGATGAAAGTTTTCTCATGCCTGTATGTACTTATTTGCATTGGAATGCACTGCATGTTTGACTGTTTAATTACCAGCTACATGAGTACATGCATACCCTACCCATTTGCATGCAACACCATGTTACCACCCAGCCTATGGTGGCATAATTGTGACACTGGCTTGGCTGGGGTCTGTATTCTGTGATGCCTGTGCCTAGCCTGGGTGATACTTGGTACATTTTTAGGCACTCATGTAATCCCAACCCACTGGGAACAATCGATGATCTCACAGACCCAGGAAGTTTTGGGAGATTTTCAGAGACACTCGGCCGGAATCTGACATCTAAACTGCGTCAGTTTTGCAACTGTGTGCACGCTACACTTGTATGCCTTATCACTAAAACAATGTTGCAGCTGAAAATCACAAAGATTCATGATTTGGATGTCTTAATCAAATTTATAGTGTCCTTTCCACAACACTTTCATGTCACTTGATCCTGTTTTGAAAATTTCCGGGGCATTTATATTTACGGTATTCTTTTTAAAGTGCACAGATTTGTGGCAATTTCTGCATTGTTTTCCTTTGAGTTTTATTCTTGTCATCTGTAACCAACTTTACCAATAGCAAGGACATTTTTAACTCTCGTACCATTTGTAGTTTCCACTTAAGATGCTCAGTGTATCACATCAAGCTTGTTGATTAAAAGGAATGGGAAGACGATCTTGGGCATCTCAGTTTTGTATTTCTTTAATTTCAGTCAAAGCTTGACTACTTACCTACTTAGTACCAATGTTGATAGCGGTGCTCAGAGCTTTTTGCCCAATTGACTGCATTGGAAAATCGCAGGCTCTTTCCATTATTAATGTACAACTTAATACTGTGTTGAAAAAAATTGTACAATCTATATGACAGTTAATGGTTGAATTGTTTCTGCCTGTTACCCCTGCAAAGACTAGTTGACTATTTGGGAAGGTAAGCATCTAAGGGCTTGATAGCTCAAATGGTAAGCGCTGGTATATGGTACGCAAAAGCAGAGGCCGAGGGTTCAGATCCTGGTGCAGTCGAAGTTTTCTTTGCCGTTTTGTTTTCAATTTGTTCAAAAGTTTACAGTCAATTTCTCATCGATTTGTTTATAATAATAGTACAAAATACTGCTCGTTCCAACAGTTTGATTGCATTTTGTGGTCTGCGTTGCCCGATTTGCTGCTACGGGAGGGAAACTGGCAGCTCGGGCAGGACTCGATCCTGCAACACGCGTTTTAAGTGCAGGCACCTCACCCACCGTCCATTCACAATGGCCTAGGTGGTCGGGTTTGACTGCAAGACAGCTTAGGTGGTCGTGTTTGACTGTGCAAGACAGCTGTTTACGTTCCTTCATCCATCGATCGGTAACGATCCTGATCTAATTAATGAAAGACTATCAGTGATAGGGAGCTGGATTATTTCGGCTATGCACCAATGTAGAAAAAAAAGTAGCATAATATTATACCAGGGACTGTGGAAGGTCGTCGTGGTAAACGACGTCCAATAACAATATGGACAGTGGACAACAAATCATAGGTTTGGAGATACATGTACAATGAGAGCGGTCACAAACCTGGTTTGATAGGGAAGCATGGCGGACTATCATCATATAGACCTCAGCAGTGCATCTGTGCAATAGCTAACCGACCACAGAATGAATAAACCAATGTATCGACTTCCAATATCAATGTGCAATCAACCCTCACTTTCCGAAATCGTAGACCCTGACATGCTTTACCAAGGGAGCCACGATATTTCCGTCATTTAAATTATGTAGATAAGTATATTGCCCTAATACTAGTAAAGAAGCTATAGTGCTAGTACAGTAGTAGTGTATTACTTGATTAGCATTTTGCTAACCTCCTAAAGTCACTGTGCAAACAGACGTATCGGTTGTCTTTAGCGCCATTTTTCTCCATATTCAAACCCAAATTGGAATGTAAAACTCATTTCCAGTTAGACAACCCTTGCACGACTGATATACATCGTTAATCATAATAATACTGAAAAGGAGCTGACTAGTAACTATATTCCAAACTGCTTGTAATTACTGACTAAATGACCTACAAATTTCACCAAAATAATGTAGGTACCCAGCAAAGCCTTTCTCAAAGGCAAAACTAGTAAATCTGCCATTAAGAAAAATCCCGTTATGACCGAAACGCCAGAAACTCAAACAAATACTCGAAAAACATCATAAAAAGGGACACTTCACATGCACCCTCTTTGCTCTAGGATATGTTCCGTCGGCTTCGGAGAAAGAAAAACAGTTCGTCGAAACACGAAATAGCGCCACCCCTTGCCATGGAGCCATCTGCAGACACACCCCCACTTGCCCATGTGCATGTACATGTACAGTGCATGTACATGTACATGCACATGTACACCTCCAGCCAGACACACGTGCATGTACTGTACACGTGCACATGCACATGTACATGTACATGTACATGCACCATGCACATACACATGCACATGTGCATGTGCACATGTAGACATGCACATGCACATGCACTTGTAATTGTATGTACTGTGTACATGTAAATGTACATGCACATATGCATGTGCACATGAACATGTACATGTACATGTACATGACATACACATGCACATGTACATGTTCATGTGCACATGCACTTGCAAACACACGTGTACGCCCCCGGCCCGTGGGGGTGCGCACAGGTGCCTTGTATCATATAGTAAGACCATGGAGCAGACGCACATAGCATGTACTGTACATGTACATGTACATGTACATGTGCTGGCAGATCACCGGCCACATGGGTCGGATGTTCACTGTGAACGTACAGCTCAGAGGCAGCTCATAAATACTTTCCGCGGCCCATGAGGAGGGAGTTAGGCTTACAGCTCGCCATCCGTAAATGACATTTTGTTTACACATTCTGTTGTCTGCTACTGCTACAGTGCTAGCACTATAGGCACGGTCTGCTACTGCTAGCTGTCTGCCGTGCCTGTTGCATCTTTCCAGTGTCAGGGTAAGTGTTTTTGTGGTTCGAATTCACCAACCTCGGATTGTCAAGAGGGGTTGATTCATGGAGATTCGAGCGGCATGGGGTTCGAGGAAGACCTCCATCGTCCGTGGTTCGATGATGATGGGGCGCCTGGGCGTCCGTCAATCGTGCCCATGCCCAGCAGACGACGAGATGGTCCCGTTAGGCCGTCACTATTGGCCCGGAATTAGCTCGGTTCCCTCTCGGCATCTGACCAGTAACTGGCAGTACCAGAAACCATGGGGGAATAAGAACTTATTCCTCCATGCAGAAACAGAGAGGACCGTTAATGTGAGCCATGTTTAGCTGGGTTAACGACAAAATAACGTCGAACTTTTTTTCTTTTTCTTTTTTAAGGAAAATTTAATCATGCGCGATTTGCCTCCCACCTCCGTTACTAATTCGTGTCTGGTTTGTTTTTCCCTTGTCAACATGGAAATCTCGTCATAATGACTGCTCTAGGCAGCGTCGTTTTGCCGATTTTGTTGACAGCAGAGAAAGTGTCGATTCTTACACGCGTTTTTAGCTGTTTGCCTGCAGTCTTAAAAAACGCGTGAAATTAGATTCGTTTTTCTTGATTTTTTTTTAAAATTCAGATGGCCTACCTTTTCTTTCAATTTGAGCCTCGTGCGAATCTAACATTAAAACTAATTATTGTGTATATAAAATTCTGAAATTAACTTACATTTTAAAATTCTGCTTAATTTGAGCAAGAGCTATGAAATCTGTTTGTATATTTATACAGCAGTTCATGGTTAAAATTTCTGACTGGCACTTAGTCCTAGTCCTATCCTACCGTGGGCTGGCCTGAGGCCTGAGGGCTGGCCTAGCTCAGATGTTAGGGCACTGATATGCAAACCCAGAGGTCTCTGGTTCAAGTCCCCATCCAGTCAAATGTTCTTTGCCATTTTTTCAAACAGTTTGGTATTCATTTGTTTGTTTTAATTGTAGTTTGTGTATGTATTGTCCAGTATCTTCTGTGTGTATGTGGGCTCTTTTTAGTGAGTGTTTGTTACAATTTCTAAACATTAAATATTTTATATACATACACTACCGGGTCTATTTTGTATCAATAATTGATTGGAAACTGCTTTTTAATAATAATTATGCACCATCATTAGCAGGTGTGTACATGTACATGTGTACATTGATGTGGTGTAAGTCATTATTTTTTGCTTGAATATCTAGATTATCTGGGTTTTTCCTTTTCATCAGACTAAAACTTTTTTTAGAGATATTTTGTTCTTGCATTTTGTGATGAACAGCAGAACCCCGCATTTTTTGACAATTATAACTTCTTCTTGTTTCTGTGCTAACCCTTACCAATGAAGTAATTTATTTGGCTGAAAAAATACGTTTTCAGATTTATACCAATTCATTTGTCAAAGGATTATTCAGTAAATTTCACCCAGTATATAGTACAGTACATCTCTTTTCTTATCAATTTCAACACAATTCAGTCCAAAGATTGTACCCACAAATTATTACTATTAGTTGTCTTAAATATATGTTGAGAGCCTGACTCTTCAAACCTCGGATGGCCATTGTCAAAGGGTACAAAAAGTGAGTGTCCCCCTAGATTTGTGAAATTTGTCTAGGCCCCTATTTTTGGTCATTATGTGGGGGGAAACAGGGGAACAATAATGGTTTTCTTTCAGTTTTCAGTTTTCAGAATAAACCCTCTTTATTCTATTATAAGTAGAACTTTGTTTTTCCCTTCGGAATGACAATTATCCAAATTGCTGTGTATCAGTGGACCCATTACTGAAAATGAGCCCCACGATACTACCCTCCTCCATTTGTCTTTGTAATTTGAAGACCCAGTTTCCTTTTGATAGGTGTTCCATGGCATTTCATGCACTTTGCTTGATTAGGGAGCTACAATTTTGGAATAGATAAAAAGGGAAGAAGAGAATCTAAAACAATACCACAGCTTCTTGTTTATTTTGCTAAATAATGATAATAACAATAAAAAAAGATTTTCAAATGAGAAATTATACTTAATTTTATGCAAAATGTAAGTTGCATATGTGTAAATTACCATGCCAACATAATTATCATAATTTCCGAAAAGACCCTTTTTTCCCCCTTCTTTTGTACAATACTGTAATCTCATCTGCCTGGCGTCTGTCCGTTCCATTCTTCAGACTGCTGTCCAATTTACGTCTCTGTTTGCTTTAGATTGAATCAAATGCTGGAGATTGACAGGACGGAAAAAAAGAAGAAGAAAAAAACGAGGGGAAATTAATCATGGCAGAGCAATCTGCATCTTTTCAGGCCTTAGCTTGGATAAATAATTACTTCCTGCCTGCCTTCCGTTGTCTACAATTGTCGCAGCCCCGACGATTAAATTCCTCTGTTTTGAGTGGCCGAGGGAGGAGGGGAGGGGGAGGGGGAGGGGGAGGGGGGTGGTGGTGGATGGAGTGATCAGTCCACAGGCGTTCAAAGCAGCACAGTCTGTTCGCGATCAATTGAGATGCTTAAGAGATTCACAGAGTTGTTAAACAAAGATTAAGAGGGAGGGTGTTGTTCAGTGCAGGCTGGGGCAATTTGCAGGAATTATAGGATGGCATTGCATTTCATGCGCCATGCAAATGAACCCTCTCTTTTGCAGGGTCCTGCAAGCTTACATTATGCAGCCTGTCAGTGTTTTTCATTCTCTTCTTATTTTTTACATTTTCTCACAACTCACGGCAGCACCACAAGGGCTGTCTACATCCGATGTGAAGATCTTGCCCCACCCCACCCCTTATCAATATCAGGTGGCATTATCAATGTTAGGATCTTATCAGTTGAGTTGCTACAGTATGCTTTACATTTTGTATTTTTTTTGTCTGTGCGCTTGTGGGTATTAAACCCCCTTGTTGTTTAATCTTCATTTTGATTTGTTTCAGCCATTTGAGTAGGGTAGTTCAATAGTTTAAGTAGCTAAGAATGACGTGTCTAGAATAGGGATTTGAAGCCGGCCCAATTTCATAGACATGTACAGGCACGCAAATTTGACCACTGGAGGCTCTAAAATTCCATGAATTTTTCTCTCTGTATGAAAATCGTACGTGAGTGGCTCATAGGTAATTGTAGGTTGTTTTTACCACCCAATCCCCTTTAAGCGTGAAAATCTGCTAAGCGGGAAAAGTCTTCCTTATGTATTAGCAGGATTGCAAACTGCCCTGCAATTTGATATCCATTGCTTTTGAGTTGTATTGCACTCTTCTTTGCTAATGCTTAGCATGAAACATTGGTGAAGTTTGGATATATGCATTGCAAGGGGATCCTGTGGCTCTTGATATTTTGAAATTGGACCCTGGTCTCTGGCCTGCCACCTGATGAGCTATCCAGGCCTAAGGTGGATGGTCTTCCTAAGACGTCAACCATCATTACTTGGGTGGGGTGGGGTTGGGGGTCAGGGGTCAGATCATCAGACTCCCATTTTCATTCAGATCCAAAACGGCAGTTAATCCTCAACCTGATTACCTGAAGTTTGGGGTTCACACAAAGGGGAATGTCCACAGCTTTTTAAATGTAGCATTCAAACTAACAAAGGAAATGATATATCTGGGTGTGAAATTCTAAACAATTTAAGACATAATTTGTAGTGTGACAAATTTTGAATATCATTTTGATGAGTGTTTGCCATTTCCTGACGTGCAGCTGGCATTGTATGCACGGTACTTAGGTCAATTGTCTGTGTGTAAGATATAAACAGTGAAGTTGGGAAGGATTACTTTTGAAGGATTACTTTACTCCTGGCTTTCCACAGTGCAGATGCCTCTTTTAGGTCGGATAAATTCCCCAACTCATCACTTTACCAACATTGATCTCTTCCAGAGAATACTTATGAAATCAGTTTCCAATTGGCCTACATCATTTCTTGGCACTCTCCAAATTTGATTGTGACCGAGTATTGTATTGCTCCATACGAGTGTGAATTTGCACGAAATATTCTTCCTGATGTGAATTTACTCAAAATATCTCAAATTAATGACCACGACAAAGTAATTGGCAAACTGCCCATCACTGACCCAAATGACCGAAATGCGAATCTCAAAATATTCGGGGGCATACAAAGGCGCGCCTTAGAGTGGTCCCAGTTGGATCTAAGCGCCAGGCCCTCTGAATGTATGAGACAAAACAATCTCGGCCGACAAACAGTTATCAGTGTGAACAGACCTATAGGTGCATAATTATGATCAGAGCAATGTCGTGAGTGCCGCTGAAAAGTCAAAGGACAACACTGGCCGTGGTGCTGGAATCACGGCCTCTCCAGTCTGCCTTTAATCACTGCTCCCAGAGAATTAATTATGATACTCATCTCCATGTAATGATACCTGGGCGCAGGACTTGCCCGTGGCATTGTGAGATCCTTCCCTGTCGTCCCTGTGAAAAATGACACATTGAAATGTCTCAACCCAAGTAAAATAAGGAAATGCCCTTTGCATCAGTACTGATCGCTTTGCTGGGTGTCTTTGCAGTGAATTCTGAATTAGTCGCACAATAAACAATAACGCTCTGACAGAACTGCCGTAGTCGCACAATAAGCAATAACGCTCTGACAGAACTGCCGTTATGTTACTTGTTTTAAAAATGGTTGTAAACTGCTAAATACCCACTTTAAAAATGACCAAATTTGCAAATGTCAAAAATGTGGAGGGCTAATTGATGTTTCGTTCCTAGCAGGACCTCTGAGAATCAGAGGACGGGGCTCAAATCCTGGTCCAGGCAAATTGTTTTGTCACACTCATTCAACCTCCAATCTTTGCTACAATTAAAAAAAAAACTTGCCATCATGAGGTACATGTAAAGTTGGCATGGCGGCCGTATACGTACTGATTAGAATTTCACACTGAAGCAGCTGTATGGAATTGGCCCCTGGACACTTATCAAGAATCACTTTAACCCCTCTCCCCCTCCTACACCTATCAGACTTCTATCTCTCTTTCCTATCTCCTTGTGCAACGCTGTTGCTGAGTCAGAACATGTCCATGGCCATGGGTAGATTTGTATGCACCTGGCTGAGCAGAGAAGTAGACAGATCTGTCTTTACTACCCCCCCCTCCCCCCCCCAGGTAGCCCTGCCACTGTTTGTGTTTGCATAGCACCCTGCGTTTCTTCTATCAATAGCCTCCATTCCTGCTCTCCCTCGGGAGCCAATTTCCATAGAACCGCCCATGTGCCTCTTTGCTCAAAAATGAAAAAAAAAGTCTCGCATGTCTTTAACTGTTCAGAAAATAAGTAGGCCCTACAGTACAGTTTTGGGGTTTTTTTTTTAAAGGAACTTCAGTCTTAGGGTTAAAACAATCAGGTTGCAATATTTCAGACATGATAGACAAATCAAACACAATAAGCATCCTTTATTATCTATTTATTTATTTATTTCAACCAAATCCAACAGTGAACAAATCGGCAATTATACATGTAGGATGGCAGTAACTGATAATTTATATTCTGTTCAAATTACCGGTAATCACAAATGAATATTGCGTGAATCTATATAATGGAAACTTTATACAATGAAAAATCTTGAAGCTGGCAGGTAAGGATTAATAAAGAGAAATGGATGATCATGGAAAGGAGACTAAAGGAGAGTTGGAAGAGACAAGTGGAAACGCACAAGACACAAAAGAATGAACAGTCACTACTGAGAGACACAGAAGGAGAAACACAAGGTTTTAAGGAGTGAGACATAACTTGATGAACTAACAGCTGGGAGGGTACGTAACAGGGAACAAATATTTAAAAGATAAATAGTGGGCCCGACGTTTCGATCCTAGCAGGACCTTTCTCAAAGGCAGAGAGCCTACCAGAGCCTCACTCTGCCTTTGAGAAAGGTCCTGCTAGGATCAAAATGTCAGGCCCACTAAATTTTGAGATTTGCATTTATGCAGTTTGCAACATTTTTGTATATCACTAAAAAGATAAATAGATAAATTAAAGCAAACATTCTCAGATAAAGCACGGGCTGTATTTGCTGCAATCGCACTGAACATCTGGGTTTGAAAATTTTCTGTGAAATATAGGCTAAGGAGCCATTTTTGTTTTAACCGAGGGAGACAAATTTCCATGGTTAGCAGGATTCTCGCTCAAGCAGATCCAATGATATTGTGTCCTGCAGTCGATTTCATCAAACCCATCGTAACTTACGATCAATCGCAAGACAATCAGCAATGCGCAGAAACCACGGCCCATCACAAAATTGCGACGGGTTATCCATCGTAAAATGAGTTACGAACGATGCATCGTAAGGCTTTGTGAAATCCATCCCAGGTCTTCTTGGGAAGGAGGGAGGGGGAGAGGGGAGAGAGAGTCTGTCATCTTCTGAAACCGATTCTCTCGCTCGTTCTTCAGAGATGGCAGGGTTGGGGACTTGATGATAATGCGACGGCACCTTCTTTTTTCCCTTTCGTCCTAGCGCAAGAGATGCCATTAGGTCCTTGAGACAACAGCACTGGCCAGAGTCTGAGGCTGGAGAGAGAGAGTGGGCATGGCCATGACCCAGTCCAGGAAGGCAAAAGTGATTAGTGGCACTGTTTGGAGACCCGCAAGGCAAATTGCTGGGGAGGGAGGGGAATATGAAAGGCTCTTCTGAACTTGTCCCTTTTTGCGGCTGCCATTAACGCTGCTGCACCAAACCTTGGCACAGTTTCTGCACAATAAAAGCTCCCCCCCCCCCTGTGGTCTCTTGAACTGTGCTGATGCTTCAAGTAGAAATCAAATTCAGTTGGCAGGGATTGGAAGCTGAGGGACAGGGGGGATCTATAGTCAATGGAGAGTTATAACCTCTCTCTGCTGTCTGCATTGTGTGTGATTTGTTTGGAAAATGGAGCGGCAATTTGTTTTTCATTCTTGTATGTTATCATTTCCCATCCTCATTGTCCTTTAATAAGAAAAAAATGGATACAGCAGAATTGATACAGCATCCCCTCATGAGGAGGAACCATTTTGGATGATAGCTTCCACCACACTCAATGGAAATTTTATGTGCAAGTGAATTCATTTGGCGAAAAATTTCCCATGCAGCACTACAACAAAACTCACCTTTTTTTAGTGATAAAAATCTGTTGTTAACTGGTCACTTACTCATAATTGTGAACAGAAAAATTGTGAACCTGAAAGATTTTGAGGGCATGACCTGTCAATTCTGACATGACCTTTCCGAAAGGCAGAATTCTGCCTTCGAGAAAGGTCATTCTTGGATCGAAAAAAAAAAAAACAATTAAATTCTGTACCATGCAAACTATCACATTGTAGGTGCACTTTTTGTTAATTTCAAAATGAATGAAATGCTTATAATTCAATTTGTGATAGGATTTTTGAGTTTGCAGTACCGACCATGTTAGCATTCTTTGTATTTCACCAATGTTTATACCTTGCTTTATTAGTAAAGGTGAGGAGATTGGGAGCATTGAGTTTATCGTATGGACTCTTCAAGTCTGAGCCTAGGTCTAAGGTGGATAATGTTTGAAGGTTTGTTGATGAAATCACAATGAGGAGAGTTTGCGGTGACACTATTTGTATAAGTTATCTCTTTTGAGAAGGAGTATGGCTCTGAAAAAAACACCAGGAGAGCCGGTAACTCCTGCATGAAGTGGTTGCAGCTGTACGGCTTTGCCTACAGCTGCAGTTGGCAACTGTTCACCTCCCTGCACTGACGTAGATTAAAGCTATATAGGCATGGTAGTATCCTTAGCCACAGCCAAAGAGCTTGATTCTCTTTCAAGTTTGTCGTATGGAGGGTCTCTGTGTCTGTCAAAAAGCTGCACATTGTTTCCCGATGAGTGTTAAAATTGGTAAATATAATGTACTGAGTCTGTAGAGATCATGAGAATGGATAGATAGAAGCTTAAGAGGTCTACTCCCAGTTTCAATGGAGCGAAATGGGCCAGGAGAGAGAGAGACAATGTGAAATGGGCCATCAAATAGACTCCTGCCGCGATAACTGGATAATAATGGAGAAAAAAAACCCCCCACACCCAGAAACGTCGACCATCTTGACCCCGCTCTTCCGCTGAAAATGGTCCAATTATTTTGCCTTAATTCACTCCACTTGGAGCTCAAGCAAGTCACCTTGTCAAATTGTCCTTGCGTTTTTGCCGCTCGCTTGTGACAAATGGTGGCCGAACGTAATGCAATTAGTCTGCATAGAGAGCTGAATGAGATAAAACGAGAAAAGAAAAAGGGATATAACCGAGACCACAATTCTGAACAAAATGGTGCTACAATGGGGGCACACCTTGTGCAGGATATTTTGCCAAAGAGCAATTCTCGTATGATTTTTGTTCCCCCTAGCAATACAGCAGAAATATTTTTTAATCGTAAAAAAAAGTATGAGGGCCTGACGCTTCAGTCGTAGCATGACATTTTTTCTGAAATAGATTTTAACCTGAAGGCAACAACTATTCTCTCATAAACAAAGATTGGTCGGCAAAGACTAGTTGGGAAGGCCACCATCTAAGGGCTGGATAGCTCAGATGGGAGAGTGTTAGTACATTGATCCAGAGGTCTCGGTCCAGTCAAACATTTCTTTGCCAATTTTTTTCAAAGTCAGTTGCCAGTCAGTTTTTCCTTGGTTTGTGTGACACTCATGAACAAGTTAGGTTTATGGATGCTCCATCCATGTGGTTTGTCTCATAATTATAAAGCTTAAAATTAAGTGGGCCTGACGTTTCGATCCTAGCAGGACCTTTCGCAAAGGCAGAGTGACAAGGACAAAACAGATACATGTACACGAAGGAAGGGGGAAGAGAGTGAATAGGACAAAGATGAGAAACAAAGGACAAAGTGTAAAGCTGGTAGGGAGAGATCAAAGGGAAGGGCAAGGTGTAGGGTAGGGATTACTCCTCTTTAAGATTTGCATTTGGGTAATTTTAGTCAGTAAGCAGTTTGCAACATTTTTGTATATCACTCAAATTTATAAAGCGCTAATAACACAGTTTCAGAGCGCTGTACAGTAAAAAAAGCACTAATATTAAACCACTTAAGCCGCGTTTCCACTGGACTAAAATTTAACCGAGACGATGGTTAAATTTCTAATGGTCAAATTTGACCGTCGTTCCCACTTGGACTTTTGAGTCAGTCAAATTTAACCGAGACGATGGTTTAAGTAACCGAGCTGGCAATATAACGGCTCATGAAGGTCTAGTGTCAGCCGGATACACAATGTACGTGTGTACATTTAGGCGTGCAACATGAAGCAGACGCTGTGCACAGTGCATGTACGTGTTACGTCATAGGCCGGATGTGGTTTTTTACCGAGTCGCATTTAACCGAGTGGTGTGTTTCCACTGGACTAATCAGCTCGGTTAAACTTACCTGGTCACTTTTACTGGGCAGAGGTTGCTCGGTAAAAGTAACCATTGGACTCGGTTAAAGTAACCGAGAGAAATTTAACTGGGCCGTTTCCACTGGACTTATTTTGGTCAAAGTAACCATCGTCTCGGTTACTTTAACCAAAATAAGTCCAGTGGAAACGCGGCTTTAAAATGTGCTTAAAACAAGAAGAGATCTGGCTTGGAAAAGAACCAGTGAGGGACACTGCATGAATCAGCCAGGATGCATCCTCAGCAGGACGCATGCACAAAACCTCACATGTAACTGACTACATCCACCGTGCAAAGTTTCAAATCTTATACTCCGTCCTCCCTTAGATAGGCTACATAATGAAAAGCTAATAAATGCTCACAAAAAATGCTTACAAGACCCAGGGTGGATTTCACAAAGCCTTACGATGCATCGTAACTCAACTTACGATGGATAACCCATCGTAAGATGTGATAGAGCCGCATGGTTTCTGTGCATCACTCATTGTCTTGCGATTGATTGTAAGTTGCGATGGGTTTGGTGAAATCGACTGCTGAACCTTCAAAGCACCTCAACTGTGCTTGTTCTCTAAAAGGTTTTTGGGCTGTAAAATAGGCACAAATTGGCCTACTGTACGTATATATATGCAACCCGGGTTCAATACATGGGGATTCACAATAGTGCATCCTTAAGAGTTTGCAATGCATTGGCGGATTGCAATTGGCCTTCGGGTTGCAAACTCTTGAGGGCGCACTATTGTGAATCACCCGTATTTTGCAAGGCCTTGGGATCCATCATAGTTGTAGTGGGTTGTATCCTCACAGTGCATCACTCATTGTCTTATGATGTATGATGCTGTATTAATGAGTTTAGTGAAATCAACCTCCAGTGCAATGATGATTGGGAGTGCCACGCAAGGCTAGCCATGGCAGAATGTTTCCCCCCCCCCCATATGTTTAAATACTCATTTCACTCGTTCATGCCCATAACTAAGTCTTTCATTTGCATTCGGAACTAATTGGGTTTTCCCCCTTCAACAGACGGCTCATTGGGTATCCTGTGTGCCTCAAAACAGAGTGTTTGGGTTCAGAAACACTATTCAGACATAAAATTATCATCAATTTGAGATGTGGACTGAAATCTATCCTCATAGGCAGTTTCTATATCAGTATAAGATGCAGTTCTAATCAATTTATACAAAAGCCATTTGCGTGTACAGAGGCATGGGCCTCTACATTGTTTAGATGTATAATGTGTTTGGGCCAGTCAGGTCAGAATGTGCAGCTTGCAGCATCGTTTGTATTACCGTACTTCATTTGTACGTTGTATATTATTTCATGGACAACTGGTGCAACTTCTGATGCAACTGAACTATGGACATGTCTGGGACCCATTCAAAAGAGGCTCACGTGATATGCACCACCTCATTAATACACCTAGAGGCTCCTTCAAAAGGTTTTTTGAGACCAAATCAACATATCAATATGAGTTGCTTATTAAAGGGATAACACAACATTGGTTGAGGTCAAAGAATAGCATCCATACATTGTCTGATCCAACATTTGCATGAAAAAGCACACTTGTGAACATTTCAGCTCAATCCGCCAACTGAGTCTCGAGAAAATTGTGAAAAACCGCTTCATTTGTTTCGTGAAAAGGCAGCATTCAATGCCTTACTGTTCCAAAAAATAGTTTAGATCTCGGTGAGACGTAAACGATTTATTTTACTCTTTTCTCCCAAAATACAGCATTTTAGGCAGAAATATTTCAGTGCGAGGTTTCTACTATAACCATCTTCAAAGTTTCATGTAAATCTGTGACCATTTCTGTTTTTCGATATAGCCAATGTTGTGTAGGGGCTTTAAAAACAACACCATTAATGCAAGAACAATCATGATACTAAACATTTAATTTTTTTTATCCCAATGGGATTTGTGTAAGCATTTGGACATGGTGTATACTCCATTCGTTCTACATGTGATCCTCTACAATACCCCCCCCCCCTCCAGTATCTCTGTAATTCCTCCTCCATCATCCACGGGTCCTTCACAGTCTCAGCCTCCAAAGCCC
Organism: Luidia sarsii; assembly: GCA_949987565.1. Lineage (NCBI taxonomy): Eukaryota > Metazoa > Echinodermata > Asteroidea > Paxillosida > Luidiidae > Luidia > Luidia sarsii. Next base: position 13,635,750 of record OX465108.1, on the reverse strand, counting down.
CTTCAATCTTCTCCGTTGCCCCATCCTCCCAGACACTTCCCTTTATTGCTTATTCCCTAATTTGCTTTGGTGTCAATGCAATTCCGCCCAATTGTGAATTCCCAGGAGTTCACTCATGACAGCGGCCACTGCAATCCGGTCACCAGTCCGTGCAGACGCATGCCGCTGCTGTGGCCTCACACTCAGCAGCGATAGGAGTCTGTGTTTTCAAATTTATGCAGGATCACGCAACAAGGTTTCCACCTACTAACATTCCCCAACCTCACAAAATCCAACACCAGGTTTTGTTGGAATTTGTTGGATTAGGTACTCCAAGGATAGAATACTGCTGAGCACTGAATTTTGTTGGAGTTTGTTGGATTAGGTACCAATGGCCCAGAGAGACAGTGTTGGAGTTTATTGGGTTAGGTACCAATGGTCAGTACAATGCCACACACTCCAACACCTGACCAGAAAATGACCAAGAGCTCGTGGGTAAACTCACCCACGAAAGCAGTGTCAGTACACTCCCACACACTCCCAACACCTGACCAGAAAATGACCAGCAGCTTGTGAGTTAAGTAAACTCACCCACGGAAGCAGTGTAGTGCACTGCTACACACTCCAACACCTGACCAGAACATGCCATAGCAGACACATTGTGGCATTTTGTTGGGTTGGGGACAAACCCCCTGTAGTCATGCAGCAATGCATAATACACATCTGTACCCAACCTAACAAAATCCAACATGTGCAGACTGTTGGATTCTGTGAGGTTGGGTACTAATGGGTTCCTAATTTCTGCCCAAATGTTGGATTTTGTTGAGTTAGGTATGCTTCCTAGTGAAAGAGCCTAGGGGATTAGGCATTCAAATTTGTCACCCTTACCTTGGCAGACAAGGGGCGATTATCGCAAATGCCATAATCAATCGCTAACTCTGAAAACCATCACAACTTTAATAGCGATCAGTGTACCGTTTCAGACTTAGCGATCGATTTTGGCGTTTGTGACGATTGCAAACCTTTAGTGAAATCAGCCCCAGGGCCCAATTTCATAGAGCCGCTTAAGCGTGGAAATCTGCAATACAGTAAAAGTCTTTCTTATCTACACAGGATTACAAACCCCACTGTACGTGATGTGATGTCAGTCACTTTTGACATGTATTCCACTCTTCTTTACTTAGCATGAAACAATAGTGGAGTCTGTGTTATGATATGTAAATCATGAACTACCGGTACACTTAATTGGCAATGGCAAATAAAAATCATGTGCAAACATGGCAGCCCAAATGTAGAACCCCCCAACTTTCCTTATTGCCGATCCAGGAGCCCCATTGTATAACATGGTGGCAGCTGCATTGTATAACAGTCTAGGTTGGCAAGGTGATCCTACATGAATGATGACTTTTTGTGCATGTATGCAAATGTTGACACTTAAGCAGCTCTGTCATATTGGCCCCAGGCTAGGGATGTATTTGGGGGTTCATAGCTAAGCATTAGGTTGGCTGTTTCTGTTTTTCTTTTTGGATTTTTGCTGTGGACACTGATTCATGCACTCCATCATCCAGTGTAACTCTGTGCAATGTGTAACTCTAACTAAAGTGCCAGTGACTAATGGTCATTACTGTCAATGTGCATCCACAATGTGCCTGTTTTGATTCTTAGATCCATTCCTAAGACTTAGCTTGTATAATTTAGAGGCGATGATGACTTGTGTACCAAAATACTGACTTTATCCACCCCCTTCCTTTTTTCTTTCTGGAGAGACTAAGGGTGCATAAAATGGTGGTTTTCTGAAGGCAATCACGGTGCACCAAAGTGGTTCCTTTCTTCTGATAAACCATCAGAAGAAGTCAATTTACATGTTGAATTGTACAACAAGCACCAATTTAAATCTGAGTGATGCACTGCAAACTGCTTCCGGACTAAAGTGACCTACATGACAAATCTGAAAAACCAATCACAATTACTTGATATTGTAATATTTGTCAGTTAGCGCTGTAGCAGCTAAAAAGAGCTTGCAAGACATTGTATTGCTTTGAACTTTGAACTCTTTGCCTCCAATCGAATGGTTCAAAATATCAGGTCCTCCTAATTTTGGCATTTTGGTAGGGTGAGCAGAAATCCTGCAAATATATACAGTAGACTGCGTCACCACAATGAAGTGGCATTTCATATAAAGGTCTCTTGGAGGATCATGTTAACATGACATTTAATGAATGTCGCTCAGCATTCTAGTCAGGTTACTACAGTGCGTACCATTGAACAAAATTAGAGATAGCATCATTTTAACTGTCATGTTTTAAGTCTCACACCTGTAAATGTGTTCTTGTCCCGTCTGTCCCGTCCGTCCCCTTGTTGTCGGTCTGTCCCCTAGGTCAGGGAACAAAAGCTCTTGCTTCACCCTATACCTAAATGTTGCCAACTTGTACTAAATTATTAATTACGTTTCTGCATTGGTAATTCTATACTATCTTTTATAACATGATTGTATTGTATTGCATTGTATTAATTCACAGTGCATTTCGTAAACGAGTTGCAGCATTGAAATAAATGTCCAAGTAATAATAGTATTAAAGTCACTTATGGTCCAATTCACAGCCACGACAACAAAACAACCCACACCCACCCAAAAAGTGACACCATCATCCTTTACATCTTCGTTGCACCCCCTCAAGTCCTATATGCTTCACGTCCATCCCTTTCCCCTCCTGTCTCCTCCCTCCAAAATATGTCTTTAATGTCCCCACTGTCCCTCTGCCTTTGAGAAGGGTCCTGCTAGGATCGAAACGTCAGGCCCACTAACTTTCAAGATTTGCATTTTGGTAATTTTAGTCAGTAAGCAGTTTGCAACATTTTTGTATATCCCCACTGATTAAATGGATGCATCGATAGCACGGCGCATGCTGTTCCAAATCCGGTGGGGCTACTCTTACTTTGTTTTGGATGCTATCACCAATAGCTCACAGGGGGTCCCGCCGTGCGTGGTTCAGCCGCGGTGTGGTGTTTGCGGTACTTGTCATTTTAGTTCTTTTTGGGGGTGGCAAAAAGAGACCAGGGGTGGATTTCACAAAGCCTTGTGATGCATTGTAACTCATTGGATAACTCATCGCCGTATGGTTTCTGTGCATCGCTCACTATCTAGCAGTTGATTGTAAGTTGCAATGAGTTTGGTGAAATCGTCACATCAGGGCCAAATTCTTGGAGCCGCTAAACCACTTCCTGTTGGCCCATTACAAGCGCTCATAACTGCCATACAGGGCTTTTTAAACAGGAATGTAAGACTTCCGGAAATGGCGTGATTATTTTATTAATTTGTTTATCTTATGTCAAACAGGTATCTCAAACTGCTCATTTTTTTTCTGTTAAAATCCTAAAAACTGAAGGGCGCCTGCACCCCTGCCGTGAATCTCTCAGTCGCGTACACACTCACTCACAGTCGCATCTCATGGTCACGTAAGTGCTCTCTCGCAGTCGCACAATTTATTGGCCTTCAGTGATTTTCAGGAAATGACTTGATGTCGGTCACTTACATCCCTGTTTGAACAATGCATCATTTTCAAAACTTGCTAAACAATCAGGAACATTATATCTTTGAAAAAATATTGTAAGGGTATAATCATTTTGTGTACAAGTGAGTGCGTATAGTTTGAGGTGAAGATAGTGGGTGAAATTCCACTTCCTGACCGACGACCATTCGGCTGTGGGACATGCCAACACACAGTCTCCTGTTGCAGCGCGCTATCCCTTCGATCATCCACAGTAAAGGTCTCACAATAGCACAATTGTTGCCTCTATTTTATCTGGCAATTCACACAGCGACTCACATCAAAACAAGTCTTTGTCGTGCTTCGGATTGATTTGCTCTAGGCTGAAAAGAGTCTTTGTTTAAAACTTGAACAAATAGTGGTTCTCAGATTTGGAGGGCCCATCACATAGTAAAACCAGTGGTGCTCTGAATTCGGGATTGAAGTGGTTATAAGCATTTGCTTTAAGCATGAAAAAGCCTTGCTTGACAAAAGGTTATCTGTACACCCAAAGTGTCACATGCATTTTATACCCAAGACCTGAAAGCCAAATATCACATAAGTCATACACTATAAAATGAACTCCAAATGAAATACGGTCGTCAAATTTATTTTAACCAAGAATGGATTTTCCTGCTCAACCGGCTTTTTTGGGGGCTTGAGTAGCTCTGTGAAAACTTGGCTCAGAGAATTTCAAACAGCCCGCAGTCATTCAAGATGGGTTCCTTGGGAGTATGGATGTGAGTGCAGGAAGACAGTGGGCATGGTCACGCAAACATTATTGGCAATCTCCCTCCCGTTCTCCTCCACCGGTTTGCTTGGATAGCGTGGCCCGGACTCTTAAAGGCATTCCCCCCTTCTCCCTCTCCCTCTCCCCCCTCCCTCTATCCCTCTCTCTCTCTTTCTCAACATCCCCTTGGCATTTCCATTTTGTTCATCTGTCATCATCGTCACGACCACACGCGAAAGAGCACCTCACTATCGTAGCAGCCCATAGTGCGTCGATGTTTACTTTTGCTAGTGCTGGTTGAATTCATCAAGTTTATCAGCTACCGGTATTCTCGGTATTCTCCGGTCAGAGGCTCTCCAGATGAATTTGTCCTTGTTTAAAAAAAAAAATGTCAATCTGACTTTTGAACATAGCCCAATGATAAGATCAATTACAGTAGGCGCTAAGTGGTTAAGTACACATCATTTCTTAAGTCCCGGTAACAAAGTACAAAGTTTTATTGGTGTAAGATAATTCTACCAGACCCCTACATTATCACTATTAATGTCAATGCCTGCTTTCATTAGTCGCACTACATGCAGCTTCCCCAGCCCTGTGATTCATGTATCTCTTGAATGTCACACAGTTTTATACTGATGATAGGGGAATGTGGTCTGACCAGCTATACATGCAAGTGCTGCCTCTTTCATTCGACCCTTGGACATCTTTCCTTCTATGTCTGTGCTTCTCAATTCATTCTACGCATTTGTACATGTCATTCTGCATCTAAGCCTATTCCATTCATCATAATTGCATAATTATTACATTCTCCATATGTTCTATATGTCTACTGTAAGGTTTACGTCCTTCAATCTACCAATTTGCATCTTTCATTCTGATAGACTATGCCTGCAGCTTTTATTTCTTCCATTCTACATATTTGTATCTTCCATTCTACATATTTGTATCTTTATTTGTATCTTCCATTCTACATATTTGTATCTTCCATTTTACATATTTGTATCTTCCATTTTACATATTTGTATCTTCCATTCTACATATTTGTATCTTCCATTCTACATATGTGTATCTTCCATTCTACATATCTTCCATTCTACTGGTTAGCATGTTCTATATAATTGAATCTGTAGGCCCTACATCTTTTGTTCTGTGTCTGTTCTGTGTCTGCTGTTATCATGATGTATAGTCCATTCTTCATCAGTGCAACTTCCATTCTGCAGCCTTGCATTGTTCATGCTATAGGGTCACAACGTAAATTTTTTTTTTTAATTCTACAGTGTATTTTTATTTTTTCCTCATTGTATCTTTCATTCTTCATTATTGTATCTCTGATTATACATCATTGTATTATTCTACATTATTGTACACTGTATCTTTCATTCTAGGTTACATTTTTCATTCTACATCATTGCATCTTTCATTCTGCATCATTGCATCTTTCAAATGTTCTGCATCATTACATCTTTCATTCTATACATCGTTGTATCTTTCATTTTGTTTTACATTATTGTATCTTTCATTTTACATTATTGTGCCATTCATTCTATATCATTGCATCTTTAATCTATGGCATTGCATCTTTCATTTTGCATCATCACATCTTTCATTCTGCATCATTGTATCTTTCATTCTGCATCGTTGCATCTTTCATTCTGCATCATTGCATCTTTCATTCTGCATCATTGCATCTTTCATTCTGCATGTACATCATTGTATCTTTCATTCTACATGTAAATCTTTTTTTTTTCATTCTACGATCATTGCATCTTTCATTCTGCATTCATCACATCTTTCATTCTAACTGCTAAGCATCTCCATTCTACTGTTTAAATGCTGCAACCCTTTGCTGTCCCTGTTTGCCTCTATCTCCACCCAGCCCGTCTCCATCCCTTGTCCCACGCCCCTGTCAACGTCTGATTCATCAGTCTGATCTATCCAGCCTTTACCTATCCAGTGCACAGTGTAACCTATCCCAGATTGGTTACAGTACACGTGTGCTGGAGACAGCTCCCGTGACTCCGGGCTATTCTGTGGCTTTTTCAGGCCGCTTATCACAGTATCAGTGTCAAAGTGAAACAGAAAAAAAGAGAGGGATTTTGTGGCTGTTGGCAGGATTTGTTTCCGTTCCTGTAAATTTTAAAAGGGAAAGTCTCTGACCTGAAAGCCCATAAGGGCACCCCAGGGAACCAGCTATCAGTGCAACCCACCCACTCCCACCTATGCTGGCAACTGTAATGAACAACGCCACTTGATCCATTCAAATCAAAAGATCTGCCTTTTGGAGGTCTTTCAGTGTCGTTGGTTCTTTTCCCCCAGAGGATAATGGCAACTGAGACTTTCATAATCATCCAAGAGAATCTGTGCTTGCCTCGGCTTGAGAGGCAAACTGGAAGAGCTATCAAGGTGCCCCCCCCCCTATAATTTGAGAGTATAATTCTCTATGAATATATGTGAGGAAATTCCAGCGCGTTTCCATAGGCGTTAGTTACCGGTAGTTTCCTCCATCGCATCCAGAGATCCACAGGTGTGGTGCAACGCAGTGCATGCGAGGTGCCCATTCCTCCTGCACAGAAAAGTTATGGAGAACTTTAAACTAATTGGCAAAGCACACCCTGAAATTGCCGATGGGTTTCGTTCATTCGATTATGGAGTAGCACTTCAAAATAAAGAAACAATTAGACAAGTCGCACGTTCTAATGCAGGGGGGATGTATGGCACAGTGGTTTAGCAAAGGGTAGTTTTGCTAATATTGCCCGGGGAGTACATGGGCGAGACATAGGGCCTCGTGCTAGCCGGTCCTGATTTGATCAAGACATGGAAACATACTGTAAATTGCAGACTCTAGACAGACAGACAGACAAGCAAACTGACTTGGTGGGCCTGGGGTGTCGGCTAGGTGGGTAACCACTCTAATACAAAGAAATTCAAACAAGAAAACTGAAGCATATGGTGCAATTAATAGGGGTGCACGCAGGGTAATGCAGAGGTGAGAAATAATAATTTTGTGTCCTGCACGCTCGGAAGCATTCCTTGCCTTCGGAATGCAGTCGTGTGATGGAATTTCACAACAACAAAAAAGATGTCCTTCTTCGAAAGTGTTCCTTTCTCACGCCACCCGATCAGTTAACAAATGTGTCAGTTTATGCAGAAAGACTGTCACTCTGCCATGCTGTTCCAAGGCAAAGTGCATTTGCGTTCGGCACGGTGTCATCACTACAAACCTTTCTTCGTTCTGTCATATCTTGTTATTGTAAAGGCAGTTGGTCAGTCTGTGACGTTTGCCTTTTTTTTTTTTTTTCTGCCTTCCGTCTCCGTAAACTGGATGGATCTCCAACGTGAGCACTTCTTCATATAAACCACAGTGTCTTGCGGGGAGAGGGGAAGGGTGGGGGGGGGGGTCCATGCAGATGAAAGTGGTAGTCGTGACATGACGGTGGCTTCTCTAGTATCCAGTTGCATTTTGGACTCGGGGACTGCCTCTTACGATCCCGCGCTCATCAGGTTACGAGTATGATAATCATGTTGCCTCGGGAACAGAGTGATGACTTACTGTCTTTCAGGATGTTCTCTGAAGTGGCTCCTTCAGGAGGCAGGACTGACCCGCAGTTGGCTTTTTTTTCTCTCTTTTTGGCCTTGGCAGACCGTTGTCTAAGACCCTTGACCTCCATTTCTAAAGAAGCTATGCGGAAGGCCATCTTAGATATCTTTTGGGACATTTGTCCACACTACTTCTTTTTCTGTGATCGCCTTTTTCTTCCCTGGTTTGAGTCTTCAGAGTAAGTCGAACTGTCAAACGCAGGGGTGCATGTATGGCTATTTACGAAATGAAGGCTTATGCTCAGGCTTAGGCTTCGGTCATATTTCTCTTACCCATTTTAATGTCACGGGCATCTAGAAACAAGAGTTTGGCCCCAGTTTCTTGGTGAATACTTTGAACTACGTAAGCAAGCCAACAAACTGACAAATTCGGCGATAAACAACAGATCTGTACAGATTTGGCGCAGCGGAATCATATGGAATACCAAGGGGCAGAACATTCACCATAATCCAGGATTAGGGGCAGGATTTTCTAACAAGATGACTTTGCCCTTGAATGAAATGACAAGTCAAAATGTCACCAAAATCATTCAAAGGGAAGCTTTTGAGCTCCTGAGTACATGTATTTCACAAGCTGAGGTGGGCCCGTAACATAGTTTACTATTCATTTTGTCTGAGGTTGAGTTTCCCTTTAAACTCCTGCAGTCTTAGCCCTGACAATCGGCCTGACCACTGTGGGTCTGTTTCCAAAATGTCAGCTGGTGAACTGCACAGCCACACTTCAGTGCAGATTAGCATCAGACACATGCTGTTCTTCTGGAGAAGAAAAAAACCCTTCAGACCCAGGTTTTAAGATCCCTCTTGGGGGATGGTACACCAATTGTGACATCAGTCCCCACTGCCTCGTTTTTATCGCTGCTCCAAGGCTCCGAGAGAGAGATGTTGGATGTTCTTCACACCTCTACACAATCCTTAGATTTGGGGGTGGTGGTCTGGCTGGCTCCTTATCATCGGATCGCTGATGACAGATGTCCCCATATCGGTTGCTTGTGTAGCAGTTGGAGAAGCGAAAAGGTTTGCCTTCACTATTTACGGCAATCATAAGAGGAGGCCGTTGACCTCATTCAGATGACTTTCGGGCAGTAGTTCCTGTGCATTTTTACTATGCCATCGGAAAAGTCTTTCCATTACCATTTGCTCTGCCTTTGAGAAGATTCCTTTCTTTATACGCAGTGGCTGTTGTTACGGCAGACGTCCGTGTGGTTCCCTGACTTCACAGTACATGTATTTGTCAGGATGTTTAGCTCTTGGAACCAGACTATCAGCTAATAGACTGGTTCAACCAGCCTGCAATGCTGATGAAATACAATCAAGTCAGGGAACCACACGGACGACTGCCGTAACAACAGCCACTGCGTTCTTTATACTTTATACTTACTTACTTACTGCCCATTATATATGCCTTCTGGTATGTAGGGCAGCAACAAAAGCTCTCCACTCTTGTCTGTCTTGGGCCTTTCTTTTGGAGTGATCCCCAGAAAGGTCCTGCTAGGATCAAAATTTTGGCCCCCTGAAAATTTTAAGACAAGAAGTGATTTACATGCTCAGAAATACCAAATGACCTTGATAATTTTGTGGAAAAAAGAAAGGATGAAAATGTTGGAGGTCATTTTCTCCCCCAGACCTCTGATTTTGTCTTGCTCGTATAATTGCATCGTTGAAAATGTGCAGTAGATCTCAGGTACATGTATAGGCCAAGGCCAATGTTGGCTGGCAGTATTTCGCACTCCCCAAAGTGCACCTGTCTCCCACTGAAAGGAACCTTACAATTTCACGGATGCTACACTCAGTGCAAATCAATTGGGGCTGATATAGAGTACCCGGTTATGGGTGTAGGTAGGAGGTAGGGTCGGGGTAGGGAGCTAGCCTTACTTTTTGACATTCATGAACAGGCCCATTTAAAAGTACATTACACAATATGGTAATGAAATACCCAATTATGTGCACTGTCATGTAGCCAACACTATTTCAATTACATTCATGCACACTCCTATACAAAGTGCGTGTTACTCACCCACATGCATGAAGTAATCTTTGATACCGTAATTCCCAGAACCATGATGACTTCAGTTAAACTGGCTGGTGTGATGAGATCTGACTATTTACTGGTCATATGCACAATGCGGAATGATTGCGGAGACACTGTGTCCATTTTCGTTTGGCTGAAGAATGTGAATGGAGTGAATGCTGGCTCTTCTGAGAGCCACACTCCCCATCAACAGAGATTATAAACATGGTGTAGACCTATGTAAACTCTCTTCGTAGATGGTTAGACAAGTCCATAGCCTGCATGTAGGCTGATTGAAAAGCAGGATTTGCACTTGTGTTCCTCAATGGGGCCTTTTTCATAACCATGCCATGGTCTCAGGCTCAGGCTCGGGCTCGGCCTCGAGCTCGGCCTCGGCCTCAGGCTCCGGCTGGGGCTGGGGCTGGGGCTGGGGCTTGGGCTTGGGCTGGGGCTGGGGCTGGGGCTGGGGCTGGGGCTGGGGCTGGGGCTGGGGCTGGGGCTGGGGCTGTGGTTGGGGCTGGGGCTGGGGCTGGGGCTGGGGCTGGGGCTGGGGCTGGGACTGGGACTGGGGCTGGGGCTGGGGCTGGGGCTGGGGCTGGGGCTTGGGCTGGGGCTGGGGTTGGGGCTGGGGCTGGGGCTGGGGCTGGGGTTGGGGTTGGGGCTGGGGCTGGGGCTGGGGCTGGGGCTGGGGCTGGGGCTGGGGCTGGGGCTCGGGCTGGGGCTGGGGCTGGGGCTGGGGCTGGGGCTGGGGCTGGGGCTGGGGCTGGGGTTGGGGCTGGGGCTGGGGCTGGGGCTGGGGCTGGGGCTGGGGCTGGGGCTCGGGCTGGGGCTTGGCCTCGGGCTGGGGCTGGGGCTCGGGCTCGGGCTGGGGCTCGGGCTCGGGCTCGGGCTCGGGCTCGGGCTGGGGCTGGGGCTTGGCCTCGGGCTCGGGCTGGGGCTTGGGCTCGGGCTCGGGCTGGGGCTGGGGCTGGGGCTGGGGCTTAAGCTGGGGCTGGGGCTGGGGCTTAAGCTCGGGCTCGGGCTCAGGTTGGGGCTGGGGCTGGGGCTCGGGCTGGGGCTGGGGCTGGGGCTTGGGCTGGGGCTCGGGCTCGGGCTCGGGCTGGGGCTCGGGCTCGGGCTCGGGCTTGGGCTTGGGCTCAGGCTCAGAACAAGCTTTTGGACCTATTGTAGCTCAACCAAGACATCTTAAAGCAACTTCGATTTACAAATGGCAAGTGGTACATGTACATGTACATACAGTTGTTGGATGACTGAGCCTGTCACAGTGTTTCAAAAAGGTCTCTCAAATGTCACTCATCATTTGAAGTGACTTACATTGTGTACGTACATGGATCAGTCAGTCAATGAACCCATACAGATTTTACTTTAAAACAGACTTAGACCGTACACAGCTCTCTTGCTTTTTCTTGGGTTGTGGGAGGGTTTTCCCGCACAATCTTAACTGCAATTTGGACTGAAGGCTTTTCTTCTGAGATATTTCATTGCCTTATTATTGAGACTCCATAAGATGCAAGGAACATCTTTAAGAGTATACAGGGGCCCCTGTGTGTAGTGCAGACTGTTGTGCTTTTTGCATGCCATGTTAATTAATAAGCTGCATGACCTCCCACCCTCTCCGCACATAGATACAAATAAATAAAACCTAATCAATATTGCAGTCAGATGGATCAATGTGTGGTGCATATACACACCCCTAGTGCTCACACTGGTTGGGTGCAACACTGAATTACATGTACACCTTTACGTTCTAATGACAACTGGAGGTACATCTTCCCACCATGCAGCTCCTATCTTGGTTTTTATCTGAATTTTCTTTAAAGCGTGGGCACAAGAATAGCTGAAGAGTAGTGCAACACTGCAAATGAAGGAGATGTAAATGTAATTAACCATTGCGCAGTGTATTGATTGCCGTCATGACAAAACATACATGCATATCGGCCTTGTCTGATGATATGCATGTATAGACGCACTTTCATTAACCTATGTGTCTTACCAAGAGACTACTCGCTTTTCACAAGATGGACGCTGCTTTATGGGCAGCACATACTTGCCTCATAAGATGACTTGCCATCAGTTGCGTGACCATAATTATGCCTAAGCTAAGTTCTGTACTAAATGAAGATATAATTTCTAATTATGTAAGGGTTCTTACCTGCCATATAATTGGAATTATATGAGGCCGAGGAGGAGAGACTCACTCAGTATTATTGTCCCTGGTAATACGGTTTGCACCACCCTTTGAAGAAAATGGATCATTCCTTCATTCATAAAAATGCAAATTAGCTCCAGCAGGCTGGGCATAAAGCCCCCAGGAAACCACTGAAGCATGTCTTTGTTTCTTGTGCTACGGTTTAGCACGCACGTACATGTAAGTTCTGTACTAAATGAAGATATAACATGATTTTGTTTTTGCGTCGAGGAGAATGTAATTCAATGAGGTTTTGCCCTTGCTCGACGTGATAAACACTGAATGTTCATCAGTGCCCGATCAGTGCCAGATGCCAGCTCGGGCGGGATTCGAACCTGCAATTCCTGCTTTCTAGTGCAGACGTCTCAACCACTTGACCACCGAGCTGGTCGAGGTCATGAACTGTATTAAATGCATATAACATGAAAATCCTTTGAAATCAAAGAGGACTTTTTCATGCTTGAATTTGTTTTCTTCAACTGGCCTGCCAGGCTGGTGGAGGTCGGAGTTCAACTGTCGGTACTCGGTAGACTATATCAGCTGTCATCTGGACGCAGGGCCACTGGTGAATTCAAAAATCCACCAGACTGGCTGCTGATGAAATGAGAGGAAAGCCGAACAACATCTCATGGCAACACTGGCTCAGGCCTCCCCTTCATCCTTCACCCTCCACCCACTATCCCTCTCCCTTTCACTTAAGCAGATTCGCCGTTTCTCATCCACACACTTAACCTCATGTTCATTAGAGAGGAGAGGGGGAATTTACATACAAGCACGCTCTTCTGTGGCTTTCATCAAGCCAAGAGATGTTCTATCCATTCCCACCCATCAAGAAGAACAGCCACAGCTGACTGCTTTAAATAGGAGGCAGAGATTTTAGCCATTTTTAGCAGATTTTAGCCATCCCCCCCCCCCCGAAACAAAAACAAACAGAAAAGGTAGATATAGAGCCCCACACTTTTTGAGGGTTACCCTGGCAACTGGATGCGTCAAGGATAATATTTTTAATGGGTCGTATCAGCGGGATCAATTGTGTTACCCGAGGAAGTGCTCTTGGTTGAGTGTGTTTTGCACTAGCCTGTGTGTTTCAGTCGGTGTTGATAGCCAATGTCATCTCTCCCTCTCTCTTTCTGCATTCTTTTTTAGGGAAAGCAATGGTGCTTGCATTACAGGGAAGGGCAGAGGCAGCGCTGAGAGAGCTCAGAAAAGGAATAGGGAAGTGGGTTCCAAACACAGAAGGCTGATGGTCAGCACAGAATCATATTTTCCGGACTTTGTGTTACAGTGGAATGTCACTATAACAAACAGTATAGTGGTCTTTCATCATAGCAGTTGCCACTGCATGTCCACGGAGGTATACATCGGGAGCCAAAGGGCATGTTTGTTATAGCCGAATGTTTGGTCTATTGGCATTCGGTGTAGCATGGAGGCATGGTTAGAACGACTTTCCACTGTATGGGATTTTTTTAGTGGAAGAAGTGATTTGGATTTGCAGAGGGGGGGGGGGGGGGGAGAAAAGCCAATGATTCTCTGGGAATGATTCTCAGCCCAAAATGTCTGCGCCGAGTATAAGCGACAATGCTCTGCAATGTACATGTAGGGCTTACTTGGTCAAATTTTGTATTCACAAAATTGTCGCAATTAGAGTGCATCACGCGTGCTCATCTGGCGTGAGTTGACATGCTTATGTTCAGTGACCAGATGGCTCGTTATTGGATTTGTTTGTTTGTATTGGGAAGATAATTACGTCAGTGGCAATGAGGGTGGGAGACGGGTTGGTTCACACCGGATTTGCCCCTACCCCCAGAATTCATCATCTCTACAAAACTGCTTCTGATCAACGGATATGGACAGTTCATCTCTCAGCTTAAAGGCCCAATACAACATTGGGAAAATTGGAAAACATCGATGTCCACAGATTTCCTTCTAATTTACACGGTTCGTAATCTATGGTCATGATAGAATCCTCATGTTAAAAATCTTAAAATCTTACGGTCTAGGATGCTGTACTTCACTAAAATATCGAGTAATAAACTATTTGTTACACTACAGAATGTTGCGAAAACTGTGACGATTTTTGCCCTTTTCTACTTTCTCAGACTACCATTTGAGCTAAACCCTTTGCAGGATTTCATTTTTGGAATGTTTAATGGTTTAACTCACTAACTGTGGCAACCTTTTGACCTTTACCAATATTGTATAGGGCCTTTAAGTGAACATGGCATTATGCATCTCCTTATTCTGAATGAGGATTTTTTAGGAGGGCCATTTTATGAATGCATACTGTCAGAGAATTTTGATAGACTTGTCAAAGGGTTTTTTTTTTCATCACCATCTGTACTTGTATGCTTTTGATTTCCCAGTGGAGTGAAGTGACAGTGTGCATTGTGCAATTGTGAATACAATTGTACACTGTGCCAACTCTTCCGGACCTGACATCTTGTTATGGTTACTTATGAAATTCATAAAGATATAAAAAGCATACAATTCTTGGCTCACTACAAGTCTATTCAAAGGGTAAGCATTTCATTGTTGTGATTCTGCATAAATTTGTGTTTTGGGTGGTTTTTTTTTTAGGGGAGTTTGTTCTGTTCCCTCAGCTAATCGCAGGATTTGTTTTTGCTTCTATGAGGGTTTGCCCTGCTCGACGTGATAAACACTGAAAACTCAGTGCTTTGCCCGATGCCTGATGAAACAATTTCAGGCAGCTCGTACGAGATTCTAACCCGCGACTCCCGGTTTCTAGTGCAGACATCTTGTTTATGCTTATGAGGTGTAGCATATAGTTTGTGAGTGCTGCAAGCAAAGTACAGGATGTAATGTCATCAGTACGAAAAGTGGTTTAATGGATTCCATGACTTTGGGCTAAGAATAGCAATTTTCTTACTAAGTCTCACAACATTATTTGAATGCTCAGAGTGTGTGACGGTAAATGGTTTTAGGAATATAACAAAAATAGGATTTCTTCACATCAAAATCTCTTGCATCCAGCTAATCAAGATCAAACAAATAAAGAAAAATATTTGGGTGGGAGTTTTATTTAAAAATATTAAGTCTACCAAATGAAGGAAAAACTTTTAAACATTTTGGAAAACAAGTTTTCTTTGCCAATTTTTCAATTTTAAAAATTGGCAAAGAAAAAAATTAAAAAAATAAATAGCCGAGAAAAATAATTTGAGTACAGCGGGATTTGAACCCAGCACTCTAGTTTAACACACCAGTCAGTGATTTACCAATTTCAAGCTATCTAGCCCTTACTAGGTAGTGTAACCCCCAAATAGTCAACAAAATTTGGAGGGGGGCGTCAGTCTGGAGTATTTAACCATGATTGTAGCTTCTTCATATCTCGAGGGATCACAGATTCACAGTCCCAAGTTTCATTCAGATGCCAACAACTGTACTTTGGAATTGCTTCCCTTTGATCCTTATCGATAAGAGTTCCGTATGAATGAATTGTGTGCGTGCATATCGTTTCTCAACAGCACGTGGCATTGGTTAAATGCAGGGGAGCATCCCAAAAGTGCACCAACCCCCCCCCCCCCCCCCCTGCCGCGCTAGCCACTGCACTATTCCTCTGATGATAGGCCCGCCGGTAATGTCCCGATCATTCACGTGTCATGATGCTTGTTCGCGTACATGATCGGCTTTTGCACGCTGGTCGGAAAATCATCAAGTCTGCACCAAAACAGCATAGGCACGTGTCTGTATTGCAAAGTTCTAAACCCGCCCCTCTAGCCTACTAATACTTGTGCAGCATGCAAAGTACAGATAATGCACACACAGGCCCAGCTTCATGCAATCCGTGCACATTTATATAGAATAATTGATCCATTTGTGAATGGAGAAGAGCAGACCATTTGGCATTTATTCCACCCTTTCCTAACCTGTTGCTTGCAGCTTGCATGCACTTTTGAAGCATGATTTTAATCCTACTTTTCTGCTCCAGCGCATGGTTTCCGCCCTGTAAATTAACGTGTGAGATGGCCCCCAGCTCACGAGCTTTTGGGGGACTCCCGTGGTGTTTGTCCTCTAAACTTGCCGTCTCGGTGGTCCCAAGCATTGCTGGAGGAAGGTGATCACAATAAAATCGCAGTAATTGAGCATGAGCAAAGTAATGCTTTAGTTCCCCCCCCCCTGTTTCTGAATACAGACAAATCTGCATCATGCATGGTGCTTTTGATTCTATATTCAGTTTTCGATCCATGAAACATGGATCAGCTTAGCGCATTCCAAGCTTAGGACATTCACAACCGACTTAGCGCATTCATAGCGGTAGCGCATTCACGGCTTAGCGCATTTACTGCTTAGCGCGTTTACAGCTTTGTGCATTCACAGCTTAGCACATTCACAGCTTAGCGCATTTACAGCTTAGCGCATTCACAGCTTAGCGCATTCACAGCTTAGCGCATTCATAGCTTAGCGCGTTTACAGCTTTGTGCATTCACAGCTTAGCACATTCACAGCTTAGCGCATTCACAGCTTAGCGCATTCACAGCTTAGCGCATTCACAGCTTAACGCATTCACAGCTTAACGCATTCACAACTTAGCACATTCACAGCTTAGCGCATTCACAGCTTAGCGCATTCACTGCTTAGCTCATTCACAGCTTAGCACATTCACAGCTTATCACATTCACGTTCACAGCTTAGCGCATTCAAAGCTTAGCGCATTCACAACTTAGCACATTCACATTCACAGCTTAGCGCAT
The DNA here is from genome assembly GCA_949987565.1 of Luidia sarsii. Taxonomy (NCBI): domain Eukaryota; kingdom Metazoa; phylum Echinodermata; class Asteroidea; order Paxillosida; family Luidiidae; genus Luidia; species Luidia sarsii. Next base: position 13,619,012 of record OX465108.1, on the reverse strand, counting down.
TCAAAGCTTAGCGCATTCAAAGCTTAGCGCATTCACAACTTAGCACATTCACATTTACAGCTTAGCGCATTCAAAGCTTAGCGCATTCACAACCGACTTAGTGCATTCATAGCGGTAGCGCATTCACGGCTTAGCGCATTTACTGCTTAGCGCGTTTACAGCTTTGTGCACTCACAGCTTAGCACATTCACAGCTTAGCGCATTCACAGCTTAGCGCATTCACAGCTTAGCACATTCACAGCTTATCACATTCACAGCTTAGCGCATTTACAGCTTAGCGCATTCACAGCTTAGCACATTCACAGCTTAGCACATTCACAGCTTAGCGCATTTACAGCTTTGTGCACTCACAGCTTAGCACATTCACAGCTTAGCGCATTCACAGCTTAGCGCATTCACAGCTTAGCGCATTCATAGCTTAGCGCATTCATAGCTTAGCACATTCACAGCTTAGCACATTCACAGCTTAGCGCATTCACAGCTTAGCGCATTCACAGCTTAATGCATTCACAGCTTAGCGCATTCACAGCTAAGCGCATTTACATTTACAGCTTAGCACATTCACAGCTTAGCACATTCAAAGCTTAGCGCATTCACAGCTTAGCACATTCACAGCTTAGCGCATTCACAGCTTACCGCATTCACTGCTTAGCTCATTCACAGCTTAGCACATTCACAGCTTATCACATTCACATTCACAGCTTAGCGCATTCAAAGCTTAGCGCATTCAAAACTTAGCACATTCACATTCACAGCTTAGCGCATTCAAAGCTTAGTGCATTCACAACTTAGCACATTCACATTTACAGCTTAGCGCATTTACAGCTTACTTTTCAGCTTAGCGCATTCACAGCTTAGCGCATTCAAAGCTTAGCGCATTCACAGCTTAGCGCATTTACAGCTTAGTGCGTTCACACCTTAGCACATTTACATTTTTACAGTAATCCAACTTGATTATTCAAATGATCAGTTGCCAACCCTAGGCCCTCTCAGCTCCAGAGCCAACCAGGCCATGCTCCTGTGTGATGCATGATAAATTACATGGTATGCATAGCAGAACACATGTTGTACATGTACATGTACCCTTGTGCGCCTGCTACGTACATGTTCCATTTGTTAAAATGCAAATGGGCGCTGTTGACTTTAATTGGATCAAATTAAGTCATTATAGTGAATTTGTAGGAGCACCTCGGTCATGAGTTCCCATCCTGAGTGCATATTGTATCAAGATGGCCAGCATCCATGCATTACATGTACTCTATGTGAGCCGATCACACAAGGACAGTGATGTTTCAGCAACAACCGGGGTTCCATCAAATTCTTTCCCGCCATAAATTCTAGTTTGCTATATCAACTAAGAAACTCAAACAAACTTAATACTGTAATCAAGTGCAATACTAACAGGTACAAATACAGTCCGATACCTTATTTTGTCAACATTTTAAATCATAATATTAATTTTTCCCCCTGTTTTTTTATAATTTTGATAATCCCTGTATATGTTTTCCTCTGTAAACAAAGTAGCAATTTAGCCCCTGTGCTACAAATGCATTGTATCTTAATAATAAACCAATATGAATGAATGAATAAATGAATGAACCAGGGTTCACATTTGGCTGTGGGCCTGTGGCCAGAGGGTTAAAATTGTCTTGCCTGGGCCAGTTAAAAGCCAGCCCCATTGGCCAGGCTGGCCACGCAGTCGGACAAACCAAAATGCTGGCAATTTCAACACCACTTTTTGAGTTTTTTTTTGCCTTTTCCCTGCATAGGATGTTCAAAGACATCAATCTAGAGTCTAGATCCAAAGAACATCACTCAGATTCAGTCGATCTTATTGTATTTGTCTAAAATTAGAAAGACCAGCAAAATGCAGGGAAAAAAATGCAGCCCTGTTAAAAAAAAGTGGCTGGCCAGTTACAATTTAATTTACTGGTGGCTCGGCTGACCAGTTGAAAAGGTCGAAACCCTCGCCAACAACAATTAACAAGGGAGAAATTTCATGACTAGTTTTATTGTCCCTCAGCAGACCCAGGTTTACGAGTAAGCAAATAGGAGGTATCCCTGTGCAATTGCTCTCAAATGTGACCCCCTTCATTATGCCAACTGATTAGCATGCTAAAGTGTCTGACAGCCATTCGTTCATCCCCCAAAGGGTAGTGGGTTCTGTAGCATATGGCTGGATTATCGTCTATCTTGTCCACAGAGAGCCTTCAAAGCCATTCTTTCATTCAAGTTTCAACTGCAGGTAGGTGGAGATTAACTCTTCGCCCAACCCCCATCATAACAATCAAATCGTGAGCTGGGGTCAGTGGATTTCCCAAAGCCTTACAATGCATCGTAACTCAACTTACACAACTGGTATTCCCATTGGCAGTTGTCAAAGGCTGTACGGTTTCTGTGCATCACTTATTGTCTCGGGAATGATCGCAAGTAGCCATGAGTCTTGTGAAATTGTCTGCTGGAATGATGGTTGACATTGGTTAAAACATCAATGTCCACAGATTTACTTCTAATTTACACAGTTTGTAGATGGTCATGACAGAATGTTGAAATCTTACGATCTGGGATGTTGTACTTTTCGAGAAATCTTCACTCAAACATTGACAAATAGTTTATTACTCGCTAGTAATAAAGTATTTCTTACATTACAGAACGGTGTATACCGTAAACTGTGTCATTTGTTTTTTTAATTTTTTTACATTCTCAGGATACCATTTCAGTTACCAGTAAAACCTTTGCAGTATTGCTTTTTTGGAATGTTTTATGGATTAACACAGACTGTGGCAATCTTTTGACCTTTATCGATGTTGTATAGGGCCTTTAACGCTAACATTGACCTGTGCCGAAAGGTAGGAAGCAGGAAGATTGTCCCAAGCTGCACAAATCAGGTTTATGTAAGGCAGACTTTATTTGGAGAGAGGAAGAACACCTAGCTGTGGCCAAATGACATTTGGAGCAGTCTCAGGGCCTAGTGAAGGCCATCCCTATTTGGCCTGCATGGCTAGTTGGAACCTAAAGCTGTGTCCTCATTGGACTTATTTTTTACCGAGCCCGTGGGTAACATTCCAATGGGTAAATCTTCCCGGCGTCCGCACTTGGACTTTCCGACTCGGGTAAACTACCGAGACGTCGTGTCCGGATTGGACTTATCGACTCGGTTAAACTGACCTGGTCAATTTAACCGGGCAGAAGTTGGTCGGTTAAACTACCCACTGGAGTCGGGTAAGTTACCTGGGAGGAAAACTTCCTGGGCTGTCCGCACTGGACTTAAATTTTGGTCAATTTACCCATTTGCTCGGTTAGTTTACCCATTTTAAGTCCAGTGCGACGCGGCTTAACACACCATAAAAAACACACACAATAGGGCCGTTTGCCATGTCCACACAGGCCAAAAAATGCGAGCCAATTGCGGTTAGCAGTTGTGGTCAGATGGTGGCCGTGTCCTTGAGGGTGACCCACGCAAGGAGACATATAAACAAGCACCGCACTTCCTGTCAATCAGAGCGTGAGTGGTGCATTGTGGGATTAAAAAAACCCGGTGCGGTTCAGTGGAGCATTCCCAAAGTCAAACACACCGCGTCGCAAATAAACATGATTATTTGAAAAAAATCTCACTAATAGTGGAGTCCGAATTGTGATTCAAATCCCACTAATAATCACGTTTATTGTGTCCACACATGCAAAAATAGTCGAGTTTGAATCGCGGTTCAAATCGGGGTTCAAATAGTCACGTTTATTTGGTTTAGTGGAAACAGCCCTATTAACAACCAGGCAATTCTTGTGGTATCAATCAATCAATAGACATAGGCATTCGCCTGTGGTCTCCTAGTCAAATTATACACCGCTTGATCACACATACCTAAATCTGTATCCTTGTGGAGACATGGCTTTGTTCTCATGCACTATAAAACTCTGTGAAAAAATTATGTTTTAAAAATGCTCCCATTTCAACCACATTCACTTTCCTGGGTAGAAATTTGGACCGTTTGTCCCTTTTAAATAACGCTAAATTTGCGACAGATTCTTACCCATCACAAATTTCCCGTTTTTGAGTTATTTCCAAATATCAGTTTAGTGAAAATCTTTTGGAGACCTATACACCTTTACAATTTCCCTGTGGAGACCTATTCAACCTATTGGACTAAGGTCTTCACAAGGCACTAGATTCACATGGCACCACTGACTGCTCGCTGCCACCACTTCCCGCTTTTCCAGTGCCAATTCCTTCAGTTCGATGGTATGTCTCCTTCTAATCTTGGTTTTGGCCTGCAAGTGAAGAATGATTCTACATCTGAAGAACAAGACTTGCTTAAACTTTGGTGAAACCATAATAACTACGTGTACTCGAGGTCGGACATCCGGGAACTTTTGTTCTACTTCCGCATAGCAATTGCACAAAGGTGCAAGCAGATTGTGCACATGCGATGTACAGTACACAATGAACATTAGCTCTTGTGTTAGGACTATTAAAGGACACCGTACATTAACGCTGTACTTTTTCAAGTCAGATTTGAATAAGGTCAAACGCCAGCTTAGGGCGTTTTACCTTATTATTTCGGCACCCAACTGCACAGCAACTCTTAACTATTTTATGGCTTTGATTAAAAGAAACAAATTACGTTAATTAAATGATTTTTTTTTTAATTGCGCGGTGATACAGACTGTTGATAATCGCATATCAATGTGCAGTAAAAGATTTGACTTTTGCCCCATTTGATCGACCTGCCTCTAAGGTCAATGTGTCGTCATCCTAACCGCGAGAATGAGGGGGAAAGCCCATAAGGCTTGAGGGTAAACCACTGAACCTAAGAATACTCTGAATTCCCCCGTTCCTTATTGGGGGGCCGTGCATGGTGTCGCTCGGTCACTTGAAAATGTAAAGTACGTGACTCACGATGGAGTATCCCTTGGCCGCATTGCGCCCGCACTACTTCTTTCGGGGTTGTTTTGTTCCCACGGAGCTGAAGCCAATTTAGGGCATTCATTATGGAGCACGAAGCCCTCTCTGCTGTCTCGTGAGAGCAGTCTGGCGCTGCGACTTCTGTCTCCCGTCATCTGCTCAGACTGTGCTCTAAATTAGTGCCCTTTGATCGTCATGAATTATCCATCGGGGACTCCTGAAGTGATTTTAGTCATTTGCGAATGCAGGCGAGTTGAAACAAACAAAAAGAGTGATGGCTGGTGAAAACCCTGTCTGTCTACATCACTGCCCTTGAAAACAATTCTGACTGTACTTAATTGAATAATTGGTTTCTAACAAGAGTAGGTCTTAAAATTTTGTGGGCCTGACGTTTCAATCCTAGCAGGACCTTTCTCTGCCTTTGAGAAAGGTCCTGCTAGGATCGAAACGTCAGGCCCACTAAATTTTAAGATTTGCATTTTGGTAATTTTAGTCAGTAAGCAGTTAGCAACATTTTTGTATATCACTTTAAGAGTAGGTCTTACTGAAATGCCTCCTCGTGATGTTGACTGAATACCAAAATAGCAGGTCTAATTCCCTTGCTCCCTTGCGTAACCGTGTAGGATTGAAGTACGGAAGGATACTGTTGCCGTAGGTGTTTAGCTGTTTGGGGAGTCAGAGACAAGGAGCTACATGTAGCTGCCAGAGGCTACTGGTCTGACACAGCTTTTCAAGACGACATCGTGGCTGAAGCCATGGTGTGGCATATGTTGATGAAAATGCTTTGTGTTCTTTCCATGTCCAGTATTTGCTTTTCCTCTTTCCCTTTCCTTCTTTACTAGTCCTTCTCCCTTTCCTTTATTTATTGACTTTCCCTTTCCTTTTCCATTTCCTTCTTTTCCTATTCCCCTTCCCTTTTCCCTTTCCTTCTTTTCCTATTCCCCTTTCCTTTTTCTTTCCCATTACCTTGTTTACTACATTTCCTTATTCTTTCCTCAATCTGTTTCCCTTTCTTTCTTTTCCTCTTCCTTTACCTTCTCTCTCACTTTTCCTTTTCCCTCACTGTACCTTTTCCCTCACTTTTCCTTTTCCCCTACTTTTCCTTTCCCCCCACTTTTCCCTTTTTCCATTTATACTTTTCTCCCCCCCCTTTTTTTCTTTTCCCTGTCGTTTGTTACCTTTTCTTTCCCTGTTCCTTTTCTTTTCCATGTTCCCTTCCAAAATCCCTTCCCTTACCTTCCGGAGACCATATGCGGTAATACGCCTTTTATCGAAATAGCCAATTTGGATAGTCGGAGGCCTTGCCCAGCCTTGTAAAATGCCAGAGTGGAATTGGTCTGCCTTACTTTACATGGCTAGTACTCAGTACAGAACTTGCTCTCATTGCACAGCTGATGGCTTCTGAACTCCAAATAGCCTTAGGTCGCTCCGTCTGAACCTGTCTGCCAGCACTGCAAGGTGGATAGAGCTGATGCGGCCCCTGGTGTCAGCTTGGTGACTTGATTAGGTTGTGTTTCCACCATCTCATCTTCCCCACTAACCCCTCCTGCTAGACCTCAATGCCACAGACACCATAGGGCCATTTCCACTACACCCAAATAAACGCATTTACTTGGATCGCGATTTGAATCGCGATTCAAACTCCACTTTTTGGGGGGCGTGTGGGGCGGGGACACAATAAACGCGATTATTAGCGGTATTTGAATCACGATTTGGACTCCACTAAGAGTGAGAGTTTTTCAAATAATCGTGTTTATTTGCAATGCTCCACTGAGTCGCATTAAAAAAAACACCACAATGCACTGCTCATGCTCTGATTGACAGGAAGTGCGGTGCTTGTTTATACGTATAAGTCTCCATGCGTGGGCTACCCTCAAGGACACATCCACCTCCACTACAATTACTATTAAACCACAATCGGTTCGCAATTTTTTGCAACGCCTGTGCGCACACCTCGAAAAAAAAATCGCAATTATTTTCGTAGTGGGAACGGCCCTTATGGCTATATGAAAGGAGTGACCCATCACCCCATCACCTTCCTCTTTTCCTTCATTGAGTTGATTAGAGATGTACAAATTGAAGAAGCCACTTACGGCTGCATTTGATCATGTGTTCTAAAAACAAAAAGCCGGAGGACCTCTCTAAATCATCGGGATTGATTTCAACTTCGAAGAGGGGATTTTGTCAACTGGTCAAGGGTTTGACCTACTGAGGTGCTAAAAGGAGTTGGGAGGAAATGCTGCATCCAATCATGCTAATTAAATAAAAGGAAATAATTTCTCAGATGGGGCTGACACAATTTATTACATTGGCCTACTGAATGAACTAATTGGACTCCCACCATCCCAGGTCCTTGTACATTTTTATACATCCAAGTGCATCTTGCCTCTTATATTTAAGGAGTGAGCTTTGCCAATCTGGCAACTGCTGCACATTTGTGGTTAAAAAGTCACGGTACATACAAAGCTCCATCCCTACAGTGTACAGTGTATATAGTAGACACTAGACCTCACCAGGATGCTGAGAGTACCGGTAAGCTGGTTTTGTGCAATGAAAGCAACTGTAAGACCCTTGAGATGCCCCGCACTATGTTGATGTTTTTGGCAAGTGGGGAGGGAGGCTGGGAGGAGGGGGGGGGGGGTTAGTCAAGGGATTGAGACACTGCTTTTTGCAGAATTGCAGGGGAAGTCGTTCCCGGCAGACGGGAGGGATTTTATTCGGAAGTATTGATTGCCGAGTAGGCCTCTTTGTTGGAGGGATAGTTGAGGTCATTGGAGGAGAAGGAGGAGGAGGAGGAGGAGGAGAAGGTGAGAGAGTGTTGATGTGGGATGGTGGATTTGTTGGGATGGGGCACTACCTCCATGGTTGGGGGTGGGAGCATATGAGTTATAACTTCCCAGTCGCAGAGGAGAAAACAAATGCGGTCTCCTGAAGTCGATCAGAGTATACTGTTTGAAACATCGAATTCCTCCGGTTCGTTTCAGAACGCCGCATGCAAAAGAGAACATTACATGGTGTCACTGCAAACCTATTACTCCTGCTTTTCTCACCCTGAAAACCTTCAAAACAATTACCACAAAAGAGCATTGGATGCTGCAGGGAAGCATATTATTCTCAACTGGTTACATGACTAGGTTGGAGCCAGGGAAATACTTGTCAGATTTTATATCTCAAAATTTGCCAGTGAATATGCTGCACACTGGGGCCTATTTCATGCAGCTGCTTAAGCGCCAAATCTTGCGTGTACTAAAAAAAAAAATACCCCACAAAAAAAGGAAGTTGCCATTCCAAGGGTCCTCTTGCATTTGAAACTCTCAGCAAAGAAACAGTCGAGGTCAAGACGAAAGCAAAACGTGGCACTCGCAGGGAGGTTAGTTTATCCTGTTTAAGATCGAAAAACAGAAATCGAAAAGATCGAAAAACAGAAATGTTCACAGATTTACATGAAACTTATATAGTTTGAAGATGGTTATAGTAGAAACCTCGCACTGAAATATTTCTGCCTAAAACGTTGTATTTTGGGAGAAATTAGTAAAAGAAATACCGGTAGTTTACGTCTCAACGAGATCTAAACTATTTTTCGGAACAGTACGGCGTTAAATGCTGCATTTTCGTGAATCAACTGAAGCGGTTTTCACGATTTTCTTGAGACTCGGTTGGTGGATTGAGCTGAAATTTTCACAGGTGTGCTATTTCATGCATATGTTGGATCAGACAACGTATGGATGCTATTCTTTGACCTCGACCAATGTTGTGTAGGGGCTTCAAGCGCCAAATTTTGCATGTGCTAAAAAAAAAATTGCCACAAAAAAAAATGAAGTTGCCATCCCAAGGGTCCTCTTGCATTTGAAGCTCTCAGCAAAGAAACAGTCGTGGTCAAGTCAAAAGCAAACAGTGGCGCTCGCAGGAAGGTTAGTTTATCCTGTTTAATGAAGAAAGATGTCTTTAATATGCAGAAGCAGCTCTGTGCAAAGTTAATGCATTAGGTCCCTCACCCTCCCACCACGACGGCCTTGTCATTAGACTAGCCTGATCCATAGACACTTAGCACTGGGCCATTATTCAGTGCCCATGACTGCCATGTGTGTTTTATCTTTTTCAATAATGTGGCAATTTCAAAACGCAGCAAAGACTAGTTGACTATTTGGGAATGCCACCATCTATGTGCTGGATAGTTCAGATGGTCAGAGCACTGGTCAGAGCACTTCTCCACTATTCCAAATTGTTTAAAACGTTCCCAGTCAGTTTTTCCTATATTGGTTTGATTTTCAAAACTTCAGGAAATCGGGAACAATTAATACCAGTGAAATAAGTCAATAAGAGTACACAACTTCATTTACACCATGCACACTCAGACATCTGTGTGGCTTTTGTCAAGCTGCACGTTGTCTTGGGGTAGGCTGAAAAGAGACTGTTTAAAAAAACAAACTTGGACAACAGTGGTGCCCGGATTTGGAGGGCTTGGCTCATAGCAACAACACCGCTGCTCTGAATTCGGAGGTCCTGGCACTATAAGTAGTGAAGCAAGACCTGTGGGCAGGCAGGGAGCCCTGGGTCTGTTACCTCCCAGGCCATGCCCGTTAGATTAGACACGCATGGCATTTTGACAAGGCGATAACCAGTCAGAGCAAAGCGCCGAACATGGCCTATCAGGAAGGACAGATGAACCTCATAACAGATTACTCTCGATGAGAGATTAGTCTCACGTCCGACGCAACTCATGTTATGTATCTACGATTGACTGCAACACCTGCTACTCTGTAAATGGGATTCAATGAGGGTTTTCACTGCTTGATGTGATAAACACCGAGGGCTCAGTGATTTGCCCGATGCCTGATGAAAAAAAATGTCAGGCAGCTCGGGTGGGATTCGAATCCGCGGCTCCCGCCTTAGTCCCAACCACCCGACCAGTGCGCCTGCAGAGGCCATCCGTGCAAGCATCATGTTATATCTGTGTAAACTGTATATGTATGTAACCAATTCATTGGCCAAGTGGGGGTATTCAGCACTTGAATGCAGCAGCTCTGGGTATCAAAGCCTACACAATATACCTATTCCAAGCTGTCAATTTTGCTAAGCATGATAGCGCCCATAGCAATTGCTGTACAACACCAGGAAAGCCAAAACCCCAATAAAAATCAATCATCGATTTCAGATTTTACCAATTTCAATTGAATTGTTAAAACTTCCCAGTCGGTTTTTTTTGTTCCTTCTCTCTCTTGGATGTTTGAATCACAATTTTCAGGGATGGAAATCGTCCTTTCCACATGGAAAGCTATTTTTAAAGAGATGGTTGGGGAAGAAAAGAGGATTTTGTCTGTTAGCCAAGTCTTCTCACTGTTTAAACGTGAGCATTGTACACGCAGAAAAATAAAAGCAGTCTATGAGACCATGATTTATGTAAAGAATCCCACTTCAACTTGATTCCAGTGGGGATCGGGTGGGGTGTTGGGGATCAGACATTGATGGCAGAGGCTGTTCAACTTGATAGGTTCAGCAGAGCATAGATTTTTAATAACGAAACTTTAATTCTTTCCACTAGTTCAGACCCATTCGACCCTCCCCTCCTCCCCCTTTTTTCCTCATGCATGCCAATGGGCACACCTTTAATCTTTGATGATATGTCAGATGTGAGCGCGGTGTGTGGGAGGGTACCGTAGTTAAATTGGCAGGGCTACATTCGTGCCCACCCCCGGATGGTGATTACTCACAGGAGGTGGTTCTGAATTTAAAACACACTAAAAAAAATTTTTTTTAAATCCATAGTGGTCTGTTTGGGTGACTCCCCTTGTGGGATGGGAATAGGTCATGCGGGCATTCAAGGCAGAGGACTTTGCCACAAGGATGAAACAAGTAGAGATGGGGACAGAAAGAGAGTGCAACAAAGGAGGCAGGTTGAGAGAGGCATTCAGAGAGAGAGAGAGAAAGAGAGAGAGAGAGAAAGAGAGAGAGAGAGAGAGAGAGAGAAAGAGAGAGAGAGAGAGAAAGAGAGAGAGAGAGAGAGAGAGAGAGAGAGAGAGAGAGAGAGAGAGAGAGAGAGAGAGAGAGAGAGTGCCAGATACAGCCAGAGGTAGACATAGATAGACGTAGGCAGACAGACAGACAGGCAGAACGACAGATGGATGAACAGACAGACAGACAGACAGACGGGCGGACGGGCATTCATTGGAAGGGGCAGGCAGGCAGGCAGACAGGCAGACAAACAAATTGAGAAACTAAGACAGGGAGAAAAAGAGAGACGCAGATAAACACAGATGGCAAGAGAGACGGATAGAGACAGAGACAAAGCAACAGAGAGAGACAAAGAGACAGAGACAGAGAGATACAGAGACAGGGAGAGACAGAGAGATAGAGTGATTAGAGACAGATATAGAGGCAGAGAGAGGTACATAGAGACCATAGAGACTGAACATAGAGACACAGAGAGACCAAGAAATGAATATAATGATAGAAAACTTACAGACAACTTTCCACTTCCATGGAATAGCTCCTTATTACTGACCATCTTTAATATACACACATCTGCTAACCCACTTTTTTTGTGCCCGCTTCATCAGTATCGAACCAAATTAGATTTGCTGAATAATGTGAGCTTCCAAGGTTGAGGCCAAGCTGAGGCATATGCACACCGAATCTAGCCATTCCCCAACTCCCCCCCCCCCATGCCGACATGCATGCTTGACTTGGTTTGATGGGGGGGGGGGGCTGAGAAGGGGATGGGGAGAATGAAGGGGCTGAATCATGGCCAATTTGAAGGGTTACACTGTACCTATTGAACGTGACAGCAGGCCCTGTATGTATACGGACCTTGGAGGGAATAGCTTGAATTGGAACTTAATTTGTGGATGGGGCAAGGCAAGGCGGTTTGGATTGATGTCGAGGTGTGTCCCCCCCCCCAAAAAAAAAAAAAAAAAAAAAATGTTACCATCAGCTAACTGGCTAGAATGACCAATAAATTTACCCCCAAATATGGATAGCATCTGAAGTATCGATGCGAGCAGGAGTTTGCTTAAAGGCAGAATGAAGGGAAGTGACAAAAATTGATGGCAAGGGAGAGACTTATTAAGATACAGATGAAAGGAGATGGACAAAAAAAAAACGCCTCTATGTCTGTGATTGAAAATGATTTTCATGATACCTCATGAAAAAACGATCGGACAGCCTGAAACATCAGGCCACATTTGGCCACAGCTAGGGCCACTGCAAAATTCAGACCCTGCTCTTCCTCTCTCCAAATAAAGTTTGCCTTACACCAACCTGATTTGTGCAGCTTGGGCACGATTTTCCTGCTTCCTGCCTCTCGGCACAGGTCAATGTTAGCGTTAAAGGCCTTATACAACATTGGTAAAGGTCAAAAGATTGCCACAGTCTGTGTGTTAAACCATGAAAACATTCCAAAAAAAGCAATACTGCGAAGATTTTAGCTCAAATGGTAATCTGAGAAAGTACAAAAATCCTCCAAAACATCATGGTTTACGCACCGTCCTGTAGTATAAGAAATAGTTTATTACTTGCGAGTAATAAACTATTTGTCGATGTTTTAGTGAAGATTTCTCGTAAAAGTAAAGCATCCCAGACTGTAAGATTTCAACATGAGGATTCTATCATGACCATCTCCAAACTGTGTACATTAGAAGGAAATCTATGGACATCAATGTTTCCCGATCTTCCCAATGTTGTTATTGGGGGGGGGATTGTTGCCTTTAAAGGCAGAACAAAGCAGATACTGTACTGTAGTAATGGAAAGAAGTAATATCCTTCGGACGATAGATTTTATCCATCGGCTGGGAAATATTAAATCACCACTTTGCTTATGACTCTAGGATCATTACTACCGGTCTCCACAGCGCCAAACTTGTCAGCCAAAGGCGAGATCACTAATTTTGCTCTAAAAATATCATCTGAACTCTCCCCCACCGTCCAATTAATTCAATTGTGATGCGCCCCGAGAAAAGCCAAACTGCGAATTTCCGTCCCTTTTTTGCGCAATACACTTGCCATTGATCTTCCGTCATCTACGCAACAAAGAAGTTGCTTGAAGTGCTTCCATTCAGAATGAGCAGAAATTGTCAGGCATGTAGAGAGAAACTGAAAGGTATAGGCCTAAGGAAAGACGAAACAAGAAAAAAAATGAAAAGGACATGATTGGATTATGGCTTCTGTGGTTTTTTTTTGGTCGAGCCTTTTCTTAGCACATGTGGGTATGATAATGTCGAGGGGAGAGTGGGGGGGATGTAAGATCTAAGATGTATTGCGCGCATGAGGCATCAGTCAGACACTGGATGTCGGGGGCAGATTCCTCCGTGCACAGTTGCTTCTGTCTCAGACAGTGTGTGAAGGGACACTCTCTCTCTCTTTCTCCCTTTATTATTCTGCAGATTTCAAGGAGGGAGCGGTTTTGACGTGATTAGCATCTGGACATTGCGTGCCTAATTTCACGCTTACATGTGTGCCTCCGAGCCGCCACCGGCTTCCTCGGATCTCCGGACAGGGACAATTGTTTCTAAAAGGAGTAACCGGACGGGCTGACTGAGGAGACAGAGCTGTTTGGGTGGGGGATCGGAGCCGACTTCGCCATTTTATTCGGAGGTGCACCTAGGATGTCGCCGTGACTTTAATTCTATAAATGCATTGGCTCGGTGGATGCATCCGCTTCTTATGCTGAGCAGTTTGTGTTTCTTCAGCGTCGGATCCGCTCGTGAAATTTGGTTATGGTGTGAGGTGATCAAATTCTTGGCCTGGCTCAGCATTCTGCACAGTTAAATATAGGGCCGGTATATTATGATTATATATCTGCGAGGGGCAGTGAGAGAGGCAAGGTTCATCTGCAGCAGCCGACTTCAGTCCGATTGAGCATTTGGTGTAATAGGAGGCTACCGGTACAACAGGAGGCTATAACAAAGAGAGAGATAGAGAGAGAGGGAGGGAAACGGGAGAGTTGTGTAACTTTGTGAGTTCTCTGTGCAGCCGTGGACTCACCTCGCTGCACCCATGCATAGCAAGTACTCGTACGAGGACTCGCCTAGCCACCTGAACAGGACACCGCTCTCGGCCAAGGCCAAGGCGCTGAGAGGTGACCAGTCGGCCACCTCGGGCCAGCGCGGCCTCTGCTACCTGAGCAAGAAGACCCGGCAGGGCCTGATGGCCTTCTCGGTGGCCGTGCTCATCTTTGCCCTGCTGGCCTGGTACTACGTCACCCAGCACGGCCGCATGTCGCCGGTCACCGTGGAGTCGCTGACCTTTGACCCCCGGGGCCGGCTGGTCCTGCTGGCCCGGCCGGACGGCCGGCCGGCCTTCAAGGCCCAGGTGGGCCTGAACGTGCCGGAGGGGGCCAAGATCCTGGACTGCGCCGGCAGCGGCGACGGCGGAGAGGGGGAGGCGGAGGCCATGATCAACCCCCTGTGCCTGAGCTGGATCAGCGTGGGCCTGCGGGACGAGTCCCCCTTGGCCCAGCTGCGCCTGGGCCACTCGGCCCACAGCGAGGGCGTCCGGTGCGTCCGGGTGGAGTGGACGGCCTTCCGGCTGAACTTTGCCCCGCTGGACTGCGTCCTCCTGAACGGCTCGGCCTGGTACGGGGGCAGCGAGGCGCACGCCCAGCGCTGGCCGCTGGACGGCGTCAGCCTGGCCATGCAGCCCTACGTCTCCAGCGACATTGTCACCGACAAGGACGCCTTCGGCTCGGTGCTTGAGCGCTACTGGCTGTCCTCGGAGGGGGTGGCCGTCATTGTGGACGAGGATACCCCGCTCCACGTCTCGGTCAACGCCAGGGAGGCCAGGCACAAGCTCTGCCTGAAGGCCGAGTACTTCAACTCGCCCTTCCAGAACCCCACCAACGAGCACGCCTCTCTCAAGTACACGGTCTGCATGGGCCAGAATGCTCGGACGGTGCACGAGTACGTCCTCCAGAACTACTTTGCCCGACCGGCCAGATTTCCGGACGAGCGCATGCTCCGCTATCCCATTTGGTCCACGTGGGCGCGTTACAAAGTCAACGTCAACCAGTCTGCGGTCTTGTCCTATGCCGACGAGATCACCCGATACGGCTTCTCAAGCACGTGCGAAGCGGCCACTACGTGCGGCCAGATCGAGATAGACGACAAGTACACGACCCACTACGGAGACGCCGACTTTGACAGGGCCAAGTTCCCCGACCCCCGTGGAATGGTCGACGCCCTCCACTCCAAAGGGTTCCGGGTGACCGCCTGGACGCACCCCTTCGCCAACATCGACTCGAGGGCCTTCCGGGAGGGCATCGCGGGGAACTACTGGATGCGGGAGTCCAGCGGTCGGGTGCCGGCCCTGGTGCAGTGGTGGAACGGCATCGGCGCCGTCCTGGACGTCACCAGCGAGCCGGCCGCCTCCTGGTACGTGCGCCGGCTGGAGCAGCTGCGCAAGGACTACGGCCTGGACTCCTTCAAGTTTGACGCCGGCGAGGTGGCCTACCTGCCCTACCTCTTCAACGCCACCTCGCCGCTGCCCGACCCCAACCTCTACTGCACCCGGTACGTGGACCTGGTGGCCTCGGCCTTCAATCGGCAGATCGAGGTGCGCTGCGGCCACCAGAGCCAGCACCAGCCCGTCTTCGTCCGCATGATGGACAAGGACTCCAACTGGAGCTACAACAACGGTCTCCTGACGGTCATCCCCTCCGCCCTCCTGATGGGCCTGCTGGGCTACCCTTTCGTCCTGCCCGACATGATCGGCGGCAACGCCTACGCCGAGGGCGACTTTCACGCCATCTACCAGCCGGAGCGGGAGCTCTTTGTCCGCTGGACCCAGCTGACGGCCTACCTGCCGGCCATGCAGTTCTCCGTGGCCCCCTGGCAGTACGACGACGAGGTGGTGGCCATCGCCCGGGAGATGGTCAGGGTTCACGAGGAGGTGGTCACGCCCAAGATTCTCAGCCTCACGGGAGAGGTGCTCAGCAAAGGTGGGTCACTCCGTGGATGAACAATTGAATGCCCTGGTGTGCTTCATTGATTCCTCAGTTGTATAGCTTTCATGCATTTGCCATTGGAAT
Organism: Luidia sarsii; assembly: GCA_949987565.1. Taxonomy (NCBI): domain Eukaryota; kingdom Metazoa; phylum Echinodermata; class Asteroidea; order Paxillosida; family Luidiidae; genus Luidia; species Luidia sarsii. The sequence goes on along the minus strand of OX465108.1, from coordinate 13,603,092 downwards.
TTTTAAAAGTAATTCCAAAATGCTGGACAGATGGGAAGAGCGCTGGTATGCATATTCCGGTCCAGTCCAAGTTTTCTTTGCCATTTTTTTCAATTTCTTCAAAAGTATCCAATCGGTTGTTCATCAATTTGCTTGACCTTAATTCCAAATTGTTGCAAAGTGCTTACTGACTTAAATGATAAAAATGCACTTCTCAAAGAAGTCAATACAAAACACTGCTGCAAACTGCTCACTGACTAAAATGACCTGCAATACATATAAAAGTTAAAGGGCCTTATATTTCGGTCCTTTAGTGGGACCTTTCTCAAAGGCAAAATCACCTTGAAGACACCTTGCATGTCTTGGTATAAATACAATGTATGTTTACTAATTGCCTTTCTTGTGTGTCCTCCTCACCACCCTCCTCTCCTCACAGGCTACCCCATCATCCGCCCGCTGTGGTGGATCGCGCCCACAGACAAGGAGGCCCAGCGGATCGACTCGGAGTTTCTGATTGGTGACGACTTTCTCGTTGCGCCCGTCCTGTCTAAGAATGCCACCAAGCGGGATGTGTACCTGCCGGCCGGCCGCTGGAAGGAAGGGCTGCGGGAGCAGAAGATCCTGGAGGGGGGCAGGTGGCTACGGGACTATCCGGTCCTCCTGAGTGAGGTGGCCACCTTCCAGAAGGCCAGTGCTCCTTAAGGACACATCTCCACAGGACCATGTCACCTTAAGGCTGTGTCCCTTCAAGGTTGCACCATCTCAAGGCCACTTGACCTAGGCTGTGTGTGTACATCACCTGAGGGTGACATCATCCGTGGCCAGTAATTACCTTGAGACCATGACACCTTAAGGCCTTGTCAGCTGAAGGCCAGTCACCTTAACGCTACATCACCTGAGGGTGACGTCACCCATGGGCAGTATCGCCATGAGACATGACACCTTAAGGCCTTGTCAGCTCAAGGCCGGTCACCTTTAAGGCGGCATCACCTCAAGGTCGCGGCAACTGAGGCAACCAACTTGCACTTCGCGTAAAGAAGCACTTCAACAGCACTGAGGATTTTCTTTACTGAGTTTCTTCATCCCCAAGCAAATGGTCTAAGAATTTGGATGGAAATCTGCTTGCCTGGAACCAGTTGGCCATAAATTGCCTCATGTGACGTGACCTTGACGTTGGATCCCATCACTACAAAATCTCCCCACCGTACAACATGATAGCACCAGCTGTAGTGTCTGCACGAAGCTCCACTCAATCTGTATACAAGTTGCATCATTCCTTCCCCAATTTGTATGTGCACAACAACATGCCAAAACTTTATTCCATTTAAATCGATTGATGTTGTCTCCTGGTGATGGGCAGAGTATATACATGTACACACTGCCCAAAATGTTGAGTTACTGGCTCTTTTCAGAACCACACACTCCTTCTCATCCAAGAAGAGATGTCTTACATGGTGTCACCGCAGAACTTCCACTTGGTGCTTCCACCATCTTCAAGTCTTATCAGACTTTGATTTTTTTTCTTTTCATCCATCGATCAAAGAGGACAGGATTTGACTGGAACAGGATTCAAGTGACTGATCATCTTCACTGATTTTTTTTTTCTTTTTTTTTCTGCACATCGATAATAGCAAAGCCTCATTCTGTGGAACATGATAACAAGGAAAGGAAATAGACTGTGGACATGGGCCCATTTAAAAGCGTGCATTGATTAACGGCCGCACGGCCAGACTTGTCAGGATTCTTGCCCGAGCCTTCTACGCCCCGTGTGGAGGATTTATGGCAGCGTTCTCCTCACTTCCATTCTCCCTTTCATCAAGTGCAGCTGTGGGAGGGCCCAGGTACATCATCTACTCTCCGTTTACGGTTTCGGTCTCTGCAGTGCTCCTCAGCTGTGGACAAGACTTCAACGAGGGCCGCGCGCATGCATCGCATGCCTAGCCTACAGTGTCAAGAAAAGATACCGTACGGTCTACAAGCCAAACTGTGGTGATCGAAGCGTTGGAGATGTGAGCCTTCAGTCGTGACTCACCTTTTTTGACAGAAAGAGGAATGAGCATAGAATTAGAAAGGGGTCAATGATTTAAAGGGTTGGTTTGTTGGATGAGAGCTTGTACTGTTGAGCAGACGAGACGTGCCCTTAAATGCTTCCTTGTTGAAGACTCAATGTAAGAGGACATTTTGAACCCTCTGACACTGTGGGATTTGAAGACCAGCCCGCAATAAGATCCTTGCAATGAAGTTGGTCTTACATGTACTTACCGGTAATAAGTTAGAATTTTGGTGGATTTTATCCTTATTTATACGAGGATACTAATTGAGATCTTTGTGCAGTGCAGAGTGTGCTTGCTTGCAGTGTGTTGTCACATTTACCAAAGAGTATTTACTAAAAAAAAAAGAAAAAAAAAGAAAATGTATCAAGAACTCACACTATTTTGCTTAAATTTGTCTTGTACATAATGTTCCTGTATACCGGTAACATGTATAATGCAAATGTTAAGAATTGCGCAGTTGTTGGGGTCTGGTATATGTACAATGTGATCAATGATGAAGTAACTGTGGCAGTTCAAACATTAATCGCCAAAGGCAGGCACTCATAACTAATGAGCGGATGACCTGAAAGTTGAAGGGATGTGAATTATAAATGGGTTGATATGCTGTTTTTAATGTATGCGATGAGCTTCTGGCATTGACATGAGCTCGGGCTTCCAACACTCATCGTCTACAGGTCCATACAGAAGAAACATAAAGGACGTCACGCTTGCTTCATCGTATACATGTAGGTGCGGTTTTTAATGGTGGGTACCGGGAATGAAGTTTTTTTTCAGAGCAGGAGTGGATTTCACAAAGCCTTGTGATACATCGTAACTCGACTTACAATCGTCAGTTGGGATACCCCGTATTGTTTGTGTGCATCACTCATCGTCTGGCGATTTATTGTAATTAAGCTACTATGGGTTTGATGAAATCGACTGCACTCCCAGGGGTTGATTCTACAAAGCTGGATTTGAAATGAGGAGTGCAGCTGTGTGACCAAATGACAGTTGAAACTGTCCTGGGCCAGTCCAAGGTCATCTGTATCTGGCCTGGCTAGCCGGTTGGAATACACCCACACTAAGCACCCAGCTCTTGTGGTATAGCAATCCTCCTCCCAGTCAGGGTTTTTCTTGGGGTCGGCGATTGTTCAAAGAACAGCACCACATCAGAAGGACTTACGAATGCATCTGAACAACTGTGCTCATCTGAATTTCATCGATTTTATCAAGGCGTGCATGATGCAGTTGACTCTGTCTTAAATTCAAATGGCTGGCTATCCAAATCAAAACACTGGCCAGTTGGTGAAATGAGCGGGCCAATTCAAATTTGTCCGGTAGCCCAGTTTGGCCAGTTTGAAAAAGAAACTAGTAACTTTTTTTGGTGCCTGGAACTAAGCTTTTGTTCAGAGCTTGTCGTAGCCATTGCCATTGCCATTGGCCGAAAAGCACTGTTATTGATTGTCCATTGATTGATCAGAGATTCAGAGATTCACACAGAGTGTTTTGGTAGAGTGGAACACTGCTCCCATTGCAGAGCACAGAGAAACATTAAAGTGGCACAGAGACACATTAAAGTGGCGCAGAGAAACATTAAAGTGGCGCAGAGAAACCTTAAAGTGGCACAGAAAAAGGTTAAAGTGGTGCAGAGAAACATTAAAGTGGGGCAGAGAAACATTAAAGTGGGGCAGAGAAACATTAAAGTGGTGCAGAGAAACATTAAAGTGGCGCAGAGAAACATTAAAGTGGCGCAGAGAAATTTCCTAAAGGTTATATTCCCAGGGAAGTGTGGTTTGTGTGGCCCCATCCACTGTGCAGGCTTCCGTTTCTGGGCTGGTTTACTTTTGTGGGGCAGGGAGGAGGGGGGGTTTCACTTGTTTTTCCCACTGGGCACGGATGCTACCGGGCTAAAAATCAATCGCGATAAGACGACAGGAAGAAGGGAAGGGGCGGATGGGTGGATGCACACCACCTGTCATTTGTTTGCCCCTGGGGCCTTAAGCCAAGCTTGATATCTTTAAAAAAGAAGAAGAATTGATGCAAGGAGGCTTAATGTTGTCATATTTGTGACGCTGCAAAGGCACCTCGGCCACTAGAGTGAAATCCACCTATTTGATATTAAACTTGCATGTACATTTGCATTGTCATTTCCACGGACAACAATTTTATTTTTACAAGCTTGTTTTTTGTTGTTGTTTTTTTATGAGGGAAAGATGCTTGCATTGCTCAGGTACTGTAAAGACAAACTGGTTCGAATAACCAAAATGTAAAAAGTAATTACCAGTGTATATTATCATTAAGCACAACATGTACAAACCTATAACCAATGGCCCATCAATTTGTAAAAATAAGCAAAAAATTAATATATAAGTTGATTCCAGTGAAGAATAGAGTTAGGACGATGATACATGTACCATACATATTACAATTTATCCAAAAGTAAAATTGTTTATTTTGTTTATTAAGTTGAGTTCAGATGGAGCTTGATGCTTAGTGACATGAATGCCTGGATTTGTTAATTTCATGTACAATGTTAGAATCTGCACTCGTTTTGCCAATGTTTGCAAGACCGGAGGAACGTCTGTACAGTCCCGACATTATGTTTGGCATTTGACTCAGCAGAGACCATTGTTGGTCTCCAACAGTAACCTTTCCTTTTTCTTCCCTCGTGCAGTTGTGTCCATGTGGGGGTTTGATCAGCTTGAGTTTTTGTGCACGCATAAATGGCGGAGACCCCATTGCTAACGACTGGATAACATTAAATGAGATTTGAAGGTTTGCATGGTGAGAATATCAGGATAAATAGGTTTGCGGAGGCACCATGTTAATTCTCTTTTGTGAGTAAGTGTGGTTCTGAAAAGAACCGTAGGAACTCGACGTTTCGAACAGTATACTCTGCTCGTCTTCAGGAGAATGCTGGATTCCAACTGGGAGTGGGGCTTATGTAGTATGGGGAGGGATCCTGGTGAGGGGATTAGCTCAGTGAAGGGTGAAGGCAGGAACTGTAAAGGCAGGAACAAGGGATGCTGCACAGGATCCTAGTTGTGGGTGTACTGTGTGTGTGCTCCTCCGGTTCTTTTCAGAACCACACTTACTCACAAAAGAGAATTTACATGGTGTCTCCGCAAACCTATTTATCCTGGATAACATTACCACTAGCATGGAGGCACGATTCGAGCCATTTAGTTGATGGGAAAGGGGAGCCACCTGAGTGATGAATCATCACTGGGATTCAGATTCAGAGGTTAATTTGCATATCCTGTTATATCTAGGATGCTACGCGGTACCCGCCGCTATACAATATTCAAATCCGCCACAAGATCTCGACCAGCTCGGTGGTCAAGTGGTTAAGACGTCTACTCCAGAAAGCGGGAGTCGCGGGTTCGAATCCCGCCCCGAGCTGCCTGAAATGTTCTCATCAGGCGTCGGGCAAAGCACCGGGCATTCAGTGCTCATTACATCGAGCAGGGCAAACCCTCATTGAATTTGCAATTCATCACCAAATTGGGGAGAATAATCTCCATTACCGATGACGGGGTTTCACCCTGCTTATCAAGCGGTGAGGTGGCTCAACCGCAGGCATGAATATCCTATAGATGAACACTAGCAGTAGCAAGCACCTTCAGAAGCTGCCAATTTTTGAGAAAAAAAAAACATGGGGCAAAATGGATGGCTCTGCTCTGGTGTGGAGTCTTAAATCACAGGCAAAGTTGAACGAACGTCACGCCGCATGTATACAAATGCATGTTAGTCGGGTCCCCTGTGGCATTACAGTATTCTGGTGTCGACACTGTCCGTCTATGGGTTATATATGGGTCTGTGGGCTCAACTCACTACCTTGATGGGACACCTCGGGGTTTTTCTCTCCCTGAAACCACTTTGAGGGGCAGGGGTAACAAGGTACTTACAAAAGCAATGGCAGTTTGGCACACATGCAAATTTTGGTCCTACAGTTGATTTCAACAAACCCATCGTAACTCAATCACAAGACGATGAGCGATGCACAGAAACCATACGGCCTATCACAACTTACAATCCATCGTAAGTTGAGTTACGATGCACCGTAAGGGTTTGTGAAATCCACCCCTGGTTCCACATGCACATAATATGCAGTTTTGGATTCATTCCCTATCCAGTCTGTGACCTGTGGTATGTCAGGCTAGCATGCCCACAAATATACAATATGCCAAACTGTTCATTTTTTGATCAGTTGGCAACTCTGCCTCTTAAAACTCCACGTGGAAGCCCTGAAATAAGGCTTTTCTTCTGTCAGACTTTCACAGAAGGAAACAAAAATTGCCATCGCTTTCGTGAGTTGACATCATTTGTACGAATTTGCCATGATTGAATGGAAATTTGACAGGATGTACATGTATGCATTGCTGTACCGGGTATTTAATATTTTTGAACAAAAATGCAATGATATAAATTGGTGCGTATGTACAAAACCTGTTGCGTTTTTGCAAGCGGGCTCGATGTAAATAATCAAATTATTTTCTCCACGTGCCTTGGTTATGTCTGCGATGAGATCATGCTCTTTCAAGCAATTTTTATTCCTGGTTTCATTTATGAAGTGTTCCATTCTCCGAGAAGGTCGATGAGTGCAATTTCCTTGCCTTTTTTCTTGATTTGATGACCAGTTTGTGCTTTCTTCCACACACAAAAGTCACACAAAGGTAGTCGCAAACTGCTTGCGGAATTAAGAATGAGAAAAATGCAGAGCTCAAATTACGACAACAATTTTTACTGAAAGGAAAGAAAGCTGTTCATACGTCTCAAGGCATTCTCAAATTATAAAATGGCAACCCAGACGGCCATTCAAGGGTTAATGATCTGTAAAACTCATGCAAAATAAGTGATTTGCCATGCATCAAGCAATTAAGCCTCGCGCTTAAGGTTTTTGTTTACTAGCCTACCGGGCTAGTAAATTGATTTTTTTGCTAGCCCGTAGCAAGTTTTACTAGCCTGTAAAATTAATATTGAATTTAAAACAAGGTTATCAGGTCAGTAAAACAAATTATTAGTTTCTACTTTCTCATCCCCGCCTGCATCATTTTTTGCCACCACACTGCTGTCTACTTTTTACTAGTCCGCCGGGCTAGCAAAGTTGGCCATTTTACTAGCCCGCGGCTGTTTTTACTAGACAATGACCGCCGGGTTAGTGCTAAGGTCGAGCCCTGTCAAGGTTTTTACAAAGAAAAAACATCTCTGGGTAGGGCAGAATGACTCCGAATTTCACTACGGGGTCCATGTTGTACTCCAGTGTCAGCATGTGTGATTGCCTTCTGTTTGTCTAGATTTTGTCTTTTGCAATGGCTGTGGGCCTAAAGATCTGGGGTTTTGGGGTGTTTTTTGTTGTTGTACCTTTGTACCACTGAAAGGGTACAAAAATAGCAGTTCATTTATGTCAAGTTATCCTTCCCATTTTGTAATTCCAATTCAAATTTTGGTTTCAAAAAAGCTGAAAACTGACACAAAACTCCGTGATCGGATGCCATTTTTAAAGCATAACTCCCAGCCTCATTCAGATTGATTTAATGCCTGTCTGAACTTTTTCTCTGAAACCCAAAACACTGTTGAGGAAATCTTGGAGTTCTCAAGTTCTCGCCAATGCAAACAAATGCCATCCAGAAGAGCAACCTAACCATTTATTTTATTGATGGTGTAGATTCTGGGTCAATGGTAACCAGATTGCACTAAAACGGTCCCTTGCCACAAATTTGATGTTCCATTTGTCCCCCCCCCCCTCCCCCCGCACAAAATTGAAGCGATTTTGATCAGTGCCGAAAATACAAGAGTGCATTTCAGTGATCAATGAAGAGAGAGAGAAAGAGAGAGATGCATTTAGGATGTGTATCTCTTTTCCTTTAAATTTTTAAATGGTTTTTTACCCCAAAAGAATCAATGCATTCACCTCCCACACTTGACTATCAGTAACCTCACACTTGTCACACTATCTTCACACATTGCTCTTATCAAATTTTACCGGCCTGGTGTTTACCAAGGCTCCACACAAACATGTTTTTGTTTTTTTCATGCCGCATTTCGGGTGAGTAAACTCACACCAAAAATGTATGTGTCCTGTATAAAAGGCAACTCATTTGCCAGAATTGTATCCCAGAATCGTGTTGGATATAATAGTTTGCTACGATGACATTTTTCTCATTGATTGTGAAAATTTCTAGCTGGCCAATTGAGGCCAGCTAGCTGGCCAATTTGCTGGCTATCAAATTTTACCCACCATCAAACTTTACAGGCCATCATATTTTGTCCAGTCATCACATTTTGCAGGTCATCAAAAAACTCACCAGTCATTAACTGGGCTACCAAATCTTGCCCACCCCAATTTTTATGGCCATCAAATGATATCGGCCGTTAAACAATACTGGCCATCAATTACTGGCCATCAATTTTTTCAAGCCATCAATTTTTGCCTGCCATTAGAAATGTTTAATCTAGACCATCAAATTTTACCGGCCACCAAATTTTTCAGGCATTCAAATTTTTCAGGCCATGAAATCTGTAGGCCATCAAATTCTACCAGCTATCAAATGTTGCCGGCCATTAAAAATGTTTAATCCAGGTCATCAAATTCTACCAGCCACCCACCACATATTAAAGGCCATCAAATTTTCAGGCCATGAAATCTGCCAGCCATTAAATTTGCCAGCCATTAAATTTTACTGGCCAAAGTTTGGCGGTCAACTAATTTGATATGGCATCAAATTTTACCAGCTACCAAATGTTGCTGGTCATCGAAAATGTTTAATCCAGACAACCAAATAGTAACTGCCACCAAATGTTGCTGCTAAAAATGTTGCCACTAAAGTTTTGACCTCTACCAAATGTTACTGGCCACCTCATATTGAAGCCCACCAAATTTCACGGGCCATTAAATGTGCATGCCATCATATTTTACCCGCTATCAAATTTTACCTGCCATCAAAATTTACAGGCCATCATTTTTTACCAGCCAAGTAATTAGGTTTTTCTGGCCTGCAGGCCAGTGGGTCAATGTTGTGTATCACATGGTTTATGCATAGAGCAAGCATGCATGATGATAGCAGCATTGCAATGTGCACTTAACTATCAATCTAACGATTATTTCAAGCCCTAGCTGGTATATGGTTCAAATACACTCATTTTTATCCAGACTGATCTACATGATCAAGATCAACATTTGCATTTGTTTTTTCATTTTTTCTTGAAGGCACCTGACATAATACATAAGCTACCATATTATTCACAAATTGTCAGAGAAAAGCCATTCCTTTCTCTGATTTCTGTTCCAGTGTAATGCGGCCTACTTCCTTAAAGCTTAACAACTTTTATTTATCTCACTTCCTGCAACAGAAGGTTGTTTTTCTCCTTAGTTAATTCAAGACCATTGTGCATATATAATTGTGTATGTAAGATGAATTCCAATTGATGTGCTGTGTGCTTGACGCACTTACTGAAGACCACCAATTTATAGATGTTTTCACACCTTCCTTGATGGCATATGTATCATATATATAAATATTCTACCCATTAAGATTTTATTTCTTGACAATTTTATGGCATCTTCTTTGTATTTCTTTGTGCAGACGTGGGTGTAACAACTTGCGGTTGTTTCATGTGATCCCCATTACCATTACCCTCCCTGCATTGAGTTTTGCTTTTGATGTTTACCAAACTTCACCCACGCTTCCAGATCTATGAAATACATTTGGGTGATTCGTCAACTAATGCTTTTCAAGTTTAAAATTTAGTGGGCCTGACGTTTCGATCCTAGCAGAACCTTTCTCAAAGGCCTTTCTCTCTGCCTTTGAGAAAGGTCCTGCTAGGATCGAAACGTCAGGCCCACTAAATTTTAAGATTTGCATTTTGGTAATTTTAGTCAGTAAGCAGTTTGCAACATTTTTGTATATCGCTTTTCAAGTTTAGAACACAGCAATTTAACTCGCAGCAATACAGAACAGCAAATCCACTCCACCCTACGGTATGTTATAAATAAAATAATCCCAGTAGAAATGATAATGTGCCCGTGGAGTTGACATATGGATTTCTAAAATAATTCTTGTCTGGTGTATGGGGATCACTACCACTTTTGAGGATGTTTTTGTGACCACAATTTACTACGGGATTTCATCTTTTTGTGAATTTTTATTTTAAATGGCAAAATAATAGGCCGTTTGTGCACACACCTAACAACCAGTAATTTGTTGAGTTTAAACAAAACAGAGCCTCTGACTGACACCCCCACCCCGGCAAAGACTAGTTGACTCTTTGGGAAGCCACCATCTATGTGTAAGGCCTGGATAGCTCAGATGGGAAGAGCACTGGTACGGAAAACCAGTGGTCTCGGGTTCAAATCCCGGTCCAGTCAAAGTTTCCTTTGACAAGTTGTCCACAAAAGAAGAGAGTAACACCAAAAATCAAGAGGGCATGACATTTTGATCCTAGCAGGCCTTAGTGATAGTCTCCCTCAGCCTTTGAGAAAGGTCCTTCCAGGATCAAAACATCCGGCCCTCTAAATTGTTCAAGGTTTCATTTTTGTACACAATCCTATGGAATTTTGACAGAGTGGTGAGGGTGAAGCTGAACCCCCCCCCCCCCACCAGACTGCACACTCTTTGCATTCCTCTGCAAATCCAATCTGAATATGACCCTGAAATCCACCATTATTGTAAACCACTCCCATTTGTTCCACCAACTTAATAGTGATAGATTGCAATTCATCATGTTTAAACCATAAAAAAGTGGGTGCAGAACCATGAACCATGTCACTTTGCTCTGCATACCTGTATTATAGTCTTGGTTCAAGTACTATATATCTTGGTTTGGATGATAACCGACTGTGATCCGCAGTGTACACACGTGTACGTATACTCGCACAGAGACCCGCACTCGCGTACGCATTGAATTGAGCTGCAACAACGTGTTGTTGACCAGTCTGTGTGGGTGCGTGCATGCGTATTATGTATCATTGGGAATCATATAGTCATCGCGCCCCCGCACGTCAGGCATTAGAGTATCTCAACCAACAACGTCTTGAACCGAGACTACACTGCATACTGTGGCATCGTACACAGATATAGATATTTTATTTACATGAGAAAAACTGCATTGCCACAACAACTTGTACAAGATTGTCTGTACATTAATCTAAAAAAAAACACCAAGTTGTATCATGGAGCTGGTTGTATTAAACCAGACTGACTTTTATTTGTCTGCGTAATTGATGTTAATTTCTCTTTCTTTGTAAACAAAACCTGATAAGGTTCAGCGTTTGCCTTTTTGTCTCCTCATGATCATTTACATGTTCAAATTGCTTCAACAAAATACTGTATCTGTAATCCCCAAATCTTGGTACATGTACTATGTACCTTTAACAGCAATAGGACGTTTTGATGTAACCAACTGCTCAGTGACTGGAATTACACAGAATACACAGAGCATTACCTTTATAGCCTCACAGGATCGTCTAAAAGGCAGACTTATACAAGGACAGAAATAGACGGGAAAGGGAGAGAGGTTATTAGATATGGATGACAAAAGATGGATACAAAAAGCTGTAGGTAATAGCCAGAAAATTGAATTCCACCCTTTTGGCTATATCCCCGATCTTTCAATTTGATTTTGGATGAGTATTTTCTCCACATCCAGGAAGGGGGTGATGGGTGACGTAAAAACCATGGGTTATCCTACCATTGAGGAAATTGATTCTAATGTGTTGAGGAATACATTGTACCTTCCTGTTGTTCATATCCTTCACCCCTCCCTTTGATCATCTTTCCCCTTTGGTCTCATCTTCTTCGATCCCTTCCATTCTCCCTGCCCTTCCCTTTGATCTTACCCTTGTCTGCATGCCAGCTTTCATCCTTCCATATCATATTGCATCTCCTTTTGAGTAAGGTACTGATCAGATTGAAACACCAGGCCTTTCAAATGTTGGATGAGATTATTTGTTTCTTTTGATACGAAAGCTGTTTCTTTCTAAAAGAGTGGGTGCAGTATCTTTCATCATGCAGTCAGATATTTTCTCCTTATCAAATCCTGTAAGTAAAAGAGTTGGCAGTCGTTTTGAGAAAATCCCTGGTTACAAAGAAGATAAATCATGCCAACTGTCATTTCTTTAGTTTACCACAAGAGGGCAGCATTGACACTGACAACACGGACGGACTGTTTCTAGCAATTTCTAACCATGGAGCTCCATGTTCTAACGGGTGCCACGCAAGTGTTGCATGGCAGGAGTATAAAATGACCACACCTCGGACAAGGAACTGTGTTTGACACAGTATTCATGACATTACATGAATAATGTTTCTGGTTACGTTTTAATGAAACTCTCCGGAAAAGTATTCCTCTAAATTGTACACAAGTTTTCCCTTCTCAATCTGTGAATGCTGATGGACTCTTCAGTTAAACAAAGTGTGCAGACTGCACAGACATAATTAATGATATATTTTAATAGGCCTCACTCCTGTTGTCAGACAGAACATACCAGTATACACAGTGACCATGAAGCAACTAGCTTAAAGAGTTACAAAGGCAGTCGGAAGAAGTGAATATTATGCAGCTAGAAAATTTCATCTCCTCCCATTCCGTTTATAGAGACTCTATTGTCTAGTGAAGGAAATTGAGCGCTGAAGATGAGTTTGCAGTGGGACACTCCTGTTTGCTTACATGAGAGGAGACCAGCTTTCCCCCTCAAGCAATGCAAACAACACTTAATTAACACTTGAAAGAGGCATCTATTGCAGCCTAGCAGAAGCCACTTCAAATACAAGCTTAGGCCCAATACAACATTGGGAAGATCGGAAAACATCGATGTCCACAGATTTCCTTCTAATTTACAGTGTGTAGATGGTCATGATAGAATCCTCTTGTTGAAATCTCACAGTCTGGGATGCTGTACTTCCCGAGAAAACTTCACTCAAACATTGACAAATAGTTTATTACTCGCAAGTCAGAAACTATTTCTTACACTACAGGATGGTGCAAAAACCGTGATGGTTTTTAAAACTTTTTTTTTCTAATTTCTCAGATCACCATTTGAGCTAAAACCTTCGCAGGATTGCTTTATTGGGATGTTTAATGGTTTAACACACAAACTGTGGCAATCTTTTGACCATCACCAATGTTGTATATATAGGGCCTTTAAACTGGCGCAGCTGAAGGTAGTTAGGACTATTGAACTTTTGACTACACTTTTTTCCAAGCATCCATATATTCTAACAAGAAAAATGTGTTCAGCTCATCCCAACTGTCATTGATTTGTTACCCGTAACCCCCAATCTGCACTTTGTATTAAAGATTGAGAATTCCATTTAAACATTGACCATGCTGCAGAAACTCCACAGACCATAATGAAGGATAGAATGCAGGCAGAGGTAAGAAATTGTACTAAAAATTGATATCAGATCAGGGGAGTACACCTGTATTAGTGGCTTGATTATACTGTGAGGAAAGCAATAACTTTCCCGGGTCTACCCCAGTCAGCCCGGTTAGCTCTGACATCATCAACAATACCTTTTGTTGTAAATGTAATACACATAAATTTGGGTCTATCCTTTCCTGAAGATTAAATACCCCGGTAAGCAACCATCTGAGGACACAAGAGGGCGCTGTTCTAAAGCTACATGTACCATTGCAGGAGTCATTCTTCTGGTGGCACAGAAACGGACATATTAGGCACGTTCGATTAGCCTCCAGACCTGCATTACCCACCACCCCAAGTGACCCTGCTTTCATGCTAGGCAAGTTTAATAGTGGGAACATATGTCAAAACCAGCCAGGGCTGACTGAGGTAAACCCAGGGAAACTAGCCTAACGCATCTGTTGATGCCAGTTCCAAATGAACCACTGTACGGGTAGCTATGGCTTGCATTATTGACGTAGTTTCTACATGAAGCCCATGTTTCAGAGAAGGTAGACGCCTCACTGTTGCCATAAGCAACAACACAAGCTGCAATCCCAATCTGTTTTAGATACATATATATGCGGAGTACCACATTCCATAAAGCAAATGTACAAATTTAATAAATTAAAATCAATACATATTAAATTATTAAACATTGCAAGTTACATGCCTTTTTTCTTCTGACGGTGATAATTTTAACTGTCTGCCACTCGAGAAAAAATACAGCTCAGTAATATTGTCAATTGGTCAACTTTGAGTCTTTGACCCTTCCTTAGCCCTATCCACTACTTACATAGTGTAAGGGATATTAAAATAAAATGTGCTGCAATGGTGACATGGCAAAACATTTGTCATGAAAGTTGGAAGTTGCACCAGATATTGGAGTTCCTTGTTTCAGAGGATATCCAAAAGTTTTTACTCCAATAAAACGTTCTAACAAAGACAAATATTCATGTTCAATATAACCAGTGACACATGTCCATAATAGCATGTGACGAATATGCCCGGTAAAATACTGACTTTTAGAACACACTTCGTGATCTAATGACAACATTCTCCACTGATTGGATTTTCATTCAACGATGAAGTTGCATATTTCGGAAGGCCTTTTTGGAACATACATGTACACAGGTACATGTACGTACTTTTCACTTTATTTTTTTCTATTTCTTAAACTGCCTGAAAACCTTTATAGTATACATGTAAATGTGGACAAAAATATTTTTAAAAAAGGAAAGAAAAAAATACATGTACCAGTAACTGATTACTTTGATGGTTATTAAAAAACCTGTATGAAACATACATTATTCAACACGTAACAATGGTTTACTACATCGGGTACTGTAATTAAATGTATGCTGAATATTAACCAAGTTTGCAGAATAGAATAGGGAGTAGGGACGTATGCAAAATTTGCAAATATAGGCCAATTATAATTATAACCATTAACTATGTACCAGTAGATTAATACAGTATATCTGTCAATAAATTTAAGTTTTTTTTTAGAGGATTTTGACTGAGCAAGCCAGAAAGTGCAGCCATTTCAAGTTTTCAGGCTATTTACGATGGAGATACAAGTAGCAGATGAGATCGCAGGCTCTTTATGGTGGAGGCAGCGAGTCGAGGGTGGTTTGCCGTGTGTGGCACCATGTAAAGACATCTCTTCTGTGAGCGCGTATTAAACCACAAACATGCCTCCACAGGACCACACACTCACATAAGAAACAGGCTTACAGAGGGGTCGTTCAGACACTACTAAAAGTGGTCTATCTTCAATTTAAACTGAAAAGGGTCTATCTAGTTGTGTCTGAACGGTCTACGTAGACCGTTTTGGGTACTACAAACAGTCTATCTTAGACCGTCGAGGAGGGGTGGACTAGACTTGAAGACCGGTCTACGTAGACCGGTCTACAAACCTTAACGTGTCTGAACGGTCTACGTAGACCGTTTTGGGTACTACAAACAGTCTATCTTAGACCGTCGAGGAGGGGAGGACTAGACTTGAAGACCGGTCTACGTAGACCGGTCTACAAACCTTAACGTGTCTGAACGGTCTACGTAGACCGTTTTGGGTACTACAAGCGGTCTATCTTAGACCGCCGAGGAGGGGTGGACTAGACTACGAAGACTGGTCTACGTAGACCAGTCTACAAACCTTAACGTGTCTGAACGGTCTATCTCGTAACCACATCCGGTTTAGGCAGACGAGCGGGCGCATTACATAACCGGTGATTTATGTCACTGCCCAAACCGCGCGAAATACAAGGACGCGATGTGCATTCCATTGATGTTATGTGTACTCTTGCTAGCCGGAAGGGAAGTTGGGATTCAGGGTCAAGCAACGTGTGTGACCTCTTAGTACCAGAGATAGACTGTTTTCAGTTGAACTGAGTGAGTATGAACGCAAGGGGTTTGCAATGAAATATTTATCTCCCGCTGTGACCGCAAATGATAGACCTTTTTCGGTCTCCGTAGTACGGTGTCTGAACATAGCCATGGTGTCTCACTGTCACCACGACCCACTCTTGAGTCTTGACATGAAGCTTGCAATTCACGAATAGTTCACGTACTCAAGTCTCCTGACGACAAACAGAGCAGGCCTGGAAGGCCGAGTATGCCAGCTTTTTTTTCAGAAGCACGCAAACTAAAAAAAAAAGAGGGATTACCGTATCTTATTATGCATGGGGCCAAAGTAAACCACTCTCAACTTGCCTTCCCTCCAGTGGGAAGAGTGTCAAGCAAATCAGGCGATGGGCTGGCAAAAGAGAAAGATTCTCCTGATGACGGCCAGAGCATACTGGTCGAAACGTCGAGTTACCCTCAGGTTCTTTTCAGAGCCAAACCTCTTCCTTTAAGAGACCTGATACATGGTGTTCACCGCAAACCTTCCTATATTGATTCACCCACCATGCAAAGCCTTAAGTCTCATTCGGCAAAAGAGAATAGTCTGGTGCTTTTCTCTGTGACATGCATATTGGTGCTGTTCACTAACGGGCATATGTGGAACCTGACAAAGATGGCCACTGTTTAAGAGCACTATGGTAAGTTCAATGTCTTAAATCCTTCAATGTCCGGATCCTTCTCTTTCGTCCACAAGTTTAAGTCCGCACTGGCCACTCCCTACCTCCCCCAAGATTGAGGCTTTGTCTCAATTTATCTCCCATACAGTGTCAATTTTACTTCCCTCTCTTCAATAAGTTTTCCACTTATTATAACTGTGACGCACTGAACATGCTGGTAGTGAGCTTAACCACTATGCGTCACAGACACCTCATTTGGGGTCCGCCATGGACCCATGGTATTTCTATGAGACGGGGCTCCCCGAATCTGGCACCACTATTGTCCAAGTTTTAATTAACAGAGACTCTTTTCAGCCTCAAACAAATCAATATGAAGTAAGACAAAGACCTGTTTTGACGCAAGTTGCCACATAAATTGCCAGATTAGCGGCAACAATTGCGAAGATGCACATTGCACTGTGCACTGTGGGTTCTACAATCTAATTACTTTTTGAAAACTTATTTTCATAATGCTGTCCATGCACAATTCTTCCCACAATACATGGGCTATAAAACCCCCACATATATGTATGTATGGGGACGGGGCAGATTGCCTATATAGCCACTAGCTAATGGCTTCAATAGACTCATGTGAAAACTGAAGCCATAGCCAATGTATTTTAGACGTACATGTTAGCTCAATACATTCTCTAGACAGCTCTATGTCGGATGGATTAGTCAATGTGTATACATGATGCATACAAATACATGAACAGGTGTACAATGTACATGTACATGTGTAATTTTCTGTGCTTATTAGGAAATTTGGCAATTTGAAAGTTCACATAGAAAAATGGATTTTTTTTTCGAAGGGTAGTCTTAACAGCACAGGATGCTGGGGTTGGTTTATATGCAAAATATAGTGCAAGACATCAAAGGGCAAGTCAAGCAGTAAGGCCTAGGGAAGGGATGAAAGAAGGGAAGATCAAATTTGTGGGGGTTTTGAAGATGGATTTTGATCAGCTTTTCATTCAATATCCTGCTAGGATAGAAAGAACAGGGGCCGAGATGCAATAGATCAAAGGGCAAGTCAACCAGGGGAAGCCAACTAGGGAAAGGGATCAAAGAAGGGAAGATCAAGTTTGGAGATCAATTTTGAAGGGCCTTTCTTTCAACATCCTGCTAAGATGGAAACGTCAGGCTCACTGTAGATTTGGTGCAATTATCATCATTTTGTTGTTGTTCAGGGAAAGAAGGGAAGATCAAATTTGTGGGGTTTTGGAAATTGATCTTGATCATCTTTTCTTTCAACATCCTGCTAGGATGGAAACATCAGGGTCACTGTAGGTTTGGTGCAATTACAATTTTTTTTTTCTGGGAAAGAAGGGAAGATCAAATTTGTGGGGTTTTGGTGCAATTATCATCAATTTTGTTTTCGTTCATGGATCAGCGGAGTGGAGCTGGACAAACTCCTCTAGCCGCTTGGGCACGACCCCTTTGTAGTGGAGCCGGTGCCGGACAATGGCCCGGGAGGCCAGGCACTGGAGGCTGGTGTAGTTGATGGGGGAGACGTCCCAGGCGGCCTGGCCCAGCGGGTCCAGCGGTGCCCGGCCCTGGGCGTTGGTGCAGTCAATGTGGGCGCCGTGGTCCAGCAAGAGGCGGACGATCTCGGCCCGGTCCTGCTTCAGGGCGGCCTCCGCCGAGGTCCGGGCCACCACGTGCAGCGGCCGGTCGCCGTTGGCGTCGGCGGCGTTGACGTCGGCCCCGCAGGCCAGCAGCAGGCGCACCACCCGCAGGTCGGGGAACTTGCAGACGGTGTAGCGGCCCACCGAGGAGGTGGCCTCCTCCACGGCCAGGTGGAGCGGGCCGGCGCCTCGCCGCCCCTGCGCGCCCAGCCGCAGGAAGCGGTAGGTGGCCTGCCGGACCTCCTCCTCCTCGGCCGCCAGCGAATCCGAGGACTCGTCGTCGCGCAGCCTGGCCACCAGGCACATGAGGTGCATCATGATGAGGAGGGAGCGGTGGAAGTTGGTGGCCTCCTTCTCCTCCAGGGGGCCCACGGGCCAGGTCTCCATGGCCCGCTTGACCTCGGCGATCCCTTTCAAGTAGACCACGGAGACGGTGCTGTACTTCAGTCCGTTGCAGGCCAGCTCACCGCTGTTGCCGCCGCCGCCGCCACGGTCCGAGAACATGTACGCAAAGAGCTCGGCGAAGGAGAGGAGGCTGCTCTGGGTCATGGGGTCCAGCGGATCCAGCGCCCCCAGCTGCATGTCCAGCGCGTACATCCAGAGGGAGATGCAGCGGCCAAAGTGGCCGGCGTCCGCGTAGACGGCGCCCCGGTAGCGGATGTAGTAGGTGGTGTCCGGGTGGGCCGGCCCCAGCACCCGCTCCCGCACCAGCAACGCCTGCATGCGGATCTCGTCCGGGTCTCCCACCATGTCGTCCAGATCGGTCGGCGAGGCCACCTCCACCGATCCGTCGTAGGCCGGGACGGCCTTGGCCGGCAGCTTCGTCAGGACGTTGTTCGGGTCCCGCCGGCGCTCGTCCAGCGCGCGGTGCCAGTAACGCAGGGCCTGGTGCATGTCGCGCTTCTTGTCCACGGCGGTGGCGCCCAGCAGCTCCAAGGACTGGACCTTGTCCATCTGCGGGATGTCCTGGCGGGTGACCAGGTAGTCCACGATGTTCCCGTGGCCGGCCACGGCGGCCGCCTTGATGGGCGTCATGTCGTACTTGTCGGCCGCCATGCGGGCGCCATGCCGCAGCAGCAGCTTGAGGATGTCCAGGCTGCCCGACTCGGCGCAGTCGTGCAGCGCCGTGTTGCCGCGGGCGCTCTGCCGGTTGACGTCGGCCCGCAGGCCCAGCAGGTACTCGGCGATGGCGTAGTGACCCTTGTAGCAGGAAATCATCAGGCAGGTGTGGCCGTGCCGGTTGGCAAGCTCCACGTCCGCGCCGTGCCGCACCAGGTGCTTGACGATGCTGAAGTGGCCATCGAAGCAGGCCGCCCGCAGCGGCGTGGAGTTGGAGAACGTGGTCTGGTTGACACGGGCTCCGTGCAGCATTAGGCTCTGCACCGTCTCAAAGTGGCCGGCGGCCGCCGCGCACCATAGCGGCGGGGCGCCCTCTATGGTTTCGCCGTCAAACGTCACCGACCCCACCTGCTCCACGTCCGCGTTGCATTTCTCGAGAAAGTAGTTGACCACGTCCAGGTGGCCATTCCGGCTGGCCACTATCAGCGGTGTGGTCTTCTCCACGATCTGGGACACTAACCATTTGATTTCCTCGTCGCTGAACGAGCGCAGGCATTCCTGGATCTTCTGAAGGTCGCCCTCTTGTGCCGCTTTGAAGATCGGCGTCTTGAAGCTCCGATAGAAATACGGGTCGGTCACGTCGATCAACCCCTGGCCGTCGCTCATTTTCACCAACTGTGCTTAGAGATCGAGTCGGAGAACCATCTCAGGCCGATTGAGAAGCGATCAAAGCAGTCAAACTCACCGAAAAACTTGGAAAGAACTTCGTTGTCGTCGGACATTTCACGCAGTCAACACTACCACATTATCACTGTACATGTACTCACACACGTAGTCTATGTGCTGTGTCAACACACGTACAGCCTCTGTCGTACACTTCGACGTGAACCAGTTAAGTGGTCAACCTCGATCCCACATTGCATTAGACTACACGCACATCAAAACGAGGTTGACGGTACATTTATGGGCATGAAAAATGAGACGAGGCGGGGGGAAGCTAGTTGCATAATATTGACAATGTACATTTTCCCCAGTAATATTTCCTTACGGGAAGATATTTTCAACAAGTTTTCTAGGGAACTTCCTGTATTAATTCTGACTGACATGCAGTTGCCTTTGTCGATATTTTGGTTGAAAGGGGGTACCTTTTTTCAGCGAGAGATTACCCTTTTTACCGATTGAGGGCGCACTCAGTCTGGTGCATAGCTCGTGGATGCAATGCACTGAAAAGTCATTCTAAGAATACGGGGTATATGACAGGTTGTCTAGAACCGCGAAATTGGCCTCTCTTCAGAATCCTAAAGAGACGACAAACCACTGCTTTCCACTGAATAAACCAACTTGTAACGAATGCGTGAAGTCCCTTGATGTGATTCGTTTTTTCGAAATAAGCGCATCATGTATTGCTCCGTGAAGTTTATGAACTAGCAGTAAGTTTAGGAACAACCCTCCCCAAACAGCCCCAAATAGCGCCATGACTGGTGCCTGTTGCCCAGTGGTGGTTGGTACTGGTAGTGACACATGCGATATGCTTATCATAAGGACGGACGTTGTCCAAATTCCGGACATATCGTCGATATTTTTTGTCGCTGACGAGCACGTGGTAACATTTGTTTTTGTGACCTGCTAAGTGCTAGGATCGAAACATCCGGACCTGCTAATTTGTTATAATTATTCGCTTTTGGGGAATTTTAGTCATTAACTAGCAGTTTGTTACATTTTTGCATATAAATAATTCGAATTTAGATTAGTAATTACTGTTTTTGTGACCAATTTGTTTTTGTGACCATTCACCCGGCAAAGTCATTCTTCCCACAACACAAACGCCATTCAGTTCTGGTCCCTTTATCTGATTGGCCAATTGTCAATACATCATATGCATACATTATGCATATTCATGTAAATATTGTAATGCCCTAATGACTATAAGTTATTAGTCTATAGTATTTTTAGTACTCTGAATCTGATGTTAGCCAATCATTCAGACTGAGTAAAGAGTGTTCATGAATATGCATAAAATCAACATGAATGACCTGCAGGACTTTGCTGGATGAATATAACTTCTTCTAATGGGGAAGTTATATAATAATATATTCACCCGCCAAAGGTATCCGGGTGAATAATACACTCACTTAAAAGAACTAAGTCTTAGACTGGTGATAGAGTAGACTTTCTATAGCTCATTAGCAGCGGTAACCATAACCCTCATCCTCCTGCGGGCCTGAGACCTGAGGCCTTAGGTCTCCGATACTCGGGAGGAAGAGGGTTACGGTTACCCAAATAAGAGCAGACTAGTGAACAGTAGTACTATAGTACTAATCTAGTACTAATCTAGTACTACTACTTCACAACAGACACTAGTCTATGTACTACACTGTACTAGTACTACTGACAGTGACATACTAAGTACTACTACTTACTAGTACTAGTAAATGTACTACAACTACTGACTAGTAATATTCTTACATAGAGAAATGTTCATCTCCCATTTTTGCTTTAAATTGCATAGTGAACAACGGTCTGTCATTCACTATACAATATTGTTTTTTCATGAATCATTTTAACAAGGAAAAAACACTCAAAGTTCAGTTAATTAATAGCTGTTTGCTTTCTTCCAGCAGTCGTTGCCATGGCAACTGCATCCTCCAGCACAGCAGGGGGCGTGGCGGGGTCCAACCTCATCTCCCTGCAGCCCGATGTGGAGGCTGCATTCAGAGAACTGAAAGAGTCCAAGTCGTGAGTCCCTAACAAAGCAGCGTCTATGGCAACAGTTGCCATAGCAATGCTCTCTTCACATCGAACTTGAAGAGTAACATCAATCATAGCTATTGGCATAGGAACATTCTTTCCTTAAGGACTGTGGACAATAGCATCAATTGCAACCGTTGCCATAGTAACGTTTTCCATGCCAACCTTGGGAAGTTGCATTTCGTGTCAGTCATTGCCATGGTAATGCTCTTACTATGTTGACTTTGGAGAGTAGGATCAGCAGTAGCCGTTGCCATAGTAACTCTTTACACGCTGACCTTGGATAAGTACAATGTAGCTAATGAATCACTACATGCATTAGGTAGGCCTACAAACAACTGCGCAGCAGTTTGGGTCACACAATATGGGCGTGGCTTTTCAATTCAGTTTTCATCTCTAGTTTAAAGACCCTATCATTAGTAAAGGTCAAAAGATTGCCACAGTTTGTGTGTTAAACCATAAAACATTCTAAAACAAACAATAATGCAAAAGTTCTAGCTCAAATGGCAATCTGAGAAAGTAGAAAAATGCTAAAAACTGTCAAAGTTCACACACTATTCTGTAGTGTGAGAAATAGTTTATTGCTATGTTTAAGTACATATTTCTCGAAAAGTGCAGCATCCCAGACCGTAAGATTTCAACATGGGTAAACTGGGGTAAAAACGGCCACTTGAATTAGATTCTCTGCTGATAAAAAATGAAAAGATGTATCATTAAGTGGAATATATTTTTGACAAGTACCGTGTAGGTAAGAAATAATTCATTCAACCAGAGTTTTGGTTCCGAATACTGGTGGAGTCGATCATCCCGATCTCTTGAATTGATCGGTCGAACAGTCCCAGTCAGTTTCCTTAAAGGCCCAATACAACAGATTTGCTTCTAATTTACACAGTTTCTAGGGAAGTACAACATTCCAAACTGTAAGATTTCAACATGAGGATTCCATCATGACCATCTACAAACTGTGTAAATCAGAAGGAAATCTGTGGACATCGATGTTTCCCGATCTCCCCAATGTTGTATTGGGCCTTTGAGGAATCTGACTGGGACTGTTCGACCGATCAATTCAAGAGATTGTGATGACTTACTCGACCAGCATTTGTAACCAAGACTCTGGTTGAATGAATCAGTCCAATGGTAATGTTGTACCAGAGCTTTGTGCTCAAATCCAGGTCGCGTCGTAATTTCTCTGATCTTGAACAGTTTTGTATTCATTTTTTTTTTATGTTTTGTCAGCGAGTGCTCTGAGGACACCCTGAAGAAATGCAGAAAGGGAATATGTCGCCTCGTGAACAAAACGCTGACAGATTTGCAGAAAGGTGAGTGTCTATCATGGCCTTTCAATTATTTTCATCCTCTTTTTTTTTTTAGTCATTGAGCCCTTAGATTGTGGTAGGCCACCATCTAAGGGCTGGATAGCTCAGGTGGAGGAGAACTGGTACGTTAATCCACATGACTCGGGTTCAAGTCCCGGTCCAGTCAAAGTTTTCTTTGTCAATTTTTTCAATTTGTTCGAAAGTTACAAGAGAGTTTTTCCTTTGTTTGGTCTCTTTTTGGAGTCTCGTACCAGCACCCTGTTCTTTTGATGGTATCCCATTCTTTCACTGGTTACCCTACTAAATACCCTGTTAATTGGCTGGTTACCTTGTTTTGTGGCCGGTTACCCCATTCTATGACTAGTAAGCCCTGGTCTTTGACTGGTACCCTACTTTTTAACTGGTACCGCACTCTTTGACTGGTTACCCTACCACGTTCTTTGGCTGTATACCTCATTGGGGGGGGGGTTGAGGGAAAAATCAAAGATGATACTTCTCAGTGTTGTTGATAGGTAGATGGTTGATTGACAGTCAAAATTTTAATTTTTTTTTAAATTTCATCTTTTTTTTCTGTTCCTTAGCATCGTCAGAACTGTCCAAAGATTTGACTGGTACCCCGTTCAGTGTCAGTGTGCTCAACTTTCTCAAGTACAGCCTCCAGATAAATCCGTCTATTTTTGCCCGGGCGGGCAGGGCAGTGTCGGGTACCGGTGAGAGTCTCCCCGGTGCCCATTACCCGTACGCCCAGGAACCCCAGGAACCGGAATTCCACTCCCGAAAAGGTTGAACTATCTTATTTACTATGTTTTATTTTGAGGGAGGGTGTGGGTGATTTTTTTTTTCCAATCCAAATGTATTATTCCCAAGTGGTTGGGAAGTGTGCTGACTTCAACAGTGACCAGAGTACTTATTTCCACTATAAAGGATACCAGGGACCCTTTTCAAAAACCTCAAGGAATCATACCCCTGACTTAACATGTAATTAGCATCATATGCTCAGTGCTTTGCCAGATTGTCTACTTTAAAAAAAAACCAACAATTCAGAGACCTCTCATCAGCAATGTCTTTTAAAGATTCTCAAAATTTAGTGAGCCTGACATTTCGATCCTAGCAGGACCTTTCTCAAAGGCAGAATGACATGGACAAAAACCCCAGATACAAGTAGGAAGGGGATAGAGAGTGAATGGGACATGAACAGGGGACAAAGAGGAAAGCTGGTAGGGTAAGATCAAAGGGAAGGGCAGGGAGTGGGGTAGGGATTAATGAGCAGAGGGGGAAAGATCAAAGAGAGAAGTGTGGGAGGAGTGAACACAAAAGGAGGTTTTGTAAACAGGCAAGGTGTTAGTCATTCCCCTCCTGGATGTTGAGGCCATGTGGTTGATTCGTCCGAAGATGCTTCATCCATATTTTCTCCCGGCTAAGACTGGCAGCATCACTCCAGTGACCAAGTGATTCTATGCCCAGTGCACTCATATCTGATCAAGATTGGCATATCCTCTCCTCCCGAGTCTGAGTTACCTCGCCTCACTCTTATTATTATTATTATTTATTCGGCCAAGGAAAACAAAGAAGAAGTAGGATAAATAGGTTTGCGGAGACACCATGTAAATTCTCTTTTGTGAGTTAGTGTGGTTCTGAAAAGAACCGGAGGAACTTGACGTTTCGAACAGTATGCTGGATTCCAGCTGGGAGTGGGGCTTATGTAGTATGGGGAGGGATCCTGGTGAGGGCATTAGCTTAGTGAGGGTGAAGGCGGGGACTGTAAAGGCGGGAACAAGGGATGCTGCACAGGATCCTAGGGTCCTAAAGAAGAAGTACATTCAAGGTGAGAAAGGTCATACAGTCTATATCATGGAAATTCAAGAGGGGAAGAGATGGGGCAAGGACTGGGGATGAAGGGGAAGAGATTGGGCAGGAGGGTAAGGAGTAAACAAGCAGAGTAAGGACAATCCAATCTAAGATGGCCAGGAGGAACAAAAGTGAAAAACACTGACTCAAAAGCCTGTTCAACATCAATCACTTTTTTGTTTCCCCTCCAGGCCTGAACATGTGGCTGATATCTCGTCTCCTCCGGATCCTGAACGATTTCTTCTGTCGCACCCTCCACGAGCAGATCATTCAGATTGTGGTCTCACTGCTGCAAACTGTCAAGTACAGGGACGCCCCCTCCTTCACCGAACTCCTGAATGAGCTCTTCAGGCTGATGGCAGGTATGGAGGGCCCCACAGGGGTCGTCTTATCGATGGAAAGTATGGAGAGCCATTGGAACATTCCCCACTCATTTGACGATCTTGGAAGTTACCAATTGGCATGTGTCAGTAACTATAGTAATAAGTGTTAGGATGGCTATCCATAGGTTTCTGATTAACCACTTCATGTTTCTGAACGCTGAACTATGTAAGCCAGTGAAAGTCATGTTTGATCCATTGAGGCTGTCACCTTGGCAGATAGTATGGAGAGCCATTTGAACATTTACCAATTGTGAGAATCTTGGAAGTTACTTATGCCGCATTCCAATCGCGTCATGATTACCGTGTTCACGAGTTCACTAGTCGTGAAGGGGGCGTTCCAATCGTCTGGAAACTCGTGGTCACCAGTCGTGAACTGGAGGCAGAAATCTTGCCTCCAGTTCACGACTTGGCAACAAAATGGAGTCAGGAGGTCAAAGGGCACAAAGTTTTTACCAACATCGATGCATGCATGAGTTACAATAAGATTAGGATACAGCCAGGAAGGAAAAGATGAATTTACTACGCTGTTCTACACGCATATTTCAGGACTAATAGTTTCCATTACATTAGCTGCGAGTCGTCGGAGTACGAGTTGTCCGACTCGCGTACGTTTGGGAAAACTAGCCACGGCAGCAACGAGCATGATACTCTTCGGTCTTTGCGCTTGCGCAATGTGCATGTTGGCGTGGTGTTGGTGAGTAACATTGGTTTGCAGCCCACTCGTGAACTGGGAAATACTGGTCGTGAACACGATCAACACGTGATTGGAACGCAGCAATAGTACCATGTGTCAGCAATTTCAGTAGATAGTGTTACAATGACTATAGGTTTCTGGTTGGCACTTTTTGTTTATACTGAACGGTAAACTCTGTAAAGCTGGCAGCAGGTTTTTCAGACCTATAGGAGGAAAGATACTGCAGAGCCATGCTCATTCTTGAAAGAGATTATCCACATGGTGCTTCGACAAACTGCCCCTTATTATAATGGTCAATTGCATCTGACTGCCGCTACTCCCTCCATTCAAGAGAAAGAAATTGAGGTTTCATTTATGTTGATGACCTGTGGTTGCTTTATTGGCACAGACGTAGCCACCATCGTCAGATTTCAGTTCTCTGCTGGCGACGTGGAAGAGCTTGACTCACCACTGGAGCTTGGTCACTTTGCTGTCAATGGAGACAAACTCCTGGGGTTGCAGGTAAAATTCTCTGGAAATACTGAAATATATAAAGCTCTTGGTCAGAGTTATTAACCCAGTGTGTATTCGTGTAGTCAACATCTATCGTGTCTTTTTTTTTCTAGCAAGGGCATACAGTGCTAATCAGATGTCAATTAGGGAAAACCCTCATTGAAATACATTATCACCCATTGGAAAGTGTTATCTTATCCATGACTGAACCCGGCAACCACTGCCATACAAATGTGAATGACGATGGTGATGGTGGTTGTGGCAATGAAGACGATAATGATGATGATGATGGTGATGATGACAATGATTATGACGATGATGACGATGATGATGACGATGATGACGATGATGATGACGATAATAATGATATTGATGATGATGGTGATGATGACGACGATGATGATGACAGTGATGATGATGGTAATGATGATGATGATGATGATATTGATGATGACGAAGATGATGATGATGATGATGATGGTGATGATAATGATGATGATGATGATGATGATGGTGATGATGACGACGATGATGATGACAGTGATGATGATGGTAATGATGATGACGATGATGACGATGAAGGTTATAAGGATGATGACAATTGGGGAGGAGGAGGGGGAAGAAGGAAGAGCAGAAGGAGGATTATAAGGATGTTGTGTAGAATGATCTAGTGGTAATGGAGTAGAAAAGAGCAAACCCTCCATATCTGAGTCCCATCTCATTCCACTCTCGCCATCTCTCTCACCCAGGAACTTGAGGAGGTGGTTGCCATCTACAAAACCTCCACACCGATCACACTGAA
Organism: Luidia sarsii; assembly: GCA_949987565.1. NCBI lineage: Eukaryota > Metazoa > Echinodermata > Asteroidea > Paxillosida > Luidiidae > Luidia > Luidia sarsii. Next base: position 13,575,650 of record OX465108.1, on the reverse strand, counting down.
GTACTACACCAACTGCAACCTCCTGCAGCTCTCACTGACGTGAGTCCCATCCCTCGGGCCATACCAATCAGACTCATTTCTTCCAAGGAGCTGTCATCAATGTTGAAACTGTCAATCTTCAAAAGCTAACACAATTCAAGAGAGAGGCTGCTGTTTGATCGAAGCGCAATCTTTCTCAAAGGCTGAGAGTCTGCCTTTGAGGAAGTCCTGCGAGGATCAAAATATCGGGCCCTCTAAAAAAATTTAAGAATCTTGATAAATGGATAGTATTCCCAACTTGATCAATTTTCATCTAAGCATCGGGATGTATTAATGAGGCTGTAAACTACTGCGCTTATACCAATGGGGGAAAAAATAGAGGGCCTAATGCTTCGATTCTCATTCTGAGGACCTTTGATAAAGGCCATGTTAGAATCAAAACATCATGCCCTCCAAGTTGGCAATTTTCATCATTTATTTATTTAAATTGGCTTTTTTTATCATTACTTAGTAACTTTGGTCGTTGCGAAAGGTACAAGGTTTTATCTGAGTAGGACATTTTTCTTTATAAGGACAAAATTATTTTTACAGGAAAATCTTGACTTTGAGGGACCAGGTCCTGCTAGAATCAAGATATCAAGCTTGATGACGGCCAGAGCATATACTGGCCGGGACGTCGAGCTATCACTCAGGTTCTTTTCAGAACCATACCTCTTCTTTAAGAGACCTTATACATGGTGTCACCGCAAACCCTCCTATATTGTTTCACCCACCATGCAAAGCCTTAAGTCTTATTTATATCAAGCTGTGTCATTTTTTTGTCATTTTATTTTCTTGGCTTTTTAACCTTCAATTTGTGCAGGAGAATCATAAGCAAGCTCGTTCCAGATTTGTCTCTCCTCTCAGCTCTCCATCAGGCATCCGGTCTATGGGACACATTGGTGCTACAATTAGACGCTGGACAGTACGAAGTCAAGCAGGTAAAAACGCAGAGAGTGTATTTCATTTTTTCGGCACAAACTTTGGACCAGGTCCTGTTTCTGAAAAGGTTTGCCAAACAAAAACCCTACCCTCAAAAAACATTCAAAATGTATCTATTTGGGCTTTGGTATAAAGCCTGGTTTGTTTCCGATTAAAAGTAGCATTTGGGGTCTCCTTTTAGGCATGCATATGTAATGATTAAAAAAAGACGAGGCAGGGAACCAGTGATATGCACTGAACATTCCATGCAATGTTGAATGGTAACCCGTCTCCCTGATGTCTATCTGCCTTTGCTTTCTAGCAGAACCGGGGCAGGTTTAAAATTAAGGGCTATGGCTATGACAGTGATTGCTGATTATGTGTGACAGCATGGCTGCTTCTGTCAAACCACAAGCTCACATTGGAACACTCATAGCATAGCCATAGCTTCTTCCTTAGCCATAGCAGGGTTTTAGGGTATAGTCTTTATAGTAAGCATTCACAAGTGGTCAATAAAATATATCATTACCAAATAGACCGCTGATTTTAGCCAGCTGTCTATTAAGGCTAATGGGTATTGGATTGCCGTGGCTCTAGATTAAGAGTATCTGCCCATTCCCAAAAAACATGAGTAACCTACCGATGGACAGTGCCTCTTGAAATCAACGTCAGGATACTGTAATACAGTCAAACCTGCTTATCCGGCCACCTCTATAAAGGCCGCTGCACACGAGAGCTATCTGCTGAGCAAAAATTATCTCGAGGTCGTTAGCTCAGCACGTAGCTCACCGTGTGCACTGAACTTTTAGTGAGCTTTCGACATTGAGAGAATTATTGCTCTGCAGATGGCTCTCGTGTGCGGCGGCCTTAAAGCTGCCTCTTGTCCATAAGGCCACCTTTTCATGGTCCCGATCGACATTGCACGTGTCTTAATGGTCGCAAGTTTCGATATTGCGGCCACTGTCCAACGTGGCCAGCGGCCAGGCCTCTTGGAGCGGTGCGTGTACATTTGTATTGAGATTAAACTTCAAACATTCCGGAAAGAGAAACCTTTATAAAGAGGCAACCTCTCCACAGCTGCCAAATTCTCTGATCCCATGGGTGGCCGCTATATGCAAGTTTGACTGTACCAGGAGGCTGGTAACCGGTCAATCGGCCGCATTCTAATGCACTGCGTTTCTCCCCTTCGGGCGGCAGGCCACCATGGACGTCATCTCGCAGTGGATTCAGCTGAACGGCCTCCCGCTGCCGGACGTCTTGGAAGACCTCCAGGAGCTGCTCATGTTCCTGCTGTCTGGGCATCTCTCCGGAGACCAACTGGATGGATGCCAGTGAGTTGACCTTGCGGGGAATAGATTCAAAGATTTGCCATTTTGAAGCCGGCTTCTGAATTTAGGAGAGAAACTAGATGTTTCCGAGCGGTTTTCAGTTTGCAGTGAATCAATTCAGTGATTTGCCCTTTGCAACCTCTTGGGAGCGAACTGAATGGTTAAGGCTGAGTTGACCTTGCAGTGACTCGACCCAATGTTGCGCCATTTTGAATGTCTGTTCATCAGACCTCTTTAGAGCCAGACTGGGTTGGATATGAGCTGAGTGCTGTCCTTTCAGGTTTCAGGCTATTCGGCTGCTTCCGGACTCAACTCAATGAGAGTAGCCTGCGTTCAAAAAAGTCTTTTGATTGTCAGCAACATTGCAAAACAGTTCTGTGGGCATGGATTTAGGTGGTAAAATGTCTATTGCAGAGACCCTTTTAGCAAAATTTGCCTGATTAAGGAGCCCAAGAACTTAACCCCTAGCCTGACAAGAAAAAAATAAACCAACAGATGGGCTAAGTTCTGTCCTGAGAAATCTTGTCCCTCTGCTGTGAATCATTCTTGAACTTTTTTTCTCCAGGGACATTGAGGGCCTTGAGAGGAGTCTAGCCGGCTGCCTGGAGGCCATGTTCTCTCCGCTGCCCGGCAACCGTCGCCATGGCCTTCCCTCATCCCTGCTAGACATCTCCATGGAAACGCTGGCCAGGCATCTGGAAGGAATGGCGGCTCTCCGGACAGGTACTGTACACGAGTCCTGGAGTGTCTCTCTCTGTACTTAGCTTCAAGCTGTCATATACTGTCAGTTCATTGGTCTGCGGGTTTGACGGGAAATTCTATCTGAAATTAGTTTTTCCTCATAACTTTTTAAAATTTAGTGGGCCTGATGTTTTGATCCTAGCAGGACCTTTCTCAAAGGCAGAGTGACGAGGACCAAGAAACTTTTTATCGGACCGGGACATGAAACCGTGACCTCTTACCTAACATACCAGCCCTCTCACCACCGACCGGAGCTATCCAGTCCTTAGGTGGCTCCCTTCCCAAATGGTCAACTATCTTCACTAGGGCGGGGTGCCAGTCAGTGGCAATTAACCATGAACTGCCGTATGTCGCCAGGGATCATCACCCCTCTCCCAATTTTTACAGAAAAAAAATGGCAATACAAAATCAGTAAGCCATCCAGCCCTTAGAGGGCCTTCCAAAAGAGTCAGCCATCAACTTTCAAATCTGTATGCCAGCTGTCCTCCTTTGTTTGTCTTCTCTCATGTATGTCTTATTTCATCTTACCCTGGTTACCCTGAGAGAACTAGCATCGGCCCTGAAGAGCTAATGGCGGCCTTCCGCAACCACTTTTGTTTGTTTTAAGCTCGCTGCCTTCCATGGTGGTCTTGACTGACCAAAGGCTAGGCTCACTGCCGGAAACTGTGGTTGGCATCAGAAAGAGACATCCTGCCATTTACAATTTTGCTCTACTAAATCCTCTCTGATTTCTGTGAGTTTGAGGTGAATCCGGCCACCCCTGTTTAACAGGGACAAAACGGGGTTTAAAAATGTGGATGTACTTCTACTGCTACCTTCCTATCTGTTTGTCCGTCTCATTCTTAAGAAAGGTCTTGCTAGGATCGAAATCTCAGGCCCTCTCAATTCTCTGTTTTAGTATTGCATCATGGTGTTTTTTTATTTATTCTTTTATTTCAGTGCAACTGAGAGAGGCAGTTTGTCACATGCTGCTCTCCATCTATGAGCAGGAGTCAATTCCCCCGGAGTCCATTGCTGACCTCCGACGCAAACAGACAGCTGCCATCAACGCCAGTCTGATCAAGGCACTGGGAACATTGGCACAATCACAGGTACGACACGCACTGATATTACCCATTGGGACACCTGCCAACCTGCTACACCTGTAATACTGCAGATGTACATTGTATAGGAAGGACATCTCCATTAGCGTCTGCTGCTTGCCAATCGATTTTAATAAGCAGATCGCTGCATCTTGCCCACCTTATTGAACCGAGGCCAAAGACTGCTCTTGTGCTGAAGACCTCCTTGTCGATTTAAGTCTTGGCTGTTTCTGTGATCACTCACAGGCAAAAGTACTGATTGACTGAGGATTGCTGACCACATGCAGCAGCGTTTAGACTACCTGTATTTTGGTTTGCAATGAGCCAGTCAGGCCAAATTGGGATGGCTTACAAATGCCCCTAGACACTTTCACCTCTCATTCAGCTACAGGGCCACTCCTTATTTCAAACCCGGCTGTGGATTTTGTTTCTAATTTTGGTTCGGTTCATGCTCTTCCTCTATCAAGTTTGTCGTAGCACCGCTTTCGCAGACGCTCAAGAACGATTTTGACTCGGCCAAGACCGCGAAACTGGAGGCCCGCCCCTCTTATCTCAATGCCGGCAGGAGGGATGCAGTGCCCTCAGTGGCAACCGTCGCCGTGGACGCTAGCAGCTCCTGCCTCAGCAGCGGGGACGAGCGGCCAGAGAAGAGGCGCCGTCTGAGCCTGCAGCGGACGCCGAGCCGGAAGGCGATCAAGGCAAGGTGAGGACTCATTCTTTGTTTCATTCCACTTTGGGTTTGAACATGAATTTTCCAGAATTTTTTTCAAGATTTTTCAAGATTTCTAAAGAATATTTTCAAGATTTTTCAAGATTTCTAAAGAATATTTTCAAGATTTTTCAAGATTTCTAAAGAATATTTTCCAGAATTTTCAAGATTTTTTAAGAACATTTTCAATTTTAAGATACCGGTAATTTCCAGATTTTTTTCAAGATTATTTTAATTTTTTTTTTTTTTTTTCAAGATTTCTCAATTTTTTTCAAGATTTCTAAAGAATATTTTCCAGATTTTTCAAGATTTTTCAAGATTTCTAAAGAATATTTTCCAGAATTTCCAAGATTATTCAAGAATATTTTCAAGTTCTTTCAAGATAATTTTAAGATACCGGTAATTTTCACAATTTGTCATGATTATCAATGGTCACGACGCAGGGCAGCAATGATCCTCCACAACAAATACATGCCCTGACGGTAGTTAGAATCCACTAGCCTCTACACGACGGACAGAGTGCTCAATGTTTGTTTGTTTCTCTCCAGCGAGACAACCAGCAGCAGCTCCGCCGATGAGGACACTGTGTCCCCCTTTGCTGAGAACTCCGCCACAGTCAAGGCAATCGCCGAGAGGCTCGACAGTCTCTGCGGTGACGTCACCGCAGCAGAGGCGGTGAGAGGCCCGCCGACCTTTCTTCCTTGTCCTCCAGAAAGAGCGACCATGGTCCGAATCCCAGCCAGTGTCATTTTGGCTCGTATTCCTTGAACACTTGTTTCCCGAACCCGCATGCTAGCGGTTGACATTGGCTGGTTGGGCTGGCTGCCACAACGCTGGCCTGGACACTGGGGATGGTTCTGGGAACTGGAAATGTACTTGGGGAAACTAGACCTTGGTCTGGGAAGTAGACACGGTCCTGGAAGCATGGTAGCGCTTATTTATTTGATAAAGAGTTTTCCTCTTCCTGACATGTAAATAGTCCTGTGCTCAGTGCTTTGCCTGATTGGCAAAGATAGAATGCACGACAGGACCTGATTGGTCAAGTGGTTAAAGATATCTGCTTTGGACCAGCAGAAAGTAGCCTTGGTTTCCTGACGATGGGCAGAGCACACACTAATGTTCAGTTACCGGCTCTATTCAAAACCACACTCCTTCTTGAGAGAGTAGTGCAACATGGTGTCACCGCAAACCTTCCACTTAGTATTTCCACCATGCAAACCTTCAAGTCTTATCTTGGCCCTTTTCCAAAACCCGACTTAGGCTTCGGCTCCGGCTTCGTCTCAGTTACTCAAATGCTGAAATACAAGTTGGAGTTCTTTGTTGAAGTTGAAGCTTTGGATTCCTTTTCCAAACTCAGTCAAACATTCAGAAATGATGCCAAAGGCTTCCTGTTATCATGCCTTGTACTTGAAATGGATGAAAGAACTCGAGACAAAGCCGGAGCCTGAGCCTCAGCCGGGCTTTGGAAAAAGGGCCCTAGCCTTGGTCTGAAAAACCCCGGCTCTGTTTGATAATCGGTCGACGCTCTATCCCTAGGAGAGCCTGCCGACCATCTTGGAGGGCATCCGATGCTGCGTGGAGGTCCTGCTACGATCCTGCGCCCTCCTGAACCCAGACCGGCTCCGACGACGCCCGACGGCGCCCGCCCAGACCCCGGAGAAGCCCCAGCGGGGGGCGGCCAGGTTCCGCAGCCGGGCCCCCGCCCTCGCCTGCCCCGGTCCCGACAGCGCCCTTGCCCCCTGGCTGTCAGCCGACCAACAGAGGGCGCTGTGCGCCGCCTTGGTAACCGCTGCACGCATCCTGGCCGATAGCAGCGTCGCCCAGACTGTCAATGGCAGCTACGGCAAGGTGGTTGATATCATCGGCTCGCTGCTTGCTGTGCAAGGTGACTTTTTCTTCTTTTTTTATTACAAAATGTAATTGAAATAAAAAAAAATAAAAAATTGCCAACTGCTCACTGACTAAAATGACCTGCAGTACATAGATCTCAAAAGATACCGGTAGAGGGCCTGACGTTTCGATCCTTGCAGGACCTTTCTCAAAGGAGCAGTGACAAGGACATACACAGACAGTCAGGGGAAGGAATCAAAATCTAATTGTGCAATTGTCCAAGCCACTAGCTAGCAGCTGTTCAAAGCCCTCCTTAAATTGCATTCTCACCACTGCAAAAATTATACTATAGCTGTAGTCTATCATCTCCTTGTTTGTGGTTATGCTTGGCAGAGTAGCCAAAATATGAGTGCTTACATTACAGCTGTACTGGCATCAGATGTGCAGAATGCATTGGACAATGAGCCTTCTGGTTTTGCATGTGGTTGCTTGTGCCTCTGCACTTCATTCCATTTTTTTTTGCCAGTTTTGTCAACAGATTTCTCTGTACTCTGTATTTTTTTGGTTCTCTGCACCATGGTAACCTTCTCCCTCCTTGCCTCCAGATCTGACGAGGATTCCTATCTCCCAGATGCACACATTTGTGTGGATGCTGTCATTGCCATGGTTACCAGTAAGTCCTCCAATCTGGAAGATATCTCTTTTTAAATGGAGACAAATCCACGTGGGAAAAATAGCAACAAAAACAAGGAATAAAGAAATCAGTGAGCACCAATTTCATGTGTTCCCTCCTGATTCAAACTCTCCATTTGGGTGGAATTCCAAGGATGGAATTTTATCATGTTTTGATTTTTCTTTTACAACAGATGGATTCTAAAAGTCCATTTTTGAAGGATGGATTTTTCTTTTGTTTAAATTTTTTTTACAACAGATGGATTCTTAAAGTCCATTTTTGTAAGGATGGAATTTTCTCGTTTTAATTTTTATAACAGATGAATTCTAGAAGTCCATTTTTGTAAGGATGGAAGTTTCTCGTTTTAATTTTTATATTAGATGGATTCTAGAAGTCCATTTTTGTAAGGATAGAATTTTCTCGTTCTAATTTTTATAACAGATGTATTCTAAAAGTCAATTTTTTTGAAGGATGGAATTTTCTCATGTTTTGATTGTTTTCAAACAGGTTGATTCTAAATGGCTGGATCTCAAAGTCCAAGGGGAGGTGTCTCCCAGAGAGGTGGCCCATCTAAGCTCTACCCTGGCAGACAAGATAGGTAACAACTTGTCCTCTTTTCTTGCCTATGACATTGCTACTAGTTTTAGTGTTTTAGATACAGACTAAAACTCTGTCCAAGATAGACCAATCCTCAACCCTTAATTTGTCAAGATTTGGTCAAGATTTGGTCAAGATATGGTCAAGATTTGGTCAAGATTTGGTCAAGATTTGGTCAAGATTTGGTCAAGATTTGGTCAATATTTGGTCAATATTTGGTCAATATTTGATCAAGATTTGATCAAGATTTGAGCAAGATTTGAGCAAGATTTGGTCAAGATATGGTAAAAATTTGATAAAGATTTTGTCCAGATTTTGTCCAGATTTTGTCCAGATTTTGTCCAGATTTTGTCCAGATTTTGTCAAGATTTATTAAGATTTTGTCAAGATTTTGTCAAGATTTTGTCAAGATTTTGTCAAGATTTTGTCAAGATTTTGTCAAGATTTTGTCAAGATTTTGTCAAGATTTTGTCATATTTTTATTTTCTTGCGCCTTCACCCAGGCAAGGACTAGATAACTATTTGGGAAGGCCACCATCTAAGGGCTCGATAGCTCAGATGATAGAGTGCTGGTACACAAAACCAGATGTCTCTGGTTCAAATCCCGGTCCAGTCAATGTTTGCTTTGCCATTTTTCAAAACGTTTAAAAGTACTCAGTCAGTTTTTCCTTTTATTTGTTTGATGATTATTTTCCCAATGTTTACACGACTTTTCAATATTTTTCAAAATAGTACAGTGAGACTGAAATCTATTTACACCAGAACTTGGTTGCTAGAGGCTATAGTTCTCGCCAAGTGAAGAACTCCATTGCTAAAGTCTATTCCATTCCCAGAAGTTCGGCACTAAAACAAAAGCCACCAGGTCCCAAGGACAAGTCCAAGGTTCCCTTAGTTACTTCCTACCACCCTTCTCTTCCTCCTCTCAGGAAGATAACTAAGGAAAACCACCATATTCTCCACACTTCAGATCGTCTGGCTGAAGCCATTCCTAATTCGCCTGTTTTGGCTTTCAGGCGCCCCCGTAACCTGCGTGACTTAATTGTCCGAGCAGAGGTTCCCCCTTTGGACTCTTCCCCTCCAACCAAATTTGGTACATTTAAGTGTACCTCGAAATGCATTGTTTGCAAGACACATTTCAAGGAAATAGATTCTTTCAATGGTCATTCTTCTGGAACTACCCACACGACCTATGGCTCTATCACGTGCACTACCTCAAACATCATATACCTCATCTCTTGTAGAGTTTGTAATATTCAGTATGTTGGCGAGACCAAAAACACCCTCAAAAAACGGATCTATGGCCATAGGTCTACTATCAAAACCGGTAAAATGGACACCCCTGTTGGGTATCACTTCAATCTCCCTGATCATTCGATATCAGATATGAGTGTACTGGGCATAGAATCACTTGGTCACCTTAGTAATGCTGTCCGTCTTAGCCGTGAGAAAATGTGGATGAAGCGTCTTCGGACTATTCAACCACATGGTCTCAACATCCAGGAGGGTAATGACTAACACCATGCAGCTTTCTGATAATCCTTCTTTTGTGTTCAGTCCTTTACACTTCTCTCTTTGATCTTTCCCCCTCTTGTCACTAATCCCTACCCTACTCCTTGCCCTTCTCTTTGATCTTTCCCCCTCCTCTCACTAATCCCTACCCCACCGCTTGCCCTTCCCTTTGATCTCTCCCTACCAGCTTCACTCTTTGTCCTTTGTTTCTCATCCGTGTTCATTCACTCTCCCCCCCCCCCTTCCTCCATGTACATGTATCTGTTTTGTCCTTGTCACTCTGCCTTTGAGAAAGGTCCTGCTAGGATCGAAACGTCAGGCCCACTAAATTTTAAGATCTATTTACACCAGTTAGTTTTCTTTGTCTTCCTTTTTTTCTCTCCAGTTGACAAGACAGAATGCCAGTTTCTTCACCATCTCGCCCTCTTCCCCAAGGAGGTTGCCTCCAAGTGGCGGACTCATGTCTTCAAGGCAGCTGTGGTGGGTCACTCCATTCAAGAATGGATTACTGTTTTAGTAGAAATAGGGTATACCTCCACAAAGATTAGACTCTAGTGATCTCAATATAAAGTTGGTGTTGAAAATTATGATAGGCTATTCCTTTTGACATTGATCTGTCTTGACTGGATTTGTACATAAAATAATATTGTTTGGAATATCATTTAAGTAATGAATTTAATAATAAAGGTAAGATTACGTTAGATGGTCAGATTCATGTCTACAGACTAAAATCTTAAATACAGTGTTATTGTACATTATTTTGTACATCCAAATGTTTGCATTCAATAATAAATTCACAGGCAACAAAGTTAAGCCTCAAAATTGAACCCCCACAGGTTTGGGAATTGAAGAGTGAACTTTGAGAAAACTCAACAGTGGGACTTCAGGAGATATATAACAGGACCGACATATGACGCTTAACCATCGTCGTTGAGCCATGCTGGTACCCCGTAAATTGTGTGGGGACTAAACAAGGATGTGTTTTGTAAACCAGCATACAGTAGGTTAGGCTTGGGCCCTACGGTTAGGGTTATGGTTACGGTTAGAGTTAGAGTTCGGGTTGGGTTAGCGTTACTGATAGAGTTACAATGTAGGATTAGGATTAGGGTTAGGTTCAGGATTAGGGTCGTTAGGATTAGGATTATGATTAGGGTTAGGGTTGTTTCGTGCTTGTGCCTGTAACTACCTGAGAAATGAATGAATGAATGAATGAATGAATGGGGGGAGGCCTCAGCAAAACCTGGCTTCGTGCATGCGCACTTATAGCTTAGCCACGGTGGTTAAGTGTCATACGTCGTGACGCTTATATGCCTCGACTTCAGTGGTACTGAGAGAGTGTACATAGTGTATTTACAAAATGAAGGCTTGGGCTTGTGCTCAGGCTTGGGCTCGGGCTTGAACTTGGGTTGGAGGTCGAAGCCTGATCCCGTGTCTGATCCAGGGATACTTACTTCAAGGGTCATGGGTGGCATCTAACTGCTTCTCGTTGATGTTTCATTCCAGGGGAGTGATAAGGTGGCTGTCCGCGTGGCTGCAGTCAAGGCCTTCACATTCCTACTCCACAACCTTGGCGCCAACTCAACACACCTCCTCCAAGACGTCATACCGTAATGCAGTTGGATTTCATTTCCGTTCTTTCTTTCTGGTTTTTCTTTTTTGGGGGAGGAATCTGCACTAGGACATGAACCTGAGATTCCTGGTTAATATATCAGTCATCTACCTCCTGAAGCTCCCAAGGACTTGGGTGGTAGGAGGGAGCATCATAAATAGTTACAACTATCTTTGCTGGGCTGCCCCCAAAAAAGTAACCACATTCCTCATCCTGGTAAAGTTACCACTGTTTCAAGAAATTGACAAATTGGCAAAGAAAACTTGGTGATCCCTGTAGATATATGGCAGTTAATGGTTGAATTGCTTCTGACTGGCGCCCCCACCCTGGCAAAGACTAGTTGACACTATCTAAGGGCTGGATACTGGATAGCTCAGATGGAAGAGCACTGGTACATTAATCCAGAGGTCTTGGGTTCAAGTCCCGGTCCAGTCTAAGTTTTCTTTGCCAATTTGTTCAAAAGTTTCTAGTCAGTTTTCCTTTGTTTGTTTGACAGTTTCAAGAAAATGAACTCTTTTTTCTACACTCATTTTTCACTGAAAAAAAAAGAAAAAAAAAGCAACAACCAGAAAGTTCCTCTTTGCAGTATGGTTCATGGTTTCAAAGAAGAGCAAGCCCTCCCTCTTGTGTCTTCCCTTCTGTTCTCTCATGTCCTTCAAATGTCCTTTTACGTCAGGGTCTGCAAAACAGGGATGAAACTTGTCCGGATATATCCGGAAATCCGGATATTGGCAAGGCAGAAAAATGTTTCCCAGATTTTCCCTTTTTTTCAGGTTTTTCCGGTTTTTCCAGTTTTTCCGTTTTTTTTTCCGGATTAGCACCGCTATAATACTGTAATAAAAATTATTTACGTGAGTAGTCTCCACCACAGGTCCATCACACATAACCCTCGCATATGGCTTACACTTATACGTGTGCACAATTTGTATAAAAGAGCACCCTCTTTCGTTTTCGGTAAAAACGCCTTGAACAAAGACTAGAACCTGGATCTCGTGCGCACGTGTTTTGCTACGCATATTACTCACTATGGACGTTGTGTGTATTCTGCCTATGTGAATTTGGAGTGTGTCAACTTCATTTTCAAACGAAATATCTGCCATCATGTACAAAATGGTTGATGGTCACACAATTTGAAGGACATCAGGAAAGTTTTTCGTTGGAAATGGTTGAAGGAGAAGGATTGTAACAGCAATTTTTTGTCGGATTACATACGGAAAATAGACCAGCCGGGATAGGCCTACACAATATTGTTCGTGGTGCAACGATATGCGTACAGCTCCTCCGGTAATCTTTAATCACATAAAATAGGTGTCAATGTGGTCTAGTTTCCGTTTAATCGGTGATATTTGATGGTTAAAGGATTAAATAAGACTTAAGGCTTTGCATGGTGGGTGAATCAATATAGGAAGGTTTGCGGTGACACCATGTATCAGGTCTCTTAAAGGAAGAGGTTTGGTTCTGAAAAGAACCTGAGTGGTAACTCGACGTTTCGACCAGTATGCTCATCTCCTGATGACGGCCTGAGCATACTGGTCGAAACGTCGAGTTACCACTCAGGTTCTTTTCAGAACCAAACCCCTTCCTTTAAGAGACCTGATACATGGTACGTGTCACCGCAAACCTTCCTATATTGGTTATAGGATATTTTGGAAAATTTGAGTTTCATCCCTCAGTCCCTGGCAATCCTTTTTTGGTTTCCCTCTTGGCAGTGATCTGATCAAGGACAAGGCCACGGCCGTCTTGGAGACGCTGGGTCGAGGCATTGGAGATGTGGCCTGCGTCATGTGCTCCAATGTCACAGTTCAGAGGTGAGTACAGGGGTCGATCCCCTCGATACCGAGAAACTTTAATAGTGCATCTCCACTCATTCATTGCACCCAATACAGTGGAACATCGGTATAATGAATGCCGATATACCGAACATTTGGTCTGCAAACGTTGACAGAAGGGCTCAGATAGCTCAGATGGAAGAGCACCGGGTTCAAGTCCCGGTCCAGTCTAAGTCTAAGACGCAGGCCACATCTCCAATGCCTCGACCCACTGTGATACCGAGAAACTTTAATAGTGCATCTCCACTCATTAATGAATACTGATATACCAAACATTTGGCTATAACTAAACATGCCCTTTGGCTCCCAATTTTTGTGTACAAAATTATGTGTGGCCGCAACGGCTACGACGAATGACCGCTCGAACGAACAATTTTCATGGATCCTGGGATGTTCGTTATAGCGATGTTCCACTGTGCTGCCGTGCCACTCTCTGTCTCTGCTCAGTCCAAAGTCCTGTCATTCTCAAGGCCCACTGTCTCAAGGCTGCTTCCTTTCCAAGCCTTCAGACCCCTGTCCAAGACATGGCCTACCCTTGATACCCCTTTATCCATCCCCTGTAACCCATGCATCACCACCCATTTCACCCTCATTTCAAACCATGCCACTTCACCATTTAACCCTGTCCCATCATCTCTCTTGCAGTGATGTAAGACTTCCATTTCCGAAAAATGACATTATTTATTAATTAATTTATTTTTTTAAATGTCAAACAGGTATCTCTAACTGCAAAAAATACAAAAATGTTGCAAACTGCTTACTGACTAAAATTACCAAATTGCAAATCTTAAAAATTTAGCGGGCCTGACGTTAAAACCCTAAAAACTGAAGAGCCCCTGCTCCCCTGCCGTGAATCTCTCGGTCGCGTTAGCGCTCACTCACAGTCGCATCTCTCGGTCGCGTAAGCGCTCACTCGCAGTCGCATCTCTCAGTCGCGTTAGCGCTCACTCACAGTCGCATCTCTCGGTCGCGTTAGCGCTCACTCGCAGTCACCTCTCTCCGTCGCGTTAGCGCTCACTCACAGTCACATCTCTCGGTCGCGTAAGCGCTCACTCGCAGTCGCATCTCTCGGTCGCGTTAGCGCTCACTCACAGTCGCATCTCTCGGTCGCGTAAGCGCTCACTCGCAGTCGCACAATTTTTTGGCCTTCAGTGATTTTCAGGAGATGACTTTGTCGTCACTTTATACATCCCTGCTCTTGTCACACCCTCACGCATTAATCCCAAGACTGCTACCTTCCTAGCCATCAAATCTCTCCTCAGGCACACCCAACCCTTGCCCTCCCTCCTTTGTAGTGTGTTTATCATATTTGTATTGGTGTATTTAATCAATATGTATTTTTAAATGGCAGTCACGATGAATTCTATGACGTATTTGTATATCTCTGTAGCAATAAAGAATTCTATTCTATTTTTTTTTCCTGCTTGAACCCAATTCTTTCTCCCATAACCCCTTCTCCTCAGTCTGATACCCACCAAGCACCCATCCACCCCAAACACTTTTCCTATTGCCGGCGCTTTCCCCCAAAACCTCAAGCCCTCCTGCTCTAAGTCAGCTCCATTGCCTTTTCCATCCCATTTTCCACAGGGATCTAAGACTTCCGGAAATTTCTGGATTTTTTAAATTTTATGTCAAACAGGTATCTCAAACTGCTCATTTTTATTATCTGTTAAAACCCTAAAAACTGAAGGGCGTCTGCACCCCTGCCATGAATCTCTTGGTTGTGTAAGCGTTCGCTCGCAGTCGCACAATTTATTGGTCTTCAGTATTTTTCAGGAAATGACTTTGTCGGTCACTTACATCCCCGTTTCCAGTCCTGAACCAAGAACCCTCATTCTCCCCTCACCTGTATGGCTGTAGAACTCTGGTACCTTTCCCTAATCATAATCGTAATCAACCTTAATAATCAACAACCCACTGTTTTGTTTAATTTATTAAGGCTCTTTTTTTTCCCGTCGGTAATAATAACCTCTTTCAATGGCAGGACCACAGATGACCCCCAAGCCACAAAGCCGCTGTCTGGTACCCTGACCCTGCATTGTAGTACCTGCAATGACCCCGAGGCTGGCGACTCCCCTCCACGCGAGAGTTTACCTCTGGCTGTGGTCACGCCATACCTCGCCCTGCTCTCACACGAGGTCTCCGTCAGACGAGGTCAGCTTTTCCCCCTCTATACTACCAAATTACCAATCCTGGGGTGGATTTCGCAAAGCCTTACGGTTCATCGTAACTCGACTTACGATGGATAACCCATCGTTAGTTGCGATACACTGTGTGGTTTCTGTGCAGCGCTCATCGACTTGCGATTCATTTCATGTTGGGATGGGTTTGGTGAAATTGACTGATGTACATCTTACACTCAAACGCTCATCATTTTCACATTTAGAATGAACAAAGTCTTTGCATGATCTTTGAAATGCTGTCATTCGGTTAAGAACCAATGATTGTTTGTTTGGAATTAAAATGGAGGTGCGATCCCTCGAGTTATTCAGTAGCCAATGGTTAAATGCTTTTGTCTATTTGACTAAATAGTTTACTGTTTTTAACAGCCCCTTAGGGTACCCAAGGGCTGGGTAGCTTAGGCAATAGAGCTCTGGCACGTTTAGCCAGGCATTCACTCCAGTCATATTTGTATAGATAGTTAAATTGAAATTTAATGAACAGGATTATGAAGAAATTATACAATAGTTGGATAAGATTTGAAGGTTTGCATGTGGAAATACCAATTAGGAGGTTTGCGGTGACACCGCGCATATCATCATCCACAGATGATGTGCATGTCACCGCAAACCTAATACTGATTGCTGTAGTCATGTCCCGCACCCTTAGTTCGTCTGTCTCCGATCCCCAGCTTTTCTTGGGAGTTTCCGGCCAATCTTCAACCACTTGGATCTCCTGAGGCCCAACACGGCCATCACAAACTTCCTCACCTCATGCCTGAGCCTGATGGAGGATAGGAACTGCGACACACGCCTAGAGTTCAGGTGAGGGGTCTTGCTCTGATTTGATTGGAAATTAAAAATGTATTCACGTTCAAAGGGCAAGTGAAAAAAGGTCTTTAACCACTTAACGCCGGGACCTCCAAATCCGGAGCTCCATTGGCTTTACTATGCAAAGACTCTTTTCAGCTTATAACAAAGCAATACGAATCAGTACAAAGACCCTTTTTGACGCAAGTTGCCACATGAATTGCAAGATTAGCAGCAGTAATTGTGCAATTGTGGGACTGTGGAGGATCGAGGGATACCGCGCTGCAGCTGAAAGCACGCGGGGGACATTGTCTTTGCATGCCACACAGCCCAACAGTCGTCGGTCTGCCTTTGGAATTCCCCCCGCATTCTTTACCGTAATCTGTACACTCTGTTGTGGCCGACCAACTCGAAGATGTCCCATTGCGAAGTGCGCATGACCTCATTCGTGCGTCCCTTCTTTGAACCGTTTACTGTTAACCCAGTAAGAACATCAAGTACCTGATTGGATGCGGCCAGCGGTCCAACCCAGCCAATGACCAGGCAGTGGTCAGCAGCCTCAAGTCCACCTTCCTGGCGGCCAAAGCCTCCGGTAACAACTGGCTGCAGACGACCGTCGTCCACACAGTGGCTGAGCTGGGAATGTGAGTCGATCCACCCAGGAAATGGTGTTTTTTTTTATCAAAATAACGATGACACTTTGGGATGCTCCCCCCCCCCCCCCCCCATCAGTGACCTGGTGAACTCGGATGGGACGACCAGCAGCCGATTTCACGAAACTGTGCGTAACTTACGCCTTATCTACTTATGGCGCAACACTTACGCCATAAACAAATGTTTCGTGAAATCGGCTGCAGGGCTCTATTTCATAAAGAAAAATGTGTTTAGGAATATTCATAGATAAATGTTTCTAAATAACTTAGGAACAATTTGCACAAGAAAATGCCGAACTTAGGATGAAAGAATCTTCCTAAGTTAGGAACAATTTTAGTCCAAAGATAAGAATGGATTCTTCCTAAATTGCTTTATGAAATAGGAAGTTAAGAATATACCTACATTTAGGAATTGTTCTGGACTTTATAGGAATGATTACTCTTCCTAACTTCAAGATAGGAATACTCCTAACTTTTGTAAAATTGATGCCTGGTACAGTAAGCCAGTGTCAAGACTGCATGGCAATTCTTTCAAACAACCAGGGATAGTTGTGCATTGTGGGAAGGCTCCCCACATAATTATGGGCCCTTTAACAAAACCTGGCTTAGGCTCAGGCTCCGCCTTCGTCCTCTAGTTCTTTCATCCAAGGCATGAAACCAGGAAGCTTTTGGCATCAATTTTTTAAATGTTTGACTGCTTTTTGAAAAGGAATCCGAAGCTTCAACTTCAACAAAGAACCCCAACCTGTGTTTTCAGCTTTGGGATAATAGAGATGAAGCCGGAGCCGAAGCCTAAGCCGGGTTTAGGGAAAAGGGCCATGGACTGGTTAGCTCGGACGGTGGAGTGCTAGTACGTTAAACTTGAGTTGAGACTATGAGATGAATCTTAAAAAAACAAAAACAAAGATAGTTGTGTTTTGGAAGGCTTCCTCCTAAGTGGTTAGAGTGCTGGTCTGGTGATCCAGAGGTGTCAAGTTCTTCTCCCTGAGCCAGTCAAAATTGATTTGGTATTGTGATCATTTTTTTTGTTTTTTGTAAATTGTTTATCAAAGATTGCTAGTCTTTCTTTCTTTCCCGGGCTTTCTTTGCTTTGTTCAAAAAAAATAAATCAAGGATAGATCTTTTAGCACATAGCAAAGCCCTTTGAGAGAGGTCCTGCTAATTTTATGACGGCTGTGTAGGAGTGTGTTTGTCACTGTCTGTCACCGTGTCTTTCACTGTGTCTGTCACTGTGTCTTTCACTGTGTCTGTCACCGTGTCTGTTGCAGGGTCGCTGAGGGAGAGTTGCTGCTGGTGGCCGCCATCAGTCTCCTGGAATCTCTCCTCTCCCCATCCGTCCTGGTCCGTTCAGCGGCCTTTGTCAGGGTAAGTACGAAGAAACTGATGATCAGAATCTGATGCAGAAATGTTGCAGACCGAGTACCGTGCTCGTTTCTACCCTCCCCTCCAGCTCCAGGACATGGCCTCGGCCAAGGACCTGAAGATGCCGGCCCTCTTTGCCCGCTTCAAGTCGCCCATCTGCCAGTTCCTGGCCGGAGCTCTCCACCAGGCAGAGGAGCGGACCACCAGCGCCGGCTGCCTCCACATCATCGGCGAGGTGGCCCTGGTCTTTGGCTTCAAAGACAAGCACGCCTTCCTCCTGGTGAGTGCTGGGCTGGACCAGGGACTCCCCTCCACCCTCTCTCTCTGTCTCTCTGTCTCTCTGTCTCTTTGTCTCTCTGTCTCTCTGTCTCTCTGTCTCTCTCTCTCTCTCTCTCTCTGTCTCTCTGTCTCTCTGTCTCTCTGTCTCTCTGTCTCTCTGTCTCTCTGTCTCTCTCTCTCTCTCTCTCTCTCTCTCTCTCTCTCTCTCTCTCTCTCTCTCTCTCTCTCTCTCTCCCTCTCTCTCTCTCTCTGTGTCTCTCTATCTCTCTGTCTCTCTGTCTCTCTCTGTCTCTCTGTGTCTCTGTCTCTGTCTCTCTGTCTCTCTGTGAAATAGCTGCTCGTTTTGAACGAGACATGGCGTATGCCTCTATTTCAACACTAGTCTGTTTTTGTCGATATTACTGTCTTTAATTTACATATATAAAGTTTACTTAAAACCTTTTAAATGATAAACCAGGAAGTGTGAAATAGCTGCTCGTTTTGAACGAGACATGGCGAAGGCCTCTATTTTCAACACCACCCCGGTTTTTTTCTCTCTCTTAATCAACCGACCATAATATTATCTTTCTTATGTTTTTTCTTTTGTCTTAACCCATGGACCTTTCCTTTTCCTGATTTATTAGTTGTCAAACAATACTGACCTCTTATTCCTTCTCTCTCATTTGTAAATAAAGTTTTTCTTTGCAAAATCAAAATATCTGTCTCTCTGTCTCTCTGTCTCTCTGTCTCTCTGTCTCTCTGTCTCTCTGTCTCTCTGTCTCTCTGTCTCTCTGTCTCTCTGTCTCTCTGTCTCTCTGTCTCTCTGTCTCTCTGTCTCTCTGTCTCTCTGTCTCTCTCTCTCTGTCTCTCTGTCTCTCTCCCTCTCTCTCTCTCTCCCTCTCTCCCTCTCTCTTTCTCCCATTCAGCCTGAAGATGTGCTAACCACTTTTTGCTGTGATCCCTGAATTCGGAGTGCTGGCGGTGCTGCTATGCGCAGAAAGGGCTGAAGAAAGTAATAAAGGTTTTGCGTCTGGATTCTTCCCCCCCCCCAGGAAACGATGAGGTTCCTCCTTCCCAGGGTTGTGAGCAAGGCCACCCCTGTGGCCACGGCCATCCTGAAGGTGATAGCCAAGGCGCTCAAAATGGTAGGTGCCCATTGCTTGTCCCAGGATTATCCATGCACCATCTGAATGCAGTGTATGCAAGTACTGCACAGATTGAGAGCCAGGGCCAATTTCACAGAGCTGCTTAAAGCCCCTACACAACATTGGACGAGGTCGAAGAATAGCATCCATATACATTGTCTGATCCAACATATGCATGAAATAGCACACCTGTGAAAATTTCAGCTCAATCCGCCAACCAAGTCTCGAGAAAATCGTGGAAACCGCTTCATTTGTTTCGCGAAAATGCAGCATTCAACGCCTTACTGTTCCGAAAAATAGTTTAGATCTCGGTGAGACGTACACTTTTTATTTTACTCATTTCTCCTAAAATGCAACATTTTAGGCAGATTTTTTTCAGTGAGAGGTTTCTACTATAACCATCTTCAAACTGTGTACGTTTCATGTAAATCTGTGAACATTTCTGTTTTTTGATCTTACCAATGTTGTGTAGGAGCTTTAAGCGTGAACATTTGCTAAGCAGAAAAATTCTTCCTTGTGTTAATGGGATTACAAACCACAGTGCAATGTGATGTATTCCACTCCTCTTTACTAAGCATGAAACGAAAGTGAAGTTTGGGTTCGCAGGGTGATCCTATGAATCATGACCTTTTTCATATCAGCGGAATTTGGCACTTAAGCAGCTCTATGAAATTGTCCCATGAAATAGTTACAGTGGGAAAATTTCCTCAAGTGTGAATCTCTTTTCCAAACATGTGAAATTAGTTCTCAAAGTGTGAAATGTGAAAAATGCTCTCAAAATCTCATACAGTTTTACCATTGGTGTGAAGATTTTCCCCACATCTGTGATATTTGCCCTAAGTGTGAAACTTGTGGAAAAAGTTCCCAAAATCTGATTTTTTTTAAATTTTAAAATGTGATATTGTACTCAAGCCTGTACATTTTCTCCAAGTGAGAAAATGTTTACCCTGATTTTACATTTTTCTCCCAAAATGTAAAAACTTGAAAAGGGTACTACTGAGAACCCTAGGTTGGAAGTGGTGATGATGTGTATGTATCACTAGGGACTTCTCCCAATCTAGACAGATGAACAGCCTTTTCTTCAATCTCTCATCTGCTACAGGATCACCGGGAGATGCTGGTGGACTACTTCCGTTACATCTTCTCTTATCTCGTCCGGTCCTGCAACAAGGCAGAACTAGAAAAGGCTCTCCTCTTCCTACAGGTCGGTCCAAGAGTTTTCCCGCGAAAGTTTGATAAGTATCCAAGGTTTACAACTAGTGGAAAGTCCGTGGCGACACCACGTTAGTCCATCGAGATGGTGCGTGGCTCTGAGAAGAGCCGGCAACTCTTACAAAGTGGAAGGTTTGCGGTGCCACCATGCACATCATCTCTTTCGAGATGGAGTGTGGCTCTGAAAAGAAGCAGGCAACTCAACATTTCGGGCAGTGTACACTCGGCCCGTCGTCGGGCGACTTATTTGGAAAGCCATGAGCACTCATGACTATAAATGCAAACAAGAGTGAGTATTAGAGTGAGTATTAAAAAAAAGTGCAGACAATTTGACTAGACCTGGCAGGACTCAAACCAGAGGCCTTTGATTGGATGTACAAAGAAAACTTTGACTGGACCGGGACTTGAACCTGAGACCTCTGGTTTTGCGTACCAGCGCTCTTACCGTCTGAGCTATCCAGCCCTTAGATGGTGGCCTTCCCCAAATAGTTGACTGATCTTTCCCTGTTCGGTTCCCAGCCCGTGACGGTTCTCAGCATTTCCCCCACTGTGGCCCCACACAATAGTTCTTATAGGATTGTCATCTGATCATTCAGTCACAACTCAGTGAGGTGCCTTCTTCTCTCTTTCAGAACGAGACAAACGTTGACATGGGCAGTCTGATGAGAACGGACTACCAGAGTCTCCACAACGAGCTGCTGCTTCACCTCAGCGAGAACTACTCCCAGGTACAGTAGGCACTGCAGGAGGAATGCCGATAGATGGATTTTGACTCTGAAATCCCATGACCAGCGCTGACCATCAGTTGTACATACCTTATCATTAACCAAGAAGTGTATCGTTATTATTATTATTATTATGGTTTTTTTAAAAGACGCTCCTAGCCAAGAGACTGAATTGTGGTCCATTTAAGAAAGGAGTACGTAAATAGGTCATTAAGAAATTCTTACATTTAAGACAAAAGTGGACTCTTTCAATGGACATTCTTCTGGAACTACCCACACGACCTATGGCTCTATCACGTGCACTACCTCAAACATCATATACCTCATCTCTTGTAGAGTTTGTAATATTCAGTATGTTGGCGAGACCAAAAACACCCTCAAAAAACGGATCTATGGCCATAGGTCTACTATCAAAACCGGTAAAATGGACACCCCTGTTGGGTAACACTTCAATCTCCCTGATCATTCGATATCAGATATGAGTGTACTGGGCATAGAATCACTTGGTCACCGTAGTACTGCTGTCCGTCTTAGCCTTGAGAAAATGTGGATGATGCATTTTCGGACTATTCAACCACATGGTCTCAACATCCAGGAGGGTAACGACTAAACACGATGCAGCTTTCTGATAATCCTTCTTTTGTGTTCAGTCCTTCAAACTTCTCTCTTTGATCTTTCCCCCTCTTCTCACTAATCCCTACCCTACTCCTTGCCCTTCTCTTTGATCTTTTCCACTCCTCACTAATCCCTACCCCACTCCTTGCCCTTCCCTTTGATCTCTCCCTACCAGCTTCACTCTTTGTCCTTTGTTTCTCATCCGTGTCCTATTCACTCTCTTCCCCCTTCCTTCGTGTACATGTATCTGTTTTGTCCTTGTCACTCTGCCTTTGAGAAAGGTCCTGCTAGGATCGAAACGTCAGGCCCACTAAATTTTAAGATTAAAAAAAAAAAATGTTAATTAACAGAGAAATAAAGACATCCATCTATACAAATTTCAACATCAATAGGATTATTATTAATTGGTTTGCGGTGACACCATGTGTATCATCTCTTTTGAGACTGAGTGTGGCTCTGAAAAGAGCCGGTGACTCAACGTTTCGAGCAGCGTGTACTCTGCTCGTCGTCAGGAGACTGCTGGATTCCAACTATCATCAGGGGTTTTGTAGGGCTTAGAGGAGCGGTGAAGCGTGGAGAAACCTTCCCGCCAAAAGTTGTGGTCGTGACCGTTGAAGTGTGGAGGATCCACGGCACCCAGCCCTCTACTGACACGGCCCAGTGATTTCCCACCTCACGTCGTGCTTCAGTAGTCTGGCTGGGCGCGAAAGATCCTCCACACTTCAACGGTCACGACCACAACTTAAATACTTGGTATTTATTTTGGTTGAATATCCTGGGGCCTTGTCCAGTCTCAACTCCTTTCTTGTCCATTTGATTTAATTATAGACTTCACATTTTGGAAACTCAGTTATTGCCTGTTTTGAAATTTCTTTCTTGCGTTTGTCTGGCTTCCTTTCCCTTCAACTGGCGGGTTTTGGCTCCCCAAAACAGGGACCCCGTTACAGTTTACCTCAGGAGCCAAAGGGCACGTTCGTTATAGCCGATTGTTCGGTACATTGTCGTTAGCTAGAGCGATGTTCCACTTACTAGCACTCCACTTACTCGAGGTATCGATTGTCCGCTGTCTGTCTCAGGTTTTCAGTGGGCTGGCCATGCTGGCTGTGGAGGACGCCAACTACAAGGGGCCCAAGCCCATCACGGAGGCGGCGGACATGGCCGACTTCCTGCAGCCCAGACTGCTTGGCATCCTGGCCTTCTTTGACTCGCAGCTGCTCAACTCCCACGTCGCCGTCGAGGACAAGAAGCTGGTGAGTTCAATCAAGTGCACCTGGCTGCGCCGACGAGATCGTGCCCTATGAGACTGATGTAACCAGGTCCCCTACTGATTGTTGGAGGAAATTGGGGTGTGATCCTTGAAAATTTGTGGATCAAATGAATTTTTTTTTTTTTATAGATTTTTTATGCTCAACCTTCCCACTTTTTTTCTTCAAACGAAACAAATGGAGGCATATCTGCGAAGCCACCATGTGTGCCACAGTGTGGACTCTGCCCATCGTCAGTAGACTGACTCTCTACTGAAGTCATCATAGTCATGAGAAGTGCTGGAAGCTCAGCCATGCAGGCAGTTTCTGCTTGCCGACCGGAGACTGCCAAGAATATGCCATCCACAAGCAGGGCCCAATTTCATAGAGCTGCTGAAGCTAGAGAACCTGCCTGAGCATGAGAATTCCTCCTTGTTTGATTGAAGATTGCAAGCCATGTTACGCTCGACGCTTGCTGCCCTCAATTTGTAATCCTATAATTGGTGCTTAGCATACAATACAAGTGGAACTTTGGCTGGCAACCATGGCCCAATTTCATAGAGCCACTTAAGTATGAAATTCTGCTAAACAGGAAAAGTCTTCCTTGTGTAAGTCAGGATTACAAACTGCCCTGCGATGTGTTGTATTCCACTTTTCTTTAGTTAGCGTGAAACAAAAGTGAAGTTTGGGTTGGCAAGGGGATCCTGTGGCTCATGAGTTTTTGCGCTTCAGCATTGGTCGAGGTCAAAGAATAGCATCCATACGTTGTCTGATCCAACACATGCATTAAATAGCACAACTGTGAAAATTTCAGCTCAATCCGGCAACTGAGTCTCGAGAAAATCGTGGAAACCGCTTCATTTGTTTTGCGAAAATGCAGCATTCAATGCCATACTGTTCCGAAAAATAGTTTAGATCTCGGTGAGACGTAAACTATTTCTTTTTCTAATTTCTCCCAAAATACAACATTTTCATTTTAGGCAGAAATTTTTCAGTGAGAGGTTTCTACTATAACCATCTTCAAACTGTATACGTTTCATGTAAATCTATGAACATTTCTGTTTTTTGATCTTACCAATGTTGTGTAGGGACTTTAAGCGTGAACATTTGCTAAGCAGAAAAATTCTTCCTTGTGTTAATGGGATTACAAACCGCAGTGCAATGTGATGTATTCCACTCCTTTTTACTTACCATGAAATGAAAGTGAAGTTTGGGTTGGCAGGGTGATCATGTAAATCTGTGAGCATTTCTGTTTTTCGATCTTACCAATGTTGTGTAGGGGCTTTAAGTGGCTCCATGAAATTGGTCCCTCATCTTGAGGTGTGTTTCCCTTTGAATGTGCAAAGCATGTGTGTGTCCTTTGCCCACCAATATCTGCATGTTTGGCATTTATTCTAACCAGGCCCTGGAGAGCCTGGTGTGCATCATGAGACTGATGGGTACCAGGCACATCACCGGTGTCCGGCTCAAGATCATGGCCACGCTGAAGATTGGCCTGCGGTACAAGGACCACGACTTCCCCCTGCTGTCCTGCAGAGCATGGCAGTGCTTCGTACACAGGTAAAGAAACAACAGAATACCTCTAACTGGCACAGAGTGAGTTGACAATTTTGGTAAGACTTCTCTTAATCCCTTGCGGACGGATGACGGCTATAGCCGCTCTGGGAACCCTTAAAATTCGGACACCGCTATTGTTCAAATTTTAGACAAAGACTCTTTTCAGCAATATTTAGCATGACAAACACCTTTTTTGACATCAGTTGCCACACGAATTGCCAGATTAGCGGTAAAAATTGCGCTATTGTGGGACTTCATTGTGGATGATCGAGGGACTGCACGCCGCCATGGATGACAGTGTGCCGGCATGCCCCACAACCGATGCGGTCGATGCTGAACAGACTGTGGAATGTACATGTACCCACTTTTTCACCACAAATTGCACGCTCGGTTGGGGCTCTCACCTGGAAGATTTGTCTGCTGGAGTGGAGGCATGTCCGCAATCAAAGGGTGTCAGTGCACACACTTCTCCGACACACGTTACACAGCCTGAGTATGCACATACCAGAATTGGTATTCTTGTGGAGACATGGCTCTGTCTACACCACGGTGTATAGTCGTGTGCACTATACAACCCAGTGGGACACAATGTTTTAAAAATGCTCCCTTTTCAACCACATTCACTTTCCTGGGTAGAAATTTGGACCGTACATGTACATGTATGTCCCTTATATACCGGGTATAATACCTCAATTTGCGACAGATTCTTACCTACAGGTATCACAAATTTCCTGTTTTTGAGTCTTTTCCAAATACCACTTTCGTGAAAACCTTGTGGACACATATACACCTTTACAATTTCCCTGTGGAGACCTATTCAACCTATTGGACTTAGGTCTCCACAAGGCACTGGATTCGCGCCCACACTGCCTGAAACGTTGAGTTACCGGTTCCTTTCAGTGCCACGCACTCCTTCTCCAAAGAGATGTGTTACATGGTGTCACCACAAACTGTCCACTTGGTATTCCCACCATGCAAACCCTACAGGCCTTATAACAGGATCAGTTGTCAATTGTCCACTGTCTTTCATGACTTTGGACCAAGCCCTTGTCCCTCAGACGGTCAACTCTTGGTCGACAACTCTTTCTGTCATCTTCCTCTGTCCACAGTGTGGACCTGTCCTCTTTTGGACCAATGGTCAATGGTCCACACACTGAGTACACACTGCCTGATATGTTGAGTTACCGGCTCTTTTCAGTGCCACACACTCCTTCCCCAAAGAGATGTGTTACATGGTGTCATCTTCCTCTGTCCAGCAGAGTATGGACCTGTCTTCCTATGGTCAATGGTCAATGGTCCACACACTGAGTACACACTGCCTGATATGTTGAGTTACTGGCTCTTTTCAGTGCCACGCACTCCTTCTCCAAAGAGATGTGTTACATGGTGTCATCTTCCTCTGTCCAGCAGAGTATGGACCTGTCTTCCTTTGGACCAATGGTCAATGGTCCACACACTGAGTACACACTGCCTGATATGTTGAGTTACCAGCTCTTTTCAGTGCCACACACTCCTTCTCCAGAGAGATGTGTTACATGGTGTCATCTTCCTTTGTCCACAGTGTTCAGCTGTCCTCCTTTGGACCAATGGTCAATGGTCCACACACTGAGTACACACTGCCTGATATGTTGAGTTACCAGCTCTTTTCAGAGCCACACACTCCTTCCCCAAAGAGATGTGTTACATGGTGTCATCTTCCTCTGTCCACAGTGTGGACCTGTCCTCCTTTGGACCAATGGTCAATGGTCCACACACTGAGTACACACTGCCTGATATGTTGAGTTACTGGCTCTTTTCAGTGCCACACACTCCTTCTCCAATGAGATGTGTTACATGGTGTCATCTTCCTCTGTCCACAGTGTGGACCTGTCCTCCTTTGGACCAATGGTCAATGGTCCACACACTGAGTACACACTGCCTGATATGTTAAGTTACCAGCCCTTTTCAGTGCCACACACTCCTTCCCCAAAGAGATGTGTTACATGGTGTCATCTTCCTCTGTCCAGAGTGTGGACCTGTCCTCCTTTGGACCAATGGTCAATGGTCCACACACTGAGTACACACTGCCTGATATGTTGAGTTACCAGCTCTTTTCAGTGCCACACACTCCTTCTCCAGAGAGATGTGTTACATGGTGTCATCTTCCTTTGTCCACAGTGTTGAGCTGTCCTCCCTTGGACCAATGGTCAGCCAGATCATCGTCACACTTCTCCCTCTCCTCCATCAGCTGCCCGAGCAAGTGGCCAAGATCTACAACTTCCTCATCGTAGAAAGCAGGTACCGCAACCAACTTCGTACTTCAAGAAGACCAAAACCAGATCCTTGCAATCTCCATGGGTTTTCTCTTATTTTCTGTTTGCTCAATCCATCCCTGAACATGCACATGAAGCAAGAATGTTTCTTGAAAGTGATTGCTGTGAGGTTTCCTCTTTTGAGATTGGAGTGATACAAATTTTAAACAAACAAATGAAAAACTGAGAGCGAACTTTTGAACAAATTAAACAATTCTAATTCAACTATAAAAATAGTTGAATTGCTTCTGACTGGCGCCCCCAACCTGACAAAGACTAGCTGACTATTTGGGAAGGCCACCATCTAAGAGCAGGATAGCTCAGAGCACTGGTACATTAATTCAGAGGTCTCAGGTTCAAGTCCCGGTCTAGTCAAAGTTTTCTTTGCCCATTTTTCAATTTGATACAAAAAAAATTCAAAGCTGCTGTACAGATGACCAAAAGTGTAACTCTAAAAAAAAATCTGAACATTGAAGGTCGATGCTGACTTACTAAGGAATTGCCTTTGAGAAAGGTAGTTAGGATTGAAACGTCGGGCCCTCGAACTTTTGAGATTCATCAGATAATCGTAAGGCTTTGTGAAAATCGACTCACTCCAAATACTCATGCAAGAGTGGGCCTCTAAGTAAAGCCCCGTGTCCTCACGCACTGGTTTTTTCCCCCTCCCAGGGAGGCCTTCAGTCAGCACTTCCACGAGCTCTACTTCGTGCCGGACATCCCCGAGCTGAGCGGCGTCCACTCGGTCCTGAGGGAGCACCGGGAGGACCCGTCCAGCCAGCCGGACCTGCGCACCCAGCTCCGCCAGTCCATCAAGGGGGTGGCCCACGAGAGTGTGGACGTCCGCCTCCACGCCCTGTCCAAGCTCAGAGACCTGCTGCGGAAGAGCCAGGTCAGTGGGAGTCAGGGGTCAAAGCAGGGATGTAAGACTTCCAGGAATTTCTGGATTTTCAGATTTCCGGAAATTTCCAGATTTCCGGAAATTTCCAGATTTCCGGAAACGGTGTGATTTTTTTGGCGGATTTTTAATTTTTAATAATTTTTTTTTTAATGTCAAATAGTTTCTCAAACTGCTCAATTTTATCTGTTAAAACCCTAAAAACTGAAGGGCGCCTGCACCCCTGGTGTGAATCTCGCAATCGCATCTCTCGGTTGCGTAAGCGCTCACTCGCAGTCGCACAATTTATTGGCTGGGTAATTTTCAGGAAATGACTTTGTCAGTCACTTACTTCCCTGGGTCAAAGACACATCCGTCCCAACAGCTTCTATCCCTCGTTCTGCCTCCATCTGGAATTCCCTTCCTGGTTCATGTTTCCCCACTGCCTACGATTTTGCCTTTTTTTTTAAAGGAATGTCTATTCCTATCTCCAGTCTTCCTAAATCCCTCTCTATCTCCTTCTTTCCTTAGCCCTTAACCCTGGGTGGATTTATAGCCTTGTTTTGGGCGAATTTGCATAAAAAATAACTTGTAGTAGTAGTAGCATTGCTATGAAATGCTATGACATTTTATGTGCTCTTTCCAACTTATTGGTCCTTAATAAAGTACTATACTTAAGTTGTTATTTCCTTATTTTTCAGCAGTTAGACTTACATGGCGACTTAAAAAAAACCAAATGTTTGGCTACAAATATGATTAAAAACAAACTTACTTGTTGACATCATTGGGTTGGCCTTGAAATTCTGACTCTGTATCCTTTCTGTGTATTTTAGTCTGCACTGCATGAGTATGTCATGGGCAGTGAGACAGTGGACCCCACCATCACTGAACTGGTCTCTGTGGTAAGTTCCAAAAAGTTCAAACGATCCCCAATAACTAACAATAAATGTAATTTATTTACGACTTAACTGGGGTTTTAACTCAAACCCTCTGGCTTAACCCTTTGCGTACCGTATTGTTTATTGGCTTCTGCGCATGCGTGACTGCATCCTTTTTTTTCGAAGGCTCTACAGCTATGCACCGGATTGTTTTGCACAAAACTGCGCATATAGAGAGGCTTGTTTTCAATGCTTGTTTTAAAGCCAAAAAAAATTGCGTTTGGAGAATAATGTTCAGTACAAATTTTATAGACAGTAGACTTATCGTTCATTCGATACCAAGCTTGATAGATTTAGTTACTTCTTTCATTACGAAAAGTTCCACCGGATCCTCTTCTGCCAACTCCACAAGTGGCAGCTCGGTCCGATTTGTAATATTGGTCATTGAGGTCAGCGAGCAGTTTGAAACTTTTTTCATCACTTCAGATTTCACTCAAACAAAGGAAAAACTTTCTGATACGGCAGTTGATGGTTGAATTGCTTCTGATTGGCGCCCCTACCCCAGCAAAGAATAGTTGACTATTAGGGAAGACCACCTTCTAAGGGCTGGGTAGCTCAGATGGGAGTGTGCTGGTATGTTAATCCAGAGGTCTTGGTTTAAAATCCCTGTCCAGTCAAAGTTTTCTTTGCCAATTTTTCAATTTTTTAAAATGACAACAGAAATTTGACTGGACAGTGACTTGAACCCAAGACCTCAGGTCTAAATTGCAAGTGCTCTTACCACCTGAGCTATCCAGCCCTCTCTCCAGATTTTGTTTGTTCTTTTTTAATTGTGTGTCTCACAAAATTTGAGGGCCTGAGATTTCCATCCTAGCAGGACCTTTCTCAAAGACAGGATTTGTTTATTTGTTTTTGTTTATCACTGGTTTGTCTTGTTTCTTCTTGCCAGTTGTTGAGTGGTTGTCGGGACTCCAACACCAAGGCCCAGAGTCTGTTTGGGGAGTGTCTTGGAGAGCTGGGAGCCATTGATCCGGGAAGACTGGAAATCATCAACAACAAGAAGGAGGACCTTGCCAAATTCCACGTGAGTCCATTGCTCCCTATGGGTTTCTTGAAATCAACTACAGGTCCATTACAATCAGAGATCTTAGATTTAGGTCCTGTTCAAATGTGTTTCCTTTTTTCAAATCGTTTAAAAACATTTCCCAGCCAGTTTTCCTGTCCTGTGTTTGCATGAAAACCATTTTTTTTTTTTTTTTTTTTTTTTTTTTTGGGGTGTTCATTTGCCACAGACGGGGGTAGACGACGCCAACTTTGCCTTCGACCTGATCAGCGAGCTGGCCCGTGCCTTTCTGGCGGCGGCCGACACGCGGGTGCAGGACTCCTCCGCCTACGCCCTGCAAGAGCTGCTGCAGATCTACGACTGCCGAGACGCCCCCAAGGAATCGTATGTCTTGCCTTCCACACGCCCGGATGCCTTCTGTTTCCCCCCCCCCTGCAAAGGGATTGCCTCGCACCTCTAAATCCAGAACCATCATTGGGCCTGACATTTGATCCTAGGAGGACCTTTCTCAGAGGCCAAGAAAGTCTCTCTCTTTTTTTTTGGAGAAAGGTCCTGCTAGGATCAAGAAGGATTGCCACTCATTGGTGAAATCCGAATGTCTAGAAGGTTTTGACTTTAAATATCTTAACAGCAGGACCTCTCTCAGAGGTTTGCCGTTATGGTTATTTGCTTTAACCACTTGGCGCCGGGGGGTTTTTCAGCACCGAGCAACCGAGCGTACAGATTACGGTAAAGAATGTGGGGGGAATTCCAATGCCAGACCGACGATCGTTGGGCTGTGTGGCATGCAAAGACAATGTTCCCCGCGTGCTTTCAGCGGCAGTGCGGTATCCCTCCATCCTCCACAGTAAAAGTCCCAGAATTGCACAATTTGAAAAAAAAAAAAAAAAAAAGAAAAACATTTGAAATCGTCCTCGTTAGTAGAACCGATTTGTGTTCAGAGGTCAGCTTCTATTCAGATGGGAATTTCCAATCCGGCCTTTTGTGTTTGTCGACTCATAGGTTTGGCCGGCAGCTGTGGAGACGTTTCCCAGCCTACATCAAGGAGATTCTCCTGCCCCTGCTGGACACAAAGTATGTGCAGGCCACCTCCCCCTCCTGGACCAACATCCCCCGGCCCATCTACCGCAGCAAGAAGGGCAAGACCTACAAGGACTGGGCCTGTGCCTGGACTGGCTACCTCGTCACCAAGGTGAGGGTTGTTGACGGGATATCTAGTCACTGAGGGAAAGGGGTTGAAGGAGTACCTAGTCACTGAGGGAAAGGGGTTGAAGGGGTACCTAGTCACTGAGGGAAGGTGTTGAATGGGTACCTAGTCACTGAGAGAAGGTGTTGAATGGGTACCTAGTCACTGAGGGAAAGGGGGTGAAGGAGTACCTAGTCACTGAGGGAAAGGGGTTGAAGGGGTACCTAGTTACTGAGGGAAGGTGTTGAATGGGTATGTACAGTAGTCACTGAGGGAAGGGGTTGAATGGGTACATAGTCACTGAGGGAAGGGGTTGAAGGGGTACCTTGTCACTGAGGGAAGGTGTTGAATGGGTATGTACAGTAGTCACTGAGGGAAGGGATTATAGGGGTACCTAGTCACTGAGGGAAGGGGTTGAAGGGGTACCTAGATACTGATGGAAGAGGTAAAAGGGTACCTAGTCACTGGGGGAAGGGGGAAGGGGTGCCCAGTCATTGAGGGAAGGAGTGAAAGGGTACCTCGTCACCGAGGGAAAGTGTTGAAGGGGTACCTAGTCACTGAGGGAAGGGGTTGAAAGGGTACCTAGGTACTGATGGAGGAGGTGAAAGGGTACCTCGTCACTGAGGGAAGGGGGAAAGGGGTACCTAGTCAGCAAGGAAGGGGTTAAGGGCTACGTAGTGAGGAAAGGATGGAGGGGTACCTAGTCACCAAGGGAAGGGGTTAAGAGATGAGGTACCGTAAGAGGTGTCCTGCCCCCATGTGACTATATTGATTGACCCCTGACCTGGCCATTCTCTGGTGGTCCACCCGTAGGTCAGGTCTGAGCAGGCCTCCAGGATCTTCAAGTCTTGCTCGGTCATCATCAAGCACGACATCCAGACGGCGCTGTTCGTTCTACCCATCATCCTCCTGCACGCCTTGCTGGATGCTAGGCAGGAGGATACAGAAGAGGTGGGTGCTTGAGCCACTGAGTCATATGGCCGGAGCCCCCATTAATGGCTGTGGCTATGTCCCCTCACAAAACCCTGGATCAGGCTCTGGCTCATACTTGACCCCTCTCGCACCAAACCTTATAATAATAATTGATTATAAATTAACATACTGTATATATTGTGCAGTCATCATAAAAATGATCGTACATGCATTACATAAAAATATTTCAATTTATTTAAAAAAATAAATAAACAAAGACCACAAACAATCAAACTATATTATGTCAAAAGGACTTAACTCAAACATTTAAGAATAAACAGTTACTTAGTGAAAAGCAAGTTTAAAAAGTTAGGTCTTTACTTTACACTTCAAAATAGCTAACACTGTGTAAGTTGAAGCCGTAGGACTTAGATATAGCCTTATTTGTACAATCAGGGCTATAGTATTTGTTTTATTCTCTCATGGTTTCTGGACATTTCACAAAGGTCTTGGCTTTCTCGAAGCTCGTAGCCTTTGAGAAAAGTCCTGCTAGGATTGAAATGCTGGGCCGCTTGAAATTGTTAGCAAACAAACAAACATAGGAAAGGAAAACACCAACAATTGAACATTTTAAACAATTTGTGGGAGTTAGCTCATCAGGACCTCTTAACAATGTAGTCCTTCTTCCATGAAATGTCGGTATATCTGCAGGGACCACACCCCCCCCCCCCATTTTCATGAAGATACCAAAATACCAATTGAGATCCTTTCGAGATCCCATTTTAATTCGGTGAGCGGTTTGCTGACTTTACGTGTGTCGGGTTCGGTGCGTACGGTAGATTCGTCTAGAGATCCTGGCCGTTCTGACCCACGCCGAGAAGGCCGACAAGCAGTCCAGCGAGGTCAGCCACATGAGTGCCCAGACGGTCTTCTCGGTCCTGGACTACCTGACCCGCTGGAAGCGCCACCGGGTTCAGATGCTGTCCGCTGCCCGCTCCCAGAAGAAGTCACAGAATGAGAGTAAGGCCAGCCGCACATTGTGTTCAGGCATGCAACTTGTCCGCGGATCCGCGGATTTCTGCGTTTTATTTAATTCGGCCATTAAAAAAAATAAAAAAAATAAAAAAATAAAAAAAAATTAAATCAAAGTCATAAGTTGTCACAAAGTACTCAGAATGTACCACAGAGCATCTAGAATCCAACATTTTCCCGGGCCCTTAAGCAGGCTCCAAACCACACACCGTAAGGGCTTCGTGCTTCGCGCTCGCAGTTTCATTCGGACATTTTCCTCTTTTTTTTACAATTCATGAGTTGCATGCCTGTGTGTTTCTTCCGGAATACTGAGCAAGTACTTTCTCCTGAAGGCGAGCAGAGTACACTGTCGAGTTCCTCCGGTTCTCTTCAGAACCACGCTTACTCACAAAAGAGAAATTTTATATGGTGTCACTGCAAACTGCTATGCTCACCATGAAAACCTTCAAATCGCAAATACATAGCTGCCAACCATTCCTATTTTGGAGGAATCATTTTTTTGGGTAAAAATTTATCACTTTTTACAACCCCTTGACAACAGATTCAAATTTTTGCCTTGGAATTACACATGTATTCCTATGTAGTTTGCTCCTCTGTGATTCCTGTTTTTAGCAGAAGTATTCCGAATGTCCTTTAAAGCCCCTACACAACATAGGTCGAGGTCAAAGAATAGCATCCATACGTTGTCTGATCCAACATATGCATGAAATAGCACACCTGTGAAAATTTCAGCTCAATCCGCCAACCGAGTCTCGAGAAAATTGTGAAAACCGCTTCATTTATTTTGCGAAAATGCAGCATAAAACGCCGTACTGTTCTGAAAAATACTTTAATAATTTCGGTGAGATGTAAAGTATATCTTTTACTCATTTCTCCCAAAATACAACATTTTAGGCAGAATTATTTCAGTGAGAGATTTCTATTATAACCATCTTCAAACTGTATAAGTTTCATATAAATCTGTGAACATTTCAATTTTTCGATCTTACTAATGTTGTGTAGGTTGGCAGCTATGAATTATACTGTGTGGAATGAGTACCGTGACACCATGAGGGAGACTTTTCCTGCTTAGCAGATGTTCAAGCTTAAGCTCATTTTTCTCGGCTCATTTTTCCTTCTTCCTCCCACCCCCCAAAGACCTGCGCATCCAGGACAACCCTGAGTACCAGAGAGTGCAGGGCTTCCTGGAGCAGATACCCCAGGATGTGCTTGCTAGGGCCTCCTACCAGTGCAAGGCCCACGCCCGCTCCCTCATGCACTTTGAGGCCTACATCAGCAAGAATCCGCACAACATCCAGCAGCATCTGGGCTTTCTGCAGGTACATGTATTGCCCCCTCAAAAATAAGCACAAAAGACATCTGTCTGAAAAGAGCCTGACGTTTTGATGCTAACAGGACTTTCCTCAAAGAAGGTCATGGGATGCAGGTGTACACATCTCCCACTCCCTCCCCTTTTTTTCTTCCTCTGTCATGTGTGTCAGGGCTTTCTTTCCCCTGACTGTCTGTGTTTGTCCTTGTCACTTTGCCTTTGAGAAAGGTCCTGCTAGGGTCGAAATGTCAGGCCCTCTAACTTTTGAGATTTATGTATTACAGGTTATTTAGTGAATGAGCAGTTTGCAACAGTCTTTTGGTATTTTCTAATTAAATTTGTTTGGGGGATCGCTAGTCCAAAAGTAACTCCACTTTTTTTTTTTAACTTGTATTGGGTTTACGTTGTGCTTGATCTGTGGCCGAAGTGCCATTCACAGTCACAGTGTGTATCAGTATGAGGAGGATTGAGGATGGTGAGGGAGAGTATAGGGAGTATGGGAGGGTAGGAAGGATGAGGAAGAGGAGGATTAGGATGAGGATGGAAAGGATGGTGAGAATGACGAGGATGAGGGAAGCGGGGAGGACGGGGAAGATGGGGAGGATAGGGAGGATGAGGATGGAAAGGATGGTGAGAATTATGAGGATGAGGGTAGCGGGGAGGATGGGGAGAATGAGGATGATGGGAAGGATGGTCAGGATGGGGAAGATGAAGAGGATGGGAAGGATAAAGACAATGGTAAAGACAAGCAGGATAACGGCATTGTGGAGGATGAAGATGATAAGCCCAATAACAGAGTTGATGAGAATGAACAGGTCGACTGCTAACCTTGGTCACTCCACTCGGCATGTGATTCTGCAGAAGCTCTACGTTGCCCTGGACGAGCCAGATGGAGTGCAGGGTGTCGCGGCCATCCGGCAGGAAACTCCCACACTACACGAACAGATACTGGACCATGAGAGCAGAGGTAAGACCCATCTGCCCAGCACTCTCACCAATGGGTCAGGGGCTGTCATTCAATCGGCGTTGACCTGAATCAGACTAGCCGGCTCCAGCTAATCCAGGGATATGATTATTTCACCGGCCGGCCATTTGGTTTGTCTTCAACTGGAACGCATTTCGCTGTGGGTAGCTTGTCATTCTGAATTGAAGACTGATGACAACAAAAAATTGCCATATTTTGCAAAATCTGACAAAGAGAGTTGTGCCTTGTGCTGAAGACCCTCCCATTCCTTGTGGTTTTTTTTTGGGGGGGGATGTGTCCCTCCCCCTCCTCCCCCATGCTTTGACTTCAACAATTACTACCTGTTGTTTGAGATTTCTGATAACAGAAACTAAAGCTGAAGGCAGAGCCTAAAAGCCGTCACACACAAGAGCTATCTGCTGAGCAAAATATCTCTCGAGGTCGTTAGCTCAGCACGTAGCTCACCGTGTGCGCTGAACTTTTAGTGCGATTTTCAACCTCAAGAGGCCGTGAGACCAATATCTATCCTGTTTGAATTTGTTCGCCTCTCGTGGATGAAAACTCATCGTGTGCGGCGACTTGGGCTACGTGCCGAGCAAAAAACCCATAGCAACTGGCCAATGAAAGTGCACGCCCTATTCACGTGGTTGCCAAAATCAAACAGGATAGATATTGGTCTCACAGCCTCTTGAGGCAGAAATCTCAGCAAAAGTTCAGCGCAAATGAGAGCTACGTGCTGAGCTATTGACCTAGAGAGAATTTTTGCTCAGCAGATAGCTCTCGTGTGCGGCGGCCTTAAGCTTGGATTTGGGGGGGGGAGGGCTTCACTCTTCGCTTGACTTTCTAAGATGCTCGATGTCGAATTCCAGACTTCGGAGTTGGGGGCAGTACTTTTAAACAGCAACAAACTCATTGAGATTTGTCTTGTGGTTGCCTGTGTCGTGCAGGTAACCTGAGGGACGCGTCGGCGTGCTACGAGAGAGCCATCCAACTGGAGCCCGAGGATCCTTCCCACCACGCCGGCCTCCTCCGCTCCCTGATGGGCCTGGGCCAACTCAGCACGGCCCTGGTGCACGTCAACGGCGTGGTCTGCGAACGGTAAGCAAGGCTGGGAGAGCTATTAAAGGGGAGGAAACCATAGCTCAGGGATCAGGCTGGGAATTTTTTTGTAAAATTTATTATGGATGCATTTTTGCCAAAAACAAGGATATAAAGTTACTCAAGGTTAAGGGCTAAGGAAAGAAGGACATTTTGAGGTTTTTTGCAACTTCGCCTAAAACAAGAGTATAAAGCCACTCAAGGTTAAGGGCTAAGGAAAGAAGGACATTTTTGATTTTTTTTTGCAAATTCGCCCAAAACAAGGGTATAAAGCCACTCAATGTTAAGGGCTAAGGAAAGAAGAAATATTTTTGTTTATGCAACTTCGCCCCCCAAAAGGGTATAAAGCCACTCAAGGTTAATGGCTAAGGAAAGAAGGTATTTTTTTAAATATAACCTCACCCTAAACAAGGGTATAAAGCCACTCAAGGTTGAGGGCTAAGGAAAGAAGGAGATAGTGAGGAACTCAGGAAGGCTGGAGATAGGAATTGACATTCCTCTTGAAAAGGGCAAGATCATACGAGGGTGGGAAACATGAACAAGGAGGGGAATTCCAGAGCGAGGCAGAACGTGGGAAGAAGCTGTTCTGATACCTCTGAGAGACAGGGTGTACGGATGAGAGGAGGCAAACAGCCTGGTTGCTCTCTTAAATGTCTTGACTGGGGGAGGGGGACTAAGTCGGCAAGAGCAGAGGAACACCTTCCATGGAAGTATTTGTAGAGCAAATAATGTAAGCTGTCCTGTATGGGGGAGAATCAGCTTGTGTCGGGGCATCTTGCCCCGAGGACGCCATCCAAGCCAAACACTCCCCTGACTGGACACTGATTTTCTTGTGATATCTGGTGGTTGTTGTTTTCCCCTCCCCCCTGTTCTTTTCCTTGAACGGACCAGCCATGATTGGAACTCCAAGCTCAATGCCTACCGAGTGGAGGCCAGTTGGAAGCTGGCCAAGTGGGACACGCTGGAGACGCATCTGAAGGCAGAGGCCTTGAACACCACCGACTGGAACGTGGGATTGGGCAAGATTCTCCTGGCAGCCAAGCAAAAGGTAGGCCCCACCTCCTCCCCCCCCACCAAACAAAATAAGCCCCTCCTTGCAGAGCAGGGTGCCTGAAGCATTGAGCTGCTGGCTCATCCCGGAGCCATACTAAATGCTAAAACTCCTCCAAGGATCATGTCAGATGCAGTGACGAAGTCAAGTAGAACATCGCTATAACAAACATCCCGGGATCCATGAAAATTGTTCGGTAAAGCGGTTCTTTGTTATACAGCAGTTGCGGCCACATCTTTTGTACACAAAAATCAGGAGCCAAAGGGCATGTTCGTGAAAGCCGAATGTTTGGTATATCGGCATTTGTTATAGCGGCGTTCCACTATAGCAGTTGCTTTGAAAGCTTATGCACTTCTCTCAACTAGGGTTGAGAGAAGGGTTGTTATTCTTCGTCCATAGACTGAGGGCTTCCTCTTTCTTTCTTGCAGAGAGAGGACGAGTTTGAGAGGCAGCTCAAGGCTGCGCGCAGCGCCCTCATGGGCCCACTATCGGCAGCCAGCATGGAGACGGGCTCCTACCAGCGGGGCTATGAGTATATCAGCAGGTAAACCCTTAGATACTAGACTCTCAGCCTTTAAAAAAAAATTATATTCTCTAATTCAAGTCTCAATTTCTTTCATCGTATTGAAAGAAAAAATGCATGAAAACAGGATGCCTTTGGCTTCAGTTTTGAAGATTTCACTCTCTTTTTGAAAAAGACCACCCCCCTTCCTCCCCCAAGCTTCAACTTCAACAAAGAACACTGTACCTGTTGTCTCAGCTGAAGCCACAGCCTAAGCTGGATTTTGGAAAAACTTTTGGACAACTTTAGCCCCATCTTAGCTCTGAGAAATTACTATTGGATTGAGGGTATTCGCCCATCTCTTTATCCAAGTGTGATACTGATATCCAAAATGTTGCACACTGCCTCCTGACTGGAATGTCAAAGGCAGAATGATGTATCAATCCTAGCAGGACCTTTCTCAAAGGCAGAATGATGTATCAATCCTAGCAGGACCTTTCTCAAAGGCAGAATGATGTATCAATCCTAGCAGGACCTTTCTCAAAGGCAGAATGATGTATAAATCCTAGCATGAGCTTTCTCAAAGGCAGAATGATGTATCAATCCTAGCAGAACCTTTCTCAAAGGCAGAATGATGTATAAATCCTAGCAGGACCTTTCTCAAAGGCAGAATGATGTATCAATCCTAGCAGGACCTTTGTCAAAGGCAGAATGATGTATCAATCCTAGCAGGACCTTTCTCAAAGGCAGAATGATGTATCAATCCTAGCAGGACCTTTGTCAAAGGCAAAATGATGTATCAATCCTAGCAGGACCTTTCTCAAAGGCAGAATGATGTATCAATCCTAGCAGGACCTTTCTCAAAGGCAGAATGATGTATCAATCCTAGCAGGACCTTTCTCAAAGGCATTCTGCCTTTGACAAAGGTTCTGCTAGGATCAAAATGCCAGGCCCTCTACTAGGTCCTAGAGTCATATTGACAAAGACCTTCCTGTTCTTTTTCCCCCATCACTTCCATTCCCATTCCCAGACTGCACATGCTCCGTGACGTGGAGCAAGGCGTCCGCTACCTGGGCGTCCTGCCCCGCCGCCCGGGAGAGGAGAGGGCGGGGCCGGGGCCGGTTGCCGGCGCCTCCACCCACTCCCAGCTGCTGGCCAACTGGGATGCCCGCCTAGACTTGACCCAGTCCTCCTACCGCACCCAGGAGCCGCTGCTCTGCCTGCACAGGATCGTGCTGGGACTCCTGGATGGGTGAGCGAGGCCTTGGATTGCCCCCCCTACACACACACACAAATAGAATGGTGCTCACACGTAACTGTAACAAATTCCATGAAATCGTATCCTGATGAGTCATCCCGAGGAACTAGCTCATGGCCAGGTAACCTCCACTAGGTTTATTTCCACAAGCTAGTTCTCAGTTGTATGAACACAGTCAGTCCATTCAGAGTGTACACAGTTTGACTTTTCCTTCTTTTCTTCTTTTTTTAACTAAAGGCATTTGTTTGGACTAGAGTTTAATCAAACCTGCATCCGCTCTCTGCACGATCTCCGTACCTCTCTCAGTGTGATTACTTATTAATGATAAATTTACCAATTGATGAAGTGATTGTTTTCCACAATTAATGATTTTCGGCTGCCAACCTTTTGGATTGGCATCCCAACTCCAGCCAAGAAAGTGGACTATTTTGAGTCCCAATCCGGATCCAGTGAGCCTTAGGTCATTTCGAAACCGGTCTTCAACTTCCAATGATAACAGTAATCTTTGTTTTTGTTTTTTTACATCTCTGCATTAATCTTCCCTTCAGGCCGGAGGATTTCAGCAAGAACAAGGATGTCGGTCTCTGCTGGCTGAAAAGTGCCAAAGTCGCACGGAAGTAAGAAATGCGGTTTTTTTTTTATTTCTGATTCTCCCCAGATCTAGCAAACATATACTGGTACAAGAAATGAATTAGCCAGGAAAATTCAACTGGACTGGCATTTGAACCTAGACCCCTGGTTCAAATCCTGAAATTGTCTGTTCTCTTTCATCAAGAAATTTGTCGTTGTGTTCTCTGTGGAAAAATCCAATGCTGGTAATGGCTTAATGAGCAACAGATTATATTTAATCAAATAATGGATGCATTTAAGATTTACTGTGAACAAAATCTAAACACTGGCTTGTTGAAACTTCATGGAAAATCAAGTCTCATGAAATGACTAATTGTTTTTGCATCGGAACGAAAAAGGGCAATGATCCCTGAAGATTTTCAGCAATTTATGGTAAAATGGTTGTGACTAGCTGCCCCACCAAAGCAACGATAGTTGAGTATTTGGAAAGGCTATCATCTAAGGGCTGGATAGCTGAGATGTAGTGCTGGTACAGTGCTGGTACATTAAACCAGATGTCTCAGGTTCAACGTCCACTCTTTGTTGTGTCATTTTGAAACCAAGTCTCCAGGTCTCTTTCAGATTGTGTTTTTTTTCCCCCTCTCTCTCTTTCATTCTCCTTGGGGTTTATCAGGGCTGATCACCTCCAGACTGCCTACAGCTCCTTGCTCAATGCCAGCCTGTTCAACCTTCCAGACCTCTGTATCGAAGAGGCCAAGTGGCTGTGGAGTAAGGTAAAGGACTTACATGTAGCAAGTGAATGGTGCAATAACGGTTATGTCCACAACCCATGGACACAGTGTTCCCATTCTCAGTCACAGTTGTGGACATGGTGACCCTATTCGCCTTGCATGCAAAGGGCCATTCAGCGTACCCATTCACAGTTATGAATACATTGACTTTATTCAGCTTGTACAACATAGGCAGGTCTGTGTACCTGTCCTCAGTCACAGCTGTGGAAACTAGGACCCCCATTCAGCAAATTAGCACAATAAGCCATTCAGTATACCCACAGTGTCAGCATTTGATTTGTACCCATACCCAGGGATGTAAGACTTCCGGAACTTTCCGTATTTACCAGTTTATGGAAATCACATGATTTTTTTAAT
The DNA here is from genome assembly GCA_949987565.1 of Luidia sarsii. Taxonomy (NCBI): domain Eukaryota; kingdom Metazoa; phylum Echinodermata; class Asteroidea; order Paxillosida; family Luidiidae; genus Luidia; species Luidia sarsii. The sequence continues at coordinate 13,534,928 of OX465108.1, read as the reverse complement.
TTCAAACTGCTCAATTTTATCTGTTAAAACCCTAAAAACTGAAGGGCGTCTGCACCCCTACCGCGAATCTCGCAATCGCATCTCTCGGTCGCGTCAGCGCTCACTCGCAATCGCACAATTTATTGGCCTTCGGTAATTTTCTTGAAAGGACTTTGTCGGTCGCTTACATCCCTGCATACCAGGCACCCGAGGCCAGCCAAGACATACATGTACGTCTGTCCACACTGGCCGGAAGTGATTTTGGCAATTTCACTTTATTCTGCCGGCGAAAAAAGGTCCCGTCGGAACATTCATACTCTAGTTACATTCCTCAGTAAGAGAAGTCTTGAACATTTTTTTTCTTATCAGCTTTACCCTTTGTCCTTTGTTTCTCATCCGTGTCCTATTCACTCTCTTCCCCCTTCCTTCTTGTACATGTATCTGTGTTGTCCTTGTCACTCTTCCTTTGAGAGAGGTCCTGCTAGGATCGAAACGTCAGGCCCACTAAATTTTAAGATTTGCATTTTGGTAATTTTAGTCAGTAAGCAGTTTGCAACATTTTGGTATATCACTGGTTTGTCTTGTTTCTTCTTGCCAGTTGTTGAGTGGTTGTCGGGACTCCAACACCAAGGCCCAGAGTCTGTTTATTATTTTTTTTCTGTATGAACATTTTCTTTGTTGTCTCCAGCTGGAGGGTCACCAGGCTCTGATCACCCTCCAGAAGGGTGTGGCTGACCACTTTTCAGCCGAGGCGCAGTCGAGGCGGGGCACAACGGACAAACTCACCCACGCAAAAGTGAGTGAGCTGTGCCTGTGAAATGACATCCCACTCACAAAACCAAACACCTCTTGTGTGTGTTGGGGGAAGTGGTCGTGATCACTGGAGGTGTACACCTCCATAGCAACTTCACCCCAAGCCACTCGTCAGTGTCATGACCGGCCACATGTTTATTTTTCTTGATAATCCGCGATAAATAAATACCTGTAAAATGAGCTGATGAGAGTACAGTATATGCACAAGGGAGTCGAAACTGGCACAATCGGATGTCTGTGTGGTCTAAGTCATGCTATGTATTGTTTTGTGGTAGGCTGAGACGAGTCTTTGTTTAAAAGTAGCAGTGCAGGGATTGGAAGGACCCAGAGCGAAGTGGTTAATGATTTGAAGTCTCAAGTGTGTATATTTGACTGGCCGGGCTCTATTAACTCGGGCTTATACCTCTGATGGACTGTGAAGGTCTGTTTCTGTCTGTGTGATGAGTTGGCTTTGAACCCTGCTGGTATGAGGGAAGTTGTACTCCATGTACTGTATCACAACCGAGTATGGAACCATGAGATACAATTACATATTCATGGAGCTCAAAGAAGGCATCGGCCGGACGTCCCTCCATTTAGTAGTAGGTGCCCCCCATCTCCGCAAAGGTAGTTGACAATTTAGGAAGACTAGTGGCCTAGTGGCTGGTTAGCCAAGGTGGTACAGCACTGGCACAGTCATGAACATTGAACCGATGAAGCTGGGATATGTATCCTCTTGAAGATGGCTAGGTAGAGGCTGAAGCTAATTCCCATAGACTTGTGCTCTATTTCTAGACTTGGCTTCTTGAAGATGGCCAAGTAGAGGCTGCAGCTAATTCACATAGACTCGTGCTCTGTATCCAGATATAGCATCTTGAAGATGCCTAGTTAGTGGCTATTCCAATTGACTTCCGCTCTATTTCCAGTCCTAGTCATTGAATTCAAACAAAGCCTCTTGAAAATGGCTAGCTCATGGCTGCAGGCAATTCCAATTGACTCTTGCGCTGTTTACAGCCATAGCCAGTCAATTCAGACATGGATTCCTACAGATGGATAGCTAGTGGCTGCAGCCAATTCCAACTGACTCAGATGCTTTTTCCCCAGTCGTAGCCATTGAATTTAGAAACAAGCCTACGGTAGTGACTGCAGCCACATTCCGTAGACTCGCTGTGCTGTATTTCCAGCCCCAGCCAATGGACTTTTTCAAAGAAATATGCAAATTAGACCTAGCGCATGCGCTTAACTAAATTGGTGGGCAAGCGGGCTGCCAACCAATCATAGTTTTCCACGGGCGTGCGTGCGTTCCTTCTCACTAAACAGTTTGGCGTGCGGTCATTGGCTATTCAGCGTCTCCTGCGCGCGTATTTCGAAACCTGCACGCAGCGCGCACTCATTTGCCCACCAATTTAGTCAAGCGCATGCGCCAGCTCTTATTTGCACATTTCATGGGAAAGGTCCATTGATATTATTTTTTTTCTGGCGTGGTCTCCTGACTCCCGACAGGCGCTCCTCCTGGTCGGGCGCTTCATGGAGGACACGGCCAAGTTTGAGAGCAACTCGGTCATGAAGCAGTACAAGGATGTCCTGGAGGTCCATCTCGAGTGGGAGGACGGGCACTTCTACCTGGCCAAGTACTACGACAGACTGATGCTGAGTCTCTCTGACAGGCCCGAGAAGTCTGGGTAGGTGGAGTCCTCAGGCTTCGTTGATTTGATTTCATCATGCATAGCGGTTCAAACAACCGGAGAAAGCTTGATTTACACAACTTTGATGAAACACATATACTGTAGTTGTGGAGATCTGCAAATGCTAAAGTAGACCACATAGTCAAACAGATCAAAGTAAAAACTGACTGGGAACTTTTGAACAATTTGAAGGAAAAACAATCAAATTGAAGAGAAAAAAAAACAATTTGAAAAAAATAAAAAAATTGTTTTTCCTTGGTTTGTTTGACTTGAATTGAAAAATTTGCATCCACTTTGTGTGATCCCTGAGCTGCCGTAGCCAGGCTTACAACAATTGGTTGTTTGCATCTTAATGAAAGCGGGGATGTGATCCCTGGAGATATACGGCAGTTAATGGTTGAATTTATTCTGACTGGCGCCCCCACCACGGCAAAAACTAGTTCACTATTTGGGAGGCCACCATCTAAGGGCTGGATAGCTTAGATGGAAGAGCACTGGTACTTTAGTCCAGAGGTCTCGGGTTCAAGTCCCGGTCCAGTCATTTTTTCAAATTAGACTACATTAATTAGCTGATGTTGAATCTCTCCTACCAGTCTGAGAACTCTTAGTATGGGTCATACATGTAGATATAAGATGATGTTTGCGTCAAGGAGAATGTAATTCAGTGAAGGTTTGCCCTGCTTGGCGTGATAAGCACTCCGTGCCTGATGAAACAATTTTGGTATGTGAGCATGCATCTGAATCAGTGAAGTCAATCAAGTTGATGAAATCAACTAAATCTATTGAAATAATCAGTGAGATCAAATCATCAAAACCATCTAATCCATCAAGTTCATCATCATCAGGATAATCAATCCGGTTGTTCTAAACAGTAATCCAATCAATCATGTCATAAATCAATCAGGTACCGGTAAGTATGATCACCCTGATAGTTAAATCAGCCCAATCAATCTGATCAAAGTAGTCCATGCCATGAAATCAATCAGCTTAATGCAATCAATCAGGTCAGTTGAATCAATCTAATCAATTGAATCAACCAAACCAACCTCATCAATTCAGAGTTGCTCTCAGCAATGTCATCAACCATGTAAGTCAATTCAGCGGGGTCATTCTAATCGGCCAAATCAAGCAACCCTAATCATGCCAAGGTCGGACAAGTCTGACGAATGAAGTCACTCGTGTCTTGACCACTAGGGAGTTCATCCTGTTTGTGGTCAAGCATTTTGGCCAGTCCCTGATGTACGGCAACCAGTACATCTACCAGTCCATGTCCCGTCTGCTCACCCTCTGGCTGGACTACGGCGCTCACGTCTCCGAGCTGGAGAAGGGCAAGAAGTCGGAGAAGACGTCCACCAGCAAGCTCATCCTGACCAGGCTGAACAAGGTGAGTCACTTGGTAGTGGCCAGAGTGTCTGCCCCGGCCCTTGGCGAGCCCCTCACATTGACCTCAGTTGGGCCTGGATCCCCAGGACGGAGATATCTTGTTTGAGTGAAAAATGAGACACGACCTTCCAGTTTGACTGAGTGGGCGGTACATGTAGCTGCACCCAGTATGATGCACTCCGCAACAGGCCAATTTTCAGTGCCCATGACTACCACAGTTGTTTTTCTTTTAAATAATGTACCATTTTGAAAACTTGCTAAACAATCGGGGGAAAAAAATACCAATAAGAGTACACTTTGTACTGTCGTCTATTCCTGCCTGTGACTAGAATATTTGTACAGCCTGGGCTGTAGTCGTGTGCCACCCATAGTTTTCGAGACATACAGGCTTTCTGTCTCCAAGTGACCTCTCCCAGTGCTGCTTGTTACCTTTGAGACAAAACCATACTAAAAGAAATATTTAAACAAGTCTATTTTGGGTTGAAGGTGTAGGTTTGCAGTGACACCGTGTAAAATTCATCTTTTGTGAGTAAGTGTGGTTCTGAAAAGAACAGAAGGAACTCCTGCTATCCTCACCATGAAAACCTTCAAATCTCATCTCTATTTGGGTTTTTTTGGTGCTTGCTTTCTGGACCAATCTGCCAGATCTTGGCTGATCTGACCATCAAGTTGGCCCCGTACCAGTTCCTGACTGCCTTCTCTCAGCTGGTATCCCGCATTTGTCACGCTCACAGGGAGGTCAGCCTCCAGTTGCAGGTGGGTCACATCAGTCCAGGTCTAATCCCTTCTGCTCATCCCTTTCTGGTAATCCCCTAATCTCCTTTATCCAGATGAAGTTCATGCATGAATATTTGTGCTATGGTGAGAATGTGTATCAAGGAGGGTTTACCCTACCTGAAGTGTAGGTAGCACCGTATGCTCAGTGCCCGATTGCCTAGTTAAAATTAAATTTAAAAAACACTCACTTTTTGCAAGATCCGAACCCACAACTTTTGCTTTCTAGTGCAGATGCCAGGTTGGGCAAACTAGCCAGATCTTTCAGAGAACCCCACAAGTTTCTTCGGAATGATACCTCTCCCTCTCACTCTCTGGTCCCTTTCTCCATCCATCCTTGCTTTCCATCTCCTCTCTCATCCTTCTCTTTCCCTTCCCCTCTCCATTTGCCTCTCACTCTTTTCCCCTTTTCCCCTGTCCCTTTCTTCCTCTCTCACCCCTCTCACCCCTCTCACCCCTCGTCCTCTCTCACCCCTCGTCTTTCCCCTCTCCTTCTCACACTCTCCCTCTGTTTTCTCTCTCTCCCTCAGTCACAGGTTAACATTTTCATTGTCTGAGCTGTTTTGTCTCCCCTCTGGCAGGAAATTATCGCAAGGGTCCTGGTGGCTTTTCCTCAGCAGGCTGTCTGGATGTCAATGGCTGTCTCCAAGGTACGTACATGTATTATGCCCACCCCCACCCCAAATGAAACCAGGGAGTGGCTCTTCTCAAAGGTCCTGCCTGGTCTATTGGGTGCTTAGCAGATGTACAAGTGGATCTTTCAGTTTAAACCAGCAAGCAGTTTTTAGTTTGTAAGTAGATCAATGAATTTTGGCCTGGGGTCCACTCACACATCCTTCCTCCACCTTCAATGCAGTCTTCCTACCCGGTCAGGACGAGGAGGTGTAGCGACATCTTTGAGCGGGCCAAGTTCCTCCAGAAGGACTTGAACAAGTTTATTCAGGTAATCTATGTTTTACTCTCTGCGTGACGAGACATCAGGCCATTCATGGCAAAGGTTACCAATTCTTCTAAGGGCCACCCCAGCAAAGTTGACTATTTTAGAAGGCTGCCATCTAGTGGCTGGATAGCTCAGATGGTAAGAGTGCTGGTACGCAAAACCCTAGGTGTTAAGTTCAATTCCTGGTCCATTCAAATTTTCTTTCCCATTTCATCAAAAATAGTCCCAGACATTTTTTTGTTTAAGAAAAAGGAGAAGAGTGATTTGTTTACGGTGTCACTTCAAACTGTTCGACTCTGTGCAAATCTCTCTTGGGAATCACCTTTCCTCCCAAACAGGACGCTACCCGGTTGACAGACCGCCTTCTGGAGCTGTGCAATAAGCAGGTTGAGCCCAACTGTAACACACTCAGCATCAACAATGACTTCAGGTCTCTCAAGAGGCTTGTGGATGACAGGTAGATGTCTCACAGACCCACACCACAGAGCTCTCACTCTCCCTGGCCTCTTCTTTTCCCAGGTCTTTCCCAGCCAGCATTTTTGCCAACATTTTTGGACAGCCAGTGAAAAGTTCAAAAGTAATATCTTATCAGTTTTAGAAGGTTAAGGGTTTGCAAAGCTCTTGTAAGGATAAAATTATCAGGACCCGTCAGAAATTTGGACTTCAGAAACCATTGACATGTTTCCCCTTTTATTGTGATAAAGGATTAATGAAGTACTTTGAAAAGTTCCACTTGGATTGAAATGCTAGGTCATCAATCTTTTTGTTCCCATTTCTAGTTATTTCTTGCTGTGAAAGTTACTGTGTTGTGAGTGTTGTGTACTCAATGGACACAACGGAAGGAAGTGAACTACACCTAACTTATTTGAAAAAAATTCTCAACTTTAATGCAAATGTGTAGTACAAGAATAGAACAAACTTTAGACAAAGAAAGCATCATATTCCAGACTACTTATAACTGAAATTAACGTAACCTCACCTCTGATCTCAGAAAGGTTCTGCCAGGATAGAGTCCTTGCTATTATACAAATACCCATTATTATTATTACATTAGTATATCATGTTTCTTCCTCTGTAGAAACTTTAGCAGCATCATTGTCCCACTGCAGTCTGCCATGACCGTTACCTTGCCCCGCAGCCAGGGAGCTCATCGTGACCATGACCCCTTCCCAATGTCCCAGATTTTCATCCACAGCTTTGACGACATGGTAAGATCAACGATCACCTTTCTCAGACATGTCCAGACTGTTTTTCAAGATTATTTGTCAAGATTTGTTTCAAGGTTATTTTTCAAGATAAAATCTAAGATCTTTCAATATTTTTCAAGATAATTTTCAAGGTTTTTCAAGATAATTTTCAAGATTATTTTCTAGTTCTTTCAAGATCTTTCAAGATTATTTTCAAAACAAATTTAAAGATTATTTTCAAGATCTTTCAAGATTATTTTCAAGAAATTTTTTCAAGAAATTTTTTCAAGAATTTTTTTCAAGAAATTTTTCAAGAAATTTTTTCAAGATCTTTCACGATTATTTTTCAAGATCTTTCAAGATTATTTTTCAAGATTTTTCAAGATTTTGTTCAAGATTATTTTCAAGATCTTAAGAAAATTTTCAAGATTTTTTCAAGATTATTTTCAAGATTTTTGCAAGATCTTTCAAGATTTTTCTCAAGATCTTTCAAGATTTTTTCAAGATTTTTTCAAGGTTTTTTCAAGATCTTTCAAGATTTTTTCAAGATCTTTCAAGATTTTTTCAAGATTGTTTTCAAGATTTTTTTCAAGATCTTTCGAGATTTTTTCAAGATTTTTTCAAGATATTTTCAAGATATTTTTCAAGATTTTTTTCAAGATTATTTTCAAGATTTTTTCGAGATCTTTCAAGATTTTTTCATGATCATTTTCAAGATTTTTTTCAAGATCTTTCAAGATTATTTTCAAGATTTTTTCAAGATATTTTCAAGATATTTTTCAAGATTATTTTCAAGATTTTTTTCAAGATTATTTTCAAGATTTTTTTCGAGATCTTTCAAGATTTTTTCATGATCATTTTCAAGATTTTTTTCAAGATCTTTCAAGATTATTTTCAAGATTTTTCCAAGATATTTTCAAGATATTTTTCAAGATTATTTTCAAGATTTTTTTCAAGATTATTTTCAAGATTTTTTTCGAGATCTTTCAAGATCTTTCAAGATTATTTTCAAGATTTTTTCAAGATATTTTCAAGATATTTTTCAAGATAATTTTCAAGGTTTTTCAAGATAATTTTCAAGATTATTTTCTAGTTCTTTCAAGATCTTTCAAGATTATTTTCAAAACAAATTTAAAGATTATTTTCAAGATCTTTCAAGATTATTTTCAAGAAATTTTTTCAAGAAATTTTTTCAAGAATTTTTTTCAAGAAATTTTTCAAGAAATTTTTTCAAGTTCTTTCACGATTATTTTTCAAGATTTTTTCAAGATTATTTTCAAGATTTTTGCAAGATCTTTCAAGATTTTTCTCAAGATCTTTCAAGATTTTTTCAAGATTTTTTCAAGGTTTTTTCAAGATCTTTCAAGATTTTTTCAAGATCTTTCAAGATTTTTTCAAGATTGTTTTCAAGATTTTTTTCAAGATCTTTCGAGATTTTTTCAAGATTTTTTCAAGATATTTTCAAGATATTTTTCAAGATTTTTTTCAAGATTATTTTCAAGATTTTTTCGAGATCTTTCAAGATTTTTTCATGATCATTTTCAAGATTTTTTTCAAGATCTTTCAAGATTATTTTCAAGATTTTTTCAAGATATTTTCAAGATATTTTTCAAGATTATTTTCAAGATTTTTTTCAAGATTATTTTCAAGATTTTTTTCGAGATCTTTCAAGATTTTTTCATGATCATTTTCAAGATTTTTTTCAAGATCTTTCAAGATTATTTTCAAGATTTTTTCAAGATATTTTCAAGATATTTTTCAAGATTATTTTCAAGATTTTTTTCAAGATTATTTTCAAGATTTTTTTCGAGATCTTTCAAGATCTTTCAAGATTATTTTCAAGATTTTTTCAAGATATTTTCAAGATATTTTTCAAGATTTTTTTCAAGATTTTTTTCAAGATTATTTTCTAGATTTTTTTCGAGATCTTTCAAGATTTTTTCATGATCATTTTCAAGATTTTTTCAAGATTTTTTCATTTTTTTCAAGATTTTTTTCAAGATCTTTCAAGATTTTTTCAAGATTATTTTCAAGATCTTTCAAGATTTTTTCAAGATTATTTTCAAGATCTTTCAAGATCATTTTCAAGATTTTTTCAAGATTTTTTCAAGGTTTTTTCAAGATCTTTCAAGATTTTTTCAAGATTATTTTCAAGATCTTTCAAGATCATTTTCAAGATTTTTTCAAGATTTTTTCAAGGTTTTTTCAAGATCTTTCAAGATTTTTTCAAGATTATTTTCAAGATCTTTCAAGATCTTTCAAGATCATTTTCAAGATTTTTTCAAGATTTTTTCAAGATTTTTTTCAAGGTTTTTTCAAGATCTTTCAAGATTTTTTCAAGATCTTTCAAGATTTTTTTCAAGATCTTTCAAGATCATTTTCAAGAATTTTTCAAGATTTTTTCAAGATTTTTTTCAAGATTTTTTTCAAGATTTTTTTTCAAGATCTTTCAAGATTTTTTCAAGATTCTTTTCAAGATCTTTCAAGATTTTTTCAAGATTTTTTTCAAGATTTTTTTCAAGATTTTTTTTCAAGATCTTTCAAGATTTTTTCAAGATTATTTTCAAGATCTTTCAAGATTTTTTCAAGATTATTTTCAAGATCTTTCAAGATCATTTTCAAGAATTTTTTCAAGATTTTTTCAAGGTTTTTTCAAGATCTTTCAAGATTTTTCAAGATTTTTTTCAAGATCTTTTTCAAGATTTTTTTTCAAGATCTTTCAAGATTTTTTCAAGATTATTTTCAAGATCTTTCAAGATTTTTTCAAGATTATTTTCAAGATCTTTCAAGATCATTTTCAAGATTTTTTTCAAGATTTTTTCAAGGTTTTTTCAAGATCTTTCAAGATTTTTCAAGATTTTTTTCAAGATCTTTCAAGATCATTTTCAAGATTTTTTTCAAGATTTTTTCAAGGTTTTTTCAAGATCTTTCAAGATTTTTCAAGATTTTTTTCAAGATCTTTCAAGATCATTTTTAAGATTTTTTCAAGATTTTTTCAAGATTTTTTCAAGATTTTTTCAAGATTATTCCAAGATTTTTTCAAGATTATTTTCAACATCTTTTAAGATTTTTTCAAGATTATTTTCAAGATCTTTCAAGATTTTTTCAAGATTATTTTCAAGATCTTTTAAGATTTTTTCAAGATTATTTTCAAGATCTTTCAAGATGATTTTCAAGATGATTTTCAAGATTTTTTCAAGATTTTTTCAAGATTTTTTTCAAGATTTTTTTCAAGATTTTTTTTCAAGATCTTTCAAGATTTTTTCAAGATTATTTTCAAGATCTTTCAAGATTTTTTCAAGATTATTTTCAAGATCTTTCAAGATCATTTTCAAGATTTTTTTCAAGATTTTTTCAAGGTTTTTTCAAGATCTTTCAAGATCATTTTCAAGATTTTTTTCAAGATTTTTTCAAGATTTTTTTTCAAGATCTTTCAAGATTTTTTCAAGATTATTTTCAAGATCTTTCAAGATTTTTTCAAGATTATTTTCAAGATCTTTCAAGATCATTTTCAAGATTTTTTTCAAGATTTTTTCAAGGTTTTTTCAAGATCTTTCAAGATTTTTCAAGATTTTTTTCAAGATCTTTCAAGATCATTTTCAAGATTTTTTTCAAGATTTTTTCAAGGTTTTTTCAAGATCTTTCAAGATTTTTCAAGATTTTTTTCAAGATCTTTCAAGATCATTTTTAAGATTTTTTCAAGATTTTTTCAAGATTTTTTCAAGATTTTTTCAAGATTATTCCAAGATTTTTTCAAGATTATTTTCAACATCTTTTAAGATTTTTTCAAGATTATTTTCAAGATCTTTCAAGATTTTTTCAAGATTATTTTCAAGATCTTTTAAGATTTTTCAAGATTATTTTCAAGATCTTTCAAGATTATTTTCAAGATGATTTTCAAGATTTTTTCAAGATTTTTCAAGATTTTTTCAAGAATTTTTTTTCAGGAATTTTTCAAGATTTTTTTCAAGATCATTTCAAGATTTTTTCAAGATTATTTTCAAGATTGTTTTCAAGATCTTTCAAGAATTTTTCAAGATAAAAAAACCCCAGGAATTTTCGAAATTTGTGGCCTGGTGCTAAGTGGTTAATCAATGAATTACCGAATTGGTCAAAGCTTTATGGCATATTAAACTTCGTAGAGTAACTGCTATGATAAAAAACTATATCTCCTCTTTTGGTAGGTGGAGGTTTTGCCATCCCTTCAGAGACCTAAAAAGATTGGCATTCAGGGGTCTGATGGGAAACTCTATGTCATGATGTGTAAGCCTAAGGTAAGGAGGCAATTATTGAAAGTTAACTTCACATGAGACTTGAAAAATTGCATAGTTTAATCAGTGGCAAACTGGCTTAATTATAAAAGACCAAGAAAACATGATTGAACTGGGACTGGGATCTCAACCCAGGGTTCCAGTTGAACTTACCAGGGCTATACCACTTTGGCTCTTGGATTGAAGGGCCTTCCAAAATAGCCATCCTCAGAATCTTTTCAGGGGCAGGGTGGGAGATTGGCTGCAATTGGAAACGTAATATCTCCATTCTCGTTCATCGAGGAGTAACAGCACTGACAGATGAAAGCACATGTGAGGTTTCTAGCTATTCATGGTGGAGGTAGCTTGTCAAGGGTTGTTTGCATTAGCACCATGTGAGGATATCTTGTCTTTGAGTGGGTGTGGTTCCGAGGAGAGACACTTTTCTGGGGAACCACACACTCCCTAAAGAGATATGGTCACTCACATGGGGTCACGGCAAACCATCCTTGAGTGGAGCAAAAGTACACAGTCTTGCCCTCAGATTATCAAATTACTGGGCGGGCCAGTACTGGTCTGCAACTTTGTTGTTGTAAGCATAATGTGCATTGTAATTTGACTGATATTATTTATGTATTTGCGGGGTTTTTTTTTAACACTACCAGGACGATCTGAGGCAGGACAACCGTCTAATGGAATTCAATGGGATCGTCAACAAGTGTCTGCGGAAGGACGCTGAGTCCCGCCGTGGCCAACTGCACATCAGGACATATGTGAGTGCACGGCACACCCGCCCAGGACCGGGGATGGATTGGAACCCTTGACCATTGTATGTTTGTCAAGCGGTTCAACCACTGCAAGCTTGTAAAAAGGAGGAGTGAGGGGGGGGGGGGGGTAATTGACTGCAGCATCTGCTACATGTACTTCGCACATTTCAATGGCTTGAATGGTTACAACGACATTCTTCCTGCAAATGCTATTCTGCCGGTCCCTTAGTCTGATTGGCCAATTGTCATTATTACATCTAGTTAATGCATATATGTGACCCACTCCAGGAAAAAGTCGCGCTATACATTTGCACACAATGGCCCGGAATTTTTCGTAAAATTTTGATTTTTCTTTCCATTCTGAAATCATATCTTCAATGCTTATACTTTCAGGTTTTATTCTCAAAAATGTTGGTTACTAAGCAATATTTACATGCCTACGGTATACCTCACAGCAGAGTCAGATTTTTCAAAGACTGTTCTCGCCTTTTGTAATTTTAACTCCGAGGATATGCAGATATGTCATAACTACAGAAAGGAAGAGGGTATAGAGCTCTGCTCTATACCAAAAGAAAGCTTTCAGTCATGTATATAACTTGATTTTGATTTTTTTGCAACTTATATCACTTTTTCCTGGAGTGAGTCACATATTTATGTATGCTCTATACTCGTTGGCCAATCAGAGTAAAGTGTATTCATGAATATGCATAACGTCAACAAGACTGGCCTCCAGGAAGAATGCCGTTCAATCCTCACATAACCTTGACCAGCTTGGTGGTTCAAGTGGCTAAAGACGTCTCCACCAGAGAGCAGGAGCCAGGGGTTCCAATCCCACTAGAGGCGTCTGTAATTTTTTAAGCAGGTTATCATGCAAAGTACATTTTACTGAGCAAACTGCAATTGTTTTTCTGGCTCAGCCTTAGTGCTAGAATAAACTGCCTGTCGACAATTTTCTGTTCAAGCGACTCAATGAAGCAATATCCACTCTCGTGTCATGACAAATAATGCATTGACATTACTCTTTCTGTGTGGTGTGTTATGTATAATGGGGTGGTTTGCACTTTTGGCACAGCTTTAGGATCTGGAGAGCCACATGTTCAGCAAAGCTCTCACAGGAAGCATTACCAGCCTCAAATAATGGTACCCTGACTCTTGTCATTGTATTGCCAGTAATGTTTTGGTCTGTAATGCCACGTCTACATGTGTATACTGGAGCTCGCTTCATTTTGCTTGGCGCAGGTATATGCTGTGGTGCAGTTTATAGTTTACAAGGGTACCCAGACTCTTGTCAGTGTATTACCAGTGCTGACCGTGTTTGGTCTGCTGCCTCCTCATCCCCTTTCCTCCTTGCAGGCGGTGATTCCACTGAATGAGGAGTGCGGACTGATTGAGTGGATTCCAAACACGGCTGGTCTTCGACACGTCCTCCACAAGATTTACAAGTGGGTTTCATTTTGGAAGGTGCTAGGCCTATCTGAGCCTTTTTTTCCCTAAACCCAGCTGAGACACCAGCGTTTTGCTTCATATCTGTTTCAGCTGAACGCACAGGATGGAGTGCTTTGCTGAGGTTCAAGCTATAGGGAGTACCGGTATTTTTTTTGGCTTCAAAAACTGAAGATGAAGGCCTTCAGTTCTAATGACTTGATGAAAGACGAAAGAAAATGGAGAAGACAATGCCTGAGCTGTTTTATTTAAAGGACTCATTTCACCATCATTCATCATTCATTCATTTTCAAAAAGACAATTTTAAAGAACTTTCAAGATTATATTAATATTTTAGCGACAGGAGGATTTTTCCCTTTTTTATAGATTATTTTTGAAGATTAATGACTCCTTGTCGAATATGATTTCTTTGTTTTTAGGGAGAAAGGATTGTATGTGTCAGGCCGGGAGCTGAAAGGTCTGGTGCCCCCTCGTGGTGCTCACATAGAGTGAGTAGCCATATTCAGCCTCAATTTTCTGGGCCAGAATTTGAGTCGAGCCTCTGATTTAGCATACCAGCGCTCTAACCACCAAAGCTTTTTACCCTATAGAGGTTTTTCACATGACATCACTTGACCACCAAAGGCTGATTAGCATGTCCGGGTTTATTGTCCGCAGGAGCGTCCAAATCCGTGGAAGCGCATGCAAAATATCGAATCTGAGTATTTCCATTGGACATTTGATGACTCGAAGAGGCGCGCGTTCTGCGTACATCTGCGTGAATTGAACGCTGACCGGCAAAAAGCACGTGACTGAGAAACCTCTATAGGTGGTGGCAACCTTCCCAAGCAGTCATCTTTCATTGGTGGCACAGAGGCAGCAGTAACTAGCGGTTGACTGTTACCTGTTGTGCATTTTCAGTCATCTCTCCCTCGCAGTCGTCAGAGGCAAGCAGCGGTCAGTTCAAGGGCCCCATGTATTTGAAGGGGAAGGCCTCAACCATTTTTTGTATGGATCAGGACATGGATCCTTGTTAGATGTACCAGTGCTGTATACCGCCTTGTGCTGTCATGCCCTCAGAACGGTGCAGTCTCCAAAAAATAATCAGCCGTCTTTGCTTGGGTTGGGAAGTCAGTGAGAAGCATCATAGTTATTATGATTTTGCATTGAGGAGAATGTAATTCAATATGGCTCTGCCATACTCAAGGTGGAATAGGCACTGGTGCCCTGCATGCTCAGTGCTGTGCATGATTTGCCTGGTGCTGGAAAAAAAAACAGGCAGCTTGGATGGGCTTCCATTGACTCAGGTTCAAATTCCATAACCCAGGCCTATTTTCTTTGCTCAATTATGAAATTAAATCTTTAATTGATTTTGATACATTTTGTTTTTTCATTTTTTGACATGTACCATTGTCATTCCCCCCCAATTGGGCAGACAATTGGTGCACACCTTCAGGAACAAGTTGTTACCCAAGTACCCGCCTGTCTTTGGGGAGTGGTTCCTGAAGACTTTCCCGGACCCCACCTCATGGTAAGCTAGGTACCCCCTGACATCCTTTGCTGGGCTTTTTACTAAAAACACTGGTCTGTGGTGTCAATGACCACTGAATTATCCATGAGCCATCTGCAGCTGTAGGCACAATTGGCTCCATTTTTAAGGGTTGGTTTCCGCTTTTGCTGTACAAGGATAACAATGTAACAAATGCAGCAGTGATGGTGTTAAGAAACCCAGTGAAAACGAACTCTCACATTGTTGCAAAATACAGCCTATATTGTAGCACTGAATTGGTTACAAGTTTTGATAAGGTTTTTCAAGCTTCATTTGGCAACTTTAAACATTTCTTTGATGGCCTAACTGGTCTTTCCAGGGTTAATATACATGTAATTGCAAGCACCATGGCAACTAGATTATGATGTCTTGAAGCTGATTAATTAAATCAAGTAGAAAGAATGTTTGAGATGTTGCAAACTGACATACTGTAGATGAGACACTGCTAGAGATATATGTTTTTTTGTGCTGCATGGAGTGTTGTTGGTTGGCTTCCAGGTTGTGTGCAAAAATTGTCGCGTACGACATGGCCTCAAATTTTTAGGTAAAAAATGAAGTGCAGAAGAATCGGTGTTCAAAAGCTCAGGCAAGTTTTATGCAATTTTGAAAAAAAGGAGACAGTCATTAGCCCTTGTTTGATTTCAATTGACTTGTGAATTAAGTGAACCTTTAACCACTTCGCGCCGGGACCTCCGAATCTGGAGCTCCATTGGCTTGACTATGTGACGGGGCCCTCCAAATCCGGGCACCACTATTGTCCACATTCTAAACAAAGACTCTTTTCAGCTTAGAACAAAGCAATACGAATAAGTACAAAGACCCTTTTTGACGCAAGTTGCCACATGAATTGCAAGATTAGCAGCAGTAATTGTGCAATTGTGGGACTTTTACTGTGGAGGATCGAGGGATACTGCGCTGCCGCTGAAAGCACACGGGGGACATTGTCTTTGCATGCCACACAGCCCAACGGTCGTCGGTCTGGCATTGGAATTCCCCCCACATTCTTTACTGTAATCTGTACGCTCGGTTGTGGCCGACCAACTCCAAGATTTGACTGCCTGAAGTGGAGGCTGGAGTCTGCGGTCAGGGATTGACAGCACCGTACACGCACGCACACACACAAGTCCGTTACGGTCCATTGCCGACGCACAATGGGTCCTTTTTCGAACGGATAATCTCTTGACAAAAGCCACAACGACGTCCGAATTGTACCCATAGTAAACCCTTATCGATTTATTTCTCAGAAATATATTGTTCCGATTGTTTTAGCGAGATTTGAAAATGATGCATTGTTCAAAAACCCCCATATGGCGGTCATCGGCGCTGAAAAAACACCCGGCGCGAAGTGGTTAAGAATGAAGTGTTATTTTGTGCTTGCCAAGAGTTCCATTGGTATGGATTGTATCTGGTTGCTTGCAGTCTGCCCATAAGAGTTGCTTCGTGTAAACATCACCTTTAGCAAAAGTCAGATTTGGGGTAGATTTTGTGTGAATGACTCTCCTGGACCGACTTCTGACGTTGTAAAATGCTGTCATTGCTGTCACTCAGGTACCTGAGTAGACTGGCCTACGCCCGGACCTCAGCCGTGATGTCCATGGTTGGCTACATACTGGGTCTGGGTGACAGACACGGGGAGAACATCCTGTACGATTCCACCACGGGAGACTGTGTCCACGTGGACTTCAACTGCCTCTTCAACAAGGTCACTATGCTTATCCCAATAGAACCCACGTGGTGCCCAATCGGTGGCCAACTGGAACCCAGTGTATAGGACAATCTAAAATACCGTGGGTACCAGTAAGCACCCATCTGGACCCTAATTGGTACCCAATTGATACCTACAGTAGTGTATTGGATGATCTAAAGAGTAGATTAGCTATCCAACTTTTTTCCGAAGTATTGGAAAATCTGAACTATACACTGTATAATTTCTAATAATCTGTACAGATTTCTGAAATTATTATGATGTTAATATAAAAACTGTTGCAAACTGCTCACTCACTGACTAAAATGAACTGCAATACATGATTCTCAAAAGTTAGAGGGCCTGACGTTCGGATCCGAGCAGGACCTTTCTCAAAGATTTGTTATGATGATTATTAAGACTAGATAGGAGTGCTTTTTAAAGGAAATTTAAAAATCACTTTCGGTCTTTCTCTAAAAGGGCGAGACATTTGACTATCCGGAGAAAGTGCCCTTCCGTCTGACGCACAACATGGAGAGTGCCATGGGACCAATGGGGAAGGAGGGCATCTTCCGGCGAGCCTGTGAGGTGACCATGAAGGTGATGAGGGATCAGAGAGAACCACTGATGAGGTATGCTATAGACTGGGTCATCCCTGTGCCCATAAGCCCTTTTCACACTACAGATCCCTGTACCCATAGGCCATTTTCAGATCCCCGTACCCATAGACCCTTTTCACACTACAGATCCCTGTACACATAAGCCCTTTACACACTACAGATCCCTGTACCCAATTACCCTTTTCACACTACAGATCCCTGTACCCATAGGCCATTTTCACATTACAGATCCCCGTACCCATAGGCCATTTTCAGATCCCCTTACCCATAGGCCATTTTCACACTACAGATCCCTGTACCCATAAGCCCTTTTCACACTACAGATCACTGTACCCATAAGCCCTTTTCACACTACAGATCCCTGTACCCATAGGCCCTTTTCACACTACAGATCCCTGTACCCATAAGCCCTTTTCACACTACAGATCCCTGTACCCATAAGCCCTTTTCACACTACAGATCCCTGTACCCATAGGCCCTTTTCACACTACAGATCCCTGTACCCATAGGCCATTTTCACACTACAGATCCCTGTACCCATAGGCCATTTTCACACTACAGATCCCTGTACCCATAGGCCCTTTTCACACTACAGATCCCTGTACCCATAGGCCCTTTTCACACCACAGATCCCTGTACCCATAGGCCCTTTTCACACTACAGATCCCTGTACCCATAGGCCCTTTTCACAATACAGATCCCTGTACCCATAAGCCCTTTTCACACTACAGATCCCTGTACCCATAAGCCCTTTTCACACTACAGATCACTGTACCCATAAGCCCTTTTCACACTACAGATCCCTGTACCCATAGGCCCTTTTCACACTACAGATCCCTGTACCCATAAGCCCTTTTCACACTACAGATCCCTGTACCCATAGGCCCTTTTCACACTACAGATCCCTGTACCCATAGGCCCTTTTCACACTACAGATCCCTGTACCCATAGGCCCTTTTCACACTTCAGATCCCTGTACCCATAGGCCCTTTTCACACTTCAGATCCCTGTACCCATAGGCCCTTTTCACACTACAGATCCCTGTACCCATAGGCCCTTTTCACACTACAGATCCCTGTACCCATAAGCCCTTTTCACACTACAGATCCCTGTACCCATAGGCCCTTTTCACACTGCAGATCCCTGTACCCATAGGCACTGGCACCCTCACTCCAGCAAAGAAATTTTACCGTTTGGGAAGGCCGCCACATATAATGTAAGGACTGAATAGCTCAGGTGGTTATGTAACGCTGTTATTCCTAGCCAGGCTGGTACATTAAAGTCTGGAATTCAAGTCCCGGTCCAGTCATATTTTCTCATAAATTATTGCATTTATTATCAATGCTGATGCTTGGGAATAAAGTAAATGTCTCTAGACTGGCTTTCAGTGCCGGATAAGGGGCACAAATAAAATAGTTTTTCTGTTATTGATGTGACAACTCATTTGCATATTTCTCCTGCGCAGCGCCCTCGCTTGACCTACATGTATTGTATTAGCAGAGAGTCATTCAAGCCTAAGAACTCGTCCTGCTCACATATGTGATTGCAGCAGTCTGCACTTCTCATACTACAAGAATACCGTAGTCTCCTTGAGATTTCTTTCTGGATGACTCGACTAGGGGTTTAGTTTACTTTAAATGATGCTACACCGTTAAAGAGCCAGTCATCAGTGAATGTACTGTACACCATCCTTGTCGTGTCACATTTGCTGAGGTGTCACATTGAGCAGGCAGATTTCCCTCCTACTCTCTGCAGTGTCCTGAAGACGTTCATCTACGACCCACTAGTGGAATGGAGTAAGCCTAGCAAGGCCACGCGCACATCACACCTGAGCGAATCGGGAGAGATCAACAATGAAAAGGTGCGGTCGGGAAGGCCTAACGACCGGTCCAAAAATTGGCCAAACTTTCTAAAACAGATAACTTGGATTCTAAATTTCCTGATAATTGGCTGAGCGCACGCTGCCCGAAACATGCAAGTGGCTCTTCCCAAAGCCCAAGGAGATTATACAGACGGTGTCAGTATCACATTGAAAAGTGACTCATGCCATGGGCTCGAAACTTGACCTTTGTGACTCGTGCCTCGAACTTGACCTAGGTGACTTGGGACATGGGCGTGAACAAGAGAAATGCAATAGATCTCCAATATAGATCTCCATATTTTGTGACTGGAACAAAAATCATGTTCGTTGGTTGTTTTCTTCTCTCAGGCTCTGACCCATGTCAAGGACATAGATCAACGACTGCAGGGCATCCTGAAGAACAAGAACAAGACACGAGGATTGCCGCTGTCCATTGAGGGGCACGTCCACTACCTCATTCAGGAGGCCACGTCCGAGACCAACCTCAGCCAGATGTACTTTGGCTGGGCCGCCTACATGTGAAGGGTGGCGGCCTTAAATGTGAAGGAGACTGGCTTGGAGGGTAACCACTGAGGGATGCTGTTGACCGCTGTGGGATGTTGGTGACCACTGTGGAATGTTGGTGACCACTGTGTGATGTTGGTGACCACAGGGATGTTGGTGACCACAGGGATGTTGGTGACCACTGTGGGATGTTGGTGACCACTGTGTGATGTTGGTGACCACAGGGATGTTGGTGACCACTGTGGGATGTTGGTGACCACAGGGATGTTGGTGACCACTGGGATGTTGGTGACCACTGTGGGATGTTGGTGACCACTGTGGGATGTTGGTGACCACTGTGGGATGTTGGTGACCACTGTGGGATGTTGGTGACCACTGTGGGATGTTGGTGACCACAGGGATGTTGGTGACCACAGGGATGTTGGTGACCACTGGGATGTTGGTGACCACTGTGGAATGTTGGTGACCACTGTGTGATGTTGGTGACCACAGGGATGTTGGTGACCACTGTGGGATGTTGGTGACCACAGGGATGTTGGTGACCACTGGGATGTTGGTGACCACTGTGGAATGTTGGTGACCACTGTGTGATGTTGGTGACCACAGGGATGTTGGTGACCACTGTGGGATGTTGGTGACCACAGGGATGTTGGTGACCACTGGGATGTTGGTGACCACTGTGGGATGTTGGTGACCACTGTGGGATGTTGGTGACCACTGTGGGATGTTGGTGACCACTGTGGGATGTTGGTGACCACTGTGGGATGTTGGTGACCACTGTGGGATGTTGGTGACCACTGTGGGATGTTGGTGACCACTGTGGGATGCTGTTGACCACTGTGGGATGTTGGTGACCACTGTGGGATGTTGGTGACCACTGTGGGATGTTGGTGACCACTGTGGGATGTTGGTGACCACTGTGGGATGTTGGTGACCACTGTGGGATGTTGGTGACCGCTGTGGGATGTTGGTGACCGCTGTGGGATATTGGTGACCGCTGTGGGATGTTGGTGACCGCTGTGGGATGTTGGTGACCACTGTGGGATGTTGGTGACCACAGGGATGTTGGTGACCACAGGGATGTTAGTGACCAATGTGGGATGTTAGTGACCAATGTGGGATGTTAGTGACCAATGTGGGATGTTGGTGACCACAGGGATGTTGGTGACCAGTGATTAACACTGGGTGGACAGTGGTGACCACAATGGTATTAATTTAATGGTCAATAGTGACTTCTGACAGAATGGTCACCATTAGTCAGACGATGGCAGCCACCAAGTGATAACCATTGATGGACAGTGGTGGCCAGTGGGCTTGATGGTGACCATTCAGTGATGACCATATACAGTTGTGACTATTGAGGGGTGATAGTGACCACTGAGGGACGGCAGTAATCATAGGCCATTTTCGAAATGAAGGCTTAGGCTCGGGCTCAGGCTTCGTCTCCGTCTGACAAAACCTGAAAATCCAGGTTTATTTCCGAATAAAGGGTCAAACGCTTGTTTCTAGATGCCTATGATAATATTATAATGAGTAAGATAAATATGACCGAAGCCTTAGCCCGAGCCAAAGCCTTCATTTCGAAAACGGCCATAGATGGATCATGATGGTGACCATTTTTTATTAGGGAAAACGGTGACCATTGTGAAATGAAGGTGACCTCCATGTGTTGACTAATAGTGGTGCCATTTGTGGCCAATGTCGGGCCATTTGTGGCCAATGTGGGGCCATTTGTGGCCATTTGTGGCCAATGTCCGGCCATTTGTGGCCAATGATGGGCCATTTAGCAAATGTCGGGCCATTTGTGGCCAACGTCCGGCCATTTGTGGCCAACGCCCGGCCATTTGTGGCCAATGTCCGGCCATTTGTGGCCAATGTCCGGCCATTTGTGGCCAATGTCCGGCCATTTGTGGCCAATGATGGGCCATTTAGCCAATGTCCGGCCATTTGTGGCCAATGTCAGGCCATTTGTGGCCAATGTCAGGCCCTTTGTGGCCAATGTCAGGCCCTTTGTGGTCAATGTCGGGTCATTTGCGGCCAATGTTGGGCCATTTGTGGCCAATGTCAGGCCAAACATGTACAGTGTACATGTAAATGTAAATGTATGCTAAGTTCTTGTTAAATAAATAAATCCTCACTATGCATTATGTCATTGAGCGGGTTTTTGTTCTATTCTTTCTGCAAAAGTAGATTTGCTTTAGAAAAATCACTGTTGTCAATAAAATGTTATTTTGTAAGAACTCTAACTTTGAGAAGTCTTTGTCTGTTTCTCTTTCTGGTCTATTCATTTTATTTTCAGTAAAACTAAAAAAACTTCAAAGTTCTTTGTGTCCAGAAGCCAGAAAATAGTCCTGCTGCGATTAAAACTTCTTCAAATGATTTTGCTGTGAATACTTGAATGCCCTATGCTTTTATTTATTTACGGTATTTACAGAGAAAGCCTGTTTAATTAATTTTGCACATGAGTCTATGAAAGCAGCTAACTCGCGGCAGCAGTAAATTTATACAGATTTGTGTTGCTGTTTTTTCCAGTCAAAGCTACATGTAGGACATTCGGCCACGGCTTGACTATTCGTTGATTTTCATTTCGACGATAAGATTTCGAATCTAAAATTTAGTGGGCCTGACGTTTCGATCCTAGCAGGACCTTTCTCAAAGGCAAAGTGACAAGGACATACAGACAGTCAGGGGAAGGAAAGCCCTGACACACATGACAGAGGAAGGACAAAAGGGAAGGGAATGGGATGCAGATGTACTGTACACATTTTTATATTTTAACTGTTAACTGGTTTACAAAAAAAAAAAAGTGACTAAAATTACCAAACTGCATATCTCATTAACTTCCCTTTTTGATTTTGATCTAAAATTTAGTGGGCCTGACGTTTCGATCCTAGCAGGACCTTTCTCAAAGGCAGAGTGACAAGGACAAAACAGATACATGTACACGAAGGCAGGGGGAGAGAGTGAATAGGACACGGATGAGAAACAGAGGACAAAGAGTGAAGCTGGTAGGGAGAGATCAAAGGGAAGGGCAAGGGGTAGGCTAGGGATTAGTGAGAGGAGGGGGAAAGATCAAAGAGAAGGGCAAGGAGTGGGGTAGGGATTAGTGACAATAGGGGGAAAAGATCAAAGAGAGAAGTGTGAAAGACTGAACACAAAAGAAGGATTATCAGAAAGCTGCATGGTGTTAGTCATTACCCTCCTGGATGTTGAGACCATGTGGTTGAATAGTCCGAAGACGCTTCATCCACATTTTCTCACGGCTAAGACGGACAGCATTACTACGGTGACCAAGTGATTCTATGCCCAGTACACTCATATCTGATATCGAATGATCAGGGAGATTGAAGTGATACCCAACAGGGGTGTCCATTTTACCGGTTTTGATGGTAGACCTATGGCCATAGATTCGTTTTTTGAGGGTGTTTTTTGTCTCGCCAACATACTGAATATTACAAACTCTACAAGAGATGAGGTATATGATGTTTGAGGTAGTGCACGTGATAGAGCCATAGGTCGTGTGGGTAGTTCCAGAAGAATGTCCATTGAAAGAGTCTATTTCCTTGACATGTGTCTTGCAAACAATGCATTTCGAGGTACACTTAAATGTACCAAATTTGGTTGGAGGTGAAGAGTCCAAAGGGGGAACCTCTGCTCGGACAATTAAGTCACGCAGGTTACGGGGGCGCCTGAAAGCCAAAACAGGCGAATTAGGAATGGCTTCAGCCAGACGATCTGAAGTGTGGAGAATATGGTGGTTTTCCTTAGTTATCTTCCTGAGAGGAGGAAGAGAAGGGTGGTATGAAGTAACTAAGGGAACTTTGGGCTTGTCCTTGGGACCTGGAGGCTTTTGTTTTAGTGCCGAACTTCTGGGAATGGAATAGACTTTAGCAATGGAGTTCTTCACTTGGCGAGAACTATAGCCTCTAGCAACCAAGTTACTGGCCAATACACGTGTATGGCGGCGAAAGTCGGACTCATTGGAACATATACGCCTCAATCTGAGGGCCTGGCTGTAAGCTATACCAGTCTTACAGTGTCTGGGGTGACAACTGGAGGAATGGAGATATTGATGAGTGTCGGTGGGCTTAGAATACAAGTCAGTAGTTAGTGTATTGAGGTCTTTCCGACGGTGACGTCCAGAAAGTGGGTCTGTTGAAGAGACTGCTCCCAAGTGAATTTGATGGTCCTATGGAAGGAATTGATGTGGTCAAAGAACGCATTCAAGCTGCTACCGTCCCTAGTCCAAATGAAGAACACGTCATCTATGTATCTCCACCAAATCCAGGGACGGCATGGAGCCTCACTGAGCATGCGTTCCTCAAGGTCACCCATGAAGAGGCATGCAAAGGAAGGAGCCATGCGCGTGCCCATGGCAGTGCCATGCACTTGAAGATAGTGCTTGCCAAGAAAGGAGAAATTATTCTTGGCCAGCACTAACCTCATGAGGGTGGTTATGTCGGAGATGGGTGGAGAAGACTGTTTTCCCTTGGCCAGGGCCGAGGAGCAAGCTTGAATGCCTTCTTCTTGGGGGATGTTAGTGTATAGAGAGGAGACGTCAATAGTACCAATTATGGCAGTGGCAGGGATTTGATCCTTGACACTTTCCAACTTTCGCAGAAAGTCGGGAGTGTCATGGACGTATGAGGGGATTTGGGGAACCAGGGGTTTGAGAAAAGAGTCAATGAAAAGAGATATGTGTTCCGTAGGTGAACCATTGCCAGAGATGATGGGTCTACCTGGGTTGTTGGCCTTGTGAATTTTCGGGAGAAGGTAGAATCTGGCAGTTCTACAATTGATAGGTGATAGAAATCTGTGAGCTTTTTTACTCAAATGATCACGTGATCGCATGTCATCCAAAACTTCCTGAATTTGCTCTGAAAATTTGCCAGTGGGGTTAGAGTCCAGACATTTATAGTGCTGGGGATTGTTGAGTTGGCGATTGGCTTCATCAATATATTTTTGGCGATCCATGATAACTACGGCTGACCCTTTATCTGCTGGCTTGATAATGATGTCACCGCGGGAACGTAGAGTGTTGAGAGCAAGACGTTCTTCCCTAGGGAGATTGTCGTGGGGCTTACGGGTAAGCTGAGAGGAGTTGGAAACTTGAGAACTGACTGCTTGCACATACGTTTCAAGGGCTGGAACACGGTTCTTGGGGGGACCCAGGTGCTTTTTACACGGAAAGGTTCTTCTTTACTGGAGCCAGAATCAAAGAAGAACTCAGTCAGACGAAGTCTGCGGTAATACTCAGTGAGATCTTGACTGAGCATTACTTGGTCAACTTTGGGGGGAGTAGGACAAAAGTTCAAGCCCTTGGAAAGTAACGTATGCTCTGCGTCAGTTAGAGAAGAAGAGGAAAGGTTGACAACAGTGTTAGTGGGGGGTAAAGGTGTAGACTGGGGACTGCGTCTGAAGCGGTTGTGTCTGCGTTGTTTGGCAACAAGGCCACCAATCTTCTTGTTTCTCCTGTCGGTGAGAACAGAATTGAGGTTAGAGAGACCTTTCTCAATCTCATCACTGAGATCCTTGTACTGGCTTTCAGAACAGCTGGCGCGTAGTTTAGAGTCCAGATTAGCAATGTCCTGGTGGACAGCCTGAAGGGTGATTTCACATTGCTCAGAGAGGACCTTGATGAGCTGAATGGAAGCACTATAAAGAATTTGATTCCATTTTTTCTGTAGGTTGGGGGAGAGTTTTCCAATTTGGGGGGTGTGAGATATCTGTAAGCCAGTAGGGATCAGGCGAGAGACTGAGAAAAAGTTGTAGTTGTCTTGATGGAAAGTGTACCGAAGAGCCTTTTCTTGCAGTTTCCTAAGTTGAAAGAAACAGGTAGGGTTATTCATGTTAGTAAGAGCAAAAAACAAGAGACAAACACAGAACGTAGACTTACATACCAACGGACGGACAGACTTACATACACACGTAGACAGGTCAGCAAGGAGGATCACCACGAGGGGATACAGCAACATAAGGAATGACTTAAGGTGATATACAAAAATATTGCAAACTGCTTACTGACTAAAATTACCAAAAAGTAAATCTAAAATTTAGTGGGCCTGACGTTTCGATCCTAGCAGGACCTTTCTCAAAGGCAAAGTGACAAGGACATACAGACAGTCAGGGGAAGGAAAGCCCTGACACACATGACAGAGGAAGGACAAAAGGGAAGGGAATGGGATGCAGATGTACTGTACACATTTTTATATTTTAACTGTTAACTGGTTTACAAAAAAAAAAAGTGACTAAAATTACCAAACTGCATATCTCATTAACTTCCCTTTTTGATTTTGATCTAAAATTTAGTGGGCCTGACGTTTCGATCCTAGCAGGACCTTTCTCAAAGGCAGAGTGACAAGGACAAAACAGATACATGTACACGAAGGCAGGGGGAGAGAGTGAATAGGACACGGATGAGAAACAGAGGACAAAGAGTGAAGCTGGTAGGGAGAGATCAAAGGGAAGGGCAAGGGGTAGGGTAGGGATTAGTGAGAGGAGGGGGAAAGATCAAAGAGAAGGGCAAGGAGTGGGGTAGGGATTAGTGACAATAGGGGGAAAAGATCAAAGAGAGAAGTGTGAAAGACTGAACACAAAAGAAGGATTATCAGAAAGCTGCATGGTGTTAGTCATTACCCTCCTGGATGTTGAGACCATGTGGTTGAATAGTCCGAAGACGCTTCATCCACATTTTCTCACGGCTAAGACGGACAGCATTACTACGGTGACCAAGTGATTCTATGCCCAGTACACTCATATCTGATATCGAATGATCAGGGAGATTGAAGTGATACCCAACAGGGGTGTCCATTTTACCGGTTTTGATGGTAGACCTATGGCCATAGATTCGTTTTTTGAGGGTGTTTTTTGTCTCGCCAACATACTGAATATTACAAACTCTACAAGAGATGAGGTATATGATAAGATTTCGAAGCAGGCATTCTGTCTTCTTTCTTGGTTTTTTTAATTTATTTTTTATATTTTTTCCATGTTTGTATGTCGGCAAATTTCTCTAGAATATAAAATAATGTCAACATAGCCTGTCGGCTGACAAAGGCACTAGTATTATATTTTCCGCAAAAAATAATACAAACAAACAAGAACAGAGGCCTAAAGCACCTGCAAATGTTTTAAGCACAACGGATACTAAAAAAAAATACTGATTAAATTTAGTTCAGGAATACATGCATACCACATGAACTACAAGATGTCGATGAATGCAAGACTACTATAGGCATGATTTACATGACCATCAGTAATCACGTTCTTTCTTGCATGCCAGTCAAATGTTTGGAGCAGTATCCACGACAAAGGGAATCTCATCCTCTGTTAAACAAATTAATCAGTAGGGGTTGGGGGGGGTCAAAGTTATAGCATACATGGCACTATAGCCACCCATGCTTACAATTCTAACAGAGACTTATGGCTCTGGCTGCATTTTGAACATCATTATTTTCAATCAATACGCTTTAAAGGCAATAAATGAGTGACAGTAGGTCTAATGCTGTACTGTAAGCTAAATGAAAGTGGCCGATAAATCCTGCGCCCAATGCAAACCCATTATGGCTTTACTTGATAACGGCAAACAAAATGTTTCCGGTTAGCGAACTTAAGACATCGGGAGACTCCTGACGATGGACAGAGAAGGCTTACACACTGTCCGAAACGTTGGTTTTCAGCTCTTCTCAGAGCCACACACTCCTTAAAAGGTGCACTGCAAAACTTCCACTTGCCAATGCAATAATGAACATTTTGATATTATCAAAAATACTGTTTTTTAGTGAAACTCATACAGATGCTATCGCTATTTTCTTTGCCTTTGAGAAAGGTCCTGCAAGGATCGAAACGTCAGGCCCACTAAATTTTAAGATTTGCATTTTGGTAATTTTAGTCAGTAAGCAGTTTGCAACATTTTTGTATATCGCTTTTTTTATTTTTTTATTTCAATTCAGAAACTCGAACAAACAAATAAAGCAACAACTGATTGGAACTTTTGAACAAAATAGAAAAATGGCAAAGACTGGACAGCCGTATTAGCGCTCTTACCAATACCACTATCTGAGCAAAGACTAGCTGACTATTTAGAAAGGCCACCATCCAAGAGCTAGATAGCTCGATCAGATGGTAAGAGCGCTGGTACGGAGACATAGAGGTCTCGGGACTCGACTTCAAGTCTCGGTCCAGTCAAAGTTTAACTATTAAAACATTAATTTTTTTTCACTCAGATGCTATTAAACATTTTTAAAATACTGCGCGTCCTACAAAGGACACCGTAGCATGCCAGTTGAAATAATAATGCCTCGAATTATGGAATTGAACCATTGTATATTGTACATACCGTACCGGTACATGTACGGTAACCCCACCACTAGTGCTACCTCCATGGTTGAACGCACGATGATTGCCTCGCAACAACACGGCCATAAATAAACCGAGATTCGCATGATTATTGAATGACATGCTTGCTGGAAAGGCAAAATATTATAATCACGATTCTGGTCCGAGTGGTCGTTCTCCTTCACGTCGTCGTGCATGCAGACAGACGACCTGCCAGCGGTGAATAATCGACCGGCGAAAATGATGTAGGACACGGTGGGATGATGCCCCCCATCCCGTTCATCTTGATTGTCATGGCAGCCGGGACTCACGAATGAAATCATCCATTGACACGAAATAAGATATCATTATCACATTATTTTCATCATCTCTGTTTTGAAAAAAGGTTGGTCTATGGTCGCACATTCCACTTCAAACCAGTATAAATGTATCATTTTATCATATATGACCTTTAAAAAGTAAATTAGCATAGGCTATGTAGATACAGTCCGAGTAACTTGGACCCGACAAGTCACTTTTTTTTATCGAAATTTGGAATTTGGAGGGTCGGGTGACTGTCTACTGTCACCCGACCCTCCAAATTTCGATAAAGAAAGGGTGACTTGTCGGGTCCAAGTTACTCGAACTAATGTAGGTACAAAAAACTACAATGACTGAATAGTTATTTTTTATGAATAATTATAAGACTGTTTGTTAATTTCTTTATCTTTATGGAATTGGAAGTGCTTTATATTTTACCAGCAACGGCATTCTAATCTTATTGCAAACGTTATTTTGCCGTTCCCTACTCTGATTACCCAGTTGCATCATGCAGGCTGGTGCTGGTATAAAAAGCAGGAATTACCTCCGGCAAAATAACGTTTAGACTTTAGTCGAGCAAGAGCCAAGAAGGCTGATATGACGTAATGAAAATTGGCCAATTTATTAGTATTACTATTATATTACTATTATAGTTTAGAAAGCAGCAAGAATAAAGCATTTGCGGGCAAAATATACACTGCCTTTCTTTATTATTTATATTAGGCCTATTGCCTTATTGGTTACTGTTATTATCGATTTTCCATTTGAAAATTGGTGGTTGGTCTCGGCCATTAGCAAGATAGTACCTACACTATAAAACCTCAAATAATCAAAATGCATGCATTTGTAGGAATAGTGAAATGCATATTTTGTACATACTACACAGCCATGTATTGACTGTTGTTCGGTTAACACATGGAGGTAGCCCTCCTCTACCTCCATGGTTGACACATACCCCACAAAATCATGATTTGAGGGAAAACTGCATCCATTTTTTTTCTTGAAAAGTGGTTGTGCCAGACAATGGCTATTGTGTTTGCGGATTCATTCTGTTATGTCCCTCCAGTCATTTTTCCCCCCTCCTTTTATCCATCTTTTGTTCTTTTTTTTCCCACCATGATACAAAAGCTGACTGAGATCATTTTCTTCCTCCATGCTGACTGCTGAGACACTGGATGTTCACCAGTGAGTTGCCAGCATGTCTTTCACCTGGTCTAGTCCCCTGTGCAGTCTGCCTTCTGCCAACGCAATGTTTGAGTCGGGACCACCTT
Source organism: Luidia sarsii (assembly GCA_949987565.1). Taxonomy (NCBI): domain Eukaryota; kingdom Metazoa; phylum Echinodermata; class Asteroidea; order Paxillosida; family Luidiidae; genus Luidia; species Luidia sarsii. The sequence continues at coordinate 13,505,623 of OX465108.1, read as the reverse complement.
GTCTCCAGACATTGCACGCTGCCATGGAAGACATAGACAGACAAATCAGTGAAAATGATAGAAGGTAATTTTGCGTTTTGTTTTTTTATATCCGAATCATTACCTGCAGCTGCACTTATCATTTCATTTGCAACAGATAAAAATGGACAATCTATACTAGACTGGGACGTCATCCTAAAACAAGGACTTGAACGACTTAATGGGTCTTGCTTACCATACCAGCGCTATTATCACCTAAGGTATCCAGCTCAGAGATATCGGCTTTCCCAAATAGTCAACTATCTTTGCTGGGGGGGGGGTGAGGCACCAGTCACAAGCATTCAGCCATCAATTGCCATATATCCCCATCTATTTTCTTAGTGGGAACGGCCCTAATCCTGCAGAGGCAAAGAAAATTTCTGTTGTTAATTCGGCCACAGCAGTCCGGGTTATCACACAAACTGGATGCAGCTTTTCAAACTCACTGAGAAAAATGTTGAATTAACTTTGTTGATTTGGGAGAGATCGCTTCCGAAATTTTGTATTCTGTAAATCATTATGTGGAAAGCTGGCAGCGACACCAACTGCGTAATCACTTGAGAATGAGTATGGCTCTGTGAAGAGCCGCTAACTCACCTTTTTGGCCAGTATTTGTTCTGAATTAAGCATGGCCTTGAGAACAGTCAGAAACTCAAAGTTTTCGGCAGAGTGTGCTCCGCCCCCTGTTGTCAGGAGGTTTCGGTAAATTCCACAAACATTTCTTTGCGAACATTTTCTTTTGAATCGATCCGCAGCATTGAAGACACGCTACGGTGCCTCATCCAGGCCACCAACAGTTTGTCCGCTGACAACAACTACACCAACATCAAGGATGCCATGGACAGTCTCCTACACACGCCAGTGCTGGAGGAATGTGCCTGCCTGGCCCCAGAACCTGAGGATGTTGGCACACTGCTGCGGACCATTGTAAGTCTGGCCTTGACGTTTTCATTTCAAGAGCAAGGCCACTTGGGCCCCGAATGAATGAATGAAGCAAAGTTCTTTTTTTCTGGGCACCATGGCCAGGAAAGCAATGAAAGAAGAAGAAAAAGAAGAAATGAAGCATATTTGCACATAAAATGATATATACAAAAATGTTGCAAACTGCTTACTGACTAAAATTACCAAAATGCAAATCTTAAAATTTAGTGGGCCTGACGTTTCGATCCTAGCAGGACCTTTGCCTTTGAGAAAGGTCCTGCTAGGATCGAAACGTCAGGCCCACATATTTGCAAATAATGGAATATATTTTGAAACAAGGATGACTCTGTTTTTCTCCCTCTCCCTTCCCTGTCCCTCTCCCTCTCCCTGTCTCTGTCCCTCTCCCCCCTCCCCTCCCTGTTCCTCTCCCTGTCCCTGTCCCTGTCCCTGTCCCTGTCCCTGTCCCTGTCTCTGTCCCTCTCCCTCTCCTTCTCCCTCTCCCTCTCCCTCTTCCTCTCCCTCTCCCTCTCCCTCTCCCTCTCCCTCTCCCTCTCCCTCTCCCTCTCCCTCTCCCTCTCCCTCTCCCTCTCCCTCTTCCTCTCCCTCTCCCTCTCCCTCTCCCTCTCCCTCTCCCTCTCCCTCTCCCTCTCCCTCTCCCTCTCCCTCTCCCTCTCCCTCTCCCTCTCCCTCTCCCTCTCCCTACTCCCTCTCCCTCTAGCTGAACCATCTGACGCGCAACCCCGGCTGTGAGCTGACCACCTTCCGCCAGCTCCTCCACCTGAGCTCCCGCGAGGGCCTGGGCCTGCCGCTGCGCGCCCCCGAGCCAGACCGCCTCCTGGCCCAGTCCACGGTCTCCCTCAACACCGTCGCAGATGCGGCCGACGAGAGCAACGAGCTCCTCTGGGAGGAGATCCGCTCCCGACTGCGCCGGTTCTTCTTCGACCGGCTGCAGCACCTGCCCATCGGCGGCGGGCAGCAGCAGCCGCGGCAGGGGGGCAGCGTCGGCAGCAGCGGTGTGGACGTCCACGAGAACGAGCGGGCCGACCACCTGCAGAGCTTGTGCGTGCTGTACCCGGCCAAAAAGGTCTGGCGTAGTTACCAGATGCTCAGGTCGCAGCAGGTCACGACCCTGATACAGGACATGATGACCCCTCTACAGTGCAGTGAGGTAAGGCCCGGATCACACGGGGAGGACATCATCTATTGTCTCAAGGACAGTATTTCCTGCATTCCTCTCCTATATCTGAAATAAGAAAGACCTTTCTCAAAGACATTGAGAAAGCTTTTTCTTTAGAAAATTTCTGCCTTTGAGAAAGGTTCTACCATTGAGAAAGGTCCTGCCTTTGAGAAAGCTTCTGCCTTTGAGAAAGGTTCTGCCTTTAAGGAAGGTCCTGCCTTTGAGAAAGGTTCTACCTTTGAGAAAGGTCCTGCCTTTGAGAAAGCTTCTGCCTTTGAGAAAGGTCCTGCCTTTGAGAAAGATCCTTCTTGGAACCCAACATCACTTCCTCTGCATTTTTGAGATTCGCATGCAAGCAGTGTACTTCATTTTTTTCATGACTTATTTCTTTCTCTTGAAGTCAATAACTGAGGCAGCCAAGCCAAAACCAGCCACCACACTGGACCAGCTAGCCGCAAGACTACCCAAGCTTGTACAGTATCTGGAAGGAATGATTGAAGCAGATTTCACTGTCATGCTGTCCAATGTCTTTGACGGCCAGGTAAGCAAACCTTAATAGCAGCAATCAATTACAGTCATGGTATTTGGAAGGTTGGTATTCCTAATTTCCTTAAAGTTAAAACAGAAACTGTTGCAAACTGCTCACCAACTGAAATTACCTGCAATACATAAATCTCAAGAGTTAGAGGGCCTGACGTTTCGATCCTAGCCTTTGAGAAAGGTCTTGCTAGGATCGAAACGTCAGGCCCTCTAACTTTTGAGATTTAATTTCCTTTAAAGCCCCTACACAACATTGGTAAGATCGAAAAACAGAAATGTTCACAGATTTACATGAAACTTATACAGTTTGAAGATGGTTATAGTAGAAACCTTTCACTGAAATATTTCTGCCTAAAATGTTGTATTTTGGGAGAAATGAGTAAAAAAAAAAGATCTAAACTATTTTTCAGAATGGCATTGAATGCTGCATGTTCGCAAAACAAATGAAGCGGTTTTCACTATTTTCTCGAGACTCGGTTGGCGGATTGAGCTGAAATTTTCACAGGTGTGCTATTTCATGCATATGTTGGATCAGACAACGTATGGATGCTATTCTTTGACCTCGACCAATGTTGTGTAGGGGCTTTAAGATAGGTTGGCAGCTAGGCATGGCGTCACTTCAAAGCATTCTGCAGAATATTTGTTGAGATGCCTCGGCGTTTCGTTCCCGGGGGCCAGGTTGAGGCGGCCCAGGCCCTGAGAGAGATCTACCTGTGCACTCTGTCGGAGGAGCTGCACTGCCTGATGGAAGGGGCCTGGGAGGTCATCGACCGGGCCAAGCAGCTGGAGAGGGCCAAGGCCAGGGCCGGAGGCGGGGGAGCCAGCGGCGGCAAGGCGGGACCCTCGCTGTTTCCCGACGAGGACGACGACAAGATGGAAGACGAAGAGAATGCCGAGGATGTCGGCGACGAAGGTGAGGGGGGTTATCTCTCTTGATGCGGAGGGAGGTCGGGGCCACCCAGGAACTTATAATCTATTCGTCTCAGTCGACTAATATCACCTTATCACTATCACTACTGCATGTGTTACGCTGTCATCAGCATCAGCGGAAACTGACCTAAAATTGATTCCACTGTGTCACTGACCCATGTATTTCCATTGTGCACAACAGTATAAATATTACAATGCTTGAACCAAAGATAACAAACCATTGCACTATTTAGTGTGGGTAAACGCATCCCGAGAATGATCGTGTTTGAAGCTGGCCCTGTAACTTTTAAAGATTCAAAATCATTGAATGTTTTTAGGGCTTGAAGTTCCAGTCCGAGCAGACTTTTTCTCAAAGACAGCTTAAAAAAAAAAAAAAAAATTGTCAAGGTCATTAAATGCTGAATAATAATGCAGAGCACCGAGGTTACTCTCACTGGGCCTTGCCTTATATCCTTAAGCCGCGTCCGCACTGGACTTAAAGAAGAATGAAACCCAGAGAAAATAGTTGGCTTATCTCTTTGGTTGATAAAACCAACCTACAATTACCCATGTGCAACTCACCTACGAGTTTCATAAAGAGGGAAAAATCATGGAATTCGGTGGTCGAATTCGCGTTCCCTGTACCCGCCATGTTTTCGAAATTCCCGGCAGGTCACTGCGGGGGGTATGACATAATGACGGGCTACCCCCGCATGGGCCAGGACGGACGTATCCCAACAAGTAACATGTGTGTACACAACACATGTATACTGCGTGCAGTTTGTATACACTCGCGAGCATGAACGATAGTGTACTGCCAGGCTTTTGGTTGTAACAATGCCAGCGGAAAAAAGCTAGGGAAATCTGTCCATGCAGTTCCTAACAAGGCCAAGAGATCTGAGTTGTTTGGGAAGTGGGCTGCGGCCATAAAAGTAGAAACATTTCTCAATGTCGGCTACAAATATAGTCGAAATGACGTGATTTGTAGCGATCACTTCACGGAGGAGTTGGGATCGAGGTTGACTTGCGGGCCAAACTCACCGGCTCGAAGCCGAGAAATATACTGAAAGAACATGCCGTTCCTTCAGTATTTTCACATCGACCAGCGGTGGCATCACGTTCATCGACAGCTTCACGAATTGCCGCATTGGAATCCAGAAAGCTGAGTTAATTTTGATGTTTTTCCTGTATGATACGATCGACTTTTGATGTATGTTTTCGTTTCGGTCCTAGCGTGATTTTTCTCACATGCACGTTCTGCCTAGTCTTTCTTGCAGACCGCTTATCTGTAACTCATGGAGAGTAAACTCCATGGATATACATGTATTGTACCAATTACCATGGAGGAAGAAGGGGGGATATACGTACCGTGCCGTATTTTTATTTGTGCTGCAACAAGAACATGGAGCTAGGCCTAATTTACACGTTATCGGAACGCGACTCGAGTCGCCCACACTGTTTATTCCCTGGTCGCTGACCGCAACTCCTGTCACCCAGCGCTATTGTGTGCATAGCATACGCTGGGAAGTGCATGACCCCTGACCCCCACTAAGCTCCACACAGCTTCGCTAACGTGTACAACTGAAATCTCTCCAAAACATCGACCATCTCTTGAATCATTTCTCGTATTTTCCTATTAAAATTACGCGAGCTGAAACAAAAGCCGGACACAGTGGGCTCCCAGTCATAGTTGTCGGACCTTTATTAAACTCAGCCCCTGGTGTATCAGTTATTTTAGGCCTACTTGTTTAGCTGTTATAACAGGGCGCCATTCGGCGAAGATCAAGAAAACAGAGAACCAAAATTGCGCATCGTTTATTTTGTTACAGATACCAACGTAATGTACACGTGTACAGTAGTACATTACAAGTAGGACAACGTGTACATTGTACACGTGTACAGTACAGTAGTAGTGTGTACATGTACTGTACATTACATGTAGTACACAACGTGTACATTGTACGTGCACTGTACATGTACAGTCCGTGCAACGTATGCAATCAGGAAGCCGTGGAAGTGTTTGTAGATCAAGACTATACGCAATCCCCAAGAATAATTCAAATAATGACCAAAGCGAAAAACAATAAATCTGCAAAGGATTATAAGATTATTTTCTCACACATTGAGGTATAATTCTTTTTTAAATGTTGATTAATATTTGTAGTTTAAATTAAAATGATTGAACAAGCCTAACTGACCAATCAGACAGGGTCGTCTCCGCCGTGATGTCATACCCCCGCAGTGACCTTCCGGGAATTTCGAAAGCATGGCGGGTTGAGGGAACGCGAATTCGACCACCGAATTCCATGATTTTTCCCTCTTTATGAAACTCGTAGGTGAGTTGCACATGGGTAATTGTAGGTTGGTTTTATCAACCAAAGAGATAAGCCAACTATTTTCTCTGGGTTTCATTCTTCTTTAAGATGGGTAAACTAACCGAGCAAATGGGTAAATTGACCATTTTAAGTCCAATGCGGACAGCCCAGGAAGTTTTCCTCCCAGGTAACTTACCCGACTCCAGTGGGTAGTTTAACCAACCAACTTCTGCCCGGTTAAATTAACCAGGTCAGTTTAACCGAGTCGATAAGTCCAATCCGGACACGACGTCTCGGTAAACGACTCGGTAAAAAACCACATCCGGCGCCCTGCACGTTACGTTACTGTTTGCAAGACTCGTGCGGGCGCAGGGTAACAACGTGTTTGTGTACCTAGAGTACATACACATGTACACGAGTCGGTTAGTTTTACCGATCGTCTCGGTTAGTTTATCCGAGTCAAAAAGTCCAAGTGCGGACGCCGGGAAGATTTACCCATTGGAATGTTACCCACGGGCTCGGTAAAAAATAAGTCCAGTGCGGACACGGCTTTAGATAGGGCAACATTCCACATGTTACTTACAAATGTCAGTCTGTTGAAGGATGAATAATAATTGAGAGTGCCAAGGTGACTTTTTTCTGGGCCCTACTGCATTCATACTCAAATGGAACTTGCTCGAGCTGCCTGTACTCTTTTTTAGCAGGACATTGGGCAAAGCACGGAGCATGCAGTGCTAATTTTTACATCGATTAGGACAAACCCTCACTGAATCGCATTCCCCTCGACTGCAAAAGTCATATTACACGGACAAATGGCGCTTGGTCGGCTTACAGCGCCGCTGTGGATGCTACTCTCTGCTTGGTCCCAATGCAGACGTGCCGCCCCTCAGCCGGGAGGACGCGCTGCAGGTGGTCGCCGTTGTAGAGCAGCTCTCGGGCATGGACGCCCACATTCAGGCCCTCCACCAGCAAACCACCAACGACTTCAGCACCATGATGAAGCGCAGCAGCAGCAGCAAGGGCAGAATCAAAAGTAAGAGGCTCCCCCCCTGCCCGAGTCCATGTGTAGCGTTTCATTACGAACATTTTTCATTGGTTGTATTTACTTATAATGCATTGTAATCTTTTCCTCTTATTATTCAATTCTTTTTGTCCTGTGCATTTATTAACCCGGTGACCAATGAATGAAAATCCATTTGCTGATCAATACCCTATATCCTTTATTTCCATATAATACACCACGTATTTTTTTTACCACATGTGCACCATCTCTTTGAATTGTTACTCACTACTTCCTTGACCTACATGTACAGCCTCAAGCAATTACTTGCAGACATTGTTTTACACCAGTGAGGCTGACCAATGACCCTGAGTGGTCAGTGCTCTGTCCAGTGTTGTACTCCTGACTACGAGTCATCGTTCTTTCATGAAAATTCTACCCTGACTTGTTTGTTTCACAACATCTGTTAATTCTTTCTACTAAGACTATTTCTCACTTCTCCTGCTACCTTCATGCGAGCCACATCACTTTTCCTAGCGCTCCACCTTTTAACTTAGGTAGCACAGCTCTGTACAATACACTAGTATATCAATAAAATACCATTATCTCAGCCTAAGTAAAATTAGTGTGTTTATTTCATCCTGACACTAAACACGATCCCTGTCCGGGCTGGACACCACCCAGGGTTTCTCCTGTGTATCCAAGGTTTCATCACCTTCCCCTCGGGTACGGTAGACCCTGGCTTTCCCTCCACTGACCCTGCTGTCACGCTGGGTATGTAAGGGGTTGATGACGTCAATGCCAGCCGGGGCTGACCGGGTGTAGACCCAGGGAGGCTGCATGAATGCACCCTAAGCAGTGAGGCGATCCTCCTTGCAGCATTCTTTATTTGCCACCCTGGATGCTTGTCTTCAAAACTCACCAACCTCAATGGTCAAGGGCATGCCGGTCAAAATAACAGCAATTCAGCGTCGGTAAATGCATCAGGCTCAACAATCGTGGCATTCTGGGGATCTACCATAGCTGTCACATCAACAGGCCAGCCTGGGCCCAATTTCATAGAGCCGCTTAAGCGTGAAAATCTGCTACAGGATGCATTAGGATGCAATCTCAATTGCTTCTGACTTCAACTATTCTTTACTTAGCGTGAAACAAAAGTGAAGTTTGTGTTGGCTAGCTGATCGTATGAATCATGACCTTTTGCACCTCAGCATATTTCGTTGCCTAAGCAGATCCTATGAAATCGGTCCCTGGCCATTTCAACCTCCAAGGTGCTCACGAGCACTCCTGGGCTCCAGCGTGCCTCAATTCATTTTCCGTCTTCCAGCCAGTAGGTACCTCTCTAATCCCACCACCGTCCCTAATCTCCTAGGCGCTCTCAAGAGTTCAGCCGGTCGTGACAGTCACCACCGTGGTGAGTACGGCAGCAGACGTGGGGTATTGCCCGATTCCCTCTCACCCTCCTATGGACTGGCCAGCAGCCAACGGCGTCAGACAGTCCTGGATAGTGCGGTCTCACAGGTAGGCCAACCAACATCAATCAAAGCAGACTATTTCACCCAAGTCAGTGCACAAAGTATAATTAAAAGTATGAATTATCTCTCTATTGCTAACTCCATATCCCTCTATCTCTCTGTTTCAAACTCCATATCTCTCTATCTCTGTATTGCTAACTCAATTTCTTTCTATCTCTTCATTTCAAACTCCATATCTTTCTATCTCTCTAAATTTCAAACTCCATATTCCTCAATCTCTCTATTTCAAACTCCATATCTATTGCTTTCTATCTCTTCATTTCAAATGTCATATCCCTCTATCTCTTTATTTCAAACTTCATATCCCTCTATCTCTCTATTGCTTAATCATTTTCTTTCTCTCTCTCCATTTCAAACTCCATGTTACCGGTAACTCCATATCCCTCTATCTCTCCTTTACAAACTCCATATCCCTCTATCTCTCCATTTCAAACTCCATATCCCTCTATCTCTCCATTTCAAACTCCATAACCCTCTATCTCTCCTTTACAAACTCCATATCCCTTTATCTCTCCATTTAAAACTCCATATCCCTCTATCTCTCCTTTACAAACTCCATATCCCTCTATCTCTCCATTTCAAACTTCATATCTCTCTATCTCTCCTTTACAAACTCCATATCTATTTCTTTCTATCTCTTCATTTCAAATGTCATATCCCTCTATCTCTCTATCCCTCTATCTCTCCATTTCAAATTGCATATCTCTCTATCTCTCCATTTCAAATTCCATATCTCTCTATCTCTCCTTCACAAACTCCATATCTCTCTATCTCTCCTTAACAAACTCCATATCTCTCTATCTCTCCTTTACAAACTCCATATCTCTCTATCTCTCCTTAACAAACTCCATATCTTTCTATCTCTCTATTTCTAACTCCATATCTCTCTATCTCTCTATTGCTTAATCAATTTCTTTTGATCTCTCTATTTCTAACTTCATATCTCTCCATCTCTCATTTACAAACTCCATATCTCTCTATCTCTCTATTGCTTAATCAATTTCTTTTGATCTCTCTATTTCTAACTTCATATCTCTCCATCTCTCATTTACAAACTCCATATCTCTCTATCTCTCTATTGCTTAATCAATTTCTTTCGATCTCTCTATTTCTAACTCCATATCTCTCTATCTCTCTATTGCTAAATCAATTTCATTCTATCTCTCTATTTCTAACTCCATATCTCTCTATCTCTCTATTGCTAAATCAATTTCATTCTGTCTCTCTATATCTAACTCCATATCTCTCTATCTCTTGGTCTCTCTCAAGGTCAAATGGGAGTGGCCATTCATCATGGAGGGAGCAGTCTCAGATATCTGCCTCAGTCTTCCCATCCTGGTGTGGAGTGTCTGCCAGACAGCGCTGCAGCAGGAGGAGATGCTCTACACGCAGACCCACACCCTCCACATGGTTCCAGTCTGTGGTAGGTCGCCCTCCTCCTCACATCAAATTTGCTAGGCCACGAAGCACTGGCATGACAGAGATCAGGACTAATGGGTTTGCAGTGACACTTTTGCGGCGCAACTGTTTTAACGCTAAAATTAATGTGTGGCTACTTCGCCAAGAAAAAATGAAAAAGATCTAGTTAATGAAAAAAGATCTAAGGTGATATACAAAAATGTCGCAAACTGCTTACTGACTAAAATTACCAAAATGTAAATCTTCAAATTTAGTGGGCCTGACGTTTCGATCCTAGCAGGACCTTTCTCAAAGGCCTTTGAGAAAGGTCCTGCTAGGATCGAAACGTCAGGCCCACTAAATTTTAAGAAAAAAGATCTAGTTAATGAAAAAGATCTAGGACGTCAAATGAAAGAATTTTTAATGAGTTTAAAAGAGATTGCGGCTGTACGTTCCCTAAAACTAAATAATTACCCTTGCTGCAGCAGTCACCGTGGCTTACCTATTGGCTGTATACTACTGCCAAACTGGTCGACCACAGTGACCGTGCAGCTGGATATAGGCTGGTGTGCAGTGCTTGCTGGATAGGTGGCTTGAAGGGGCTGCCTTGGTGCGGCCTCGATCGAGTCTGGATGGAAAAAGCAAGGTGGAGCAATTGTGCAGCCACCTTTTATTAAGGCCAGTCCCATGGTGTTATGCAATAATCTAATATGCAATGTAACTAAAAATAGTGCATCCTGACTTGGCTCGCACAAAAGGGCACGGGACACAAAAGAAAGCGCTTGGGAAAAGCCAGGACAAATAAAGGACTACAACAACACCATGTAAGGTTATCTCTTTTGTGAGTATGTGTGGTTCTGAAAAGAACCGGAGGAATTTGCCATTTCGAACAATAAACAAACAGAGTATACTGTTCGAGATGTCGAACAAAAGAGATATTTTTACATGGTGTCAGTGCAAACCTATTACTCCTGCTGTTCTCACCAGGAAAACATTCAAATCTCATTGGATGGAGATCCTGTGAAAAGTCTCCGACAGGGTTTCCATGACGCCTTGAAAATTGGGTGGCGTGATCCCTGGAGGCACATACGGTACAACAGTCAACGGTTAAATGCTTCTGACTGGCGCCCCCACCCTAAGCAAAGATAGTTCACTAGATGGGAAGGCTCCACACCAAGAGGCTGGATGGAGTATATGTTTTGGGGGTTCTAATAACAGTCCAGTCAAATTATATTTCCTAATTTCCATGAATTGTTTGACCATTTTTCAGTCCTTTTTTTTCAAACCATGAGAAAGTAAATAGTGATTTAAAAAAAAAAAAATTACCAGGGAGTGTTGTATGCTACCCAGGAAGCTGAGATAAATTCAAGAATACCAAATAATGCCCCATACTAATATGTTATCAATGTGTCCAAGATGTATTCCAAGGAAAGAATCTTGCCTGTAATTACCAAATGAGTAATTTTTTATCAAATTCGATTTCAATCATTGAACTATCTGATATTCTCTTGGATCAATTCCTGCAGGCGATTTGGTCAACAGCTTCTACAATTACCCAAGGTGTACATCAAAGGTGAGAAGAAAATTTTGGCTCATTTATTTCTTTTTATTCATTTGGGATAAATAGGTTTGCCGAGACACCATGTAAATTCTCTTTTGTGAGTAAGTGTGGTTCTGAAAAGAACCGGAGGAACTCGACATTTCGAACAGTATCCTCTGCTCGTCTTCAGGAGAATGCTGGATTCCAACTGGGAGTGGGGCTTATGTAGTGTGGAGAGGGATCCTGGTGAGGGGATTAGCTCAGTGAAGGGTGAAGGCGGGAACTGTAAAGTAAAATTACTGTAAAATTAGCTCACTTTACAGTTCCCGCCTTCACCCTTCACTGAGCTTATCCCCTCACCAGGATCCCTCTCCACACTACATAAGCCCCACTCCCAGTTGGAATCCAGCATTCTCCTGAAGACGAGCAGAGTATACTGTTTGAAACGTCGAGTTCCTCCGATTCTTTTCAGAACCACACTTACTCACAAAAGAGAATTTACATGGTGTCTCCGCAAACCTATTTATCCTGATATTCTCACCATGCAAAACTTCAAATCTCTTTTATTCATTTAGTTTTGGGCTTTGCGTTTTCCAATTTTTCATTCCAATTCCAGTTCCAATTTTTTTTTTCCATCGGGCATCTGGCAAAGCGCTGAGCAATCAGTGCTTATCATGTTGAGCAGAGCCAACCCTCATTGAATTACATTCTGCTTGACACAAACATCCTGTTATATCTGTGATGTCTCGTCCTTGCCATCTGCCACAGAGCATGCTGGACCTGGTGTCCTTCCTGGATTCCCTGCTGCCCCTCGCTGTCAACGGCACAGAGGGAGTAATGAGACCTGTCAGAGTAGCCTACGTGGACGCCGTGGCAACCAGCATCGGTCATTACTTCAAGAAAATATCAAATGTGAGTGACGCGGGGCAACAGCAGCAGCAGCAGCAGCAACAAAATGAAGAGATTCTTTTCAGATTTGAAATGGACAAGTTAATCCGAAGAGTCCAAGGTTTGGATGGTGAACTCACATTGGGGAATGTTAAATTTGTGAAAAATGGCAAATGAAAATGGTTAAATTCATGGCCGAATGCTTCTGACTGGCATTCCCATCCCAGTAAAGGTTGACTATTTGAGAAGGCCGCCATCTAAGGGCTGGATAGCTCAGGTGGTAAGAGCACTGCTATATCAAACCAAAGAGCTTAGGTTCCATTTTTTCAAAAGTTCCAATGAGTTTTTCCTTAATTTGCAGAGAAATTTTGTTTTGCAGATAACATAATTGATGAAAATCAAGTAGAGTTTAATTATACTTTTTAAGGCAAGAGTAAACCCATCTATCAAACAACTTGTAAAGTAAAATGTCTTCCATTTTCTCTCTAGATGTTGATTTCTGCAAGTGGTCCCACCAAGAAGCCATACAAGAGTATTGTGGAGAAGTACAAGATGCTGTCAATGGCATCGTTTGCTGCAAGTCATCTGGACCACTACAGCAATGTGCTCAGTGATGATGAATCCAGGTCGGCTTGCTACTGTACATTTCCAATAGACCTGGCTTGCTACATTTCCAATAGACCCGGCTTGCTACATTTCCAATAGACATGGCTTGCTACATTTCCAATAGACCTGGCTTGCTACATTTCCAATACACCTGGCTTGCTACATTTCCAATACACCCGGCATGCTACATTTCCAATAGACCCGGCTTGCTACATTTCCAATAGACCTGGCTTGCTACATTTCCAATACACCTGGCATGCTACATTTCCAATATACCTGGCATGCTACATTTCCAATAGACCTGACATTGTCTCAAGGTTTAGGCCAAGGGAAGGTTACTCAATTGTTCGTTTCGTGCATTGTGTACTCTGCCTGTTGTTGACGGGCAGAGTACACATTGCCTGAAACGTTGAGTTATGGGGTCTTTTCAGAGCCTCACATATTACATGGTATCGTTGCAAACCTTCCACGTGGTCGATATACAAAATATTACAATCATAGGTCATGACAAGGTTGGTAAAGTAAATCTCTGAAGGATCCAGTTTGCCATTTGCTCAGTGCAAATATTCATCTTGCTTATTGGACCCCAGACACACTCTGGAATCCGTCAGGACGCAGTTCTCGGAGCTGTCACTGAGACTCCAGGCCGAGGTAGTGGACTACCAGAATGACGTCATCTCCACGGTCATCCTTCAGGACGCTGAGAGTCACAACTGGGGAGATCAGAGACCCTTCTACGAGGTAAGGGAACCCGCATGGTGGAAGTCCCAAATGGAAGGTTTGCGGTGAAAACATGTAACATCTCGTTTGAAATGGAGTATGGCTCTTTTCTGAGCCACACTCCGCCTCAAAAGACATGTGTTACCGTACATGGTGTCACCGCAAACCTTACACTTACGCTTATTTGAATAGAACTCCTCAAGCACAAAAAGTCGCGATTCTCAGCTTACACCCAAAAAATTCACGAGTGGAAAAACAAAAGAAAACCAGTCCAAAGCAATACACATCACACCTGCAATGTGGCATGCGAATCTTGTGTCTGCAAGAAAGACTTTACAGGATGATCTGACCTTGGGCACCGGCCTCTCACGCGTGTGGATCTTTTTTTGGGTTTGTTACAGGACGAGAGATGCTCCTTCTCCATTCAGATGTGGCACCTTCACCTCCATGCTCTGCGGCAGGAGCTCTTCGACGTCTGCCCGCCGGCCATCAGCCAGGACATCCTGGGCAAGGTCCTGAATCAGTCCCTGGCACTCGTGGCTCAGCGCTACAGCCGGGCCATGCCGTCCTACAAGAGAACGAGGCAGTACAGGTTCGTAGACGGGGGGGAGGAAGATAGACTCAGTTATTCTTGGTTATTAGGTTAAAGGCCCTGTACAATATTGGTATAGGTCAAATGATTACCACAATTTCTGTATTAAACCATAAAACATTCCAATAAAAGCAATACTGCGAAGGTTTTAGCTCAAATGGTAATCTGACAAAGTAGACAAATACAAAAAAACCATCATAGTTTACGCACCGTTCTGTAGTGTAAGAAATTGTCGATGTTTGAGTGAAGATTTCTCAAAAAGTACAGCATCCCAGACCGTAAGATTTCAACATGACCAAGCCTCATGCTTAAGGTTTTTGTTTACTAGCCTACCGGGCTAGTAAATTGAGTTTTTTACTAGCCCGTAGCAAGTTTTACTAGCCCTGTAAAATTAATATTGAATTTAAAACAAGATTATCAGGTCAAGTAAAACAAATTATTAGTTTCTTCTTTCTCATCCCCGCCTGAATCATATTTTGCCACCACACCGCTGTCTACTTTTTACTAGTCCGCCGGGCTAGCAAAGTGGGTCATTTTACTAGCCCGCAGCTGTTTTTACTAGACAATGACCGCCGGGCTAGTGCTAAGGTCGAGCCCTGATGACACATGCATGAGGATTCTATCATGACCATCATGAGTATGTATAGTTCCTTTTCAGAACCACACATACTCACAAAAGAGAAACTGTGCATGGGTGTCACCGCAAACCTACTCCCTTCTGATTTCTCCTCGCTTTGCTGGCCGCAGGTCAGACATCACCGCCATCCTCCTGACCACGCTGGACCACCTCTGGCACGTCTGCCCCTCGGCGGGGCCCCTCCTGGACTCGCTGTCGGCGCACCACGCCGCCTCGGCCGTCCACAACTCCTGCACCTGCCTCCTGTCGGCCCTGGCCGTGGTGGGCTCCCCACTGGAGGACCTCTACCGCACCTTCCGCAAGGGCTTCCGCCAGCGGCGCTCGGGCAGCGGCATCGAGAGGACCATCTCGGAGCAGGAGGCGGTGGAGGGCTCCTCGGAGCTCCTGTCCCTGGCCATGACCTCCTCCCGGGAGTGGCTGCGCTGGATCAGGCCCGGACTCTTTGGCGGACTGCAGAAAGGGTGAGCATAACAGTGCTCCTGTCGACAGCAAGGATCCAGTGACTTTAAGGGTCTCCAAAAAAGAAAAAACGTGGAGGGCCTCATGACATTTCTACCCAAGTAGGACTTTCTCAAAGGCTGACTTCTTTTTTTTAGGAAGGTCCTGCTGCTGCTGCGTCAGGCCCTCAAAAGACTTTCAATATGACCAGAGAGTCGAGACTAGTTAACTATTTATAGGGAAATCCACCATCTAAGTGCTGGATAGTTCAGATGGGAGAGAACTGTTATGTTAATCCAGAGGTCTCGGGTTCAAGTCCCGGTCCAGTCAAAGATTTCTTTGCCAATTTTTCAAATTTTTTTGTTCACTTTCAATTTGGTCATTTAAGCCGACATTTTTGTTTTGCCCTGACATGAAGGGTCTGAAGGTTGACCATAAAAAGGACCTAATCTTTAAAAAAAAAGAGCAAGCGCTGACACATTTCAATCCTAACATGACCCTTTGTGAAAGGTCCTGCTTGGATCGAAGCCATAGGCCCTCTGAACTTTTGAAATTTTAAAGAGTGTATAATCAAAGGGAAATCAGGTGCTTACGGTAAACTCTGAGTGGGTGCTGGACCCTTGTCTGTCTTTGCCCAATGTCCTGCCAGGCTTGAAATGTCAGGGCCTCTCACAGATGTGTCCGACGTGGTTGTAACTATCCTACATTCATTTTTGGGTCGTTTGCAAAACGTGTATGAAACAGTGCACCTAAAACTACAGAGTAATGCCAGTTATTATTGGATTGGAAATGGCACTCATCATAGCGTGATTATAGGTCAGCTTGTGTTGTTAACCACTTCGCGCCGGGACCGCCGAATCCGGAGGTCAATTGGATTGCCTTTGCAATGGGGCCCTCCGAATCCGGGCACCACTATTGTCCACATTCTAAACAAAAATTCTTTTCAGCTTAGAACAAAGCAATATGAATCAGTACAAAGACCCTTTTTGACGCAAGTTGCCACATGAATTGCAAGATTAGCAGCAGTAATTTATTGTGTAATTGTGGGACTTTTACTGTGGAGGATCGAGGGATACCGCGCTGCAGCTGAAAGCACGCGGGGGACATTGTCTTTGCATGCCACACAGCCCAACGGTCGTCGGTCTGGCATTGGAATTCCCCCCACATTCTTTACCGTAATCTGTACGCTCGTTTGTGGCCGACCAACTCGAAGATTTGACTGCCTGGAGTGGAGGCTGGAGTCTGCGGTCAGGGATTGTCAGCAGTGTACACGCACGCACACACACACGTCCATTACGGTCCATTGACGACGCACAAAGGGCTGTTTTTCGAACGAATAATCTCTTGACAAAAGCCACAACGACGTCCGAATTGTGCCAGGTTTTACTCTCTTGTACCCATAGTATACCCTTATCGAATTATTTCACAGAAATATATTGTTCCGATTGTTTTAGCAGGATTTTAAAATGGTGCATTGTTCAAAAACCCCCGTATGGTGGTCATCGGCACTGAAAAAAAACCCGGCACGAAGTGGTTAAACCACTTTACATGTAGTTGAGCACCAAACGCCATGGAAAGGTACCACTCCTCTCTCTCTCTTTGTGCCAACTGATTACCTATTGCCTTAATTCCTTTTGCCCTTTGCAGAGTGGACAATCTTCCGGACAAGCAAGCCGCGTTCATCCAACTCAAGCTGCTGTGCAGTCAACCGTGCCCTAAGTACCCACTGCTCCTCCAAGTAAGTCCTGAGTGTCTGTCTTTGTGAGCGTAGGGCTGTGTCCTTCAGCTAGACATTTTGTATGCATTTTATCCTCCCATCTCAAGATTAAGAATGGGTACCTATTAGAATATACTCAGTGTGCACTAGCCATTGTATACTTGCAGCTGCACCTATTTGGTGGTTGTATGGAAAATTAGCCAAGTGATATTTCTCAAAATTTAGTTGGCCTGACGTTTTGATCCCTGCTAGGATCAAAACGTCAGGCCCACTTTCTCAAAGGCCTTTGAGAAAGGTCCTGCTAGGATCGAAACGTCAGGCCCACCAATTTTTTGAGATTTGCATTTTGGTAAATTTAGTCAGTAAGCAGTTTGCAACATTTTTGTATATCACTTCAAGTGATATTTTCTTACCTATGCAATGCCCAATACACGAAGAGGTAGAAGGCTACTGCCCTGTGCTGTTTTGGGTTGTTTTTATTTTTTATTTTTTATTTGCTTACAATAGAATTAATTTAATTTGTTGACATTTGCTTTCAGGCTCTCCTAATGAGGAACTGTCTACTCCCTACACTGATGGTAACAAACACAGGTAAACAAGATATGCAAAACTGTATTAGCTGCATACTGAATCGAAAAACAAAAAAAATACCGGTACTTTTTTTAAGGGAAGCCGACCTTACATTGTATCACATTTCAACAATGGAGCTTTCGATCATCGTCCCCACTGCAAACTCTCACTCCCACGGCAGGTAACTTTGGCTCAAATGGATTGTTTTATTCAGAGGGTGATCATCCTTCCCACTGTGGGATGGAAACAACTTTACAATGGAGGCAGATCTGCAATCCATGCCACGGGCTTGAATTTTTTTCAGACCACAGACATGCTTTTTTTGTTTTTCCCTCGGTGGAAGTCAAAAGTTGGGGGTGCGCATTATACATGAGTGTGCATTATACCCAGGAATTTACGGTTTACAAATCTCCATTGTTGCTGTCTGGTTTGTATTTAGCTCTTAAAAGGATGAATCTGTTTTTCCCAGGTTCTGGGTACCTGGTTGGTTTGCCCTGCCCTAGTTCTGAATATGTTGTTGTTTACAGACGAAATAATAGTAAATTAGGAGGGCCTGATGTGTCAATCCTAGCCGGACCCTTCTCTGCCTTTGAGAAAGTCCCTGCAGGGATCGAAATGTCGGGCCCTCCTGATTTCTGAGTTTTGCATTTTGGTCATTTGTAGTCACCATAGATATAACATGATGTTTTGCATCAAGGAGAATGTACCACTCAATGAGGGTTTACCCTGCTCGACATGATAAGCACTGAATGCCTGATGCCTGATGACAAAATTCAGGCAGCTCGGGCGGGATTCGAACCCGCGACTCCCGCTTTCTAGTGCAGACGTCTTATCCACTTGAACACCGAGCTCTTGTGGCAGATTTGAATTTTGTATAGCAGCGGATGCCGCAGCGCACATACTTCAGTTGCCTGATGAAGGCTAGCAGTAACAGCAACCGAAACATCGCTACCAGCAACGATACATCGCGTGACTTTGATCACCTTTCTCCTTACCTATACCACCGCGATGAACAACCCCTTCATTTCTATCATGTAGTCAGTAGGCAAACGGCTTGCAACATTTTTGTGCGCGACTCTATGGAGTAGTAATAATGATAGCCCGAGTAACTTGGACCCGACAAGTCACCCTTTTTTTATCGAATTTTGAAATTTTGAGGTTCGGGCGACTGTACAATAGGGTCCAAGTCAAACCGAGTCACAATATGGCTTATGTGTACAAACCGCCAAAAAAAATTCGACCGAAAAACTGCCCGACCGAAACCCCCAGATTTACCTCCGAAAACACCCGTATCACTGTCCTACGTGCCCATTTTTTGATTCAGTGAGAATCAAGGATTCTAATACTGGTCATTAGCTTTACTTACGTTTTGGAAAAAAGGGAAAAAATACCCTCAGTTGATCGAGATTTCTAAATATAGCATTCTGACAGTTCCGTGTGTGCAGTGGGTCTGCAAGTGGTTGAGCCCGTGACTGTTTCATGAACGGCGCAAAGCATGCAACGATCGGTGTGTGTGGTGCATGAAACAGTCACCCGAACCTCAAAATGTCAAAATTCCATTAAAAAAAGGGTGACTTGTCGGGTCCAAGTTACTCGGACTATACTGATGATGGGAGTTGTTTCGGCAGGCCCGACCCAGTCGCAGACGGGCCACCTGAACTCCATGGCAGCCCTGGAGGGCTGCAGTAGCAGCATTTGTCCCGGCAGGCACTGCCGCAGCTACCAGAGTCAGGACATACCGGACGTGGTCCAGCCCATCGTGGATCTGCTGGCCCTGTGCGCAGACCAGCCAAACGCTCTCACCGCCGTCCTCGTTGCCATGATCGAGAAGTGAGTCACGTGATTTGTTTTGCTTTGTATATCCTTCCCTTTTTTATGTTCTCCCTTTCCCCCCTTGCTCCTCTCTTGGATCTTTTACCCTGCTCTTTCATCGGGCACATGTGACCCGGCACAGCGACATGAGGAATATCCCACCAAAGCACTTTTCCAGTAAACAACGCCTGAAGTCAAAGTATCTTCTCAATTCGATTAAAAATCAATTGGTTTTTTTATTTCCGGAAAGTTAATGTATTGGAGGATGTTATGTCCAAAGGATTTTTTGTGAAAGGCCTCTTGCCTTTGAGAAATGTCCTGCTAGGATAGAAGTGTCGGAGCCTCGGGCCCCTTTGCCTTTGAGAAATGAGAAAAGTCCTGCTAGGATCAAAACGTCAGGCCCTCTAACTTTTGAGATCTATGTATTGCAGGTCATTTTATTCAGTGAGCAGTTTGCAACAGTTTTTTTTTATTAATTTCATCTTCATGTTCTCTGCTGAACATTGGCCACCCTGAGATGGTGGCCCTGAGTGGCCAGGCAGATTCAAAAGGGCTCAGCCACTGGCTTCTGCGTGTCATGGCTCCTAAGGTCAAGTTTGTGGTTGCTCAAACACTGTCTCGATACCTGGTTCCTAGTCTTGGTTCGTACTCATTGTCATTACAGAGAGGATAACTGGGAGTGCTTTGAAGCCAGCTGTCTACCTGGGAAGACCTCACCGGTACCCCTGTGGTTAACCAGTGTCTATAAACTCATCGCGTCCTACATAGACAGGTAATGCACAGACCATCCTGTACTATTCTGGGGTTCGAAGATACACTTAGTATTAAGCAATTATCAAGATAAAAAAAATACTGAGTGTTTTGCTGTGTGATATATATCTTCTATGTCCTTTATAACCCATTTATCCCTTCCATAATTCCATAAGTTCTTCTATTATCATACTGTATATATGACCCGGGACAACGACATGAGGAATATCCCACCAAAACACTTTTTCAGTAAACAAAACCTGAAGTTAAAGTACATGTATCTTCACAATTCGATTACAAATCAATTTTCTTTCTTTTTTGTATTTTCGGAAATTTTAAGTATTAGAGGATATTATATTTTGATATTATTTGAAAGGTAATGGTATACTCTTTCACATCATTCGAAAACCTCAAATTCTCAAAAGTGGGGTTAATCCTCATTATGCTGTGCCGGGTCACATATATGATAAACGTGCTACCTTTCACATTATCAATTCACATTCACTACATGACCTTCACCAGCCGCTCGACTAGTGAAGACATCTGCAGTGGAAAGCAGGAGTCATGGTTTCAAATCCAGCCCCATCTGCCTGTTCTTTTTCAAGCAGGCGACTGGGCAAAGCACTGAGCCTACAGTGCTAAATATACTCCAAGAATCTCTATGCTCCAGTGCTCTCCATAACCCGTGGCAGTTAGATTCCGGTAGTCCCCTGACGACGGGCAGAGTACACACTGCCCAAAACTCTCAGTTACCGGCTCTTCTCAGAGCCACACTCCGTCTCAAAAAGAGATGATTTACATGGCTGAACAGCAAACCTTCCACCTGGTACTTCCACCATGCAAATCATCAAATCTTATCTAAATATATACGGGCCTGACGTTTTGCTCCTAGCAGGACCTTTCTCGAAGGCAAAGACCTTTTTCTCAAAGAAACTTTGCCTTTGAGAAAGGTCCTGCTAGGATCGAAATGTCAGGCCCTCTAACTTGAGATTTATGTATTGCAGGTCATTTTAGTGAGTGAGCAGTTGGCAACAGTTTTTGTATTAACTAAAGATATGCATTAAGAAGGGCAAACCTTATTGAATTTGTTCTGTTCTGTCTTCAGTTAATCGATAAGTCATTGGTGTGTCTTCCTCTAGGGCCATTAAGCCAGCTCTGGTCATCCTGCTCAGGGGTCCAATAGACCCCAAGTGCCAGCAGGGGTTCATTGACTCCCTGAAGGAGCTTCCCTGCGGATGTCGACTCAAACAGAAGGCGCAGATAGTCAAAGCTACCGGTAAGTCAGGCAGGAGCTATCATTGCTGGACGGGGTAGTATTCCAACATTGCAACTGCTTTCAAGATGGCAGCCTGGCAGCTCAGATGTCGAAGATTTACCCGGAAAGTCTCAGAGATCTCATCCAAACATCATTCTTCACTTGTTTCTGAGTATACAAAGGTGGTGATATCCTGTCTTCCATGCAGCAGGGATTCAAGACTTCTCTGGATTTCCAGAAATGGCGTGATTTTTTTTTCTTCAGATTTAATTTTTTTTTAAATGTCAAACTGGTATCTCAAACTGCTCAATTTTATCTGTTAAAACCCTAAAAACCGAAGGGCGTCTGCACCCCTGCCGTGAATCTCGCAATCGCGTCTCTCATTCGCGTAAATGCTCACTCGCAGTCGCACAATTTATTGGCCTTCGGGGGTGTTTTCCAGGAAATGACTTTGTCGGTCACTTACATCCCTGATAGAGAATGAGTATGTCTTCAAGAAGAGCTGGTGACTCTCAGAACTACTCTCAATCTCTCAAGTGATCATGCACGTGGTGTCACTGCAAACTGTCCACATTGTGATTCCACTGTGCAAACCATCAAGGCTCATCTCCGCCTAGTCACCAGTCCGTTTTCTGAGCACAAACTCCACTAAGATAAGATGCGCAGTGATGAGTTCCCGCTAGCCCGAGCTGTCATCGTTTTCTCGACTTCCTGCGCCAGGTCCCCAGGAGGACTTGTACAACGCCATGAAGGCGCTAATCACAACTCTGGCGGAGAACGTCATCGCGCTCCCCACCCCCGTCTGCATCTTCTTCCACAGTCTGCAGCAACGTCTGAACGAGAGAGAGGTGCACTGTACGCACGACTGCATCGGGTTGCAGGTAGGCAGTGAAACCGTGCAAGTTGCCCTTGGTCACTTGGAACTCCCTCTCCACCACAGGAACAATTTAGATGATGTCCATTTCTAGATAGCCTGAAATAATAGCAACTTAAGGAGAGCTTGAAAGAGTGCATATTTTTTTATTTTTTTTAAGCATCTTCACCCAAAACAAGGCTATAAAGTCACTCAAGGTTAAAGGGTAAGGAAAGAAGGAGATAGAGAGGGACTCAGGAAGGCTGGAGATAAGAATTGTCATTCCTCTTAAAAGGGCTAGATCGTAGGCTGGGGAAACATGAACCAGGAAGGGAATTCCAGCGAGAGGCTGAACGAGGGAAGAAGCTGTTCTGATACCTCTTAGTTGTACACCTTGGGATAGATAGAGTGAATGGCTTTCACAGCAACAACTACCTCATCAGATGATAGCATCTGCCTTTCCAAATAAACAGCTGTCTTGGCTGGAGTGGGAGTGCCAGTCCGAAGTATTTAAACATTACCTGCCGTATATCTCCAGGGACTACACCTCCATTTTCATTCAGATGCACACAACAAATTGCTTTAAACTCTGGCTCTAGCAGTTCAGGGAATACACAAAGTAGACATAGCTTTGGAAAACTGACTGATTTTTGTTTGATTTTTAAGTCAAACAAATCAATGAAAAATGACTGGGAACTGTTGAACAAAATAATAAAAAAAAAAAATTGAAAAGAAAACTTTGACTGGGCTGGGACCTCTGGTTTTGTGTACCAGCACTCTTCCCATCTGAGCTATCCAGCCCTTAGATGGTAGCCTCCCAATCAGTCAACTAGTCTTTGCCGGGGTGGGGGCGCCAGTCAGAAGCAAATTAACCATTAACTACATATGGCCGGTTTCGAAATGGAGGCTTAGGCTCAGGCTCAGGCTCAGGCTCAGGCTTTTGTCTCCGTCTGACAATAACCTGAAAATCCAGGTTGTGGTTTGTTTCCGAATTTGAAGTTTGTTGGCTTGATAGGTACAGGGTATTCACCAAGAAACTGGGGCCAAACGCTTGTTTTAGAAGCCTGTAATATTATAACGAGCAAGATAAATATGACCGAAGCCTAAGCCTGAGCCTAAGCCTTCATTTCGAAAACGGCCTATTATTACATGCTGCTTATATCTGTATGTTGAACACTACCTATAGGTGATAGCCAGCTGTCTGTTCAACAAGCTGCACGACCTGCAGGGACTGATAGACATGGCCGGGGTGACCATCAGTGCTCAGACACACCAAGACCTGTGCCAGTTTGGCGAGTACTGCTACAAGGTTCTCACCGCCTCCTCTGCAAGTGAGTGCCCCACACCCTTCCGTTCCACTGTGTGACATAATAAACGGCAAACGCCAAAAACGCAAACGCCAAAAACGATTGCTAAGTCTGAAATCCATCGCAACTTAGCGATCGTTGTACCAGATTTCAGACTGCGATTGATTTCAGACTTAGCAATTGATTTTGGCGTTTGAGATTTTAGTTGAAATTGGCCCCTGTCCCGCTACCTTTTTATGGTCTTCATAGTTCAAGTCGTTCAGGTCAGCAAGAAGTTTGCAACATTTGTATTACATCTAATTGAACAAGAATTAAGTCAAATTTCAGATTTGGCAAAGAAAACTTTGACTGGACCGGGACTTGAACCCGAGACCTCTGGATTAATGTACCAGTGCACTTCCATCTGAGCTATCCAGCCCTTAGATGGCGGCCTTCCCAATTAGCCAACTAGTCTTTGCCAGGCATGGGGGGGCGGGGAGAATTAAGTCAAATAATGAAAATCAGTGAGTCAAAAGAAGATCTCAAAATTTAGTGGGCCTGACGTTTCGATCCTAGCAGGACCTTTCTCAAAGGCAGAAAGGTCCTGCTAGGATCGAAACGTCAGGCCCACTAAATTTTGAGATTTGCATTTTGGTAATTTTAGTCAGTAAGCAGGTTGCAACATTTTTGTATAATCACTTTTAGTCAAAAGAAGATTAGTGGGAATTAACATTTCCAACAGTCACCTTAAGATAATTGAAGCCTTGAGTTATCAGCACTTCTTAGACCCACACTCAGTCACTCACTCACTGTAGAGATTGTATTTCCCCCAGGGTGCCCCTTCCAGTATCTTTTCTTACGATGCCCTTCCAGCAAACCGTCCAATCTGAACACAGTTTGGATGCATTTTTGTTTGCAATCATTGTCGATTTGGTGAATCTTTCCTTTGTCAGAAATGCGCGATGAGCTTCCCGATGTTGTCCGTACCTTCATGGGACGTCACACAGACTTGCTGCACAGTAAGATTGATACCATCATCAGCCATATGGACAATGAGTGAGTAGAAGTAGTAGTAGAAGTAGTAGTAGTAGTAGTAGTAGTAGTAGTAGTAGTAGTAGTAGAAGTAGTAGTAGAAGTAGTAGTAGTAGTAGTAGTAGTAGTAGTAGTAGTAGTAGTAGTAGTAGTAGTAGTAGTAGTAGTAGTAGTAGTAGTAGTAGTAGTAGTAGTAGTAGTAGTAGTAGTAGTAGTAGTAGTAGTAGTAGAAGTAGTAGTAGTAGTAGTAGTAGAAGTAGTAGAAGTAGTAGTAGTAGTAGTAGTAGAAGTAGTATAAGTAGTAGTAGTAGTAGTAGTAGTAGTAGTAGTAGTAGTAGTAGTAGTAGTAGTAGTAGTAGTAGTAGTAGTAGTAGTAGTAGTAGTAGTAGTAGTAGTAGTAGTAGTAGTAGTAGTAGTAGTAGTAGTAGTAGTAGTAGTAGTAGTAGTAGTAGAAGTAGTAGAAGTAGTAGTAGTAGTAGTAGTAGTAGTAGTAGTAGGAGTAGTAGTAGTAGTAGTAGTAGTAGTAGTAGTAGTAGTAGTAGTAGAAGTAGAAGTAGTAGTAGTAGAAGTAGTAGTAGTAGTAGTAGTAGTAGTAGTAGTAGTAGAAGTAGTAGTAGTAGTAGTAGTAGTAGTAGTAGAGGTTGTGTAATTTTTGAATGCCGCATTCTATCACAGATGACTTTCACGATTATGGCTCATATGAGATCCCCTTTGAAAGTGAAGCGTGCCTCTATGTTCATAACACACTCTTGTCTTTGTCTTCAGGCTTTTCAGTGATTGTTCTGGCTACCCTGCGGAGGAGGCGCCCTCTGCTTTTCTGGATCATTTCAGAGAGATGCAGGCTAACCTTGTTCTCCAGGCTCCAGACGGTATGTAGTATTCACAAACACCCAGGCCATACTCTTAGGTAGTCCATGGATGTCATAGTGGCTCAAACAGTCGAGATTTAACAGCAGAGCAAACTTTTAAAGAAGCAAACTAGGTAGTAATCTTTACCGTATAAGTGATTATGTGTTTATTTACCAGTTGTTCTGGACATTTAAAAAACAAATTTTGCAGCAAATGATATTCAGAGTATTGCACACTGCTTGTAGAAACAAGAAGTTTTATATTTATATAATTTAAAGTGATATACAAAAATGTTGCCAACTGCTTACTGACTAAAATTACCAAAATGCAAATCTCAAAATTTATTGGGACTGACGTTTCGATCCTAGCAGGACCTCTCTCAAAGGCAGAGTGCCTTTGAGAAAGGTCCTTTCTCAAAGGTCCTGCTAGGATCGAAACGTCAGGCCCACTAAATCTTGAGATTATATAATTTAAGTTTGAAAAAAAATAATGCAGACATTCTGTATAAAAAAGCATCCAGTGCAAGGGCATAAAACTCATTTAGAATCACTGGAGAAATGACACATTTATATTTTTATATTTTTTCTTGGTGTGGAATTGTTATCTTAGACACGACCGTACAATAATTTTGCACTTAGGGATGTAATCTTTCTATTGTAAAATTTTCCCTTTTTTCAGGAGAGAAGTATTTGCTTCAGGCCTACAACATGCTGAAAAACAACCTTGTAAGTCATTTTATTTGTTTGTTGAGATGGCAGAATGGCGGTACATAATCCCTAAGGCCCAAAAGCCAAATCCTGATCCAATAAAGACAAAATCATCTCCAAAACTCTTTGTTTTGATACCTGAGCTAAGGACTGTGTCAAGTTCATAAGTTTACAATGGCCTATTCAGGCTATTGATTTTCTGAAGAATAGATGATCTTTGATGGTTCCAAGAAACATCTCTCTATACTGTCAGTATCTATCTAGTGTCACCACACTGAAATCAGTAAACCTTCCCTAGTCCTCATCATACATTTTACATTTGTTGAAATTTTTCTGGTCTTGTTCCGAGAACTATCTCCCTACACTGGCAGTGACCAT
This sequence comes from Luidia sarsii, assembly GCA_949987565.1. NCBI lineage: Eukaryota > Metazoa > Echinodermata > Asteroidea > Paxillosida > Luidiidae > Luidia > Luidia sarsii. Next base: position 13,479,180 of record OX465108.1, on the reverse strand, counting down.
CTAGAGTTGCCATACTTCAATCAGTAGACTCGTTCTAGTCCCCATTACACATTTTACACACTGTTTTTTTTTGGGTTTTTTTTGGCAGGATTGGTTTGAGCATCACCTTGAGATCCCGCCGGCCCTCCCACCCAAGACCTCCACCTCAACGGGCGGTGTTGACGACGACAACGACGCCATCTCCCCGGAGAGTCCCATCTTCTCCCTGGACCTCACCAAGAGCCCCGCCCACGCCGCCGCGCCCGCCTTCCAGCCCCTGGCCCACTTCGCCTCGCTCGGCGGCTGCGCCTTCGACCAGGCGGCCCTGGCCGACTTCCCCTTCAACTGGCCCCGGCTGCTGCAGTGCGAGCTGGGCATGAGCGAGGTGGGGTTCCGCACGCTGCTCTCGCACCGGCACGACATGCAGGAGGATGCCTTCCTGGAGGAGGCGGAGAAGAAGCCCATCCACGTCCTCAAGATCAAGTACAACCTTGACGCCGGGGAGCTAGTCTGACTCCTTTAGGTCAAGTAACCTTGACGCCAGGGAGCTAGTCTGACTCCTTTAGGTCAAGTAACCTTGACGCCAGGGAGCTAGTCTGACTCCTTTAGGTCAAGTATAACCTTGACGCCGGGGAGCTAGTCTGACTCCTTTAGGTCAAGTAACCTTGACGCCGGGGAGCTAGTCTGACTCCTTTAGGTCAAGTAACCTTGACGCCGGGGAGCTAGTCTGACTCCTTTAGGTCAAGTAACCTTGACGCCGGGGAGCTAGTCTGACTCCTTTAGGTCAAGTAACCTTGACGCCAGGGAGCTAGTCTGACTCCTTTAGGTCAAGTAACCTTGACGCCAGGGAGCTAGTCTGACTCCTTTAGGTCAAGTATAACCTTGACGCCGGGGAGCTAGTCTGACTCCTTTAGGTCAAGTAACCTTGACACCGGGGAGCTAGTCTGACTCGTTTAGGTCAAGTAACCTTGACGCCGGGGAGCTAGTCTGACTCCTTTAGGTCAAGTATAACCTTGATGCCGGGGAGCTAGTCTGACTCCTTTAGGTCAAGTATAACCTAGACGCCAGGGAGCTAGTCTGACTCCTTTAGGTCAAGTATAACCTTGATGCCGGGGAGCTAGTCTGACTCCTTTAGGTCAAGTATAACCTTGATGCCGGGGAACTAGTCTGACTCCTTTAGGTCAAGTATAACCTTGATGCCGGGGAGCTAGTCTGACTCCTTTAGGTCAAGTATAACCTTGACGCCGGGGAGCTAGTCTGACTCCTTTAGGTCAAGTATAACCTTGACGCCGGGGAGCTAGTCTGACTCCTTTAGGTCAAGTATAACCTTGACGCCAGGGAGCTAGTCTGACTCCTTTAGGTCAAGTATAACCTTGACGCCGGGGAGCTAGTCTGACTCCTTTAGGTCAAGTATAACCTAGATGCCAGGGAAATAGTCTGACTCCTTTAGGTCAAGTATAACCTTGACGCCAGGGAGCTAGTCTGACTCCTTTAGGTCAAGTATAACCTAGATGCCAGGGAAATAGTCTGACTCCTTTAGGTCAAGTATAACCTTGACGCCGGGGAGCTAGTCTGACTCCTTTAGGTCAAGTATAACCTTGACGCCAGGGAGCTAGTCTGACTCCTTTAGGTCAAGTATAACCTTGACGCCAGGGAACTAGTCTGACTCCTTTAGGTCAAGTATAACCTTGACGCCGGGGAACTAGTCTGACTCCTTTAGGTCAAGTATAACCTTGACGCCGGGGAGCTAGTCTGACTCCTTTAGGTCAAGTATAACCTAGATGCCAGGAAGCTAGTCTGACTCCTTTAGGTCAAGTATAACCTAGATGCCGGAGAGGTGGTCTGACTCCTTTAGGTCAAGTATAACCTCGACGCCGGGGAGCTAGTCTGACTCTAAGGTCACATTCAAACATTAGGTCACTCTCAGTCATGCCAGAATCTACTACACCACTCTGTTCCTCTGTCATCTGTGTCATCCACTGCTGGTCACATTTCATTAATTCTATCCTGCCCATGTCCTTTAGGTCAAGTATAACCTAGATTGCGGGGAGCTTGTCTATCTCCGAGATGACACTCAAGCGTTAGATCGCACTCAGAAGAAGTCACTTAAGAACTCTTGCGCCTATCTATTCCTGTCATCTATGGCTTCATTAACTGGAGACCCAGGCTTCGGTTTTATTTCTCTCACCTATTTGAAAGCTTTTTGACCAGAGTTTCTCAGTGGAAACTCTGAAACCATTCTTGAAACCGTCAAACAAACCGAAATCCAGCGGCAAAACAACAACCTTTTCAGAATTTTTGTGTGACATGGACGAAGCCCAAGTCTGAGCCAGTGGTTCGTGAAGGACCTTTGTATTCACAGGCAAACCTTGCAGGCATGTACACTGTATGTTGTATTCTATCTAAGTACCTGGCACTTGTGTTGTACTTTGTAACGTGTATGAAAAACTTATTGAACCTTGAAATTATATCATTATAAGAAGGAATAAAGCAACAGGGTTGTTCTATATAGTTATTTATAATTTTATCTTTAGTATGATTGCAAATCAAGTGTTGTTTAAGACCGTCCATATTTATGTATACTGTACTAGACATGTAATGTTGAAAATTCTTGTCATTGTAAAGTAATTACCATCACAGTTTATCTGCACAAATACCCCCATGAAGTTATTTTCAGACTTCAACACATCTGTTAGATCTTAAAATTTAGTGGGCCTGATGTTTCGATCCTAGGAGGACCTTTCTCAAAGGCATAGTGACAAGGACAACCTTGTTGAAACGTCGGGCCAACTAAATTTTAAGATTTGCATTTTGGTAATTTTAGTCAGTAAGCAGTTTGCAACATTTTTGTATATCACATCTGTTAGATGTTTGATTTGTAACATCTTTTTTTCTTTTTCAACATTAATCGGAAAAGGGTGCTTGCTGGAATCACCTGAAATAATGTACAAATCAATCAAAGTGAGATGGGCAGTACTTGGATCCTAGCAGGACCTTTCAGTCTTTTCAGAAGGTTCCTGCAAGGACCCAGACACCAGGCTCTCTAAATTATAAGGCTTTCTTCTCATGGAAGGAGTGCTTGATCACAGGTATTTATTTCTGATTTTGCTGAAATTATCTTTGTAAAGTACTATCACTTAATTAGTTTCTACGTCTTTCACATGAAGTATGGAAATATCGGAGATTGATCATGATCAATATTTAGTTTTTTACGTTCAGTTTATAATGTGATTTGTCTATTTTGTCGTCTGATGGGATGATAAATAGTGTAATTCTCCAGTACTTATTACTCAAAACATGAAAGAATATCAAATCCATTTTGTACATTTTGTTATGTTGGAACTATCCTTTGAAGTGAAATACCTTGAACATTTTAGAAATCATGCCCTTGTGCGACAGTATTTAAAAGATCAAGGTAGCAACCACAGACTTGATCCTGGAATTTTGTGGGTCTGAGGTGGCAACTGATAACTTGCTCAGTAGATGAATTTTGGTATATTGTGGATGAGCTATGTTGTTGAGGTTCCGTGGGTCACAAACTGGATAGGGAATGAGTCTGAAGCACTTTGATAACATTATAAACATACTGTAATGTGCAAGGAGACATGCATTTTGCTCATGCTAAGGTGCTATTGATTGGGTGTACACTTTTTTCATGCATGATTTTGGACTCCTGAGAAGGCACGTTTTGGAGACAGACACCTGAGGTGGCCCATCAATAAATGTGTGAGGTGGGCCGTCTCACAGTTTAATATGCAGGGGACTCCCTGGAAGCCACCTTTGACGACGTGTACAATTTCAGGACTTATTTCACCGATAATTTTTTTTTTTTTTTTTAGAATCTCAGGCATATATATCAGGTTCCATGAAAAGAACGGTTTCTGCATTTGTTGGAAGCTTCAGTACTTAGAGTAGATCTTAGGAATTAGAATTCAAAGCAGTGTATCGCTTCATGCAGCACTTTACTAAATCCACAGCATATGAAATCCATCTGTGCCGATAATTATGCAGTCATTGTTGGAACATGCTACAGTGGAATGTCGCTACATGTATAATGAACTCCCAGGGATCAATGAAAATTGTTTGGTATAGCAGTTGTAGCAGTTGCAGCCGAATATCCATGGACGTAAAATAGAGAGCCAAAGGGCATGTTTGTTATAGCCAAATGTTTGGTATCTCGGCGTTTGTTATATCACTGCATCAGTCATTGCAACTTTACAGCATTCTTTCCCTTTGCTCACTATTTTTTTCCACCTTTTTTTTCTTCAAAACGTTGGAGTTAAGATTTGATTCCCTTACTGTGTTTTATGAATGGGAATAGTACTTAAGTAATGCTGAATATTTAAATCTTAAAATTGTGAAAAATGTCCCAGCAAATTTAACTGAATGCGGGTCAGTGCGGAACCCGAGACCTCTGGCTTAACACACCGGTGGTCGAACCACCTGAGCAATCCAGTCCTTAGGTGGGGGCCTTCCTAAATTGTCAAGTACCTTGGCATGAAAATCTACTGGCTTGTAAAGTACAAACAGAGAATTACAGAAAAAAATTGTGAAATCTTAATGAGATTGTTGTAAATTGTTCTACAGTATGATGATTCTGTGCTGAAATGTAGTTTTATATTCAAGACAGTGTGTGGAAATGATTCTATGTTTTTGCTATAGCAAAGTATATGCTTAAAATCTGTTATTTTCGAGTGCAATATTTTGGTCTTTAGTAATAGTATGTCAATAAATAATTTTTCTTCCGGACTGATTTGTTTGTTTTGTTAAATGATGGTAATATTGTTTTGTCGAAATCCTTCGGAACAAATTAGTTTTTTTCTCAGGCACAAGGTGGCTGCTGGCTCTCCCCATCCCCCACCCCTTGAAAGCTGAGAATAATAGGTTTAAAATAAATAATAGAAAATCTAAAGACTGGCTCAAATCAGATGTTATGCCTTAATTGTATGAATACACTGGCTGCGGCTGGAGATAACACGAATCTATGGCAATTGCCCGGAGCCGCTTGTGAGCGACTCCCATAGACTCGTGTGCACTTTCGAGCCGCAGCCAGTAAAGGCCTCAGAAGCGGCCCGGAAGCTTGAGTCTAAACCGACCGCCAGAAAAAGTCACCCCCACGTGTAGCCTCTGACTGGTGGCTTCCATAGACCCGTGTGCAAACTAAAGCCACAGCCAATGCATACGGACACAGCCTAAGCCAGATTGAGTGAAATAGGCTGTCGGTTACATGCGTTTGATGTTGATGCAATGAATGGTCTGATGGCCCGGATCAAGGATTGCTCATGCCAGTAATGCTGCGTCCGAATTAATTGCCTACGGCTTGAAAGTACATACGAGTCTATCGAAGTCTTCAACAAGCGGGTGCAGCCAGTTCCCATAGGCTTGCGTGTTACTTCAAGACGCAGCCGAAATATTCGGACACGGCTTTTATTACAATACATGCATATTGCCTTTTCTCTCGGCAGGCTTCGACTTAGGTTCCTGCTTTATCTTTCTTTCTTTCATCCATTTTATAGTACAAGAGATGAAAATGGATGGCCTGGCTTCGGTTTTAAAGGTTATATTGTGTTTCGAAAAAGAATGCCAACTGCTTCAACTTCAACAAGGAACCCCAACCCGTGTTTTCAGCCGGCACGCGCCCAACTCTGACATTGTGTGATCTAGAGAGGGCGCTATTCATTCTAATTTCCCGCGAAACCCGAACACTGTTGCCGAAGAGTCCACGAACCGAGGAAAAATCGTAAGAAATTTCTGGCATTTCATTCACTTCTTAGTGTACATTTACTTGGGATGAAATACCTTTATTAATAAGCAAATATCATGAGGGTCGTAAATGTGGAAATAGTTGGGAATTGGTGGTGGAATTAATCAGAAAAGAGCACAGAATTCTTGATTCATTTCGTGAGAGGGATGCTCGCGTAGTGAGTCCAGTTACTACACGTGCCGTGTCGTTACTACATCACGTAATTAAAGACTGGCCCCCTGCCCTATGTCCATACCACGACAAGCAGAAAGTTGTGTTATTTACTTATTTAGTCAATTATGTCGATCATTGTCTAATTTGTCTTCATATTCATAACAATGGTGTATTGGATTGTGGATTTTTTCCTACTCGTTTAAGTTTTGAGGTCACTGTGCCTGTTAGTGTTACTGTCAGTGTAGTGTTAGTGTTACTTGTTAGTCCGAGTAACTTGGACCCTTACATTACAATTGCCCTTTTTAAAAAAATTGAGATTTTGGGCAATGTAGGGTCCAAGAAACACTGCTCCGAATCCCGTCAAACTAACTATGTGTTCGACCAAAACCCCCAGATTTTACCCCGAAAACACCTGTGAAACCGTCCCACGCACCCATCTTTGGATTAAGTGAGAATCACCGATTTTAATACTGGTCTTTTGTTTTACTCACGTTTGGGGAAAAAGGAGAAATTTTCCCTCAGGTTATCGAGAATATTCTCTCCCGTCCGACGAGCCAAAATGCGGCAGCCATCTTTGATTTTAACGGCACATGCAACCGCTACACGCAAATCGATGACGTTTAGGCAGGTCCATGTGCGCAGTAGGGCTGTGTGAGTGTGTGCGCGCGCACACATGCGTTGATGCCTATGGTCGCGCACCATTGATTTGCGTGTATACCGTTTCAATTTGAAATCAAAGATGGCTGCCGCATTTTGGCTCGTCGGACGAGAGAGATTCTTCTCGATAACCTGAGGGAAAATTTCTCCTTTTTCCCCAAACTTGAGTAAAACAAATAACCCGGGTCCAAGTTACTAGGACTATGTTTAATGTTACTGTTAGCATTGCGTCAAGTTCTATAGTGCTTTCACTCTGTTGACCGTGTTGTAAATCGTATTGCGTTTCATGCTGTTTCAGTGTTTGTATATTATGTCGACAGATGTCAGATGTATGCCTTTGTATGAAGGATTGTGTATTTGTGCTCTCACAGTATTTTTTTTTCCGTCTCAGGCCATCAGTCCAGGATGCAGTCCATCCCCTTAGACATGGAGGACATTCACAGGGAGGAGGAGGGCTACCTCAGCAATGAGGAATTCCCTCCCCTGGCCGATGAGCTACCCCCTCTGTCGCCCACGAGGAGTGGGGTGGACCTGTTTGGTGATGGGGACAACCCAATGATCACTGGGGGAGGTAAGCATTTTGAAAAGTCCAAAGATTGCCGTCACACGATGTAAGTCATCTCTTTTAATTGCCCTGGAGCAAGACAAGCCAACGACTAATTAACTGAAGATAGAACAGAACAATTCAATAAGGTTTGCCCTTCTTAAAACCCCAACCCCCTAGTACTGTTTACTTGGAACCCTCCTCAATCCTTCACAATCATCGACAATCTTCCAGTTGCGGCCACGTATTGTGTACACATAAATCGAGAGCCAAAGGGTATGTTCGTTATAGCCGAATGTTCGGTATATCAGTGTTCCAGTTATAGCGACGTTCCACTGTAGCCAGGCCAGTGTTAAGCCCCACCTCAGATTTCTGTTTCATGTGAAATAAACCTATCCAAATTGTCAATCTCATAAGTTAGAGGGCCTGATGTTTCGATCCTTGGAGGACCTTTCTCAAAGGCCTTTAAAAAAAGTCCTGCTAGGATCGAAACATTAGGTCAGGCCATTTTAGTCAGTGAGCAGTTTGCAACACTTCTATCCAAATTGTGGATTTCACAGAGCCACTGTTTGAAATCATTTCATCAGTGCCAACATCTCACCCACTTCACCCCCTCGGTCAAGGTCATGCGTTAAATTGGACTTTGTGTGGCAGCAGGTAGCCGTGGTCGGTCGTAGATATCCTACGATCTCGTACGTGTCTGATTGTTTCGCAGACAGTGACGCGGACAAGGAGAATCAAGGGGACAAAAAGACTCGTAGGCTGGTCAACAGAAAGCCACAGCCCAAGCTGGATGCTACCAGGTAAGGCGGACCTAGTGCAGTGAAGTAAGACAGTCACCCCAGGTTGCTTAGAACAAAGCAATATGAATCAGTACAAGGACCCTTTTTGACGCAAGTTGCCAAATTAATTGCAAGATTAGCAGCAGTAATTGTGCAATTGTGGGACTTTTACTGTGGAGGATCGAGGGATACCACGCTGCAGCTGAAAGCACGCGGGGGACATTGTCTTTGCATGCCACACAGCCCAACGGTCGTCGGTCTGGCATTGGAATTCCCCCCACATTCTTTATCGTAATCTGTATGCTTGGTTGTGGTCGACCAAATCGAAGATTTGACTGCCTGGAGTGGAGGCTGGAGTCTGCGGTCAGGGATTGACAGCGCCGTACACGCGCACACACACACACACAAGTCCGTTACGGTCCATTGACGACACATAATGGTCCCTTTTTCGAACGGATAATCTCTTGACAAAAGCCACAACGACGTCCGAATTGTGCCAGGTTTTATTCTCTTGTACCCATAGTATACACTTATCAATATATTTCACAGAAATATATTGTTCCGATTGTTTTAGCGAGATTTGAAAATAATGCATTGTTCAAAACCCCCCCCCCGCGCGAAGTGGTTAAAGGGGAATGAAACCCAGAGAAAAATGTTGGCTTATCTGATTGGGTGTTAAAAACAACCTACAATTACCCATGTGCTACTCACCTACGAGTTTCATAAAGAGGGAAAAAACATGGAAATCGGTGGTCGAATTCGCGTTCCCACAAACCGCCATCTTTTCGAATGGTCCGCCAGTCACTGCGGGGGGTATGACATCGCAATGGAAAACTCCCGCATGGGCCTGGACGGATGTACCCCTACTACATGTATAAATTATACTGTGTGCAGTTATACATGTACACCCGCGAGCTGAACGATGGTGTACTGCCAGGCTTTTGGATGTCAAAATTCCAGCGGGAAAAACCCTTGGGAAGTCTCTCCATGCAGTTCCCAACAAGGACAAGAGACCTGTTTGAGAATCAAACCTTTTCTCGCCATTATCTCAGACTGTGCTCAGACAGGGGCCTGCCCACCCTCAGCAGGCACTTTGAGAAGGTTCAGTTTAAGGGCAAAGGTCACGAGGTCGGCGACCTGAACCGGCTGATGTCCACCATGGAGCACTGGGCCCACCGGCTGTTTCCCAAGATGCCCTTTGACGAGGTCATCGAGCGGGTGGAGAAGCTGGGCCGGAAGAAGGCAGTCCAGGTATGGTACCCTGACTTCTTGTTATCGTGAATATAGGAATGTATCACGATACGAATGCATCAGAATATATATATATTATTTTCCCGCACAAAAGCACATTTAGCTTTGATTGAACAATTATACAAACTGCTTACTGAACACAGAACTTTAGTGGGCTTGACGGTTTCCATCCTAGCAGGACCTTTCTCTGCCTTGTTTTAGGACGGTCCTGCTAGGATTGAAAACTCAGGCCAAGGCTCTCAAATTGTGTAGATTTCATGTCAGTAAAGCAGTTATTCTCTCTAAGCACCCATCTTCAAAGGAGACTCCGGGTTCCATCAAAACCTAACATAATGAAGAAAGAGGGCCTTGATGTATTGATCTTTGCAGGATCCATCCTTTGTGTATTTTTGTTGATATAACAGTTTACCTTTTCTTGTATTCCTTTGATACACATTACACATACCATTCCACACAACATACAATTGTGCACTACTTGCCTTGGACTCGATCATCACTCATGATTGGCAAAATTGTTTGATTGAAGATGAATAAAAAACATTCTTTCTTGTTTCTGTCCCAGACTTGCGTCAAGAAAATCAGAATGGACATGCCATTAATGGATGAAGACTTTGTGGAAAGAAATGGTGGTAAGACTTGGTTTTTCCACTTCAAGCAAACTTGGAAGTCTTCAAAATGTTTGGCCTTTGTATTCCAGATGCTTATGCCATACTCAGACCCAACTGAAAATGACGAAAAGTGTTTTTGGTATTTAAATTTGTACCTAAAAGTTACCTAAAAGTTCCTTTCCCTTGTTTGAGATTAAAGTTAAAAAAAAAAAAGCTGTATCCACTTTGCGATTGACAAACTGCTGTAGCCAGGTACAGTGGAACGTCCCTATAACAAAAGCTGATATACCGAACAATCGGCTATAATGAAAATGCCCTTTGGCTCCCGATTTTTGCGTACAAAATATGTGGCCGCAACTGCTTTAACGAACAACCACTATACCGACATTCCACTGTATACACCTGAATGCTGTTTGCATATGAATGGAAATGGGGGTGTGATCCCAGGAGGGGTGTGTCATTGTCTGACAGGCATACCCCACCCCAGCAAAGTTAGCCGACTGTTTGGGAAGGTCCACCACCCTAAGGGCCAGATAGCTCAGGTGGTGGATCGCTGATCATTTCAAACAGAGGCCTAGTTTCAGATCTTGGTCCGGCCAAAATTGTCTGTGCTCTTTTGATGAATCCCTTGAAAGTACACTTCCTCACCTTTGTTTGTATGAAAATTAAGTACCGGTATCTAAAGTGTGTATTATTTGGCATAGTTTGTTACTTGTCTCTCTGTTGTTGTTTTTTGCAGATGAAGATGGTGATGATGGTAAGGAGGATGGCATTGATGATGATGATATACTGGCCTTGTCTCAGTCTGTTGGTCACTCATCCCAAACCACTGATTCTCCTTCACGGCTCAACACATCGGTAACTCTTTATTTTTGATAATCGCTACTTCTTTTTGTAATACCCAGCGAGAAAGGGGTCTACCCTGGAAAGATACTTAAATGTGAATGGTCTAATATGTTGACCCCCCACCCCAGTATAGACACCTACCCTAGGGCTGGATAGCTTTGGTGGTAGAGCACTGGTGCATTAAATCAGAGTCGTGAGTTTTTTTCCCAATTAATTCAATAGAAAAATTGCTGCAAACTGTTTACTGATTAAAGTGACCAAGGTTGTAAATGTCAGGTCTTCTGAGTTTTTGCATAGACCTTTGTTTGTATTTCTAATATACAGCATTATAGACACATTACAAGGCAGAAAGACAGGGACAAAACCACATTTGTAGGAATAAAGAAAAAATAGGGTCCTACTGGGGGTAATAATCACTGTGTGCTCAGTGCTTTGCCCAACTGCCTGCTGGAAAAAGTAGTGCTAATTACGTTGTGTAGGGCAAACCCCCATTGAAAAATCCACTTTACGACCTCGACCAGCTCAGTGGTCAAGTGGTTATTAAGATGTTGTGGGTTTGAATCCCACCTGAGCTGCATGTACTTTTTTTCTGCAGGCAGTTGGGCAAAGCACTAGCACACAGTGCTCATTACGTTGAGTAGGGCAAACCCCCGTTGAATTACATTCTCCTCGACGCAAACATCTCACTAAATCTATGAAGAATAAAAAAAGCCAGTTCTTACGACCGATTCTTGTCGTGTTGTTTGTCAGGTCTCTCTGTCCGAAGAGCAGAGGGAGCGGATTGAGAGGAACAAACGGTTGGCGATGGAACGGCGCACGCACAGGGGCCCCTCCCAGCCGGCCGACTCCCAGCCGGGTCTCAGTCTGGACGACCTCCGAGACTTGGAGCGGACTCAGGCCGCCGCCGGCAACGACGAGGAGGAGAGGGAGGCGGAGCTGTGGAACGACATCGCCATGTTTGAGGCCTCGCAGCGCAACGTCTGGAAGAAGACGCCCGAGAAACCGACAAAAGAACTCGAGCGGCAGGGCAAAGATGTCGCGGACGGAGGTGCCGAGGGTCCGACAGTTGCCCGACCAGGGGCTGTGGAAAAGGAGGGCGGATTGACGGCGACTGATATCGTTGACTTGACGGCGACTGATTTTGTTGATTTGACGGCGACTGATTTCGTTGATTCGACGGCGAGCGCTCCTGATGACAAGGACGGAGAGGAGAACGAGCCAGCTGCCCAGCCGGGTGCAGTCGATATGGAGGAAGGATTGACGGAGAACCGTGTTGTTGATTTGACTGAGAATACTGCCGATTCTGAGGACATAGAGGAGAACGAAGACTGCAGACAGGAAGCCTTGGAGATGGAATCTGATTGATAAGCAGTTCTTGACTAGTTTATTGACATTTGTGGATATGTAAAATATAGATTATTTTCAGCATAGTCAACTTTTATGATAAGATGATATTTTCAGCATAGTCAACTTTTATGATAAGATGATATACAAAAATGTTGCAAACTGCTTACTGACTAAATGATATTAACTACTTCTTAACTACTTCTTGCGTCCTGTTTCACAGGCATTGTTTTACATGTTGCACGTTGCTTAGTGATTTACATTAACCAAAAATACACAAATTTAAAACAAAAGTGAAGGGTCTGAGGTTTTGATCCTTGCAGGATGGAAGACATTCTTCCTTTGGGAAAGGTTCTGCTAGATCCAAACCCCTGAAATATTTGCAAATTTTTGGACAAAAGATTATCTTCATCTTGTGCATTTTCTTAAAAACCCAATACTCTGGCCATGTTGCTTATCAAAGAAAATAGTTTGACCAATTTTCCATCATAACAACATTAACTGAACACTTTTGAGAAAAGATCTTTTATATCATGAACAAGTTCCTATCACAGTAATTCTTGTAATCATTTACTAATATAAATACATAAATAAACTATCACGCCATTGGCAATTGTCAAATCAACTTCTTTAAAGCTCACGTGTATTACTTAATTTGAGTATGGTCAATATGCAATGCAGAAACTGGTATGAACATATAAGTAGGAATTATTGTCTCTAGAGGGCGACATATCGTCTCATCTACAAAGGAAGACATAATAGGAAGCTGTTTCACACATCTGACTACAAGTTCAGGCAGTGGTAAAGGGTACCCTAATGGTTGCATGATGACAGAAATGGAGTGGGCACACTGAATTCCTAAGACTGTAAAGTCATGGGGGAAAAAGAACATGAAAATCCAAACATGGCCATTACGAACAGGTCTCTCACTAACTTATTCAGCAAAGCTTAGGCCAACACCATGCACCTGAAATCATGAGCAAATTGAAAGGGGAATGAAACCCAGAGAAAAATGTTGGCTTATCTGATTGGGTGTTAAAAACAACCTACAATTACCTATGTGCTACTCATCTACGAGTTTCATAAAGAGGGAAAAATCATGGAATTCGGTGATCGAATTCGCGTTCCTGTAAACCGCCATCTTTTCGAATGGCCCGCCAGTCACTGCGGGGGGTATGACGTAATGACGGGCAACTCCCACATGGGCCCGGATGGATGTACCCCTACTAGTTAAACTAGTACTACATGTACATGTATATACCGCGTGCAGTTATACACTCGCAAGCTGAACGATGGTATACTGGCAGGCTTTTGGATGTCAAAATACCAGCGGGAAAAAGCTGGGGAAATCTTTCCATGCAGTTCTCAACAAGGACGAGACCTGAGTTGTTTAGGAAGTGGGCTGCGGCCATCAAAGTTGAGAAATTTATCAAAGTCGACTACAACAGATAAAAATGGTTAATTAGGTCATTTGAATGAGGTCAAAGGTCTAGGTTGCAGGTTCGATCCCATGGGATGCAACAGTACATTTTTCTTCTTTAAATTACCAACCAATAAGTATTTGAAATTTCGACCAAAAGTCAACTGGTGCGCATGGCGTGTCATGGATGTCCCAGGGTCTGTTACCTCAAGATTGCAGATTCGATCCCAAGGGATGTAAGAGTACATTTTTCTTCTTCAAATTACGAAGTACAAACCCAACCTATAAGTATCTGAAATTTCGACCAAAAGTCAACTGGTGCGCATGGTGTGTCGTGGGTGTCCCAGGGTCTGTAACTTCAAGGTTGCAGGTTCGATCCCCAGGGATGTAACGTAACATTTTTCTTCTTCAAATTACCAAGTACAAACCTAACCTATAAGTATCTGAAATTTCGACCAAAAGTCAACTGGTGCGCATGGCATGCCATGGGTGTCCCAGGGTCGAGTCTTGAATTTCATGTTTTTCAATTCTATTCAGGTAACCGAAGGTTTAAATAGATTGTTTTTTTAGGGGTGGGTTGGGAGGACTCATGAGGCTAGAGGTTCAGTGACTCGACTTGGAACCCCAAGGCCGAGGGTTCGATCCCAGGTGGATGCAGGTCCTCCCAGAAACCCAGGCCTCCCCAGATCAACCGGCCCCCCCAGAATCCCCGGCCTCTCCAGAATCACCGGCCTCCCCAGATCACCAACCCGCGGCGGTTCGGAGACCTGTGGCGCCCCCTCTACCCCACTAGATAAAATAAAATAAAATGGAATTTTACCCTTTTTAAGACAGGTTAGATGTCGAAACAAAAGTTAAAAGGCATTTTTTATTTAATTTTAAACTCGAACAAGGACCCTGACATTGCCAGGACTCGAACCACAAAGTTAGAAGTTAGAGAGTGTATCCGCTACACCAACACATCCTTCTTACTTCAATAACTTGGAACTAATATATTAAGTATTGTATTGAAAGTTAAAAGAAAATATATAAGTACAAAAACTGCTATCTACAGTATGTCAACAGTTCCAACTACAAGTGGAAATGAAGTTTCAAATACAAAATTGAACGAATTTAGCCAAACACCAGCAGAATGTGTTTTAAAATGTTATGGCATTTCATTGTAAATGAAAACATATAAATTATATGAGTTATTAATGTACTTGAAACAAACAAATGACACAGGAAACATGTTAATTTACTGTACAGAGGAATATTCTTATTTCAATCTCACCATCCACTGACTATCTATGAAATGTCATTAAAACCAGAATAGAGCATAGTTAAATCATTCAAACACAGCATGAATAACTGCACCAATACCTTGTCTTATATCTGTGAATGACTTTAAAGATTTTGTCGACCTCTTAACCCCAAACCCTTGTTGAAGAACGCAAATGAAACCTCTTGAATCAGTACGAAGTGGATAAGGTCAAATTTCTTTTTAACGCATCAAACACAGATCAAAATAAATCAAATGTCCTTCCCAGTCTCCCTCAAAGTATGCCCACGGTTTTTGATTGAACAGAACTGCCACATTTTATAGAGCTTTATGGCTACACACAGTTTCACTAACACATGTAAAAGTGTTTGTAGATCGAGAGATCGAGACTATATGCAATCCCCACGCATAATAAGTGATCAAAGCGAAAAGACATATTATGCAAAGAATTAGAATATATTTTTCACACATTTGGGTATAAATTTTTAAAAATGTCGATTAACATTTTTAGTTATAATTGAAATGATTGAACAAGCCTAATTGACCAATCAGACGGGGTTGTCTCCGTTGTGATGTCACACCCCCCGCAATGATCGGCGGCCCATTCGAAAAGATGGCGGTTGCGGGAACGCAAATTCGACCACTGAATTCCACGATTTTTTACTCTTTACGAAACTCGTAGGTGAGTAGCACATAGCTAATTGTAAGTTGTTTTTAACACCCAATCAGATAAGCCAACATTTTTCGGTGGGTTGCATTCCCCTTTAATGGACCTTAATTGATATTAAGGCCTATGTGAAACAAATAGGCCCCCAATGGTAATTATATGATTCTTGGCACCAGACCATTTATCACATCAACTTCATTCACAAGTTGGCACCAGCCTATCCAAAACCAACTCGGCTCATTTCATGACTGTTGCAAACATTCCTGATTCTGCTCACGTTGCAACTCTTGTACTGGTAAGTTCACCTCCTGTAGACTCATCTCTGTGAAGCTCTGCAGTAGTATGTACAGGCTCGTGGCACTGTCCGTCTGGCCAAACTCCCGCCTGAGCTGGGCAAGGCTGTGCCCCATCACCTCGACATCAGCATCCCCACTTACCATGCCTTGCTGCTGCACCGCCTCACCGGTAACCTCCTGCAGTTAAGATACAGTGGACAAGGCACTGGTTATGACAGCCAGCGATACCACCAGAAGCAGTGTTGGCTTATGACAACTTGTACATGTAAGTGCAAAGCTAGTGATAGTGAAGAGTGCAATTTTACCTCCAGTTTGTTTTAGAAAAAAACAAACCTACATCTCAGCTAGCCTGTGACTGATACATTCCAGTAACACAGGTAAGGTAGACTAGACAGAGTTCCATACATGGACCACACCACGCACAACCCCCCTTGTTCTACATTTTTTACGCTGTTTGGTTGTACATTGTACATGTACAGTACATGTACCTGTAAAGACCAAATGCATGACCAAATGTTTGCAACATCTTTGTATATCACCATAATTTCCATAGGGCGGAGGTAAAGCATGATCATTGGCCAATCCTGCACACCCTACTCCCACGATGAGTATTTCCCATTGTTTTATCATATTTTAGCTTTTTAAAGCCCCTACACAACATTGGTCGAGGTCAAAGAATAGCATCCATACGTTGTCTGATCCAACATATGCATGAAATAGCATACCTGTGAAAATTTCAGCTCAATCCGCCAACCGAGTCTCGAGAAAAACGTGAAAACCGCTTCATTTGTTTCGCGAAAATGCAGCATTCAAGGCCGTACTGTTCCGAAAAATAGTTTAGATCTCGGTGAGACGTAAACTATTTCTTTTACTCATTTCTCCCAAAATACAACCTTTTAGGCAGAAATTTAGTATAACCATCTTCAAACTGTATAAGTTTCATGTAAATCTGTGAACATTTCTGTTTTTCGATCTTACCAATGTTGTGTAGGGGCTTTAAGAGGGTTGCACGATGACATCAATGCATAATGCAACCTTTTTCTGGCAAGTTTCTTTTACTTTCTAACTGCTCACTGACATCGACGACCAAAATTGTGCATCTAAAAAAATTGAGAGGGTCTGACATTTCGATCTCTCTTCCTTTGTGAAAGGTCCTGTTTGGATAGGAAATATCAGGCTCTCTAAATTTGTCGAGAGAAATTTCATTTCCCTGACACTCTACCCCGTCGTAGCGCCCCTCCCCACCCCCAATGAAGCTTACAAACCTGCACAATGTCTGTGCGTAGACTACGCCCGTGCTCTGTGACCTGACTGGGCAGGTGAGGTCGGCTGGCCACCAGCTCGTAACTCAGGGACCGTGCGTGGGCTCTGGACACTTTGACAAAGATCCGAACCTGAACACAAGAATCATGGCCAAACTATAAGTCAGTTGACAGGGTGCACAATGTGAACTGGATAATGAATGGTGTAGTAGCGCTTGTACTCTTACAAGACCAAGAACTAATACTCAAATACCTGAAAAATAAACGCATTTATACTGGCAACTGCTTAATGACTAAAATGACCAAAATGTTAATCTCATAAATCATGATGGCCGGACGTTTTGATCCTAGCAGGACCCTTCTCAAATGCATAGACAGGTCCTGCAAGGATTGACATTATCAGGCCCTCCTAATTCATTATTATTTCATACGTATACACTACACAGCATATTCAGAATCAGGGCTAGGCAAATGAACTAGGTCCTGCTAGGATCATCACGTCAGGCCATTTGCACTTATACTTGCAAAAAATAATCCCTGCATTTCATAATACTCGTACTCTTTTTGCCCTGTATTCATAATCATACTTGTTATATGCGCTCTCAGGAAAAAAGCAATTGCCGACAAAATTGAAATATAATGCAAAGGGTGCTGAAGCCATAGACGCTGAATTTCCTTTTCATGGTGAGTATCTATGGCACCTTTACAGAGATGCCAAGATAGTAAAATATTTTCTTATAAGATCGGCTGATCTTGTTCTGTCACTAAATTCATTCCACATTTATGGTATTGAAAAACAAAACAGTTTTTTCAAACATTCAGAGGACCTTTATACGAGGTAAAACAAATGCCTGGTGTTGTATTTGCATGGCTCAATATCGGTAGGTCTCATTTAACCACTTCGTGCCGGGACCTCCGAATCCGGAGGTCAATTGGATTGCCTTTGCAACGGGCCCTCCGAATCCGGGCACCACTATTGTCCACATTCTAAACAAAGACTCTTTTCAGCTTAGAACAAAGCAATATGAATCAGTACAAAGACCCTTTTTGACGCAAGTTGCCACATGAATTGCAAGATTAGCAGCAGTAATTGTGCAATTGTGGGACTTTTACTGTGGAGGATCGAGGGATACCGCGCTGCAGCTGAAAGCACGCGGGGGACATTGTCTTTGCATGCCACACAGCCCAACGGTCGTCGGTCTGGCATTGGAATTCCCCCCACATTCTTTACCGTAATCTGTACGCTCGTTTGTGGCCGACCAACTCGAAGATTTGACTGCCTGGAGTAGAGGCTGGAGTCTGCGGTCAGGGATTGTCAACAGCGTACACGCACCCACACACACACGTCCGTTACGGTCCATTGACGACGCACAAAGGGCCCTTTTTCGAACGGATAATCTCTTGACAAAGGCCACAACGACGTCCGAATTGTGCCAGGTTTTACTCTCTTGTACCCATAGTATACCCTTATCGATTTATTTCACAGAAATATATTGTTCCGATTGTTTTAGCAAGATTTTAAAATGATGCATTGTTCAAAACCCCCGTATGGCGGTCATCGGCGCTGAAAAACCCCCCGGCGCGAAGTGGTTAATTGGTGTTATTTCCTACTGAAAGCTGCAAAATCCTGTCCCAATCGGTATAGACTTGAAACGCTTCCCTGTCAAACTCACCGTCACGTGATCAAAGAGATGATAGGTGGTTTGGCTGTTGGCAGTGGTCACTGTGACGGCATAGGCAGACTTTGTCACAGATCCTAGATGCAGGAATCACCATCAAACAAAAGTAAGACCATCATTAAATTACGCTCAGTTAGCACTTAGTAGCTTGAAGCCCATTGTTATAGAGCTGCTCACAAAATGTCACATTTTCGCAGGCAGCTTGGAGGAAAGAAACTGAACTGCATGTAAAATGGAGTACATGGGGCCTTTTTTGGTTTTTACTGTGTCTCAAAATCCATCAATAAGATGATCTGATATCTTGGGATGTCCATTGATTCCTTTTGGAGGATACCTGGAATGAATGCCTGCCAATTGTCTTATGTGATGACATGGCAGTCACACTAGATCAGACTACAAAAAGGGTTTGCCCTACATTATGTGTAATGAAATACTGTATGGCGTGTATGCTTAGTTTTTTGCCGATTGCATTCTGAAAAAAAAAAAAAAAACACATGTAGCTCGGGTAGGATTCAAATCTGTATAGCAGCGGTGACCTAATTACCTCATAGATATGATTAGGGTTTTATGTGATGAGAAGAGAGTCTAGCATTGCCACAGACGTATTCTTGACCCACCTGTCTGCCATGTTGGCTCCCCCTCCTCACTCACATCCCAGACCCGACCCTCTCTGTCCTCCAGTGACACTGCCCCCTTCATGCCATACCTGATGCACAGCAAAGCACAGATTTCAGCCAAACTTGTGGCGGCAGGAAAAGAGAGACCGAGGCCCTTGAAATTCAAAGATGTAATCACAATTTCAAAACCTTCTGGAAAAAAGCTGTATGTTCTTGAGAAAGAAAGAAAGGTATTGTGCTTTGTTTTATAAATAATGTTGCAGAGAATATCACAGATTTTAGTACAGATTTGTGGTTACAGGAAAACAGAGACCATACCACTTCCAATTCAAAGAAATACAATTTCATTTCTTTTTAAAAGCTCCACAGCTTTCTGATGCTTATAGGTAAAAGAGATAATGGTACACATGATTATTTCAATCAATTTCATAATTTTTTCAGTGAGATTTCAAAACTCAAGGTAATCAAAAGTAATGGGCCTTACGTTTCAATCCTAGCAGACTTGCATTTTGGTCATTTCAGTCAGTAAGTAGTTTGCATCATTTTATCACACTTTCATGTTAATTTGTATAATTCAATTTAGTGAGCCTGACGTTTCGATCCTAGCAGGACCTTTCTCAAAAGCAGTTTGCAACATTTTTGTATATCAATTTGTTTATTTGATAATGAATGGCGAAGCATGTTCTTCATCAACTCGATTTAAATCCAAACATTCCACTGGCACTTGGCTCATCCAGAAAGCAAATGCTAGGAGGTCGTTCAGACAATTCTCAAGACTGAAATCCCAAACCTCGGAATGAAGATGAGGAAGCCATTAGCTCTCAGACTGTGCACCACTGCATCCGCTGTGCAGCACTCGTCAGTCAGCGGGTCCTTGTCCTTGAAATACAGAGCCTGGAACAGAGACTGGGAGTCCTGCTGAGCATGCTGGGAAGCCTGCGAACAGATCAATCCAAAATCACGAGTAAATTTCAAACCTTTAGAAAAACCCCCGCCGTCTATAACGCTATGTAGGAAGTTTGCAGTGACACCTTATAAGTCGTTCTTATTCGAGGATTACGGCTCTGAACAGAGCCAGTAACTCAGCATTTCAGAGAGTTAATACAAAAAACTGTTGCAAACGGCTCACTGACTAAAATGACCTGCAATACACAAATCTCAAAAGTTTGAGGGCCTGATGTTTCGGTCCTAGCAGGACCTTTCTCATTCCAAGGTTTCAGAGAGTGTGTAACTCTGCTCATCTTCAGTAGACTGGCAACATAATACTGTATCATGCAGTGATATGCTGTCTGTAACCCACGTTGCTGACTCATTCGCACGCTCACCAGTAGTGAACTTGAGATTCTTATCACTGACATTAATTCATTCAAAAATTATTTCCACATTGTTGTGAAGAGCATTTGGCACGTAGCTAGAATAGATACTGATTTGACAAAAGAGAGGACACTGCATCAAAGTGGATAAAAATGGAACACTACAGATATGATAAAAGAGATTAGAGACAATGATAAAGGCATATTCAAAAGATATTTGTATAGCACTTGTAGCTGACTTGTTTAATAATACTTAAATTCATGTGCAACTATCACCAGTCTGCGACTATGGCTAAAAAGCCAAATTGGATTTTCTCTTTTCAAACAGGAATGACACAGTGCTTCCACCTTACCCTGTGTCTGTTGTTGATGTGATTGCACAACTCCTCCAGCTCATTGTTGCCTAGCAACTGTTTCCGGGTGTCATCCCCTTCAGAGATGGCTGCCATTAGAAGTCGATGTACCTATATAGAAGAAAGGTAAGCTCTTCCCAGCTAATCTCTGAAACTTTCAATCTATTCTCCCAGAGTTTGGTCGAGGGAATACTGCTTTGAATTGGGATCCTGACTTATTTTTCTTGACTTCCAGTTTTTCAAAATTTGGGTCAAAGCTCAACATTTTAAAAAAATCGTTCAACTAATTAAAAATTTCATTTGACTAAACGTGTAGCTCATGACAAATTTAGCAAATCTCCAGCCAATTCTGATCCAGCCTTCGAAATTTGGGACAAACATCATCATTTTCTAAGGCTTTTATTTCTTACTTGCCTACATTGTATTGGACTGTAAGTGTACTCACAATGATGTCAGCATATCTTCTGATAGGAGATGTGAAATGGGTGTACCGATCCAGAGCAAGACCTGAACAAAACATAAGAAAATGAAGGACAGATGTTTCTTGCATTGATTCCTGCATAATTCCCAAACACTGATCACAAATTTGTCCATCAACCAATGATGAAACCAGTGGTCCTATGCCATAGCTGCCAACCTATCTTAAAGGAAATGGCGCCCCCACCCCGGCAAAGACTAGTTGACTATTTGGGAGGCCACCATCTAAGGGCTAGATAGCTCAGATGGAAGAGCACTGGTCCTTCCAGTCAAAGACAAAGTTTAATTTGAGTCCAGTCAAAGTTTTATTTTTCAAATTAAAGGAATTTAGGAAAACTTGTGCTAAAAAAATCACAGAGTAAACTACTGTACATAGGAATACATGTGTATTTCTAGGTAAAAAACTGGAATCTGTTGTCAAGAGGAAAAACAGAGGAATGATTCCTCCAAAATAAGAATGGTTGGCAGCCATGCTGTGCCTGTTGTATTTGTCTGGGCCTCATGATGATGAGGGCACCAGACTAATCTGTCACCACATGAATTCCTTTTCAATGCACCACACAACCACTAGAACATCCCCCATAGGAACGGTACACTGGAATCAGCCGGCTATTTTAATTTTAATGTCATAACTAACGAACGCGGTAAAAGTCTTCGTTGTTAATCGAGTATCATGAAGAATATATAAAATACTTTCGATTCATGTGAACTTTATTTGAAAAAACAACAATTTAGGACCGTCATTTTCTGGATAAACGTCACAACTTTCGCCAGTTTTTGTTAAAATTTGTGTGTAGAATCGGTACTTCCGCTAGTTTCTTCTGTACTGCTCGTTTTCAACTCGCCATAATTTTCACTAGCGCCCTTCTTTGACTTTGTTAATTGCACAGGAGACGCTGTGATTCCTAAGCTTACTATCAATATAAATTTCATTGTGATTGGCCAATGTTAACCACCGTCCAAATGTAGACAAAGAATTTCCAGCCAATGGAAACAATTCTTATATCCATGGTCAACCAGTACCCAACACATGCTGTACTACAGTGTTGATGTGTACATGTACTGTACACATACACACATGTGGCCAGTGTGACCTGTGTTTACACAATAGTTAATCCCCAAGATCAAGAGATAAGGGTACAGGCACAGCAGTTTTCGAAGGAGCGTTTTTGCTATGGAAGGAATTGATATGCTGGCTGTGGATGGAATCGCATACATATCAATCTGAATTTAATGCAGCCACATTCCAATGGCTTCCATAGACTTGCTGTGATTTGAAGCCATAGCCAATTAATTCATGAGACAAACGTGAGTCTGGTCACCATACTACTGGTGTAAGCACCTGTGTCTAAATCCTAAAGCATACACAGAAGCTCAGAATGTACCATAATGGAAGAACTGGTCTTGAGACAGACTACCAGTTGAGAAGTACAGAGCATTGGACATTGCCTTGGTTGCCAGTGAACGCAGAATCTTGTTGTAGACTGGGTCATTAGGGTCAACGCACTTGTCCAGTGAGTCCGCAAGTGCCCTGTTTGAGCTAGAATGGAAATAAAAGAAATTGAGAGAAAACTTTAATACCAATGATGAGCAAAGAAAATAAGTCTTACAGGCACACTTGTTAAAAATGTGCCTGAACCGATTGTTTGTCCAAGTATATTTTTTGAAATGGTAAACTGATGTCGATTGGGAAAGATGGGGGCTTTACCTGGTGTCAATGGTGAAGCCTTTGGCCCTGGCACTGTCTATCAAATCCTGGAACTGCTCCTGCCTGGGCAGTGGATGGTGTCTCAGCTGTAGATCAGACCATCAAAATCAATTAAAGACACTCGAAAAAACCAAGTCAAATATTGGCTTACACACTATCTGCACTGGACTCTTAATCTTGGGCAAAGTGTCCAGGGAATTCTACCTGGGGGTCGGGTGAAGTACCGGTAACTGGAGGAGGCTTGCCTGGGATGTCCACACTGGACTTAAAATTGGAAAAGTACCCATCGTCTCAGTAACTTTGGCCCTCAAAAGTCCAATGCGGACAGGGCTTTAGGGTAGAATACACAAAACTTTCTACTTACTGAGTAATTTACAAAATTGCAAAATCTTAAAAATGTAGAGAGATGGCATTTTGATTCTAGCAGGGCCTTTCTCAATCAAAGTCATAATCAAAGTGTTATATATAATCAGCAACATCAATTATAAATACTACATGTACTCTAAAAATCAATTCAATTATTGACTTAGGGTAAAATAACCGAAATCATGCACACTGCTTACTAACTTAATTTACCCAAATCCAAATCGTTAAAATGTAGAAAGCTTAGTGTTTTGATCCTAGCAGGATCTTTCTTAAAGGCATAATCAATCTGTTTTTCTAAAAAAAAAAAAGATAACTAGCATACTATGTACACAAATGTTACACACTGTATAATGTTACTTAGTATCACTCAGTGTGAAAACCAAGGTGCACTAAATATACAAGGTTCATACTCGCTAGACTACCATAATGAAAATGACTCATTGGGGGTCGTACTTACAAGAGCAAAACTGGGAAATGTGTCTGCAATTTTCTTGGCCACCCAGTGGTTGGCAAATATCATGCACTCTGCAATGGTCTCGTGAATCTCCATGGTCTGATAGAGAGAGCGTACGGAATTGAGTTCAATACGAAAATGTTGCAAACTGCTTACTGACTTAAATGACCAAAAATTCAAATCTCAAAAAAATGAACTCAAATACATTCATGAAGGCAATTTAGGCTTTGGTTAGATACCCTTGAATTAGTAATAATACTAATAGTAGTTAGTAGCAGTAGTAATAGCAGTGATAGAAGTAGTACATGTAGCAGCAGTGATAGAAGTAGTAGCAGTAGCAGCTGTAGTATCTATTGGACAGCTTGATCTAAAAGTGGAAATCAAACAGAATGCAAGAACTCTGCAATCAGCCTGACCTGTTTGGGGATGAGGTCTTGAATTTCCTGCTCCTCGTTGAGTTCAACCTTGACCTCCACTCCCTCCAACTGGACAGCTCCGCCCATGACTCTTTGCGACTTGAAGTGTCTGGCGATATCCATAAGATTGTCCACACACCAACGCAGCTCAACCAACCTGCCGTGGCGAGATTTCAAAGCCTAAATATAAACTCTATCCAAGTTTCACACTGACTGCACCATGCACAGTGTAAAATAAATAAATTAATAAATAAATGGTCGGGCAATTTGATTCCTTTCTTAAAGGTTCATCTTGATCCAACAGTGAATGTTCGAGAAAGGTTCAGCCAGGATTGAAAATTCAGGCCCTCAGACTTTTTAAAACTGAAAACACTGCGAAATATTCAAAACCAAGATCTGTGTGAAAAACAATGAAGCTGAATGATATCAGTCAAGATTTTTCAAGTAATTTCAGTCTGCCCTTATTTCTTCCAAAGTTGAGTTTGGTTTACCTTTTCTGAACCTCTTCTTCATTCATTCCTGCTAACTCGGGGATATCGTCTCTTACGTCCTTCCCATCATGCAATGCTTGTGCAGCCTGATGACAGAGCAACAAATTCAGAGGAAATCAGATTGAATTTCTGCCGAAGCTGTTTCAAGACACAAGGGCGCTGAAGTCAAGAATGCGAACAAGTTTGCATCTCGGGGATTCTAGGCATCAGAATCAAACCGGCATTGAAACCACAATTAACCACAGGTTTTTTTCCTGTGGGAGGATAAGAGCCATACACTATGACATACCACAGCGTGGTTTTTGTGGTGTCCTGTGGTATGTGAGCCTACACCCCTGTGGGGACACTGTGGTAAATTGCGGTATACAGTGTGTGTCCTGTGTGGGAGGTGCAAAGTGTTAGGGTTAATGTGAATCTATACATTTATGAAAACGACAAAAAGCCATGCCCCATCTCAAAAGAGATGACTCACATGGTATCACAGCAAACCCTTGCACGAAATCTAAAACTCTCAAACTCCAATTTGATCGGACGTTCAGGACATCCGTGTACTGACCTCATAGAACATCTTGTGAGAAGACCGGATGACCGTGCGACCGTACCACACTTTGCGGACTTGGTAGGTCTCTGGGTCCAGCTGCCATATGACGCTCATGGCATAGCGATCCACACCCCCAATCAGTGAGCACAGGTCAGCACTCAGTATGGATGGTAGCATGTCATAGCGTCGGTCTGCCAGATACACTGTGGTGGACCTGCAGTCGATTTCATCAAACCCATCGTAACTTACGATTAATCGCAAGTCAATGAGCGATGAACAGAAACCATACGACGTATCACAACTTACGATGGATAACCCATCGTAAGTTGAGTTACGATGCATCGTAAGGCTTTGTGAAATCCACCCCTGGGCACAAAATGGTTGCGTTCGATGGCTGTAAGATTCAACTGCCTTTCAGTTCCATTTTGTTTCTTATATTACGTGAACACTTTCACCTCACATACTTTATACACACAGTTGCCTCTTCTTAGTCCCATGTACTTTATACAGAGTTGCATTCCGGTCCAATATACTTAGTAGAGTTGCCTTTCAGTCAAGATGGTTAAATGAAATTCTGTGGAACAACTTGAATTCCTTGTATTATCAAGGGTCTTGGATTACCGGTAAACTGATTCCTAAAAAAAAAATCGGAACCAGATATCAAAACAGACCTTGTGCCAAATTTATTCAGATTTTAGGCCGGAGCCTTGTCCAGTCCAACCCAAGAACTTCACCATGAACTTTGCTCACTAAGTTTCCCATGAATGCATCTCAAATACCTTGTAGACCACAATCATAAGTTTTTGGACCACAAACCTTTCCTTGGCCTCCAAGTCTGTCAGTGAGTTTGGCTGGACAAAGTATGACACATCAGCAATGTGAACACCCAGCTCCAAAATCTTACCATTCTTGATCTCACTGTAGTAAAAAGAAAGAAAGAAAAAAAGGAAATCCCTCCTCAATCCAACTTCTCGAATCTCATTTGTTTTCAGATTTGCAATTTTGGATATTAGAATCAGTGAGTAGTTTACAAAAATGTTTGTGACCATCAACTGGTTGAGGTTGTGTGGCAGATTAGAAAGAGAGTGCACAGTGTTAATCATACGTCAAGTAGGGCAACACCCCATTGAAGTTTCTGTCTGTTGGTATGTTTCTTTGCTTGTCTTACGCACCGTATTGACAAGGTGTCATCCACATCTTCACATCCCTTGGGGTCGATGCTGAAGACGAGGTGGGTCTCTCTCAGGTCTCTGCGATTGGCCATCTCTCCCTCGGTCATGGTCCAGGGATCTTCATTTGAATTGGTGGGCAGTTCTTTCATCTTTATAAGCAAAACAAGATCCATCCACAATTGCAACAACCATTCACAGATTGAAGAGAAACTGGTAGTCCTTTCTTAGGACACCTTTCCCGAAAAATTGCCTCTGAATATTTTCAAAAAAAAATGCAGATCTTTCCCACAATCTAAGCACTTGGTGTTGAGTAAATTTAGAGGGCCTGATGCTGCGATCCTATGAGGACTTTTCTTTAAGAATCTCGATTGTATCAAAACGTTGTTTTTTTTACTTGTAATTGATCGTATCATTTGACGATGTTCAAATCCTAAACAAAATTCCCCTTTTCAGCTTGCCTTTAGCTCAGATGCCCCAAAAGTAAGTCTGTAATTAAATCTAAAAAATGTACCGGGTCTGACATTTGAATTCTAGCAGCAAAAAGACAAAATGCCTTTCTTTCTTTTTCTCCAGAATATCCAACAATTGTAGCTGACCTGTCCTTCTGAGAAGGCTCCGACAGAGATCAGGTTCTCCACCAAGATGGCGGCAATCTCCGTTTCCAGGTTCCCCATTGGACCGAGTGACCTCACAAAATGGCCGCCTGGATACCGAGAGTCCACCTCCCAGGAGTCCAGGCGTACAATGATCCTGGAATAAAAAAGAAAATGGAAGACAAAACGTACCTGAGGCTGTCCTCTCTCTCTTGCCAATATGTAAGTGTTCTCATGAATTAGTCAATGAATTCACTGTCAATGAATCACACTGACAGCATAATGCAATATGAATATTTTATGTATCTTACTGTCTTTTATCTGACCCGTTTGCGCTTTGATCGGCCATTTTGAGGGTCAGGTCTCAACTTGAACAGCTGCAAAAGTGCGACTGGCCACTACAAATGTCACTGGGTCACGTGAAACTGTGTATTCAGTGGCCAGGCTGGCTACCTCACAACTACAGGGAAAATGAAAATACAAACCTACCGGGTGGTACTATAATTCAGACACTCACATTCTGGGGCTGATTTCCCAAAGCCTTACAACCCATCGGTAATCCATCCAAGTCATAATGGGTCTATAGTTTTAGTGCATCGCTTAAGATTGGTCGCAGGTACAATGAGCTTGGTGATATTGATCCCTAGGCCCTGGTCCACCAAAAAATAAATTTGGTCATTAGAAATCCTGGCCACAAAATGAAGCACGCTTAAGGGCAATCCCTGAAACTCTTCACAGACCGGTGCAAATAAAGTGTCTTATGGTCGATTTCATCAAACCCATGGTAACTCACGATCAATTGCAAGACGATGAGCAATGCCCCAAAACCATAGGGACAATTTCAACAAAGGGGTATCCATGACAGGGCGAGTTACGATGCATCGAAAGGCATGGTGAAATCGGCTCCTGTTAGTTCACTGCCGAGGAGGACATAGCGCCCTCGCTGGGCAGCGCAGACTCGATCCACCCACCTGTGATCTCGCAGGGACTCTGCCTGTCGCGTACTGATGCGCACCTTGGGGATGCGGTGATCCCAGGGTATGACAAGGACCTTGCCAGCCCCTGATCCTTGACTCTGAGAAACGAACAAGATTGATGATGATACCCGAGAAATAATAATAATATGAAGACTTGAAACCTTGTTGGCAATGCAGTAATGCACATAAGGCACCTATATAAATTTTCAAGGGACAGCATTTTGCGTAAAATCAATTTAGTGGCTTGTTGGTTGCTCCCCTTCCTTGTTTAATTGCTTGCTCGTTTGCATCATTGATGATGCCTTTAAATTGTTGATGATACATCTTTACATCGTTGTGGATGCATCTTTACATAAGGTGAACCATGCATTTCAGAGAAAGGACAAAATATCACTCAGATTTAAGCTTACAAATATAAATCATTGGATAGAAATATGAAGCAAAAGTAGGACACTGAAGGGGATTGAAACATCAAGCCTTCACAATATTGAGATTTGAATCAGTTTGGACATTAGAGTCAGTAAGCAGTGCTCAACATTCTAGTATCACCTAAAGTTGGCAAAAGATACCAGTTCTTGAAAAAAAGTTCAATTCCTTGGTCAGGAGTACCAATGTTTAGTTTGGCCACACTCAAACAAGAATCTGTTTGACTTGCTTACAGATGTTGGCATTCGTTTATTTCACGATTAAAAAAAAATGTAGGCCATTTTTAGTTTAAATCATGCTCACAGTTGTAGCATCTCAATCATTACGTGCCTCTACCCTTCAGTGACTGTGATTCACTTTGACCTTTTGTGTGCTGCCCTACCTCTTGTTCTTCAGGAAAGCAAGCGACATAATCCCTCCAATTTCGCTGCAGAATGCCGACTACACGTCCTGTTGGCTTGACTCTCCCCTGATCGACGCCTCCTGAATCCTCTACATCGCCTAGAAGTTGTTCAACAAAACCAATGTCAGCCAGCACATACAAACCCAACATAACATCAAAGCTATGGGACATAGACATACGTGTAATATGATTTTGGAACTATGGAACTTGATTCTTTTCTGTTTAGAAAACAACCTTTTTTTCTGTAAAGATTATGGAACTCTGGCCTTTTCTGCATCAGGACCAGTCAAGGGTGGTTTACGAAGACACTGTGAACAATACATCTTTTGTGAGTGTCTATGGTTCTGGAGTGAACCAATGGACTTGAACTCTAACCATATTCTCAATCTGTCGTCAGAAGACAGCCTTGACTTGCTGCCTCCACCATGAACAGCCTGAAATCTCATTGATTGACAACAGGACAGGACAGTTTCTCAGTAATGAGAGGCTACTCACCGCTTGCTGACAAGGAGTTGATTTTTCCAATCCACTGAGATCTGGGAAACAGCTCGACTACCACTTGGTCACCATGAACAGCACGATTTCTGAAAAAGTGAGTAACATTTGATCCCATCCTTTATCGCAGGTTCAATCATAGCCGTGTTTATCAAACACTACATTTTCTAGGCATCTAGGAAGCACTGGTTTAGGTGCCGATACCTCCTGTAAAGCTTTCCAAAGAATTTATAATTTCCCTCCTAATTGGCAAGCCACCATATTGTACTGAGACAACTTTCAGACAGAAGTGATTGGTCACCATTCATACCATGTCATTCCTAATCTCTCCTATTCATGATATACAAAAATGTTGCAAACTGCTTACTGACTAAAATTACCAAAATGCAAATCTTAAAATTTAGTGGGCCTGACGTTTCAATCCTAGCAGGACCTTTCCTATTTTCTAGTTCATTCCTGATCATTCCAGTTCATCACAGTTCATTGTTTCCTGATCTTTTCAATTCATTCCGGTCCCTGTTCATTCCAGTTTATTCCTGTTCTTTCTATGCCATTCAACTTCAGTCCAGTTCAGCCTATTGTATATCTTCATTACAGTCATATCCAGTTACCAGTAACTGTTGTCAGGCTTTCAATCTGAGTCCTCTCCTTACTGACCTGTTTTCCATTCCAGCTATTAACACATCCGAGTCCAAGCTGATGCCTTTGTGAGAGCTGTATATCAAGGTATGACAACAAAAAGTTACCAGTGTACTTTGCCTACATGGGCTGGAGCTTGCACGGGGAACGGGAGAGAATAGCAGAGGAGTGCAAAAGAATTTGGATTCAGATACCAGTATGTAAAACAATAATCACAGAATGCACAAAGGATCATAGAATGCACAACCAAATCAAGCTTTTCTTTTGGAAAAGGAAACTGAAATGAACTCTGGTTCGAAGTGTAATTTGAGTGTAACTCTTAAAGCGTAACTCTCTGGTAATGTCAAGTCCCTTCTGCACAAGTGGTATATCTTTTGACAATACATGACTTAATGGTAAACAGAATGATCAACGAATAAAAGGAATAACATACAAACAAATGTTTCAGACTGCTTACTTGCTTACATGAATAAAATGCAAATCTCCAAAAGGAGAGGGCTTAATGGAGATATATATGCAGACCGACGTATGAAGCTCAATCCCCGAATAGAATCCCACACGTTTCAATGGGCGACCAGAAAACAACGACTTGTGCGTGAGGCTACATTTTGCAGGGAACCAGTTAATAGGCAGTTAGCTCTGTGGGCAACAAAAATCGCCCGTTGAAACGTG
The DNA here is from genome assembly GCA_949987565.1 of Luidia sarsii. Lineage (NCBI taxonomy): Eukaryota > Metazoa > Echinodermata > Asteroidea > Paxillosida > Luidiidae > Luidia > Luidia sarsii. The sequence goes on along the minus strand of OX465108.1, from coordinate 13,448,554 downwards.
TGGGATTCTATTCGGGGATTGAGCTTCATACGTTGGTCTGCATATATAACTCGCTTAATGTTTTGATCCCAGCGGGACCTTTCTCGAATGCCTCTCATGAAAGGTCCCGCTAAAAGCCTCAGGCTTTTTGCCATTGAGAAAGGTCCTGCTAGGATCAAGACCTCAGGGCCTCTGAATGATTTTGAGAGTAATGAATAGGGGGACGGGGCATTGGATCTGGTGCGAGTATGCGTCTGGGGAGAGAATCCTACCTTCCTCTTGCCACGAATGCCTCCATTTGTGCATGGTACTTATTCACCCTCAGGATGCCTTCCACGTACAGACCGGACTTTATGCCGGCTGCAAGGACATCGCTAGGTAAGTGGTCCATGTATTCCTTAGGCCTCACTCCTATTCACAAACAAGTCGCGATAAATATCTGAAGTACTACATTACCTTGATGACGGGGGAAAAAATCAGGAGTTTTCTGCCAGTACAACCCACCTACAACTACCTTGTCCTTCTGGGTATGTAAAGTAAGGGCCTCTAAGTTTGTTGAGATTTGATGCCTTTGTGAGAGCTGTATATCCAGGATGAAAGCAGGATCCGAATAAAGTCAACCAAGCAGTTCTTACGTAAAGTCAGAAAGCTTATCAAATACAATATAGGAAGGTTTGCGGTGATGCCATGTATAAAGTCTCTTAACCACTTCGCGCCGGGACCTCCGAATCCGGAGGTCAATTGGATTGCCTATGCAACGGGCCCTCCGAATACGGGCACCACTATTGTCCACATTCTAAACAAAGACTCTTTTCAGCTTAGAACAAAGCAATACGAATCAGTACAAAGACCCTTTTTGATGCAAGTTGCCACATGAATTGCAAGATTAGCAGCAGTAATTGTGCAATTGTGGGACTTTTACTGTGGAGGATCGAGGGATACCGCGCTGCAGCTGAAAGCTTGCGGGGGACATTGTCTTAGCATGCCACACAGCCCAACGGTCGTCGGTCTGGCATTGGAATTCCCCCCACATTCTTTACCGTAATCTGTACGCTCGTTTGTGGCCAACCAACTTGAAGATTTGACTGCCTGGAGTGGAGGCTGGAGTCTGCGGTCAGGGATTGACAGCAGCGTACACGCACGCACACACACACTTCCGTTACGGTCCATTGACGATGCACAAAGGGCCCTTTTTCAAACGGATAATCTCTTGACAAAAGCCACAACGACGTCCGAATTGTGCCAGGTTTTACTCTCTTTTACCCATAGTATACTCTTATCGATTTATTTCACATAAACATATTGTTCTGATTAAAAAAAAAACCTGATGGCGGTCATCGGCGCTGAAAACCCCCCCGGCGCGAAGTGGTTAAAGGAAGAGGTGTGGTTCTGAAAAGAACCTGGGTGGTAACTTATGAGACTTATACATGGTGTCACCGCAAATCTTCCTATATTGATTAAACCATCATGTAAAGCCTTAATAAATAAATAATTATCAAATGCAACTTGTCCATTGGATTCAGTCAAAGATTGGCTGCTCAGTGGATTCTCATTATGCTAATGATATTCAAATTAGTGGGCGTTTACCTTTCTTGTGCTCCACAGTGTCGGCCAATGAGGCAGCCAGTGATTCATAAATGTCGTGGGCCTGGGTCAGCTGGGGCCAGAACATCTCCAAGTAGCTCTGAATATTCATGACGTGGACCCCAATCGTTTCACGTCCATATTTGGTAACAGCCTGTTGTCATAGTGAATAAACACATACCAATAAATAACAAATATTAATAAAGTCAAACAAACAAAGGAAAAACTGATAGGGAACTGTTGAAATGAAAAAGCTAAATCCACTTTGCGTGATCCCTGAGCTGCTGTAGCCAGGTTTACAACCATTGGTTTTGTGCATCCCTATGAAAGCAGGGGTGTGATCCCTGAAGATATTAGGCAGTTGGTTGAATTACTTCTGACTAGTACCCCCACCTTGGCAAAGACTAGTTGGCTATTTGGGAAGGTCACCATCTAAGGGCTGGATAGCTCAGATGGAAAAGCGCTGGTGCGTTACCCCAGAGGTCTTGGGTTCAAGTCCTGGTCCAGTCAAATTTTTCAAATATCAATAATATCAGCCAATCTTTGAAATATCAATCAAAGTATTATTTTTTTTACCAATTACAGAACTGTAACATGTTTAAGGTCATAGAAAGAGCAAGGAAAATGGACACAGTTGGGATTTGAACCCAGTCCTCTGGCTTGATATGAAAGTGCTCTCCCAACTGAGTGATGTAACCCTTAGGTTGGGCCTTCACAAATAGTCAACAAACTTGGCTAGGGTAGGTTTTATAGATTGTTGAAACTGAAATTTAGTTTTCAAATCATGAGATGTTTAGGTTTCATTTTTCATCTCCTCCCCTTTTGAAGCACTAGGCCTTCAGAAGTTGGTTCAAGATCACAAAGTATCTAACAATTCTGTACCCTATTGCATTTAAAGGACAAAGGACTCATAATACTGATAATTTCTCTACTATTAAAAACTAATTACTTACATTTTCATCCTGCGTCAAAAACACGATGGATTTCTGTCCGGCAAGATGATTGTAGTACCAAGCAGACCCATTATACACAATCCTGAAAAAAATAGGGAAATCTTCATGCTTCATGATGACTTTGTAACGATGAACTCCTGCACAATGCTAGCTTAGGCAATTTTCAGGCTTCAGTACCGCCTTTGAGCCCATTTCTGACAAATGTTTACAGGAAAGGCCATTGAGATACAGACTTTTGGCTACAGCTTCAAGACAGATTCTTTTTTTTCTTTAACAAGAAGACAAAAATTCATCTTTATCAACCGGATGAAAATGAAGGTTTGCATGGTGGATTCAGAAATGAGAGTGAGTGTTGCTATGAGATGAGCCAGTAACTCAACATTTCAGGCAGTGTGTGTGCTCTGTCCATCGTCGGAAGACTGCTGGATTCCATCAGATGATGGTGCTGACACATGCTGTGCCGATCACTGGAGCATGCTGAGGCTTGCCAAGCCACTTGGGCACTGGAGCACGTCTAAAGCATGGGCAGGCTATTGGATAACAAAAATGGTATAACTGGAGGGACACTAACTTAAATTTTGGCCATTGGATGATGCACAGGCCTGAACCTAGTTTTGAAGACAGATTTATAGCTTGTTTGTCCATATTCCAGCCAGTGTTGAACTCAAAGATATAACATGACTTCAGAATTCTAGTACTGACGTCTTAACCACTGGACCACCGAGCTGGTCAAGGTCATGTGGTGGATTCAAAAAATGTATAGCGACGGGTACCGCATGGCATCATAGATATAACATGATGTTTGCGTTGAGGAGAATGTTATTCAAAGATGTTTTACCCTTACTCGACGTGGTAAACACTGAATGCTCAGTGCTTTGAGCAAAGCACTGAGCATTCAGTGTTTACCACGTCGAGTAAGGGTAAAACCTCTTTGAATTACAGTGTCGAACTGTTGCCTTCAGTCACCTTGTGAGCCAATCTCTCTCGCTCTCCCCCGGCTGCCTGGCGTCGTACGCATAGTGGCAAAACTCATTGGCAAATATGGTGCAACCGTTGCGAGAATCCTTGACTTTGGCCAGGAGACGTTGGTAGAATCTCCTGCCTTTGGTATGCAAGACCTACAGGATCATGGTCATGTGGGTGAATATCGAATAATTCATTGTTATATACTGTAGTGGTTGACATGGATGAATGAGAAGGGTGGATGATTTGTTATGAAAAGAAAGACAAAAATAACCCCGAAGGGATGAGAGTACGGTATTCAAGCCAAGAGGATTCTGTCAGAACCAACTGTGTTCTTTTACTTGTCCAAGTGCTAGAAGTCATGAGCACAAGTTTGACTTACAGGCCCTGACGGATTGTGAGTTGCAGAGCTTCAACAGTCACAATTTTGTGACTGAGTCAGAAGCCAGTTGAGATGTAAACAGGGCCAAACAGCACCAAAACTTGCCTGAGCTCAAAACCCTGGCTCCATGAAATGCTGCTGGTTAACCTGCATTATATGCTTTTTGCAAACAGCAGTCACGAACAAGCCTAACCCAAAAATGACACATGAAGGAATGGTCGTCAGTCCTGTTTTAGACAAAGGGCAGCTGTTTGAGCTTGGCAGGATTTTCACACTCAAGCAGCTCCATGAATTTGCACCCATATCTTACACATAGTAGTTGGACCTGCAGAAAGCTCAAGATACCAAAGCTATTTTAGTGGAGGAAAAGTGAAAAATACTTTCCACTTCAGCATGAATAATGACTTATGGATAGTAACTAACCAGTTGGGAAGAGTGCATAAGCTTTCATAGCAATAAAAGCGTATGCACTCTTCCCAACTAGTTACTACCAGGGCCCAATTTCAAAGAGCAGCTAGTGCAAAATTTTGCACAAAAAACACAAAAAATCATTATTCATAGGATCACCGTGCCAACCCCAACTTTGCTTTTGTTCCATGCCAAGCTAAGTAAAGAAAAGTGGAATACAAGTCAAAAGCGATTGACATCACATCACAGAGGGGTTTATAATCCTGTTTACACAAGGAAGACTTTTTCTTCTCAGCAGATTTTTACTCTAAAGCGGGTCTACAAAATTGGTCCTAGTAGTCTGTAAGTGCTATCTATACGTTATCATTCATTGGTTAGATCAATGCGGCTATCTTGACACAACATCTGAACATCGCCAGTTTTACTCGTAAATTCACAGTTTCATAATTTCTTTCATTTACATGATGGAGCACTGTCTGCATGATGACTATTCCTCTGAAGTCTGGCAGTTCCAGGATTTCCAGGAATTGGGCGGCCACTTGGCAGACGGGGACGAGGTAGTGGGTGACATCTGCTGGCATTTTGCCAGAGGCCGCTACAAGGAAAATAAAACACATTGCTCTATTTAACTTTAAATGGACTGAATCTCATAGACACATTCAGGTAGTAAGCAAATCTGAATGGCCATTTTAGACAGAACATCGGATTTTTCAATCTTGATTCAATTGAAACAAACAAATGAAAAACTGACTGGGATTATTAGAAGTTAGAAAAAAAATGATTTGAATTAAAAAAGCTGCATCCACTTTGTGTGATCCCTGAACTGCTGTAGCCAGGTTTACAACAATTGGTTGTTTGCATCTGAATGAACGTGGCGTGTGATCACTGTAGATATACGGCAGTTAATAATGGTTAAAGGCTTCTGACTGGCACCTCCACCCTAGCAAAGACTAGTTGACTATTTTGGAGACCACCATCTTAGGGAAGGAAAACATTACTGGGGAATTACAACAAAACCCTTTTTTTTTCCTTTTTCTAATACAGTTTGATTTACTTTGTCTGCACTCTGCAAGGCACAGCTCACTGTTGCAGGGCACATCGTCCCTCAGGTAATGCTCCCTCACGAGTCTGACAACTCGCCCCTGTCTCGTCTTCACTTGGAGCACCTTGTCTGTCTTCAGCATCCTTCCAGTTGTTTGAACTTGAAGGAGAAAGATCAAGACAAAGTTGGTGCTGAAGAGTTACCAAAGCTACTAGATTATTCCCTGTTCAGAGAGAGGACGAATACCACACTTTAATTAATATCCAAATCATTAGTCCAGATAAAAAAAGAAGCATATTTCTCTTCGGAGTTTTTGAAAAGGAGGAAGAGGGGCCTTTCACTTTTAATTTGTTGTATATTTTAAGTGTGGTATGCATCAGCCTGACACCCTGTCAACATGGTCAACTAATATCGTTAATGCTCTACTCACAGCGTGACTTTGCTTCAGTAGTCATAGTCTCGTGCAATGCTTGTACATTTCTGAAAATTCTGACGAGCACAAGAATCTGTTATATTTTGGACATTATAATTATGCTCCTATTGGCATTGCATCATTTTTTCTTAGAATTTTGGAGAATGGCAGAGTTTTGTGCGCTTAAGAAACTGCCTGATCAGCGAAATTATTTTGGTTAGCCTACTCTGTGGCTTAGCGTGTGGCAAATGATCCAAAGTTAATCTCTGGCCTTTTTTAAAGGGGTGATGAATGTAAGGGTCCAAGTTACTTGGACTACTGGTAGGTCCAGTATGAGTATTAAAAGAGAGTACTGATGAGGTTGGTCTATCACTCTATGGATTACTAATACTATTGAGTATTTTTGACCCTGGTTAAAAAAATTATCACTAATAATAATTACTTGTAAGTAGTATTTATCAAATGCAATATTCCTTGCCCTATCTTTACGTTAACCGTAACACTCATCCAGGAGGATGAGGGTTACGGTAGTCCGAGTAACTTGGACCCGACATGTCACCCTTTTTTTATCGAATTTTGAAATTTGGAGGGGCGGGTGACTGTCGATCCAAATTTCAAAATTCGATAAAAAAGGGTGACTTGTCGGGTCCAAGTTACTCGGACTAGGGTTACGGTTACCGAAAATATAAACGGGTATGAATGATTTACAAATTTCATTTTTATAATTGAAACTAGTTCGAGCATGGTCCGAGTAATTTTGACTTCCTCCATGCTCGGAGTCGGACTACTCCGAGCATGCTCCGAGTAACTTGGACCCGACAATTAAGTCACCCTTCTTTATTCCCAATTTCGATAAAAAAGGGTGACTTGTCGGGTCTACGTTACTCGGACCATGCTCGGAATAATTGAAACTGATAATCCGTGAAAAACAGAATCTCACCCTAATGAGTAATGACTAATGTGTTCAATACAAACTCATCAAATACGCTAACAGTAACATGGTCCAAGTAACTTGGACCTTTTTTATATTTGGAGAGGTCGGGCAAGTGTTTTTAGTGTTGTTTTGGCGCGATCAGATGACCCCATGGAAGCTGCCATATTGTGCTCGATCAAAACTTAGTTTGCAAGTACCACATAATTTAAGCAAATATTCCATTATCCATAAGTCCATAAGCTTAAAAAATATATCGAAAATGATACTGAATTTTATATTAGCATAAAGTGAAACAAAATAAAAAGCTTTGAAAAACAAATCATGACAGGTTTTGATCAACCGTTGAGAGCGACGAGGTCAACAAACTTCGATCGATGAAAGTTTGTTCACCTTTTTGTGTTGACATCCTTCCAGCATGGCACTCTGACGTCACCAGTATAAACGTAAGCATTAACATCTGGCTCGGCGTAAGATGCGCAGTGCTGAGGGGAGCAAATAAATGATGTTGTGCTGGTAGGCCTACGTGGAGACGAAAAGAGCCGGCAGATAAACACGTCGTCATCGTACAGAGAGGTACACCCGGTAAGTACTCTCGATTTTCTTTTTGAATGCATGTTTGAATTAAGAGTTTGAGATTACCAGTTCAGGTCTGCCCGGCCAGCTGTAGTGCATAAATGAATAAGAAATTACGCTTGCGTTTCGTTTCTACCACGGTTTCTACTACTACTTAGTACCTGTACCATGGAGGAATGCTTGTACTAGTCCAAGTAACTTGGACCCGACAAGTCACCCTTCTTTTTTATCGAATTTTGAAATTTTGAGGGACGGGTGACTGTTGACTGTAGGTCACCCGTCCCTCAAAATTTCAAAATTCGATAAAAAAGGGTGACTCGGACCATGGAGGAATCTCTTCTTATTCCTCCATGCTCGGACTAGGTTTCTACGCGTTTCCTACATGCGATGGTTATTGAAAATAGATAGATAAGCGTCATTGCAATTAATTTGCTCTCTCGCAAGTCGTATTACCATTTGAATGATTTGGAATTATTCAATTGTCAAACGAAGGTCAACTATTGTATTGGCATTCCAGTGCTGCGCTATGTACGATAATGTAATGAACGACAGCAGTTATTGGGAATTTCAAAATGGTAAAACAAAACTAAAACTGTTTGTTGACTGAACCTTTCTTCTTTTTTAGTTTTTATAACTATTTTATGCATGGTTTTTGTCTCATAAAATTTAAAAACAACCCACACTACTGTTTCATTTACTGATTGTTTCATCAATTCAATTGCCTCTATCTAATTGCTTCGCAGTGGTACGATGTGAAGGGACTAGCTTAACTAGTAAAAAAGTGATTTTTCTTCAATCTGAACACTAACAGTTTCCAAAATCCTCAATGATTGTACTGTAGTTTTGCTTTCATTTCAATCTGCCAGTTTATGCACGGAGGAAGTCCTCCATGGTTTATGTGATACCTTTTTTTGTTTTACTCAGCTTTTGATTAATAAATTAATTAATTTGATCTATACATACACTGTAGTTTTTTTAGTTTTTTTTTAGTGTTTTCATTCAATTTCGTTACTGACAATGATCAGTAAAGTCGAAATTTATCAATTTAGCTGATGATTACCACTTACTAAATCAAAACACTATCTATTTTAGTCAGTAAGCAGTTTGCAACATTTTTGTATATCACCTTAAAACAAGTGATTGGAGGCTGAACACATTTTTTTTTTTTGCGCTTTGTGATTTTGCAATTGGGAAGTTTAAAAGATAAAACAAGTTTTTATCTTTTGAATTAAGAGGCTACCAGTACCACTTACTGAAATTAATACACTGTAGAATTAGAAGTGATTGGAGGCTGAACACATTTTATTTTTTTGCTTTGTGATTTTGCAATTGGGAAGTTTAAAAGATAAAAGTAGGGCATTAGTAACATTACCCCCGTGCATCTGAGCTGTACCAGACGACTTTATCTCCTGTGGAAGATGGAACAAAGAACTGAGTCACTCTACTTGTAATAGAAACAGCGCTCTTTCACCATGATGTGCAATTATTTCATCATGGTCACATCTACCGGTATATAAAACTGCAAAGTTTATTGACTACTCAATGGATTTACTATAGCAACTCCAGACAGTGCACAGTTCCTACCGAAGGTCCCATTCATTTTCCATTTGATCAAGTGTAGTTGTATTGTACTATGACTTGTTGAAAAGAGAAGATAATGAGTGTATCAATTGATATCTACGTACATTTTCCTAAGTATACACTGGGGCCATACTCCATAGAGCTGCCGATCACATTGAGAAGTTGAGAAGTCTCTTTCAGATAAAAAAATCCCCCTTAAAACAGAAAGAAATGAATGGCTGACTAGGTTTGCATGTGACTGCAATACCTATTTACTTGCCTGAAGTGAATGTCTGTGTTGCAACTGTTGCTATTTGCTAACAATCTGTTTCTATTTACCCGGGGGGGGGGTGGGAGGGGGGTTGGTGGGAGAGGCTTGAGCAGCTCACTGAGCAAATGAAAAAGCATGGGTCCAGGACTGCCGGCTTATCACTTCCATGGAGTACCAATAGAATGCAGTCTAGACTGATCAGTGATCAATGTCTTGTCGAAATCACCTTCCACAGCAATATTGTATTATGAATAAATTCATATTCACGTACATGTACCCCCTGGATGGCAGGCTTTCAATGTTGTTGACCCTCAGGCACGTTTCTTCGCTTCTCCCAGTAGGAGGCCAAAATCGATCAGGTGGAGAACCACCTAGAACCTGAATCTGAACAATTTCATGTTTGCAGTGTATTATCTCTTTCAAGAGTGAGTGTAGCCTTGATGAAAAGAACCACATTATTTGAAATTTTGAATGCCCAAAGCATAGCACTGGTAGTCGGAGAAACAGTATGACAAAAAAAAAGTGAGGTAGCATGTTACGTATCTAAATAGGCATCTGTGCATGCTCCATGACTTGATTTTAATACAGTGCCCTTGGTAGTGGCCAATCAAAATGACATCAGACAACTGGCAAGCCAGACCAAAATGACAAATAAATAATGCAGCTTGCAAAAAAACTCCACTCAATTCCAAGGCCACTTCACCAGTTTCTGCCAACTTTCTGGCCAACAGAAGATCTACTTCTAAATCATCCCTTGAAATTTTGCTATGTTCAAGGCAAGCCCTGTTACCTTGTCAGTACACAGGTCTGCATTTTAAATCCATCTTGCTCACCTGATTCAAGCTGATTCAAGCATTCAAATCCTGAATCATATTATCTATCATTCAGATTTTATTTTATGTACCAGCCTAGTAAGTTGTGACCCAGGCCTTGTTGATTGTTACATCTGGTGGCATCGATCCAATGTGAAGGTCGTTGCCTTATCACATGCAAACAAGAATATATCACTGTTTAATAGTCAATGAGCAAACTCAGGGCCGGGGTCGATTGTAATTGGGTGACTGAAAAAAAAACCCCAGAGTACCTCATGTTTGTCATCCCATCCCAGGCATCAGGCAGCCAGACACAGAGGACACAGTGCTTCCTTTTCATCCGGTGCGGTGGACCATTAGCTGCTAACATGTTCAAAGAGTTATCTGCGGGGAGTTCCGAGGTAGACTGGTGTGAGGACAACTACTCAGTGTTTCCTTTTATCGCTGAGTTCTACAACACAGTGAGTCAGTCTTCCCTGCTGAGTGTGTAATGGGTGTTTGTGTGCGTGTGTCTGTCACTCTGAATTATAGTGTTTACTGGTACCTGGCCTGCGTTTGCTGATGATTCTCAGTGGGACATGAAATGGGCTTGCTTATTTGTGGTTTGTCTTTTGGCTGAGAAAGTGGAAGCATGGTTGCCAGATGGTGATAGTTCAGTTGCATAGCTGTGGTTGTCATGGCTGAAACTGAAATGTATCCTACATTGAGTTTGATGAACATTCGTTAGGGCAAAACGAACATTTGGTATCAGCTTCTCAAACCACTAGGCCTATAGGCCTTTTGGGTGAGCTGAGAAGGGATCCAAATTATTTCTTTGGCTTTGCTGATCTTTACCCAAAAAATTAAGGAACCTTATGAGAGAAGATTGTGGATTGAAATCCTGTAAATAAGTGGATGTATCATGCACCACTCATCAGTCACTTGTCAGTCCCCTGTGTCCATGGTAAGCAAAGTTGTCTGAAAGTCTACTTTTGAAAATCAGATTTGCTCCCTCTTAAATCATGTTGTCTTCTCCTCCCTTCTTTCTTCTGTAGATCAGCAATGCCCTCTTCTTTGTGTTCCCGCCCCTGATGTGGGTGCTGTTCAAGGAGTACTCGCGGCGGATCAATCCGTCCATCAACATCGTCTGGCTGCTCCTGATGATCGTCGGCGCCAGCTCCGTCTACTTCCACAGCACCCTGAGCCTGGTGGGCCAGCTCCTGGATGAGGTGGCCATCCTCTGGGTGGTCTTCTGCGGGGCTGGACTCTGGTTTCCCCGCCGCTACTACCCCCGGATCCTGAAAGGCAACAGGTCAGTCGAACGCTCATTGTACCTTTTGAGAAAGGCCCTGTTAGGATCAAAATCTCAGGCCCTCCTAGTTTTTGATATCGCTTTTTGGCCATTGTAGTCAGTAAGGTAAGCAGTTTGCAACATGTTTGCATATTATTATTTCTTTAGATTAACATACAAAAATGTCACAATATCATCTACTGGCTAGTAGTAAGTTACGGCAGTCGTCCGTGTGGTTCCCTGACTTGATTATATTTCGTCAGCATTGCAGGCTGGTTGAACCAGTCTATAAGCCGATAGTCTGGTTCCAAGAGCTAAACATCCTGACAAATACTGTGAAGTCAGGGAACCACACGGACGACTGCCGTAACAACAGCAACTGCGAAATCCAAAATGTTCAGTCCGGTTCCATACCCGTTAACCGGGATGGCTGGATCCACCTCAGACTGCCTTACAGCAATCTCCTTTACATCATCCCTCCACCTCACTCGATTCAGCGATGCGCTGAATCTTCAGCCCAATACTCCTACTCTCCTCCTTCACTTGCTTCTTTCATGTCCTCTTTCGTCTTTGGTCGTCCCTTTCTCCCCGGACCATCCGCCTCTAACTCCAACGCCCTTCTCAAGACATGATCATCATCCTTCCTCAGCACGTGCCCTACCAAAGCGCTCTATTTCCCTTCGCCAACTGATCCAGCACTCCTTCCTATTCTAACGTCTGCATCAAGTCCTGACCAAAATGCAAATCTCATCAATTACAAGGGCCTGACATTTCTATCATGGCAGCGACCTTTCTGAAAGGTCCTACTTCTAGTACTAGGATCAAAACGTTAGAGGGACATACCTAATGAACCTAGCTGGTCCCTTTGTGAAAGGTCTTGACTAAAGTCCTCCTAGGATATAAATGCCGGGCAATCTTATTCTTATAATTTGCTTTGCAACAATATGAATACAATGATGTCTTCTCTCTAGTTTGCAGGTGCAGTGACGTACACATTTGTTTGTATTTTCACAGACAAAATTTATTGACTTTTTTTATTTGCCTTGGCCCTTGTTACTTATCCCTAGGCTGAAATATGAATGGTTCAGTCAATGTCAGTTTCTCATTGACTACTGAGAGGCTTTACAGGAAAGATTGGAAACACATTGAGCTTGTTAGTTTGCTTTGTACCAGACGGCCTCAGACTGTCAAACTAAGGCAAACAAGGGATGAATAGATACAGACATATTTACATGTACTTACTTATTTATCAATGATGGCAGTCAAGCTAACCATACAAGAAGGAAAGCAAAGAGAGAAATGCGTCTGGAGAAGCCTGATTTTCATTTGGAGGCTATCTATCCAATTACCTACATTTGTAATTTATTTGTTCAAAAAAACTCTTTCGGACCAGTGTTTCTAAGTCACTCAGGGATTCTGAACCTGCTGTATATACATGTACCTGAATTTTCTTGTTTTAAGACGGTCATATTTCCTGACTGAAGTCTCCAAAATTTAATTACCGTGTACAAGCGATCATTTGTTTGCTACTGGCTGGTAATGAATTCCTGCATATTTCCTTACCATCGTTATTAATTTATTAGTGAACAGCCTGCATTTTTATAAGGACGTCATTTATTCATCCTCGCTGTCTCTACGTGATTGCGTTGCAGTTTGCAGCATACTCAGTCAGCCATCCAGTGCACTAACTCACCACACATTGTCAACAACCTATACTAGCAAGCATGTACGTGCTCATGTTCAAAGTGTGCACCAAATCAATTACTTCCCATGCAGTACTGCTGATTAAAATTTCAATCACAGGAAACGCTTTCCTTTCCGGTCACCATTAGAGCTATGTTTAGTAACCATGGCCCCATAAAGATAATTATATGTATATATTTTTAGACTGGTCTAGCGCTGCGCTAGTTGAGGGTATAAACAGACAATGAGGCATATTTTCCATAATGTGTAGAGTATAGTTGTGTCCAAAATATCTTTCACTGTCTAGGAAACAATGAAATGTATGGGAAATATTTGTTTTAAATGGGACAGCTTATCTCAACCATCCAAAATCTTCAAAGTGGATTTGAAAATTGTAATCACATACATATATGTAAGTGCATATTTATTCTTTGCTTATGCTTATCTGTATTTATTTTCATAGTTTATTTTGGAAGTGATAACTGGATTAGAAATGGTTGGAACTAGATAGAGAATTTTCTCAATGATGAAGTTATAGAGGACTATTTTCCTCATATAGAATCCTTGTGTAATTCTTGGTCTTGATATTATAATGAGGGAGGGCACTTGATAATGGAAAAAAAGATAGACTAGAGAGTTCCAGCATCTGATTTCAATAAATATACTCTTAGTCTTTTAGAGCCATTCTCTTTCTCTGAAGAGTATATATTTTGTACATTTCACATTATTATACAAATCATTGAAGGATTGAATAATATGATCCATATTGTTTTTTAATGCACTTTTGGTCAGCGAAAATGTTTTCCATTTCTGAAAAAGCAAACACGAATTGAATTTGTATTTCATATGGAAAACAAAAACACAGGCAGTTTAATGGTTTACACAAAATGGAAAACCCCCCAAACTGTTGGCTTCAAAGCCCAGTAAATTGCCCAAGTCTACCAGGAAAAATGATACATGTATGTATTGATAAAATCGTAATTTGATTTCTAATAAATTATATTGATATTTAGAAATCCTGATTTTGTCAGTGCCTATGATTCCTATGAAGGCATAACAAAGCAATTGGAATGATTATTGTAGAGCCAAGACAGTGTGACTGAATTAAACCCTATTGGAGACTGGAGTAGAGGCAAAGTAAGCAGGAATGCCCTCATAATGAAAAATTCTGTGCATTTCTGGTTATTCAAAGTGCAATTTGAATAGTCTGACTCTGAGTTTTCTGACAGCATTAGGGACCTCCATTAGAGAGCTGAAATACCATCAGGATTGGGCAGGAATCATTTGAGGCGGGTTCAAATAACTGCACGCTAAGTATTCAAACGGCATTTTGAAAATTCTTCATTCAGCCGGTTCTGCTTGACTCCTGTAGAGTCGGAATAAGTGTAACGGGGCCTTCAGGATTTGTTTTCAAGGCCGTGATTGAATATTGCTCTTTTCTCTTTTTCTGTTTACTTTGCAGAAAGCAATTCCGCATTATGGTTGCCATCATAACCCTTTGTGGGACCATGGTTGCCTTCATCAAGCCTTGGATCAACTCCTTTCTGATGATGAGTCTCGTCCTGCCTGGAATAGTCACCATGTGCCTGGAGCTGAAGAGGTAAGGGCTATCCAGACAGAAGCTGCATAAATTATCTCTCATCTCGGACTATTCTTAGATTCTGATAAGTTTCAAAATAAAGTTTTATAGCGGAGAGTGCATGCATAAATTCCAGTAAAATGGATCGTCAAGTTCCAAAGAGTCTAAAGATTCACGGAAATTATGTGGGCCTGAAAGTTCGATCCTAGCAGGACCTTTCTCGAAGGCATTTAGCCTTTGAGTAAGATTCTGCTAGGATAGGATCATAACAAGAGTCCCTCTGTATCTTTAGATGATTTCAATATGGGCATTCAAGACAGTAAGCAGTTTGTAATGTATTTGCGCGACTTACGTTTAAAGACTCATTGAGTAGATGTCTCCTTCTCATTATCAATAGCATTATATGCTCAGTGCTTTGCTCGATTGCCTGCAGTGCTTAATTAAGAAAAAAAGTAATGTTTTCTCCAATGCCAATCATATATCAAACGCGTTCTGCCTTTGAGAAAGGTCCTGCTGGGATCAAAACATCAGGCCCTCTACATGTTTTAGATTAGCATTTTGGTCATTTCAGTCAGTAAGCAGATTGCATTGTTTGTTTGTTGTGTTATTATTTTTAGGATCCACTGCCAGCGCGTGATCCGCCTGTCTCGCACCACCATGGTCCTGTGGGTGTTCGCCGTCGCCTGCTGGGTGGCGGACCGCAGCCTGTGCGACCTCTGGCTCTTTGTCTCCTTCCCCTACCTCCACTGTGTCTGGCACATCATCGCCATCGTGGCCTCCTACTGCAGCGTGGTCATCTTCGCCTACTTTGACGCCATGAACGAGTGCCCCGAGATGGGCCCGGCCCTGTGCTACTGGCCTAGGGACCGCTTCACCAACTTTGGCATTCCGTACGTCAAGCTGAAATGCTTCTCTGCCAAACCCAAGGACTGAGATGGAGAGGAAGTAGGGGGGGAGGGCAACTCATCCCATTCGGTGTTGGCCAACGGATGAGGGTTCCTAGAATACTTTATTTAAAATTACTATTTCCTCTAACCCCAACACTGCCCGAATGTTCAAACCATCACACCAGTGCTTAGACATTTGGACACCATAACCGAAGCCTGTCAGCAATACTGGCTCTTTGGCGGGCATACTAAATATCTAGGGAAGAAAATGGTGCAATTTTCTCCATTTTTCTGTAGTTGAGACTACTGAATGTACAATAGTGTTAGTTTACTTTGTACCAGATGGCCACAGACTATCAAACTAAGGCAGACAAGGAATGATAGTTGTTATTAGATACAGACATATTTATAAATTCATTTATCAATGATGACAATCAAATTCTTCTATATCAGAAGGAAAGCAAAGAGAGAAATAGAGAAGCCTGATTTTCATTGGGAGGCTATCCATCCAATTTAGACAATTTATTCATTCAAAACAGCTACTTGGAACCAGTGTTTCTAACTCACTCAGGGATTCTGAACCTGTCGTATATACCTGGTCAGTGGATTTTCTTCTTTGAAGACGACTTGGTCATATTTTCTGACTGAAGTCTCAGAAATTGACATCTCTGGATTTTCTGCTTTAATAGTCATGAGAAGTGTAGTGGATGCTTGAAATTTTCATTAAGATACAGTTTCATGAGAACATGTCTGTAAATGAGGCATAATTCAAGAAATAACATTTATTTATAAAATAAGAGGTGCTGTTGTATTCTTAATTCAGGTTGAATTTGGGCATTGCATGAGCACACATAAAATAATTACTCTATAGATTGGTATCTTGAGTTAAGGGCAGTAAGACTAAGACATCATTTATTTACCTTAGATATTAATTCTTGGTTGGTATGAAGTTGTTAGTTTACACATATACTTCGGGGTAATACTGTATTGTACGCATGTTGTTGACCAAGATTCCAACTGTGATGTACACCTAATCAATCAATGTATCAAATATGTATGACTTAGATTATTCATAAAATTTAGTGGGCCTGACATTTCGATCCTAGCAGGACCTTTCTCAAAGGCAGAGAAAGGTCCTGCTAGGATCGAAACGTCAGGCCCACTAAATTTTATGATTTGCATTTGGGTAATTTTAGTCAGTAAGCAGTTTGCAACATTTTTGTATATCGACTTAGATTATTAATACAATATCTGTCACATTCCTAGACAAGCTACATCACCAGTCGCCACTATTAAGAGATTATGTCAAGTTGATCATATTGATGTTCACACACATTAAATCGTGCTTAGTGAATTGTACTGATGCATGTATACTGTGCACATGGGGTCACAACCTAAGCTGCATTCATTGGCTGGGGGATATCTGTGCACAGCCTATAGGAACAAGCCACAGCCATCCGTCCTGGCCAGCGTGCAATAATGAGTTCACTAAGGACTACTTCATAGTCACAGCGTCTCGTAAACTGTGTACCATTTTCAGCTTGTTTATTTGCACATGCTTCATGTACTAAGTTAATTGTGTACTACATGTATGTAAAATTCATATACATGTACTAGCTTTTGACAGTAAAGAGAGAGAGGGGGGGGGAGAGAGATAGAGACATACAAAACTGCAGTGTGTTAAGGAAAAGGCACTATGCTTCCAAAACATGTAATAATTGGTTGATCTTACATACATTTCACATAAGTCACTGTTTGACCCATCTGTCAGTATTTAACCCACTTCCAATTTGTATGAAAAGCCTGCTTCCAATGTTCAACATATTTCCGGAAATTCATTCCGAGGAAGTGAAACAATTATTCCAATGCAGAAAATGCAGTATTTGTGTTAAGATGTTTGGTGAAGATAATTATAGGGAAATTCTCCAATCAATTGATTTCAGTAAATGTTAAATTTCTGAATATAGTTTGGTCCCTTATTGAGGACTGTTTTTTTTCCCTTATTGATCACAGCTTCAATTGCTCTTTAGCTGATCTTCAGAGTAAATAAGTATTTATATTGAAAATGTTTTGACAAAATCGTATTTTGCATGTTCCGTTGTTTTATAAGTATTTTTTTTTCGTTATGCCACAAATGACATCAAGTATTTTTTTGTGTATATGATTTTCTTTTGTTCTAAAGGAAAAATCAACCTGCAATAATCAATGCAACCGAATGAATGTATATAAATCTTACTGATTGAAATAATTATACAGTGTGTAAAGAAATAAATTTATTAATGGTTTTTCTTGGAGCTTTTGCTTCATGTGTGTTAGTAAAATTTAATTTAAATTTAATAAGATTTAATTTTCTTTAACTCAAATTATGATTGCTCCGATTTGAATCTGATTTTATTGTACTGATTGGCTTATAGTCTTTTTAAAAATGTCTCCCAAAAAATCACAATGACAATTGAGCTGTTAATTTACCATCACGATGTTTGAAGCCAGGAGAAACAGAATGCACTTGTACTTTGATCTGGGCGTGTGGCTTTGAATAATTAGTGACACACTCAATTTTATTGTTTATTGTGTACCGGTATGTGACGTTCAGTTGTGTTTTGTAATATGCAATACAAGTAGGTTATAGTCAACCTAAAACATCTTTCAGTCTTGTGGAATTTAGAGTTGTTGAATTGTATACAAATAGTACTGAATTACTCTATTGAATCACATTATGTCTGAATTTCTATAAGCTAAAATTCTATTAGCTAAATTATATTTATAAATTATATTTATCACCCTCAGATAATACAAATTCACAAAAATATGATAATAAACATTTGCAAATGATACATTTTCACAAACTGAAACTATCAGGTAACAAGGTATGTGCACATAATTATTTCATGTTCATATATACTGGCATTTGTTATAATTCGAGTATTTAACTACATCAGTGATCAGGCAAAAGGGCAAGACGTGTCAATGGTGTTAATTTTTTCCTTACTCAAGCAGACTTCTGAAAAAATGTAGAGAACCTGACATTTTAATCCTAGCTGGATCTTCCTCAAAGGCAGAATGAGTATTACTCTTAATTAAACAGACTTCAATAAAAATCTGTTTGTATAGATTGTAATGATAATTGAAAAGAACAATATTTAAAATATTAGAACTGGAGTGTTATTCAGTGTTGGGATTTACTTGGTTATCCTATGGCCTAAGCATTCACTATTGAAGACAGGTACAAATATGAATTTGTTATTTATCATTTTAAATGTTAACAGTACTTGAAAAATGATGTTGTCCCTGCAGACTTTATTTCTTTATGAATTCATCTGGACTGAGATCAGTTCAATTCAGGATCTGTTTTGGATTTTGTGTGTGCAAATATCACCGATACAAGGAAGTGTTACTCATTAGTTCATAATGCATTGGCTATGACTTCCGTTTACACACAAGTCTATGGAAGCCACAAGCTAGCGGCTGCAGGCATTCCCCACAGACGTGTGTTTGGGTATGGCTTCAGTTTATATATAAGTCTATGAGAGCCACAAGCTAGCAGCTACAGCCAATCTCTCATAGACGTATGTAAACTTAAGCTATAGCCATTGAACTCTCACATGGCTCAGTCTTGTTACGGTACCCGGAATTGAATCATTGTACCAATGATAGTGTACACCTTTTACGTCTTTTGTAAATTACTTGCAGCAACTGAAGTGTTCTTGGCATTCCCCATTATTTTCAATGACAGTTCTGAACTGTTAAATGTTGAACTAAACCTTGAGACTTCAGAAAAGAAAAATACCAAATAGAGAAACTATGAATTTCCTTTACTTGGATCAATCAATCGAAAATTTAAAAATTCCTTTATTCGTTTGATTTAGTTTTGTTTGTGATGGGTACAGTACACTACTAGCTTGGATTAAAAACTACCATTTAACTCCTAGGCTAAAATAACCTACGTCAGATTGACCTGTAAGATAGAAAGCCTTATATAATGTTTGCATGTGTGAAATTAAATTATTGTACTGAAAATTGCTTTGAGTCTTGTGTGCTTTATATTTTACAAAGTTACTGAGCATGGTATGAATTATAAATGTTCTTAGGTACATTTAATACAGATTTAATAATTATGTAATTATCAAACTGAAAGTGCGGTGGTTTTTATTTAGTTAAACATCGGGCACTGAAACAACATTGTCTATTAAACTCCCTGTAAATCATTTGCAATCACAGCTCAGTTTAGATTCCTTTCAAAATATCAGTCAACTTCCCTTTTTCGTTAATAATAATAATGTCAAAATGATTTTGATTTTGAAACCTTTTTTTGCATTCATTCAACCTCGAATATGTTGATTTTTTAAAACGTTTTTTTTGCATTCATTTAACATCGAATTATATTACAACGTGATAATGATCGAAACCATGGAGGTAGAAATGGAAGGAGTTGGAACGAACAGGAGATCAAACTCCTTTGAATCTGAGAACACGCAACAACGTCCAGCTCTGACGCCGTCCAGAATCTCACACCGCCAAACGCACATGATTTTTGTTTACAAACATTGCCGGGCTTTGTCATGTCAAAGGTCACGGGAACCGAAAGCTAATTGGTCGAAAAGGAATGACATCAGAAGCCGCCATTTTCGACGACAGACAGAGTTGGGAGTATTTTTGTCGTCAAAGTGTCGATATGTTGCACGAATTGTTGCTGGCATTGGGCGGCTATCCTGGAAGCATTTTTGCGGAAGGCGAAAAGGGTGTCATAAAGGTAATACCAATGATATTGCAATAGAAACAACTGCTGTCGTGCTGATAAGTTATTGACTTCAGACGTTCCACGCTGGTACTTTTTAGCGATGTGGGACAGATACCGTTGATGCACCCATTTCCGACACTCCTCGTCGATTTTTATTTTTCTCAAATTCAAACCAATTCAAAGTCAGTTACTCTTCGTCATACTAGTAAAATAATTGCCGCTTTCTTTCCCCCGTTATTTTACTTATATCAAATATGAATTATCCGGCGAATTTTCGAAATAATCTAGAAATATTCGAACAGCCAGTCTAGGGCCTGCAACCACTGGGCACTGGGCACTGCTACAACAAGTGCTGCAGTACTACTGCTACTGCTAGTGGCAGTGCTAGTCCGAGTAACTTGAACAGTTGAAGTTGAACCCGACAAGTCACCTTTTTTTATTGAAATTTTAAATTTCGATAAAAAAGGGTAACTTGTCGTGTCCAAGTTACCCAGACTAGTGTAGGCCCCATTTCTTTCAGCCCGAGTAACTTGGACCCTTACATTTTACAATCGCTCTTTTTAGAAACATTTTTGAGGGGTTCAGGCCCCTAATTTTTGTTTTTTTAAAGGGCGATTGTAAGGCCTAAGGGTCTAAATTACTCGGACTACATACCGTACTATAGCAGTGCAATGGATCCTCATTAGTACTAGTTGCGGTAACCGTAACCCTCATCCTCCCGAAGGTCGGAGACCTGAGGTCTCCGACCTTCGGGAGGATGAGGGTTACGGTTACCGCAACTACATTAGTACATAATTATCTCATATGTACTAAATGTAGTGATGTAGTTTTCTTCCTCTGTCTACAAAACGTACAAGCACAAGAAAATCAACCATAAGCCTTGAAAGTTGAAGTTGAGGCCCGAAACAGTGAATACTGAATGGATAATTGGATATATTTTATATTTTCCTATTTTTCTAGGTCGTCCCAGATTTACCGTTTCTTCATGACAGCGAGGTATGCATTCTGAACAGACTATGCAGACTTGCAACACAGTACAAGCGCTTCAAGGATTTCATCAAGGAATACAGTGGTTCACCCATTATCACAGTGGAACACTCCAGAGACACTGTAAAAGGTATTACTACAGCAGCTCTGAGTGGCCTGAAGTTATTTTTTCTCTCGCACTGATTAGCCAATTACGTGTGAAATCTGTTTGTGTTTTGCATACTAAGATCTGAATACAAAATTTGTCATTATCCATGACATTGATTATCAATTGATTGAACATTTTATATGATTTGGTCTTTCACAACCTGTTTTATTTGACAACCCAGTTTCATCTCAACTCAAGTAAATATTATTTGATACTGTAGTTGCATTTTGGTTATTTTAGTCAGTCAGCAGTTTGCAACATTTTTGCAGATTACTCAAAATGCAGATCTTTAAAAATAAGTAGGGCGTGACGTTTTGATCCTAGTGCTCAGGAACTTTCTCAAAGGCAGAATTTGAGAAAGGTCCTGCTAGGATCCAAACGTCAGGCCCTCCGAAATAATACAAAAATACAAAAATATTGCTAACTATTTACTGACTCAAATGACCAAAAAATTGCAAATCTGATTTCATTAAAAATTCAAGATATCTTAGTTGGACAATTATAGGATCGAAAGATCAAGTCTCCTAAATTTTACTCTTTATATTTGCACTTTATCTTGTAATTGTAAAATGTAACATTTTCACTGTAATCTGACAAACAGGTCACGTGGAAGTGTTGCAAATTACTTACTGCCTCGACCTGCATTATGAAAACCATGAAAAGTTAGATGACCTGGCATTTCAATGCCGGCAGGACCTTCCTCAAAGGTCTCTGTACGTTTCACATTTTGGACCTCTGAAAACTTGAGACACTGGACAGACACTCGACTTTTTTGTTTCTAACAGACTACAGTTTTCTCCTCATTTTGCCTCCTTTCACAGACCACCTGAAACTCAAGGATGGGCTATACCTCCGCGCATTCTGTTCTGGACTCGACAAAGTCCTTGATCCCTACAGGAAAGCCTTGCTTCAATTAGAGCAGGAGGTAAACCTTTTTCATTTGTAAGATGTAAGACACAATGTTTGTCCCTGGCAAAGACTAGTTGACTATTTAGGAAGGCTGGGATAGGTAAGAGGGCTGGAGGGCTGGATAGGTCAGATGGTACAAATGCTGGTACGCACAAGCTGAGGTCTTGGGTTCAAGTCCTGGTCCACTCAAAGTTTTCTTGGGCATTTTTTCAAATTATTTAAAATGTTGCAAACGGCTCACTAACTTCAAAAATTAGTGTGACTGACGTCTCGTTCCCAACAGGACCTTTCTCAAAGGCAACTTTCTCTTCCTTTGAGAAAGGTCCTGCCAGGATCAAAATGTGTGGCCCATTAAATTTTGAGATTTGCATTTTGGTAATTTAAGTCAGTAAGTAATTTTTGTATGTTACTTGTAGCTCAGTAACTTCAGTGACCTAAAGGCAAATCTCTCTCAAAACAATTGTTGGTCTGATGTTTTGATTCCAGTAGGACCAATCTGAAAGGCGGGATTGTGCCTTCAAAATATATCCAGCTAGGATTGAAACAATCCAAGGGTCTTTGATGGAGAAGATCTTTGAAATTGTCTGTATAGACCATCCACCTGGTTGTAATTTTTACTACTTAAATAAAAACCCTTCTATTCAGATGACCAGTATTGATAAACTCCACAATCTTTTCCTCCCCAGATCCTTTCAGACCCTCACCTCACACCCTGCCACCTCCAGGAGGTGCTGGAACCCTACCAGCTGCTGTTCCCGGACCTGGGTGCGGTGACTGAGCAGATCCGTTCCCAGAGGGGTCATGGTGGGCACATCCTGCAGATACTGCACCAGCACTGCAACTGTGGCAAGCCAATGGCCAAAGAGGCCTTTCAGAAGTATGTAATTTGTTGCAACTCCTGAGTGCCTAACTCCTTACCTCCTCACTCCTAACTGCCTAACTTCATACTGCCCTACTCCTTACCTCCTCACTTCTAACTGCCCAACTCCTTACCTCCTCACTCCTAACTGCCTAACTCCTTACTGCCTAACTCCTTACTGCCCTACTCCTTACCTCCTCACTCCTAACTGCCTTACTCCTTACTGCCCTACTCCTTACCTCCTCACTCCTAACTGCCTTACTCCTTACTGCCCTACTCCTTACCTCCTCACTCCTAACTGCCTAACTCCATCCTGCCCTTCTCCTTACCTGCTTACTCCTAACTGCCTAACTCCTTACTGCCCTACTCCGTACCTACTCACTCCTAACTGCCTAACTCCTTACTGCCCTACTCCATACACTACTCACTGCCATACTCCTGTTAAACTCCTAACCTCCTCACAGCCTAACTCCAACCTAGTTCCTGATGCCGTGCTATTCTACCCTGTGGATAGGATCCTGTTTGTGTGCCACTGCGTCATGTACCGGCAGGTCACTGCATGGTTGCTGCACGGCATGCTGCTAGACAGACACGGTGAATTCTTCATCCACAAGTCGGCAGTGGCCAGCCTGACGGAGAGACAGCATGACGAGGATGACATTGGCATCGGAGGTGTGACTGGGAGACAGATGCGGGAAGTCATGGTAAATGATACAATGCGATCCTCTGGCTGTTCATGGTCAAGAAAGGTTTGCACTCGCACCATATACAGTGGAACGTTGCTATATAACGAATGCCGATATACTGAACATTTGGCTATAAAGAGCATGCCCTTTGGCTCCCGATTTTTGTGTACAAAATATGTGGCCACAACTGCAATAACGAACAGCTACTATAACAATTTTCATGGATCCGTGGATGTTTGTTATTGCAACGTTCCACTTTACAAGTAATCTCTGTTTTGAGTTTGTACGGATCTCAGAGGAACTGATGGTATTTAGTGCTGCTACGAGCTTTTTTTTTCCGTTTTACTAGTACCAACAGTTTTTGTCATTTAACTTGTATTGTTGTACTGGCATTTAATTGTAACTGCAGTTATAATTATGATTGTATTTGTTCTTTGTTGCAGTGGGATCTCCACTCGACAAGCTTTGCTTTTTGGAGACCTCCATCCATCCATACAATATAATTTAAATGTTAAGCAATATTATAATGTAATATTAAAGTATGTGTTGGGAAAATCTAAAGATCTTGATTGATTGATTGATTGATTGATTGATTGATTGATTGATTGATTGATTGATTGATTGATTGATTAAATGATTGATTGAATGATTGATTGATTGATTGATTGATTGATTGAATGATTGATTGATTGCAGCAACTGACTGATGAGGGTATGGTGCCTGAGGAATCAGCCCTCACTCTCTTTGCTGTCCGGCCCTCCATGCTGCCCAGCTACATCCCAGTCCGAGTGGCCGAGAAGATTCTCTTTGTTGGTGAATCCGTCCAGATGTTTGAGTACCGCAAACAGAGCGCCACCAGCAGATATACTGGTAAGGCCAGTCAGTCAGGAAATGTTATCCTTGGTTCAGCTGGGGCCACCATTTTCTTTCATACTTACTCCCTTGAAAACTGAGAAGCACTGCAAAGTATTTGGAAGATTAATGGCCTTCTTTCAAACCAAAGAAAGAAAACAATCACTGGGAAATTTTGAATCAAAATTGCCAAAAGTATTCTGGACCGGAAAATCTATGGTCAAGTGTACCAGCATTCCAACCACCTCGATCCAATTTCATAGAGCCACTTAAGCACCAACATTTTCCTGAAGCATGAAAAACCTCATAAAATCAAGTTGTCAGTCAAAGTTTAATGTTTACTTTATGCTAAGCACTCACTGCTTGAATACAAGTCAATTAAAATAAGTGCCGTTGTGAAATATGGTTGGCAACTGTGTTTTAAAGCCCCTACACAACATTGGTCGAGATCAAAGAATAGCATCCATACATTGTCTGATCCAACATATGCATGAAATAGCACACCTGTGAAAATTTCAGCTCAATCCGCCAACCGAGTCTCAAAAAAATCGTGAAAACCGCTTCATTTGTTTCGCGAAAATGCAAATGCCGTACTGTTTCGAAAAAATAGTTTAGATCTCGGTGAGACATAAACTATTTCTTTTACCCATTTCTCCCAAAATACAACATTTCAGGCAGAAATATTTCAGTGAGAGGTTTCTACTATAACCATCTTCAAACTGTAAAAGTTTCATGTAAATCTGTGAACATTTCTGTTTTTTGATCTTACCAATGTTGTGTAGGGGCTTTAAACAAGGAAGGATTTTTATGCTTAGCAGGTTTTCAAGCTTAAGTGGCTCTATGAAATTGGACCCTGACCTATTGAGCCTTCATGTGAGAGCCTCCCAAAAAGACGACTATCTTTGCTGTTAATTTCTTCGTCAAGATTGCTAGTCTGTGCTGTGAAGTGGTGCACTACACGCAGGCAGCCATAGAATGTAATGTACATTCCCAGAAATGCACAGTCATGTACCGTACCTGTACCTGGCAATGGCAATGCCCCATGGCATTGCAGAATCCTGAGCTCGTTTCTGTTAGGCGCTGTTCATCTACAGGCTATACACATGTGTATGTACATGTAATGTATGCTGGCTCAGGCTGTGATCTCCCAATGTGTCCGCTCATCAAGCTCACTGATGTCCAACATTTTCTCGACTCCTGGTCTTTTGAACTCTGTCCATCAAAAGGTTGCTACTTTTTCTCCTATCAAAAATATGTTCAAAATACCTCAGAGCATTTTTTTTTTTGGGGGGGGGGGAGGGGAGTTCATATTTAACATTCTGCCTGAATGTCAAGTTTATACTCAAGTCCTTTTCAGAATCACACCAAATCTGAACCTACCACCTTATCCTTTAGTCTTCAGGAGGAGATCACTTATGTCAAAGGCTGCAGTGGAATTACATATACCTCCACAAGAACATGTAATTTGGCGGATACCTATCATACCAGCCTTAGGCTCCATTGTGTTAATGTAAGAGTGAAATTAGGCAAGCTCCATATAACAGGTGTTCCCCATAAACGACTCACTGGTACTCAAGGTCTATCCTGCACACGTCATTCCCACTGCCCTCATTCCAATTAACCTGGCTCAAGACATACCAGGGTCCCTCTGTCAGTGCCCCTCAGGGTCATGACCTCATGCTTTCCCCACTAAACTGACCCTGCACCTTCTTCCCTGAAATGATGTCATATAAGTTACATGTATGTCTTTGTTATATGACATCATCACCAAGAAAAGATCTCCCCCCTCCTGTAAAAGGTATATAATATGCTCATTTTCCCAGTTTTACTAAGGAGAAGATCAGGCCCGACCAGAGTCCAACCCGCATTTCTAACTCATACCCAGGCATAGCCAGAAGCTGTTCCAGCCATATGACCTGTGGTGCAGTATATTTACCGGATGTATAAGTGAGTTCTTGGAGTTCTTCATCTTCATCTTCAAAGAGTCTATCATCATTCTACTCTACCGACACAGAATCTGTCTGTTACATTAACGTTAACACTTCTGTGCTGGATTTCACAAAGCCTTACAATGAAACATAACTCGCCCTACCCTTGATAACCATTTCAAGTTGAATTTTTGTTTTTCTTCCATCATCTCCAGAGTCCGTTTTGGCAGACAAGGAGGACACGTTTGCCAGTCGCTTCCATCAGCTGAGACAGGAACCCCTCTTCTCCATCAAGGACTTTGAGGATGCCATCGACAATATCAGGATGTGTGTTGCCGAGGTGAGAGCTCATCGATATACATCCTATCCGATCCTGTCTGTCAGTGATTGTTTTATGTATGTGAACCAGGGCAGGAACTCCGGGTTAAAAAGGGCACGGCAATTTTTGCCTTGAAATTTCGGCAAATTAAGGGCATCACGGCAATTTCTGCATTTTTTGAAGGGCATCAAGGCAATCGCAAAAAAAAACCGGGGCATCAAGGCAATTTAACTACTTTTTATTAGTACCGATGCAAACACGACGTAAGCACCTTAAAAAACTTTCAAAATAGGCGCTGAAGGCACCGAATCGTTGTTTTAGGTCTCCTACTAATATATCATCGTTTCTGTGGGACCACAATGCCTGAAAAAGATTATTTTCCAACATAAAAATGACGTCTAAAATAGGTTTCAGTCAGCCACCAACACGCATTCTCACGGAACATGAACTGTACCATTCAGGTATGGCCGGGGTGCTACTGCTATAGTAAGCGGGACGACAAAAATATCTGACAATAGATCCTCACAAAAGAATCAAAATAAAAAGGATTCTAAATAGCCTACATGTTTTGTAAAGATGGATTTTTAAGCAGCTAGGTCCAACCTAAACGAGAATATTATCGGAGCTTATTATTGTATAAAGTCGCACCCCTCTCATTCCTAATAGAATAGTCCATGCTGTTGAGATATCGTGATGTGGGCTCGGTGTGCCAAAACCTTCTCATCAGTTCTCGTCCAAAAAATTGAGAATAACTTGAAAAACATTCACGTTCGTAGGCCTACCTGAAAAAAAGGAATAAAGTTTGCGACATTTTTGTGCTGTATCGTGAAGTAGTAGCTCGTTTTGCTGTTAAGCTTTCTCCTTTCGGGGCATGGTTACGACTTTGAAAAGGCACCCGCGAACACGCAAACATTTGACAGCTCTATGATTCTACTTTCGCACGCAACCCAAGTTACCCAACCACGTGCTGCATGCTGCGCAATCTATCTATCGTGCAACGCAAATCGCTCCCAACTACCGTTGGTACCCGTTGTTTGGTACAGCCAGCGATGTCCAAGATTCACTGGTACCCGCACACTAAAAGTTCGTTGACATGAAACTGTCCCGATCGAACGCACTGGACATGTACATGTACAGTACATGTACATGTACATGTACATTGATCGTGTACAGTATGTGTACGTGTACATGTACACCCATACACAGTACGTACAGTTGTGCACAGAATGCGCAATGTTTAGCTGACAGTGCGCACGGTACATGTTAACAGTGAAGCTTCCGGCCGTGTGTGCTGAATTATATTTCATGCGCGCTGTGCTAACGGCCGTGCGGCGGCCGGCAGTCCGATCTGCCCAACTATCCATCGACCAAAAGGGCACGACGGCAATGTGTTAAAAGGGCACGGCAATTTGTTGCCGTGAAAATCCTCCAAATTTTAGGGCACCGCGGCAATTGGTGAGGGCACGACGGCAATTGCCGTCGTTGCCGTCGTGAATTTCCTGCCCTGGTGAACCACATATAGATATAAAAAAACATATAGTTGGCTTGTTTGCCGCAAATTTCACTAGCTCGGAGGATGCATGATTAGGACCGTAGGACGTTAGGTCACTAAATGGTCAGCACTCCTCTATGCTCGATTTGAAATGAAAATGTTGTAAACTGCGAAATGACTGAAACGACTTAAAGCCCTCACACAACTTTGCTCGAGGTCTAAGAAAAGCATCTATATGTTGTCTGATCCAACATTATCCATGAAATAGCACACCTGTGAAAATGTCAGCTCAATCTGCCCACCGAGTCTCGAGAAAATTGTGAAAACCGCTTCATTTGTTTCACGAAAATGCAGCATTCAACGCCGTACTGTTCCGAAAAAATAGTTTAGATCTCAGTGAGACGTAAACGATTTCTTTTACTCTTTTCTCCCAAAATACAACATTTTAGGCATAAATATTTCAGTGAGAGTTTTCTACTTTAACCATCTTCAAACTGTATAAGTTTCATGTAAATCTGTGAACATTTCTGTTTTTCGATCTTAGCAATGTTGTGTAGGGGCTTTAAGTTGCGAATCTTAAAATTTTAGAGGGCCTGATGTTGTGAACATAGCGGGACACTTATCCCTGCCTTTGAGACCGGTCTCGTAAGGATCACAACCTCAGACCCTTGAAATTCATGATCCATTTACATTGATATACGTGTAGATTTCCGATTTGACACAAACCCATGATGCTCTTACAGCTTTACAAAAATGATGCAAAGTTGCAAACTGCTTGCTGACTTTAATAAATGACCAACATTTCAAGTCTCAATATGTTACAGGGCCTGCAGTCGGTTTCACCAAACTCATCGTAACTTACGATCAATCGTAAGACAATGAGCGATGCACAGAAACCATACGGCCTATCACAACTTACGATGGGTTATCCATCGTAAGTTGAGTTACGATGCACCGTAAGGCTTTGTGAAATCCAGCCCAGATGTTTTAACGATAGCATGACCTTAAACTGCCTTTGAGTACCGGTAAGCGTGAACAAATAGGAGGGCCTGACATGTGGATCTAAGCAGGACCTTTCTCAAAGGCAGAAGGATTGGAGTAAGATTATGAAGGAATCGAAATGAAAGGCCGTCTAAATTTATGATACTCCTACACACTGACATACACCCACGTGCAATTGATGACACTCCCGCATTGTACATGTACCCCAGCATCTGTGGGCACTTGTGGTGGAGAAGTCGGACCTAGTGGGCCAGCTGGACAACCTCAAGGACTTCTTCCTCCTGGGGCGGGGGGAGCTCTTCCTGGCCTTTATTGACCACGCCCAGAACCTCCTCAAGACCCCGCCCACATCGACAACAGAGCATGGTGAGCAATGGAGAATAGAGATTGGGCTGACAATGCCGTCTTTTTCAAACTGTGAAAGATCAGATGGCCAGAAGATTCACTGGGGTCAGGACCTTCAGCTACGGAGCTTGCTAATCTATATATATATAGTCTGGTTTATTTGTCAGTTTTCAATAATATGGCATATAGTACACTCTGTACAATTATCATTATAGATTACAACAAGGAATTACTGACATGAAGGTAAAAGCAAATATAGTGATTTGGCTGGGGATGTCATATTCTCAAGCCGTGAAAATGTTTCAATCCTGGCAGCACCCTTTTCAAAAGCCCTTTTCAAAGCCTAGAATTTGAACAAATCTATTCATGTCACTGCAAAATGTAGGACTGAGCAGAGTGGTTGATAGCTAATTAATTGTTGTCTGCATCTAATTGAAAATGGGGATGTGATCCATGGAGATGGAGATATACTGTAGTGTAGTCAGTGATCAAATGTTTCTGACTGGTGCATCCCCCCCCATGCCACCTCAGCAATGATTGTAGAATATTTTGAGAAGGCTGCCACCCAAAGGCTGAATAGCTCTGAGAGAGTGCTAGCTTATTAAGTTGTCCCAGTCCGGTCAAATTTTCTTTGCAATATCAGTTTTTACTCAAATTGTTTCCCAGTCATTTTTTTCTGCCCTCTGTTTGTTGGACGAACGGGGTGGGAAATCAAAATTGTTTCTGGTTTTTCTTTCCCCCTTTCCTTTGAAGATGTCAACCTGGCTTTTCGTCAAGCAGCTCATAAAGTTCTTCTGGAGGATGATACCTCCTTAGGGCAAGTCCGTCTGACTATCACCTCTAAGACACCATCCAAGAATACTGGCAAAAGTAAGTCATTGAGTGTGGATAGCAATGGAAGCTTGAGAGAAAATGACCAGTCATTAGTCTTTTACTCAATTCAAATCTGGAGCGCTGGTATGCGAAACCAGAGGTTTCGGGTTCAAAGCGCGATCCAGTCAAAGTTTTCTTTGCCAATCTTTCAATTTGTTCAAAAGTTCCCAGTCAGTTTTTCCTTTTGTTTGTTTGACTTGAATTGAAAAAGCTGTATCCACTTTGTGTGTTCCCTGAGCTGCTGTAGCCAGGTTTACAACAATTAGTTGTTTGCATCTGAATAAAAGCGGGGGTGTGATCCCTTGAGATATACGGCAGTTAATGGTTGATTTTATTCTGACTGGTGTCCCCACCCCGGCAAAGACTAGCTGACTATTTGGGAAGCCACCATCTAAGGGCCAGGGCTGGATAGCTCAGATGGGAGGAACACTGTTACACAAAACCAGAGGTCCAGTCAAAGTTTCCTTTGCCAATTTTTCAATTTGTTCAAACGTTCCCAGTCATTTTTTTTCTTTGTTTGTTTAATTTAAATCAGTGTCAACATTAATTAGGCAATACAAAAAATCATTCAAAAGTACTGTCTTGATTTTCTCGAGACTCGGTGGGCAGATCGAGCTGAAATTTTCACAGGTGTGCTATTTCATGCATATGTTGGATCAGACAACGTATGAATGCTATTTTTTGACCTCGACCAATGTTGTGTAGGGGCTTTAAGCAGGACCTTTCTGGATGTTAGAATCTGCCTTTGAGAACAGTCCTGCAAGGATGAATACATTAAGCCCCGTCAAGTCTGGATGTTGCACTCTTGGTTAAGGCATTCAAAGATCAGCCACCCGTACCCGTACATCTTGAAGGTGCATGCCACTGCAGTCATGCCTGTTTTTGTCTGGTCCGCAGAGGGTGAGACAGCCCCACCGGCTAAGGGTGTTGGAGACATCGGCTGGAATTGCCTCGGCATGACCTACAATGTCCAATGGCCTCTCCATACACTCTTTAACCCGGCTGCATTAGAGAAGTAAGTCTTTCTTTATCTTATTTGCCGGTGATGGAAGTTGCAAGTTAGGAACTGTTTGCAGTGACACTGTGTACTGTTCATCTCCTGTTCTGCTACCCTAAACTTTCAGAGAATCCCATATTTTCATTTCATTTTTTATTGGTCAAATCCCACCAGGACCTTACTCAAAGGCAGATTTCTGCCTTTGAGAAAGGTCCTGCTAGGATTGAAATGTCAGGCCCTCTTCATTTCTCTAACTGTACATGTCCCTTGTAAAGTCAGAAAGGAGTTGATAAAGTGTTCAATTGATTCCTTTTTTTTATGTGATGTTCCTTTCTTGGTCGATCCCCGCTGCAGGTACAACACACTGTTCTGCTTCTTGCTGAGCGTCAAGCGTGTGCAGCTGGAGCTGCAGCAGTGCTGGGCCCTGCAGATGCAGCGCAAGCATGCCCCAGTGGACCAGTCAGACGCCAGCAAGTGGCAGCTGCGATCACACATGACGTTTCTGGTGGACAATCTGCAGTACTACTTACAGGTGGGTGCCAGAGGTTGACACACACATCCACATTATACATGTATACATGTACAGTATTTACAGTCTAGAATCAAAACCTCTTCTGTAGACTCCGTATCTTGCAATGAAAATTCTCTGTCTCTTTTACTTTTTATGTCTTTTTCTTTATCTCTTTATCTCTCTTTATTTTTCTCATGCTCTCACTCTCCTTTTACTTTCTTTGACTCTCTTTTGTCTCGGTCACTTTCTTTCTCTCTCTATCTCTCTCTGTTCGTCTGTCTTTCTGTGAATCTACATGTATGTCTCTCTCTTTCTCTGCCTCTCTCTGTCTCCCTGTTTTTCTATGTCTCTCTGTCTCTATCTTTTTCGGACTCTACTTTTTTTTGTCTCTCCATCTTTCTTTCTCTCTTACTCTGTCTCACTGTCTCGCTCTGTCTCTTTCTCTCTTTCTTTGACTCCCCATGTGTCTCACTGTCTCTCTCTGTCTCTTTCTCTCTTTCTTTGACTCACCATGTGTCTCACTGTCTCGTTCTGTCTCTTTCTGTCTTTCTTTGACTCCCCATGTGTCTCACTGTCTCGCTCTGTCTCTTTCTCTCTTTCTTTGACTCCCCATGTCTTTCGTCATTCTCTCTTTCTTTGTCTGTCTCTTTGTCTCACTGTCTCGCTCTGTCTCTTTCTCTCTTTCTCGGACTATCTCTTTCTCTGACTGTCTCTCTCCGTCTCCTTCTCTCTTTCTCTGACTATCTCTGTCTCTGACTGTCTCTCCCTGTCTCTTTCTCTCTTTCTCTGTCTCTCTGTCTCTTTCTCTCTTTCTCTGACTATCCCTGTCTCTTTCTATCTGTCTCGCTCTGTCTCTCTCTGTCTCTCTCTGTCTCTTTCTGTCTCTCTCTGTCTCTTTCTCTCTGTCTCGCTCTGTCTCGCTCTGTCTCTGTCTGTCTCTTTCTCTGTCTCTCCCTGTCTCTTTCTCTCTGTCCCTTTCTGTCTCTCTCTGTCTCTTTCTCTCTGTCTCGCTCTGTCTCTGTCTGTCTATCTCTGTCTCTTTCTCTCTTTCTCTGTCTCTCCCTGTCTCTTTCTCTCTGTCCCTTTCTCTCTCTCTCTGACTCTTTCTATGCCTCTCTCTTCATTCAGGTGGATGTGTTGGAGACTCAGTTCACTCAGCTGATTGAGAAGATCAACAGCACCAGGGACTTTGAGGCAGTGCGGTTGGCCCATGACCAGTTCCTGACCTCACTCCTGGGCCAGTGCTTCCTGCTGATGAAACCCGTAAGCCCAATCCGCCACCCAAACCAGGGACCAATGTTAAAGAGCTACCTTTGCACCGAGACCAGTTGACATGAAAACATTGTTGTAGTCCTTATAATGTGTACCACAGAACACTTTACAAGTTTCTGTGCAGATTAACTTTATTGAATAAAAATCATGCTCCTGTTTTCATTCAGATTGTACTCTTGATTGTACTCTTGATAATGTATTGTTTATGTCTTTATTCATACTAATTCTTTTGTGATTAGCTAGTGCCCTCGTCTTTGTCTTCTTGTTGAAATAATTATGATAATTTGTTATTTTTCATTCTACTGTATTTTTTTTGTAAATGACATTTGTTTGTAAATGACATTTTGTAAATTTGTCCGTGCTAATAATTGTTCTCTGCATTTCACTGTAGTTTAAATTCTTGGCGTTTTTACTGTACAACGCTCTGAAATTGTGTTATTTGTGCTTTATAAATTCAATTAAGTTAAGTTAAGTTAAGAGGCAAACAACCAATTATTGTAAGCAGTTCAGTATCACACAAAATTAATGCAGCCTTTTCAATTTCAAACACTCGATTCATATTTGCTTAAATTGCTTTACGTATGAAAGCAGGCCTTTGAAAGGCTGTCAACCAATTCTCTACTTTTTTGTTAAAAATGCAAGCAATTGCTAAATTCAAGTTAAAAGTGAACAACTTCACTTAATTATATGGTAATATACAGAAATGTTGCAAACCACTTCCTCACTGAAATTACCCAATTACAAATCCCCAACATGTAGTGAGCCTGACATTTCAATCCAAGCAGGTTCTTTCTCAAAGGCAGACCTGATTTTATGGAGTGTGATGTGGATTGCCTAAACAAAATAATGACCTAATCTAAAATTTAGTGGGCCTGACGTTTCGATCCTAGCAGGACCTTTCTCAAAGGCAGAGAGAAAGGTGCCTTTGAGAAAGGTCCTGCTAGGATCGAAACGTCAGGCCCACTAAATTTTAGATTTACATTTTGGTAATTTTAGTCAGTAAGCAGTTTGCAACATTTTTGTATATCAAAATAATGACCTGTTTGTTTCATACTTGGCGACCTACTCAAACCGATTCTGTACCGTTCCTTTTCAAGGTCAGCCACTGTCTGAATGAAATCATGGAGCTGTGCCATTCCTTTGCCACATTGCTGATCACCCATGCAGCCAGTATGACAGAGAGAGAGCTAGCACAAATGGACAGATTAGCACAGGTACATAAGTCTAACCTCTCAGGCCTCAAGCATGCCTTGCATGCCCCCCCCCAAAAAAACGCTCCTTGTCTAAAGACTGCAGCATACTGTAGGATCTGACTGAGATGCAGTAGTAGCCAAAGTAGCTGAGCATTCCATTAACCCTAACTGGCATTGAAACCACAATTAACCACATATGGTTTTTCCTGTGGTATGTTGTGGTATACAGTCCTCTATACACACACAAATGCTTGTGGTGATGTGTGGTATTTGGACCTGCACCCATGAGTGCAGTGTGGTTTCCTGTGGCACATACACCGCGACATACCACAATGGGGTTTGTGGTTTGTTGTAGTATATAGGCTGTCAGGCACTGTCTGTGCAGTGCTGTGTGTGGGAGGATAAGGGCCATACACCACGACATACTACAGCGTGGTTTTTGTGGTATCCTGTGGTATGTGAGCCTGCACCTCTGAGGGCACTGTGGTAAATTGTGGTATACAGTATGCGTCCTGTGCGGGAGGTGCAAAGCGTTAGGGTTAATGTAACAAAAAGTTAAAAGTATCTCCTGCTGAGCCCCAAAGAGACGACTTTCTGTTAATGGCCAAGTCACTCTCAAGTGGTCTAATCAGGCAACAAGCACCTGAGACTTACATTGCTGGGCTAGGGTCAGTCTGAACAACAGTATGCGATGGGCTCTGTGACAATGAGTCACATTGGGGTAAAATCATGATCAAGGATTTACACCACAAAACCTTTTATTTGAAGCTTCAGATTAAAAATCAAGTGTTCACTCAGTAAAATTAAAAATTAAAATATGGACACTTATGAAGCAACATAAACCAAAATCAGAAAGATGATGTTTGATAGATCTTTTTGCACCCACATTTTTCAGTCTCACTGTGTGTGGAAAAGGGCTGTGTGAGAACCTACTCATTTTCACAGTGCATTGCATATGGGGTGCCCTAAAACTCATCTACATTGCCACGTGTGACATGCTGCAACCAAAACCCTTAGGGCTGAAGCTGTTTACGAAATGAAGGTTAAGGCTTAGGCTTCGGTCATATTATTTTCTCTTATACACTATAATGTCAAAGGCATAATAGAAAACAAGCGTTTTGCTCGAATTTCATGAATACTCTGTACTTAACCAGCCTGCAAACCTTCAAATTCGGCGACAAACCACAACCTGGATTCTCAGGTCTTGTCGGGCAGAGAAGAAGCCTAAGCCTCAGCCTGATCCATGGATTCTTAAAGGGCCGGAGTCTCACTGGTGTCTTCCGTTTTGTCGTTCTGTCAGGGTTTCAATCGGCAGTCCTCGCTGCTCTTCAAGATCCTGTCCAGCGTGAGGAGCCACCACCAGGCCAGCCCCTACCTCAGCCAGCTCCTCCTCAGACTGGACTTCAACAAGTTCTACAGTAAGGCCGGGGGAGCCCTAGCTCCTTGATGGACGCTGGGATTACGTTGAACCCGAATTACATTATCCACACAGCTAACCGGTAAAATGGACACCCCTGTTGGGTATCACTTCAATCTCCCTGATCATTCGATAGCAGATATGAGTGTACTGGGCATAGAATCACTTGGTCACCGTAGTAATGCTGTCCGTCTTAGCCGTGAGAAAATGTGGATTAAGCGTCTTCGAACTATTCAACCACATGGTCTCAACATCCAGGAGGGTAATGACTAACACCATGCAGCTTTCTGATAATCCTTCTTTTGTGTTCAGTCCTTCACACTTCTCTCTTTGATCTTTCCCCCTCTTGTCACTAATCCCTACCCTACTCCTTGCCCTTCTCTTTGATCTTCCCCCTCTTCTCACTAATCCCTACCCTACTCCTTGCTCTTCCCTTTGATCTCTCCCTACCAGCTTTACTCTTTGTCCTGTGTTTCTCATCCGTGTCCTATTCACTCTCTCCCCCCTTCCTTCGTGTACATGTATCTGTTTTGTCACTCCGCCTTTGAGAAAGGTCCTGCTAGGATCGAAACGTCAGGCCCACTAAATTTTAAGATATCCACGCAGCTGCTTATATCCGCAACTTTGCCAAGTGCGGGAAAAACCTCTGTTTGCTCAAACAGGGTAAACAACAATGTCCTTTGTGTGATGCGGTTTGCAAAAAGCCATCTTATGAAAAACATCATGTTATATCTACAGAACCATTCTCAAAGGCAAGCTTCAGCCTTTGAGAACGGTCCTGCTGGGACTAAGATAAATGTATATTTTTGTTGTATAATCTCCACAGACAGACAAATCTTGTTTGGATTACAGTCTTGCGGCAGAATTTGTGAGATATGGATTGATATAAAATTCAATATTTTTTAAATTTCTTCCATTATAAGTACAGGAAATCTTTATTTGATACACAAATGTTGCAAACTGCTTACTGACTAAAATTACCAAAATGCAAATATGAACATTTAGTGGGCCTGATGTTTTGATCCTAGCAGGACTTTTCTCAAAGGCAGAGTGACCTTTGAGAAAGGTCCTGCTAGGATCGAAACTTCAGGCCCACTAAATTTTGAGAAATCTTTATTTGATTCAGTTTATTTCATCTGCAGTATGCCCAGTGTTTTGACGAATTTCCTGCTTAAAATGAAAACAAAAACCAACCACCACAGGCACTTCTGGCATGATTAAAATTTAGCCTCCTTTCTAGTGTAGCTCACCTGACCCCTGACCTTGTAAAGGTCACATGGTGGTTTTCGAATTGAAAGTGATGAATGCATATAATGTTGTCAAGATTATTCGTGTTCATGTTGCTTGATGAAAGTCTCATCATCAATGGTGTTCCTTGGTATTTATTAAATTGTTTCCATCTTGCTGAGTATATCACTAAGGTGTTGATATTTTGTGAGTACCGGTGGTCTACAGTGTACATGTAATCTAGAGGTAAGATTAAATGATTTATTTTTTGCTTTTTTCTAATGCATTTTAATTATTTCAATTTAGTATTGCCTTTTCTGCCAATCTGAGAGTGACTCTTGAAGATAATTAGTCATTGGCTAGTGAATCTCGGGTTGTACACCCTGACCCACCTTATACAAACCATAGAGCAAGGAAACAAAAGGACTCACAACTTGCAAACTTGAAAGGTTCCATGCGTCCCCATTCAAACGTGTACAAACAGGCGCCCCCATTCAAACGTGTACAAACAGGCGCCCCTCATTCAAACGTGTACAAACAGGCGCCCCCATTCGAAGGTGTACAACCACGTTAAAGATTAAATATGTATTCCTTTTGTCCCACCATATCTTCGATTTTTTTGGACAATTTCGAATACTTAAATATTAGCCATTGAATTATGCCAGCTATGTTATCTCATGTATTCCTTTCAAAGTAAATTAATTCCTCTGTATTAATTTTACTTTGAAAGGAATACATTGAAATGATGTTTACCCGCAAAATTGTTGCAAGTAATTGGCTTCAAATCATTTTGATCCAATCAATTAGATCGAAAATGTGTCAACTGTTTACAGGTTTCTTCATGACACCACCGTGCACTGTAAGGGTCTGGAGTAGAACCAGCAACTAGGAAGCATAGGGTCGGAATCCGTTTGTCCCATTTTTCAATTTACCCTTCATATCTTGTTCATTTTTTTTTCATATTTAATTTGGCTAATAATTCCTCGGACTGCTCAGAGATGTACCCTTTGTTTATTTTTTATTAAGATTTCTAAAGACCTAAACATGCTGATAAGAAATCATCATAATCATTATGCCTTGGATAATTAAAGATGTATTGCTTTTGTCCCGCCATACCTTCAATTTTTTTGGGGGATAATTTGTAATACTAGAACATTAGCCATTGAATTATGCCAGCGATGCTACCTCATGAGAGGTATTAGATTACTTTCAGCTACTGAAAAGCTCAGCGGACCTTTTCAAACAACATGGCGGCTGCTAGAGGATTATGATTTCAGCAAGTTAAAATAGGCAGCATGACGCAAGCCATACCTGAAATCATGAGCAAAATTAACTATGAGAAATATCAAAATTAATGTGTACAAACTGGCGCCTGATTACAATGTGCACAACCGCGTTAAAGATTACATAATTATGTACTTCTTTTGTCTCGTCATACCTTCGATAATATTTTTGACAATTTGAAATACTAGAACATTAGTTATTGAATGATGCCAGCGGTCGTGTGGGTAGTTCCAGAAGAATGTCCATTGAAAGAGTCTATTTTCTTGACATATGTCTTGCAAACAATGCATTTCGAGGTACACTTAAATGTACCAAATTTAGTCGGAGGTGAAGAGTCCAAAGGGGGAACCTCTGCTCGGACAATTAAGTCACGCAGGTTACGGGAGCGTCTGAAAGCCAAAACAGGCGAATTTGGAATGGCATCAGCCAGACGATCTGAAGTGTGGAGAATATGGTGGTTTTCCTTAGTTATCTTCCTGAGAGGAAGAGAAGGGTGGTAGGAAGTAACTAAGGGCACCTTTGGCTTGTCCTTGGGACCTGGTGGTTTTTGTTTGAGTGCGGAACTACTGAGAATGGAATAGACTTTAGCAATGGCGAAAGTCGGACTCATTGGAACATGCACCTCAATCTGAGGGCCTAGTTGTAAGCTATACCAGTCTTACAGTGTATGGGGTGACAACTGGAGGCATGGAAATATTGATGAGTGTCGGTGGGCTTAGAATACAAGTCAGTAGTAAGTGTATTGAGGTCTTTCCGGACGGTGACATCCAGAAAGTGGGTTTGATGAAGAGACTGCTCCCATGTAAATTTGATAGTCCTGTGGAAGGAATTGATGTGGTCAAAGAAAGCATTCAAGCTGCTACCGTCCCTGGTCCAAATGAAGAAAACATCATCTATGTATCTCCACCAAATCCAGGGACGGCATGGAGCCTCACTGAGCATGCGTTCCTCAAGGTTACCCATGAAGAGGCAAGCAAAGGAAGAAGCCATGCGCGTGCCCATGGCAGTGACATGCACTTGAAGATAGTGCTTGCCAAGAAAGGAGAAATTGTTCTTGGCCAGCACTATAGCCCCATGTCATCCAAGAGAAATAAAGTAGTTTTTCTATTGATGAATCCTTTGAAATTTGAATTTTAATATAATATACAACATGGAATTTAAACAAATAAAGGACAAAAATGGTTAATTAGGTCATTTGAATGAGGTCAAAGGTCTAGGTTGCAGGTTCGATCCCATGGGATGCAACAGTACATTTTTCTTCAAATTACCAAGTATAAACCCAACCTATAAGTATCTGAAATTTCGACCAAAAGTCAACTGGTGCGCATGGCGTGTCGTGGTTGTCCCAGGGTCTGTGACTTCAAGGTTGCAGGTTCGATCCCCAGGGATGCAACAGTTAGATTTTTCTTCTTCAAATTACCAAGTACAAACCCAACCTATAAGTATCTGAAATTTCGACCAAAAGTCAACTGGTGCGCATGGCGTGTCATGGGTGTCCCAGGGTCTGTAACTTCAAGGTTGCAGGTTCCATCCCCCTGGGAAGTCGAGTCTTGAATTTCATGTTTTTTAATTCTATTAAGGTAACCGAAGGTTTAAATAGATTGGTTTTTTAGGGGTGGGTGGGGGGACTCATGAGGCTAGAGGTTCAGTGGCTCGACTGGGAACCCCAAGGCCGAGGGTTCGATCCCGGGTGGATGCAGGTCCTCCCAGAATCCCAGGCCTCCCCAGATCAACCGACCTCTCCAGAATCACCGGCCTCCCCAGATCACCAACCCGCGGCGGTTCGGATACCTGTGGCGCCCCCTCTACCCCACTAGATAAAATAAAATAAAATGGAATTTTACCCTTTTTAAGACAGGTTAGATGTCGAAACAAAAGTTAAAAGGCATTATTTAATTAATTTGAAATTCGAACAAGGACCCTGACATCGCCAGGACTCGAACTCGGGTCACCAAGTCAGAAGTTAGCGAGTGTATCCGCTACACCAACACATCCTTCTTACTTCAAAATCTTGGAACTAATATATAAAGCATCGTATTGAAAGTTAAAAGAAAATAAACCAAAATAAATACGAGGAGCGATGACAATGAGAGAAACAATATCGAGTAGAACGTTACGAAATTAACTTGAAGAACGAAGGATGAGTGTATCTAAGCCTAAGGAGAGAAAGCTATGCTACATATTGCGAGAGGAGCGCTTCTTTATACAAGGTCTTGGAACGGCCCAGGGATGGCATTGTTCTTATTTTGTTATCAATGGTGTTCCACAGACGAGGACCATAGAAACGAAGAGTAGAGCTAGAATACAGAGTGCGAGTGAATGGGACGTACAAATTGTGACGTACAAATGTGTATCTTGGACTAAGGAGAAAAAAGAAAAGAACTTGCCGGGCAGGAGATTGTGAGTGAATTTGTACATAAAAAATCCCAGTGTGAAATTTATTTAGGTCATGAATGGTAAGAGTATGTAGCCTTGCAAATAGTGGTGCAGAGTGATCTCGGTGGTGTGAAGAAGTGCAGATACGAATAGCTCTTTTTTGGGTGATGTATAAAGAGTGTAGCTTGTTATTAGATGTTTGCGACCAGACAATGTTACTATAGTTCAAAATTATACTAGTGATCAAAGCGAAAAGACATAAATATGCAAAGAATTATAATATTTGTTCACACATTTAGGTATAACATTTTTAAAATAGCGATTAATATTTTTAGTTAAAATTTAAATGATTGAACAAGCCTAATTGACCAATCAGACGGGGTTTTCTCCGTTGTGATGTCACACCCCCCGCAATGATCGGCGGCCCATTCTAAAAGATGGCAGGTTGCGGGAACGCAAATTCGACCACTGAATTCCACAATTTTTAACACCCAATCAGATAAGCCAACATTTTTCTGTGGGTTGCATTCCCCTTTAACTATGAGAAATATCAAAATTAATGTATACAAAGTGGCGCCTGATTACAATGTGCACAACCGCGTTAAAGATTACATAATTATGTACTTCTTTTGTCTCGTAATTATTCGATAATATTTTTGACAATTTGAAATACTAGAACATAAGTTATTGAATGACGGCAGCTATTGTACCTCATAAGAGATACGAATTTACTTTCGGCTACTGAAAAGCTCAGGGAATCTTTCAAAACAACATGGCGGCTGCTAGAATATGCAGCATGACGTCATTGGCAAGTCATACCTGAAATCATGAAATATCAAAATAATGTGTACAACCAGGCGCTCAATTACAATGGAATTCCCCATTACAATGTGTACAACCGGGCGCCCCCATTCAAACGTGTACAAACTGTATTCCCATAAGAACGTGTACAAACTGGAGTCCCCATTTGAACGTGTACAAACAGGTGCCCCCATTCAAACGTGTACAAACAGGCGCCCCCTATTCAAACGTGTACAACTGGATTCCCCATTCGAACGTGTAAAAAAACTGGAGCCCCATTAGAATGTGTACAACCGGCGCCCAATTACAATGTGCACAACCGGGTTAAAGATTAAATATGTATTATTTTGTTCCGCCATACCTTCGATATGTTTCTTGGACAATTTTGAATGATGGAACATAAGCCATTGATTTAAGCCAGCTATGTTACCTATTAAGAGGTATTATTTTACTTTCGGCTACTGAAAAGCTCGTTTTTAACAGCAAACCTTTAGAAACAACATGGCGGCTGTTATAGGATTATGATTGTAGCAAGTTAAAAAAGGCAGCATGACGTCATTGGCAAGCCATACCTGAAATCATGAGCAAAATTAACTAAGAGAAATATAAACATTAATTTGTATAATCAGGCGCCCCATTAAAACAGCATGGCGGCTGCTAGAGGATTATGATTTGAGAAAGTTAAAATAGGCAGCTTGACGTCGTTAGCAAGCCATCCTTGAAATCATGAGCAAAATAAACTAATTTCTATGCCAAAAAATACAAAAGTAAAACCAAAAAACACTGCCCTACCACACGGGATTCGAACCCAATGGTTCATAGTTGCTGGTTCTACGCCAGTCCCCTAGGGTACACCGAGATTTTAATTACATGTTGAACAAATAGCAACAGCTGCTATCCTAAGGGCTTTGGGTGGCAATGGGTGTGACCCAACTGTCCTATAGCTGTGCCCGGAGCTCAGCAGAGTGCCAGATCAGGTGCCCACTATAACCCTAACTCCCTATCTTGACAGGGTTGGTTACTTTCAGGGATTTCCCAAACTGTCGTCCAGAAAAACGGCCAGTTTCATGACCTCTCAACTGGCCTTGATTTGAGAGACGGCTTGGCTGGGTGGTCAACACCACAGGGACTATATAATCATTATACATCTCCACAAAGGAGTATGACTGAATACCACACAGGTAAGAGCTTAAGTGCTCCACCCTACCATATGCAGTAGCATTATGGCACAGGTACACCAACAGAAGGTATATGGTCATCAGACCATAAAATCGGGCCAGTGTATACCAATACTCA
This sequence comes from Luidia sarsii, assembly GCA_949987565.1. NCBI lineage: Eukaryota > Metazoa > Echinodermata > Asteroidea > Paxillosida > Luidiidae > Luidia > Luidia sarsii. The sequence continues at coordinate 13,405,750 of OX465108.1, read as the reverse complement.
ATAGAGGCCCTACTGGATAGGATCTATGAGGAATTTTCACCATTTGGGATTAGGATAGGTACCTGATGAATGGGGTCAATGTATTTAGACCTTTGGACAAGATTTCTGACAAGAAAAGCAAACCCACCTGTGTGGTTATTTTTATTGTCTTTGAATCTTCCTCTTCAATGGACCACCAGGAGCAGAATAATGGCAGGGTGATATTGATCTCTTCTCCAGGCTGTGGCCAAGCACTGACTGATCTCATCACTCCTCCTGTTTGTGGCCGTGGTTTCTGACATTTACACCTACTCATCTGAGAGAAAACTAATACAAATGCCAAAATACACACACACAAACAACTACATCATGTACCCATTTCCAGGGCAAGAGAAAAATGCCTCCAGTTTTTCAAATATCACATTTTTTGAAACACATTTTGTTTCCCATACAGTTGTAATTTATTTTCTATGAATGAATATTGACAATTGAGATTTGAATAATTATTCAAAAACTCAGATCACAATGATTGATGACATCATAGTTTGATGGACTTTTTCCTGGTTTGTTTTATGCATGGCAATTTGGAATACAAGAACATTAGTCATTAATCATTGAATGCCGCCAGCTATGTTACCTCATAAGAGGTATTAATTTACTTTCAGCTACTGAAAAGCTCAGTGAACCTTTTCAAACAATATGGCGGCTGCTAGAGGATTATGATTTTAGGAAGTTAAAATAGGCAGCATGACGTCATTAGCAAGCCATACCTGAAAGCATAAGCAAAATTAACTAAGAGAAATATAAACATTAATTTGTATAATTAGGCGCCCCATTACAATGTGCAAAACCAGGTTAATGATGTGTGCCATTACTGACCACTCATTGTTACGTAACAGAGAATGCTTTAACCTTTATAAAGAGCTGCTTAAGCTCCTTGCATTCAATCTCGGTAACAAATAGAAAAGAGATGAATTTTCTGACGGAAGAATAGAGGAAGAAAATACCTTTTCTCCCCTATACCTTTAATGATATTTTTGACAATTTGGAATACCAGAACATTAGTCATTGAATGACGCCAGCTATGTTACCTCATTAGAAGTATTCATTTCCTTTCGGCTACTGAAAAGCTCCGCGAACCTTTTCAAACAACATGGTGGCTGCTAGAGGATTATGATTTGAGAAAGTTAAAATACGCAGCTTGACATCGTTAGCAAGCCATCCTTTAAATCATGAGCAAAATAAACTAATTTCTATGCCAAAAATTACAAAAGTAAAACAAAAAAACACTGCCCTACCACCCGGGATTCGAACCCCATGGTTCATAGTCCCCTAGGGTACACCGAGATTTTAATTACATGTTGAACAAAAATATTTACATTTTCAAATTGGGATATTTTTTTACAATATTTAAAGGAATACATTGAAATGATGTTAACCTTTTCAAACAATATGGCGGCTGCTAGAGGATTATGATTTTAGGAAGTTAAAATAGGCAGCATGACGTCATTAGCAAGCCATACCTGAAAGCATAAGCAAAATTAACTAAGAGAAATATAAACATTAATTTGTATAATTAGGCGCCCCATTACAATGTGCAAAACCAGGTTAATGATGTGTGCCGTTACTGACCACTCATTGTTACGTAACAGAGAATGCTTTAACCTTTATAAAGAGCTGCTTAAGCTCCTTGCATTCAATCTCGGTAACAAATAGAAAAGAGATGAATTTTCTGACGGAAGAATAGAGGAAGAAAATACCTTTTCTCCCCTATACCTTTAATGATGTTTTTGACAATTTGGAATACCAGAACATTAGTCATTGAATGACGCCAGCTATGTTACCTCATAAGAGGTATTAATTTACTTTCAGCTACTGAAAAGCTCAGTGAACCTTTTCAAACAATATGGCGGCTGCTAGAGGATTATGATTTTAGGAAGTTAAAATAGGCAGCATGACGTCGATAGCAAGCCATACCTGAAAGCATAAGCAAAATTAACTAAGAGAAATATAAACATTAATTTGTATAATTAGGCGCCCCATTACAATGTGCAAAACCAGGTTAATGATGTGTGCCATTACTGACCACTCATTGTTACGTAACAGAGAATGCTTTAACCTTTATAAAGAGCTGCTTAAGCTCCTTGCGTTCAATCTCGGTAACAAATAGAAAAGAGATGAATTTTCTGACGGAAGAATAGAAGAAGAAAATACCTTTTCTCCCCTATACCTTTAATGATATTTTTGACAATTTGGAATACCAGAACATTAGTCATTGAATGACGCCAGCTATGTTACCTCATTAGAAGTATTCATTTACTTTCGGCTACTGAAAAGCTCAGCGAACCTTTTCAAACAACATGGTGGCTGCTAGAGGATTATGATTTGAGAAAGTTAAAATACGCAGCTTGACGTCGTTAGCAAGCCATCCTTTAAATCATGAGCAAAATAAACTAATTTCTATGCCAAAAATTACAAAAGTAAAACAAAAAACACTGCCCTACCACCCGGGATTCGAACCCCATGGTTCATAGTCCCCTAGGGTACACCGAGATTTTAATTACATGTTGAACAAAAATATTTACATTTTCAAATTGGGATATTTTTTTTACAATATTTAAAGGAATACATTGAAATGATGTTAACCTTTTCAAACTATATGGCGGCTGCTAGAGGATTATGATTTTAGGAAGTTAAAATAGGCAGCATGACGTCATTAGCAAGCCATACCTGAAAGCATAAGCAAAATTAACTAAGAGAAATATAAACATTAATTTGTATAATTAGGCGCCCCATTACAATGTGCAAAACCAGGTTAATGATGTGTGCCGTTACTGACCACTCATTGTTACGTAACAGAGAATGCTTTAACCTTTATAAAGAGCTGCTTAAGCTCCTTGCATTCAATCTCGGTAACAAATAGAAAAGAGATGAATTTTCTGACGGAAGAATAGAGGAAGAAAATACCTTTTCTCCCCTATACCTTTAATGATATTTTTGACAATTTGGAATACCAGAACATTAGTCATTGAATGACGCCAGCTATGTTACCTCATAAGAGGTATTAATTTACTTTAAGCTACTGAAAAGCTCAGTGAACCTTTTCAAACAATATGGCGGCTGCTAGAGGATTATGATTTTAGGAAGTTAAAATAGGCAGCATGACGTCATTAGCAAGCCATACCTGAAAGCATAAGCAAAATTAACTAAGAGAAATATAAACATTAATTTGTATAATTAGGCGCCCCATTACAATGTGCAAAACCAGGTTAATGATGTGTGCCATTACTGACCACTCATTGTTACGTAACAGAGAATGCTTTAACCTTTATAAAGAGCTGCTTAAGCTCCTTGCGTTCAATCTCGGTAACAAATAGAAAAGAGATGAATTTTCTGACGGAAGAATAGAAGAAGAAAATACCTTTTCTCCCCTATACCTTTAATGATATTTTTGACAATTTGGAATACCAGAACATTAGTCATTGAATGACGCCAGCTATGTTACCTCATTAGAAGTATTCATTTACTTTCGGCTACTGAAAAGCTCAGCGAACCTTTTCAAACAACATGGTGGCTGCTAGAGGATTATGATTTGAGAAAGTTAAAATACGCAGCTTGACGTCGTTAGCAAGCCATCCTTTAAATCATGAGCAAAATAAACTAATTTCTATGCCAAAAATTACAAAAGTAAAACAACAAACACTGCCCTACCACCCGGGATTCGAACCCCATGGTTCATAGTCCCCTAGGGTACACCGAGATTTTAATTACATGTTGAACAAAAATATTTACATTTTCAAATTGGGATATTTTTTTTACAATATTTAAAGGAATACATTGAAATGATGTTAACCTTTTCAAACAATATGGCGGCTGCTAGAGGATTATGATTTTAGGAAGTTAAAATAGGCAGCATGACGTCATTAGCAAGCCATACCTGAAAGCATAAGCAAAATTAACTAAGAGAAATATAAACATTAATTTGTATAATTAGGCGCCCCATTACAATGTGCAAAACCAGGTTAATGATGTGTGCCATTACTGACCACTCATTGTTACGTAACAGAGAATGCTTTAACCTTTATAAAGAGCTGCTTAAGCTCCTTGCATTCAATCTCGGTAACAAATAGAAAAGAGATGAATTTTCTGACGGAAGAATAGAGGAAGAAAATACCTTTTCTCCCCTATACCTTTAATGATATTTTTGACAATTTGGAATACCAGAACATTAGTCATTGAATGACGCCAGCTATGTTACCTCATTAGAAGTATTCATTTCCTTTCGGCTACTGAAAAGCTCCGCGAACCTTTTCAAACAACATGGTGGCTGCTAGAGGATTATGATTTGAGAAAGTTAAAATACGCAGCTTGACATCGTTAGCAAGCCATCCTTTAAATCATGAGCAAAATAAACTAATTTCTATGCCAAAAATTACAAAAGTAAAACAAAAAAACACTGCCCTACCACCCGGGATTCGAACCCCATGGTTCATAGTCCCCTAGGGTACACCGAGATTTTAATTACATGTTGAACAAAAATATTTACATTTTCAAATTGGGATATTTTTTTACAATATTTAAAGGAATACATTGAAATGATGTTAACCTTTTCAAACAATATGGCGGCTGCTAGAGGATTATGATTTTAGGAAGTTAAAATAGGCAGCATGACGTCATTAGCAAGCCATACCTGAAAGCATAAGCAAAATTAACTAAGAGAAATATAAACATTAATTTGTATAATTAGGCGCCCCATTACAATGTGCAAAACCAGGTTAATGATGTGTGCCGTTACTGACCACTCATTGTTACGTAACAGAGAATGCTTTAACCTTTATAAATAGCTGCTTAAGCTCCTTGCATTCAATCTCGGTAACAAATAGAAAAGAGATGAATTTTCTGACGGAAGAATAGAGGAAGAAAATACCTTTTCTCCCCTATACCTTTAATGATATTTTTGACAATTTGGAATACCAGAACATTAGTCATTGAATGACGCCAGCTATGTTACCTCATAAGAGGTATTAATTTACTTTCAGCTACTGAAAAGCTCAGTGAACCTTTTCAAACAATATGGCGGCTGCTAGAGGATTATGATTTTAGGAAGTTAAAATAGGCAGCATGACGTCATTAGCAAGCCATACCTGAAAGCTGAAAGCATAAGCAAAATTAACTAAGAGAAATATAAACATTAATTTGTATAATTAGGCGCCCCATTACAATGTGCAAAACCAGGTTAATGATGTGTGCCATTACTGACCACTCATTGTTACGTAACAGAGAATGCTTTAACCTTTATAAAGAGCTGCTTAAGCTCCTTGCGTTCAATCTCGGTAACAAATAGAAAAGAGATGAATTTTCTGACGGAAGAATAGAAGAAGAAAATACCTTTTCTCCCCTATACCTTTAATGATATTTTTGACAATTTGGAATACCAGAACATTAGTCATTGAATGACGCCAGCTATGTTACCTCATTAGAAGTATTCATTTACTTTCGGCTACTGAAAAGCTCAGCGAACCTTTTCAAACAACATGGTGGCTGCTAGAGGATTATGATTTGAGAAAGTTAAAATACGCAGCTTGACGTCGTTAGCAAGCCATCCTTTAAATCATGAGCAAAATAAACTAATTTCTATGCCAAAAATTACAAAAGTAAAACAAACAACACTGCCCTACCACCCGGGATTCGAACCCCATGGTTCATAGTCCCCTAGGGTACACCGAGATTTTAATTACATGTTGAACAAAAATATTTACATTTTCAAATTGGGATATTTTTTTTACAATATTTAAAGGAATACATTGAAATGATGTTAACCTTTTCAAACAATATGGCGGCTGCTAGAGGATTATGATTTTAGGAAGTTAAAATAGGCAGCATGACGTCATTAGCAAGCCATACCTGAAAGCATAAGCAAAATTAACTAAAGAAATATAAACATTAATTTGTATAATTAGGCGCCCCATTACAATGTGCAAAACCAGGTTAATGATTTGTGCCGTTACTGACCACTCATTGTTACGTAACAGAGAATGCTTTAACCTTTATAAAGAGCTGCTTAAGCTCCTTGCATTCAATCTCGGTAACAAATAGAAAAGAGATGAATTTTCTGACGGAAGAATAGAGGAAGAAAATACCTTTTCTCCCCTATACCTTTAATGATATTTTTGACAATTTGGAATACCAGAACATTAGTCATTGAATGACGCCAGCTATGTTACCTCATAAGAGGTATTAATTTACTTTCAGCTACTGAAAAGCTCAGTGAACCTTTTTAAACAATATGGCGGCTGCTAGAGGATTATGATTTTAGGAAGTTAAAATAGGCAGCATGACGTCATTAGCAAGCCATACCTGAAAGCATAAGCAAAATTAACTAAGAGAAATATAAACATTAATTTGTATAATTAGGCGCCCCATTACAATGTGCAAAACCAGGTTAATGATGTGTGCCGTTACTGACCACTCATTGTTACGTAACAGAGAATGCTTTAACCTTTATAAAGAGCTGCTTAAGCTCCTTGCATTCAATCTCGGTAACAAATAGAAAAGAGATGAATTTTCTGACGGAAGAATAAAGGAAGAAAATACCTTTTCTCCCCTATACCTTTAATTATATTTTTGACAATTTGGAATACCAGAACATTAGTCATTGAATGACGCCAGCTATGTTACCTCATTAGAAGTATTCATTTCCTTTCGGCTACTGAAAAGCTCAGCGAACCTTTTCAAACAACATGGTGGCTGCTAGAGGATTATGATTTAAGAAAGTTAAAATACGCAGCTTGACGTCGTTAGCAAGCCATCCTTGAAATCATGAGCAAAATAAACTAATTTCTATGCCAAAAATTACAAAAGTAAAACAAAAAAACACTGCCCTACCACCCGGGATTCGAACCCCATGGTTCATAGTCCCCTAGGGTACACCGAAATTTTAATTACATGTTGAACAAAAATATTTACATTTTCAAATTGGGATATTTTTTTACAATATTTAAAGGAATACATTGAAATGATGTTAACCTTTTCAAACAATATGGCGGCTGCTAGAGGATTATGATTTTAGGAAGTTAAAATAGGCAGCATGACGTCATGAGCAAGCCATACCTGAGAGCATAAGCAAAATTAACTAAGAGAAATATAAACATTAATTTGTATAATTAGGCGCCCCATTACAATGTGCAAAACCAGGTTAATGATGTGTGCCGTTACTGACCACTCATTGTTACGTAACAGAGAATGCTTTGACCTTTATAAAGAGCTGCTTAAGCTCCTTGCATTCAATCTCGGTAACAAATAGAAAAGAGATGAATTTTCTGACGGAAGAATAGAGGAAGAAAATACCTTTTCTCCCCTATACCTTTAATGATATTTTTGACAATTTGGAATACCAGAACATTAGTCATTGAATGACGCCAGCTATGTTACCTTATAAGAGGTATTAATTTATTTTCAGCTACTGAAAAGCTCAGTGAACCTTTTCAAACAATATGGCGGCTGCTAGAGGATTATGATTTTAGGAAGTTAAAATAGGCAGCATGACGTCATTAGCAAGCCATACCTGAAAGCATAAGCAAAATTAACTAAGAGAAATATAAACATTAATTTGTATAATTAGGCGCCCCATTACAATGTGCAAAACCAGGTTAATGATGTGTGCCGTTACTGACCACTCATTGTTACGTAACAGAGAATGCTTTAACCTTTATAAAGAGCTGCTTAAGCTCCTTGCATTCAATCTCGGTAACAAACAGAAAAGAGATGAATTTTCTGACGGAAGAATAGAGGAAGAAAATACCTTTTCTCCCCTATACCTTTAATGATATTTTTGACAATTTGGAATACCAGAACATTAGTCATTGAATGACGCCAGCTATGTTACCTCATTAGAAGTATTCATTTACTTTCGGCTACTGAAAAGCTCAGCGAACCTTTTCAAACAACATGGTGGCTGCTAGAGGATTATGATTTGAGAAAGTTAAAATACGCAGCTTGACGTCGTTAGCAAGCCATCCTTTAAATCATGAGCAAAATAAACTAATTTCTATGCCAAAAATTACAAAAGTAAAATAAAAAACACTGCCCTACCACCCAGGATTCGAACCCCATGGTTCATAGTCCCCTAGGGTACACCGAGATTTTAATTACATGTTGAACAAAAATATTTACATTTTCAAATTGGGATATTTTTTTACAATATTTAAAGGAATACATTGAAATGATGTTAACCTTTTCAAACAATATGGCGGCTGCTAGAGGATTATGATTTTAGGAAGTTAAAATAGGCAGCATTACGTCATTAGCAAGCCATACCTGAAAGCATAAGCAAAATTAACTAAGAGAAATATAAACATTAATTTGTATAATTAGGCGCCCCATTACAATGTGCAAAACCAGGTTAATGATGTGTGCCGTTACTGACCACTCATTGTTACGTAACAGAGAATGCTTTAACCTTTATAAAGAGCTGCTTAAGCTCCTTGCATTCAATCTCGGTAACAAATAGAAAAGAGATGAATTTTCTGACGGAAGAATAGAGGAAGAAAATACCTTTTCTCCCCTATACCTTTAATGATATTTTTGACAATTTGGAATACCAGAACATTAGTCATTGAATGACGCCAGCTATGTTACCTCATAAGAGGTATTAATTTACTTTCAGCTACTGAAAAGCTCAGTGAACCTTTTTAAACAATATGGCGGCTGCTAGAGGATTATGATTTTAGGAAGTTAAAATAGGCAGCATGACGTCATTAGCAAGCCATACCTGAAAGCATAAGCAAAATTAACTAAGAGAAATATAAACATTAATTTGTATAATTAGGCGCCCCATTACAATGTGCAAAACCAGGTTAATGATGTGTGCCGTTACTGACCACTCATTGTTACGTAACAGAGAATGCTTTAACCTTTATAAAGAGCTGCTTAAGCTCCTTGCATTCAATCTCGGTAACAAACAGAAAAGAGATGAATTTTCTGACGGAAGAATAGAGGAAGAAAATACCTTTTCTCCCCTATACCTTTAATGATATTTTTGACAATTTGGAATACCAGAACATTAGTCATTGAATGACGCCAGCTATGTTACCTCATTAGAAGTATTCATTTCCTTTCGGCTACTGAAAAGCTCAGCGAACCTTTTCAAACAACATGGTGGCTGCTAGAGGATTATGATTTGAGAAAGTTAAAATACGCAGCTTGACGTCGTTAGCAAGCCATCCTTGAAATCATGAGCAAAATAAACTAATTTCTATGCCAAAAATTACAAAAGTAAAACCAAAGAACACTGCCCTACCACCCGGGATTCGAACCCCATGGTTCATAGTCCCCTAGGGTACACCGAGATTTTAATTACATGTTGAACAAAAATATTTACATTTTCAAATTGGGATATTTTTTTACAATATTTAAAGGAATACATTGAAATGATGTTAACCTTTTCAAACAATATGGCGGCTGCTAGAGGATTATGATTTTAGGAAGTTAAAATAGGCAGCATGACGTCATTAGCAAGCCATACCTGAAAGCATAAGCAAAATTAACTAAGAGAAATATAAACATTAATTTGTATAATTAGGCGCCCCATTACAATGTGCAAAACCAGGTTAATGATGTGTGCCGTTACTGACCACTCATTGTTACGTAACAGAGAATGCTTTAACCTTTATAAAGAGCTGCTTAAGCTCCTTGCATTCAATCTCGGTAACAAATAGAAAAGAGATGAATTTTCTGACGGAAGAATAGAGGAAGAAAATACCTTTTCTCCCCTATACCTTTAATGATATTTTTGACAATTTGGAATACCAGAACATTAGTCATTGAATGACGCCAGCTATGTTACCTCATAAGAGGTATTAATTTACTTTCAGCTTCTGAAAAGCTCAGTGAACCTTTTCAAACAATATGGCGGCTGCTAGAGGATGATGATTTTAGGAAGTTAAAATAGGCAGCATGACGTCATTAGCAAGCCATACCTGAAAGCATAAGCAAAATTAACTAAGAGAAATATAAACATTAATTTGTATAATTAGGCGCCCCATTACAATGTGCAAAACCAGGTTAATGATGTGTGCCGTTACTGACCACTCATTGTTACGTAACAGAGAATGCTTTAACCTTTATAAAGAGCTGCTTAAGCTCCATGCATTCAATCTCGGTAACAAATAGAAAAGAGATGAATTTTCTGACGGAAGAATAGAGGAAGAAAATACCTTTTCTCCCCTATACCTTTAATGATATTTTTGACAATTTGGAATACCAGAACATTAGTCATTGAATGACGCCAGCTATGTTACCTCATTAGAAGTATTCATTTCCTTTCGGCTACTGAAAAGCTCAGCGAACCTTTTCAAACAACATGGTGGCTGCTAGAGGATTATGATTTGAGAAAGTTAAAATACGCAGCTTGACGTCGTTAGCAAGCCATCCTTTAAATCATGAGCAAAATAAACTAATTTCTATGCCAAAAATTACAAAAGTAAAACCAAAAAAACACTGCCCTACCACCCGGGATTCGAACCCCATGGTTCATAGTCCCCTAGGGTACACCGAGATTTTAATTACATGTTGAACAAAAATATTTACATTTTCAAATTGGGATATTTTTTTTACAATATTTAAAGGAATACATTGAAATGATGTTAACCAACTAATTGTTGCAAGTAAAATGATCGGCTTCAAATCATTTCGATCCAATTAATTTGAAATGAAAAAATATTTCATTTAAAGAAATATATGTCAACTGTTTTCAGGTTTCTTCATGAAAGATAGCTCTGTCACTATGAACATCTAAACCGTGAATAAGGGGTGAAAATGTGCATTTTACAGTGAATTCACCCGTGAAAATATTCGCCTCTCTGACCTGATAAGGACATCTGCCTCATTAGAAAGTACAAAACCAGGCGCCCCCATTGAAACATGTACAAACAGGCGACCCAAAACGTGTACTGAGTGGATTCAGTCCATTCCTCCAAGCGTGTCAGGCCATTCCTCGAAGTGAGTCAGTCCATTCCTCAAAGCGTGTCATCAGGCCATTCCTCCAAGTGAGTCAGGCCATTCCTCCAAGCATGTTATCAGGCCATTCCTCCAAGTGAGTCGGTCCATTCCTCCAAGCGTGTCAGGCCATTCCTCCAAGCGTGTCAGGCCATTCCTCCAAGTGAGTCAGGCCATTCCTCCAAGCGTGTCAGGCCATTCCTCCAAGTGAGGCAGTCCATTCCTCCAGTCCATTCCTCCATGTGAGTCGGTCCATTTCTCCAAGCGTGTCAGGCCATTCCTCCAAGTGAGTCAGTCCATTCCTCCAAGCGTGTTAGGCCATTCCTCCAAGTGAGTCGGTCCATTCCTCCAAGCGTGTCAGGCCATTCCTCCAAGCGTGTCAGGCCATTCCTCCAAGTGAGTCAGGCCATTCCTCCAAGCGTGTCAGGCCATTCCTCCAAGTGAGGCAGTCCATTCCTCCAGTCCATTCCTCCATGTGAGTCGGTCCATTTCTCCAAGCGTGTCAGGCCATTCCTCCAAGTGAGTCAGTCCATTCCTCCAAGCGTGTCAGGCCATTCCTCCAAGTGAGTCGGATCCATTCCTACAAACGCGAGTCCATGTCTCCAAGTGTACCTCTACCTGTCCATTCATGCAGCTGTGTATCCATCCATCTTAGTGTACCAGTCCATTCCACTATGTGTACCAGTTAATTCCTCTGCATGTGCTGGTACTTCCACTGCAGTGAGAAAGAGAGACCAAAGTGCAACACATTGAATATCATTTTTCAATCACTTCAATGAAAGTTGTAACTGTAGCAACAGCTGCTATCCTGAAGGGCTTTGGGTGGCAATGGGTGTGACCCAACTGTCCTATAGCTGTGCCCGGAGCTCAGCAGAGTGCCAGATGAGGTGCCCACTATGTCCCTAACTCCCTATCTTGACAGGGTTGGTTACTTTCAGGGATTTCCCAAACTGTCGTCCAGAAAAACGGCCAGTTTCATGACCTCTCAACTGGCCTTGATTTGAGAGACGGCTTGGCTGGGTGGTCATCACCACAGGGACTATAATCTTTATACATCTCCACACAGGAGTATGACTGAATACCACACAGGTAAGAGCTTAAGTGACCCACCCTGCCATATGCAGTAGCATATGGCACAGAAGGTATATGGAAGGTCATCAGACCATGAAATCGGGCCAGTGTATACCAATACTCAATAGAGGCCCTACTGGATAGGATCTATGAGGAATTTTCACCATTTGGTACCTGATGAATGGGGTCAATGTATTTAGACCTTTGGACAAGATTGCTGACAAGAAAAGCAAACCCACCTGTGTGGTTATTTTTATTGTCTTTGAATCTTCGTCTTCAATGGACCACCAGGAGCAGAATAATGGCAGGGTGATATCGATCTCTTCTCCAGGCTGTGGCCAAGCACTGACTGATCTCATCACTCCTCCTGTTTGTTACCGTGGTTTCTGACATTCACACCTACTCATCTGAGAGAAAACTAAAACAAATGCCAAAATACACACACACAAACAACTACATCATGTACCCATTTCCAGGGCAAGAGAAAAATGCCTCCAGTTTTTCAAATATCACATTTTTTGAAACGCATTTTGTGGAGTTAGGGTAGTTTTTCCCATACAGTTGTAATCTATTCTCTATAATGAATATTGACAATTGAGATTTGAATAATTATTCAAAAACTCAGATCACAATGATTGATGACATCATAGTTTGATGGACTTTTTCCTGTTTTTTTTATGCATGGCAATTTTTACCAATGCGTTATGTCATATCTCAATGAAATTTTTACTCAAGTGTTGTCAGTTGAGGCATGATGCTGTCAGCATGACTTACAGTTGTGTCCCAATCATGCAAGGCAAAGTGGTTTTTATGGTTTGGCCTGCATACAAGACTACTGTCCTGAATGAAACTGAATGGGAATAAAAAGTGACGCCGGCAGAATTAGCCAGGACAGCTGGTGTCCTGTTTCCAGCCCCGCGACCTGGACGCTTCTGCCATGGGGCCGGGAAGGAAGAAGATTGGAAAAAAGGGGCGACAACGGACGGGAGATGGCACGAGACAAAAGAGACAAATAAAGTAGGAAGGAAGAAGACGCAAGAAGCGCGCAATTTTATGCAGCAGTACCTAGCAAGGCCATGACGCAAGATGCGAATTGGAGAACAGAGCCACAAGGACAAGGTACAAAAGAAAAGGACAGACAAACTTAACAGAGGACAAAAGAACAATGAACAATGCACAAGGACAACATTCAAACGGCTGAAAAAAGAAGAAAAAAAGAATGAATTAGAAATGCAATTCGACTTACAATTATGGCTCATAATTACGCTAAAAATTCTCCACAAATCCATGGGGATTTCCAATTCCATTGGGAACAACTCCGATAACAACTAATGCAGAGTAGCACCGCAATGAGAAAAGGGGAGGGAAAGTTGTGCAGTGTAAAGCCCTGGAGAGTTTTAGTCTTAACTACGTCTGAGGAACCAGACATTAAGAGAAAACCAGAAGGCTGTGCTCACAAACCACTCTTCACGAGGATGAAGGACAGGCTTCATGGCATCTCCGGGCTGCAGATCGCACCGCTGAATGCAGCACCTGTCTGCCCATGCTGCTGTCTGCTTGGAGGACGTCCCGCAGGTAGCACGATGTGAACGTCGACATATTCTTCCAGCAGGCTGCCTGCATAATCTCTGCTGTGGTGTCGGCCTGCTCGAAGGTGGAAGATGGGCATCATCCAAAGCCATAAGAGGTACCGCTTGTACCTGTGGCTTCCTCAGCCTGGAAAGATGCTATAAGCACCTGTGGCGGCTAGCATTGAACCTGAGACGCTGCTCGCGCCGTTAGCGGTTCGCCTGGAAAGGAGGTACCGGTAGGTGGGAGAGCCTCCCCCTGTCTTGCTGCCGGACCAGGCACTGGGCGAGATTCAGCCTTGGAAGATGCTAATCGCACCTGTGGTGGCTGTAGAGGAACCTGATATGCTATTCGCGCCGTTAGCGGTTCGCTAGGCGTAGGAGCTGGTAGAGACTCTTCCTGTCATGTTGTCACGCCAGGCCCTGCTCCCTGTGGTCTGCTGGGACATAGCTCCGAAGCTGAGACTGGTAAAATAGCCTGTACAATCCATCGGGCTATCGTTGTCCTGGAGGCTGCATGATGAGGGCGAATTGTTGTAATGAAGAGCTGTGTTACATCCCCTCATGGCTCCTTCGTACGTGAAACATAAAATTTTAAAATTCGTACTGGGCACCATAGCTTATCCTCCTTTACGCTTCAGAATGTCCGGGGTGAAAACTGTGGGGACTGGTTCTTGGTCAAAAAACCAATCTTAGGAATAAGGCGAACACCACCTGGTTCCCAGCGTAGGTGGCGTCGTTCTATTGACAGTGCATGAAGTTCACTCCTGCGACGGGCTGTAGAAGCTGCTAAAAGGAAGGCAGTCTTAATTGTTAGATGTTGAAGAGTTGAAGACCCAGCCGGTTCAAAGGGGGGTCTTGTCAGCCTCTGTAAGACCTCAGTGAGATCCCAGGAAGGATCAACCTGCTTGGCAAGGGGTCTTTCTACCTACATGCCCTTGATCAGATGCGAGATGGACGAGTTGTTTGACAGCTTGGAACCATCGGTGAACCCATCATGAACTATTCCAATAGCCGATCTGTAGCTGCGGATTGTGGCAACTTGGAGACCCGAAGTGAAAAGATGGAGAAAGAAATCACCCATTTCTGTTAAAGATGTAGAGTGGGGATTAAAACCTTTCTCCTCACACCACCTGAAGTATCGTTGTAAGCGATTGTCATACGTTCTTCTGGTAGACTGTCGTCTGCTCTTCGATGACATGGATGCAGCTTCCGTCGAAAGGCCAGCTGCGCGGAAGGAAGATTTGATAGCATCCAGGCACAGAGATGAAGACTGTCTGGGTCTGGGTGTACTATCTTCGAGACAGGCTGTGCGAGTAGATCTGGGCGTTTCGGGAGCATGATGGGTGATTGAATTAGAAGGTCGAGGAGTCGAGGAAACCAGGGTTGCCTTGGCCAGAGGGGGGCAATTAGAATGATCTTGCAGGTTTCCTTGCTGATCTTCTCGAGAACTCGTGCTAGTAAGGAGATTGGTGGAAAAGCATACCCCAAGATGCCTGTCCAGTTGAAGCTCAGGGCATCTACTGTCCAGGTTGAGGATAAGGGTGCCGGGAACAGAAGGTTGGAAGTTGGTTGTTCAGGTGTGAGGCAAACAAGTCTATGTGAGGTGTGTCCAGAAGATTGAATACCTGCTTCACCGTGGCACGATGAAGGGATCACTCGGTGGGGACAGCTCGACCCCGTGAAAGGGCATCCGCAATGACATTCTCTTTTCCCGCTACATAAACAGCTCGAAGAGAAATCTGATGAGAGATGCACCAGGTGAGGAGACTCCAAGTCTGCATGCATAGAGAGGGGGAGTGTGTGCCCCCTTGACGATTCAGGTATGACACCACTGTAGAGTTGTCCGATTTTATCAGTATTAGATGACCTTCTACTCTTGATGTAAAGACATGGAGGGCCTTCTGTACTGCTAGGAGTTCCAGCATGTTGATGTGGAGGTGCTGTTCTGTAGGGGACCAGGTTCCTGCTACAGATAGGTCTCCCAGGTGGGCACCCCATCCAAGTTGTGATGCATCCGTGGTCAAGGTTGCTGTAGGCTGGGGGCGCGGGAACGTTGTGCCGCTGACCAGGTTCTGCCGATCCAGCCACCATCTCAAGTGAGATCGAATTAGGGGATTCACAGGGACTAATGTCGAAATGTGATGTAACCGAAGGCGGAAGTGGTACAGTAGATGGAGTTGAAGAGGACGCATCTGCATTCTGCACCATGCCACGATGTCCACCATACTTTCCATAAACCCAAGAAGACGTAACCAGGCCCTGGCTGGTAGTGCTGTAGTGGAGAGGAAGAGGTGGATGCATTCTTCTAGGGCTACGTATACACAGCGATCCAAAGACGGAGCCGCTCTGCCTGACACCATGCTGAGGGATGCTCCCAGGAAGGTAGTGCTCTGAGAAGGAACCAGGGTGGATTTCTCGATGTTGATAATGAAACCCAACTCCTGTGTGAGGCGGATGGCTTTTGCTAAGTCCTGGAGGGTGGCTAAGTAAGATGGTCCGACTAGTAGCCAATCGTCCAGATAGAAATAGAGATGTACTTGTTGACGACGGAGGGCTGCTGCTAGCACATTGGTGATCTTTGTGAAGACCCGGGGTGCAGTAGACAGGCCGAAGGGAAGACATCGAAATTAGGTTGTATTTCTGGTGGTCTAAGTGGATAGGGATATGGAGGTAAGCATCCTTTAGGTCCAGGGATGCAGCCCACCAACCCTGGGGAAGAGAATGGAGAACTTTAGCTAAGGTCTCCATCCGAAAACCCCTGGGGCGGATGAAAGCATTTAGAGGGCGAAGGTTGACAATGGGTCGCCATTCACCGGACTTCCTCGGAGCTAGGAAGATGGTCGATGTGAATCCCCGTGTTGCGTGAAGAGGGGCAGGGATAATAGCTCTCTTCTCAAGCAAGGAATCTATTTCTCTCTCGAGACAAAGTCTCTTGTCGGGATCGGCCGGTACTGGGGTAGGGTGACTTGGAAAAATGGTTGGCGGTGGATTCGTAAATTCGAGGAGGTAACCTAACGATATGGTCTGTAGCACCCATGTGTCTGTTGTAATTTTGGGCCAGCTGTGGGCAAAATCCATAAGGCGTCCCCTACCGGTCCTGAAGTAGAGGGAGGAATGACGAGCCTGTTTGTGACGTCATTGTCTCTTAGTCCCTCGAGGCCCCAAACCCCTGGTCGGGCGATTGAAGCTGGGGGAGGCTGAGGAATGGGGGCGTTGATAGGCCCTTGCCGTCGTGGTGATCTTTGGTCGGTGAGGCTGGTTTGGATAGCGGCGAAAATTAGCCCGATTGTTTCCGCTGTCTTTCCGAGGCACATGAGTGGGTGGCACGGTGGGTCTGCTTGTTGGACGCCGGTGCAGATTCATCTTTTCCTCCGTCTTCAAACGCTTCGCCTCTTGAAGCAAGACCTCCTCAAACTTGGTGTCGAAAAGGTCATTGCCAATGAGAGGAAGTTCTTCCATGCGCTCTCTTGAGCCCTGTGACGGCCAATAAAGCTGGTCCATGATTATAGTGACCGACGTAGTGAAGATGAGATAGCTGAGGAAGTGGTAAAGGCCCGCACGCAAGATCCGAGACAGTCATCGAGGAACTTGAACATCACAGGGAGGAGATCAGGGTCAACTGTACCTGGATCCTCGGAACTCCTAGCTAGAGCGTCGGATAACAAAATGGAGGTATTGCAGACTTGAGCTCCATGGCGTGAATGGCGGTCTAATTGCTCTAGTGCCGAGTTCAAGTCCTCAGTACGCTTATCGGGAAAAATGCTCTTCTTCGTGGGTTTTCCTGAACGTAGTTTGTCCTTTACTACAGAAGAAATGGATGGAACAGTAAAGAACTTTTCATAGTTCTCTGTACAGGATCTGTGTGCCATGAAATAGGGGTGAAAACACGGGGAATCTTCTTTTCACGGCTAAATGAAATTTTCATCCCATTTTCACCATTTAGATGTTCATAGTGTAATTAACCAGCCAATTTGGATAATATTCAACCAATAAATCTCGGCACGGATTGCACTTTCTTTTCAATCTGGATCAGGACTCAGCAATGGAATTGACCTTTGAATCAGAGTTTAGCTATTTTAATTGGCTGAGGAATTGAGGATGCCTTTTGATCAAAAATTCCCTTTTTTCTTACAAAATCCATTTAATTCTGGATTACTCAGATCAGTTCATACCTCTTTTACCTGCGGCATGCACAGTCTGTCCATTCTGTAGGGAACCTTACAACAAACGGAGAAACAAAATCCAATCAGCATTAAATACAATAAGATTCCAACAAATAGTCCATCTTCACAATTAACTGCAAAATTTAAATTATGATGATTAAATGCAATTTCAGTATGGAATACAAATAACAATTCCAGATTATCACTAAGCCATTTTATCTCTAAAGATACGATAATTGATACTCGGCACAAGGACGTTGGTTAAAACCCCATATGGGTATACTTCCCCCTGAAAAAATGGGAAACCTGAAACATGTGGTATGCACCACCCAAGGTCCGTGTATATAAAGGCTGGTGCTAGCTGAGCACGGCCAGTCAGTTCCAGTCTTCAGCAGCATACAGACCAGACAGTTATAATTTTGCTTTTCCCGCCTCCACCCCAATTCACCATCAATGTTTTTAGTTGAAGAACAGTTTCCTTAGGTCTTATGTTTTCCGAGTGTTCATGCGGCAAGTGCCAGCGTGGGAATGTCCGTTCATGGGAGATGAGGATTACGCTGTACATTCACAGGGTTTTTCCCAGGTTTTGGCTCTAATGTGTGATTGTTCCATTTTCCATGTCCGAGTGTAATGATTTTTTTTGGGTACTTTCAACAATTCCCTCTGGGTCAGAGCCATCCGTTCAGTTGCACCATAACTTAACAACATTCTTTGGACAAGAAAAAGCACCGTTTTATATGAACCCTGGTTTCTAGCAACAAACATATGATATACAGCCTTAACTTAAGCCAAGCCATGTTTTCCAAAAGGATCAGCGATAAACTTATATCAAAACAATAATTTCACCTCAATCAATTACTATTTGCAGGGAATTCATGTTCAAATACTGTAAGGGCACACTAACAAAAACGAACGATTCTTAATTGATATTTTCAGACAGGCACAGGAATGTCGGTTCAGTAATTTCTGTTCACTTCTTGGGGGTCTTAAATGACTGAACATATGTTGACTTGGACATCAGAAAGAAACTACCGGTCGATATAAAACCATTCAAAAACACATAACAATGTTGTCCAAAAAGATGAAAAAATTACACCTGGTGTCACTGATGTGTATGTGCGCAACACCAAATTGACGCAACACATCAGTGACAGTGAAAAAATCGTGTGCGGGGTAGACAGCCCTTCACATAGTGAAAACAGGGTCTTCAGGAGGTTAAAGGTTACAGCATTGTTTCGATGAGTCTTCGTCACGTTATCGGAAGCTGTGAAGACTCACCGAAACAATGCTGTAACCTGTAACCTGCTGAAGACCCTGTTTCACTATGTGTAAAGTGACACCTGGGACATATTTTCTTGAATTGTACACTGCAAATACTTGACAGAATTGACAAATAGCTACAAAAAGAGCCTAATTTGAAACACAAGACAACAAAAGTGAACTTACACAACATTGGTCGCCTGGGAGCTCCATTAGTTTGTAATTGTCAGCAAATGCTTGACCCGATCTGCTTAATGCACTCAAGAAACAAGAGGCAAAGTTAGCAACATAGAGTCGAACACACAGAGAAGAGAACACATAAGAGACGCGGCTCTGGCCCCCACGACGCATCAGCAGCGCACCGCAGCGCACCGCAGCGCAGGCAGCAACTCACACACTGACACACACTGACGAACCCACCTCCATCACCTTCAGAGACTGACAAACATGGAACAGAGGACAATGGGCACCCAAACGGGACAGTCACAAACATGAAAATATGAATAGAAAGAGAAGATAAAGATAGAGGGGGCCTGACTCAAGCAAAGAGGAAATAAAGGAGAAAGGTTACCACTAATCCTGACTATCAAAACCTTTAAAGAAAATTACCATAACCTTCTAAAAAAAACACCCTAACCTTAATATCCTAAGCTTCAAAGCCTAACCTTACCATAACCATTTAAAAAAAAAAACCCTAACCTTAAAATCCTAAGCTTCAAAGCCTAACCTTACCATAAGCTTCTAATCAAAACCTTAAAAAAAAACATAAAAAAACATAACCTTCAAAGCCTATCCTTCAAAGCCCAACACCCAAAACCAATCTATTATTCCAACCCTGTACCCCTTACAAACAATAAATAAATGACAGCATAGATGGAGAGGAAAAGAGTCAGGCCCAAGAAATGAAGAGGAAAAACTGGCAAGACCCTTGCTTGGTCCTGAAACAAGGATAAAATCCTCTTCACAGGACCAGTGACAAAGGCGGGGGTAACGAGGCCAGGCAGAAAAGAGACTTTCCTCCCCCCTAACACAGTCCACCTCCTCCACCTCCTCCTCTACCTCCACCTCCTCCGTCTCCACCTTCTCTATCTCCACCTCCTCCACCTCCTCCTCCACCTCCTCTGCCACCTCCACCTCCTCGTCCTCCTCCTCCTCGTCCTCCTCGTCCTCCTCCTCGTCCTCCTCCTCGTTCTCCTCCTCGTCCTCCTCCTCGTCCTCCTCCTCGTCCTCCTCCTCGTCCTCCTCGTCGTCCTCCTCCTCGTCCTCCGTCGCCGCTTCCGTCTCCACTGGTGGAGGAAAGGATCCTCCACCAGGGCCTGAAATGATACAAGAAGAACAAAAATAATCAGTGTTCATCATCAAAAACAATGGTGGAATGTTAGAAGGAGAGGCTAAAGTATCCAAATATTGTGCTTTCCTGGTTGCCAAGAGAAAATGAGGATTCCAACTTGGAGTGAAGTTGCAGCAGGCCTGCAGGAGGGATTCTGGGGAAAGAACTATCTCATCTTGGGAGGGGGCATGATGCACCAGGCCATGTAGGCGGGGGAATCTGCAGCACTGCCAGAGGGTAGGTTGGGTTGTTCACTCAGGCGTGCCACTGGTGAGTGCACCATGCGAGAGCCAGCAGCCAGGCAAGTGCCAAGGGTACAGATCCCATAGGTGAGCTGTGAAGGGGGCAATGAAGGGTGGGGACAGGGCGAGCAGTCCATGGTACAGGTGGCCTTCCTTGGGCTGGATCATGAAGACTGTGTGTGCCAGGTTATCACCCATGGAGAAGGCTCGTGCCTTGGGGAACTGCTCTGTGCTTGGTAGATCTTTATGAGCCCACAGACAGGTCATGCAAACCACTGGTCCATGCTGGATGATGACATCTGCTCCCTGCCAATTGACAATGTTAACCCCGAGTGCAATGTGCTACCCAGCCATGGAATGGTATATGGCTAGATCTGACTCCAAAAGAGGGATAAGGATAAGATAGGAAATATAAAGTGAAACTGGCAAGAACCTTTGCTTGATCCTGAAACAAGGATAAAACCTCAGGACCAGCGGCAAAAGCGGGGGTAACGAGGCCAGGCGGAAAGCAGAAACATTCCTCCCCCTAAAGAAAATAGATCAAATACATTTGAAGAGAATAGGAAGAGGTGGATTGTTTGACAGTTTTAAAGGTGGGTCTGACTCCGGTGAAAAAAGTGATGAAAGATAAAGATAAACGAATAGGAGAAAAGGTGTGTAACCATGATTTGCACATGGGGGATGTTCTGTGAGAGTGACATGGAGGAGGGCTATAAGAGAGGAGTGTCCTCCCCCTTTGATGAAAAAATTGACTTTAGAAGCCTCTCAATGCAAAATGGTGCACTGTTTGACCTCATATTGTGCAAAAGGATATTGCAAACTCTTTTGAAAATTGCACATCAAGACAAGATTGCACCCTTTAGGCACAACAAATTATTTTGTAAGCCTGTATAGGCACAAAATGTTTGCACTGTTTGAGCACATACAGATAATGTTAATTATTGGTGTCAGGATACTGGTGGTGTTTTGGTTGATCTGTTTGCCCTTTGAAATGTAACGGTATTGCACTTGGGCTACAGGACTGATAGATTGACAACCGTTAAGCAGGCAGAAATATTCCTTCCCCCAAGCATGCCATACAGAAATGGCAGAAATGTCTAGAGACAAGAAGAAAGACAGGAATCTGCAGGCTCAATAAATTGAGGGCAGTAAGTTGGAAGAAGCCGAAGCAACAAGGTTGGCCCTGGCTCTTTTCTGTCCCACTTGCTGTGAGATTTCTTTTGGTTGATGGATGATAGAAATCTGGGTAAGTGATCGAGTGATGTACTAAGTGAGACAGAAAAATCCCTTTCTCGGGGACAGGTTTAAGATGTACATGTAGCAAGGGGCTTTTAAGAAGAAAAAAAAAACAGATAGAGAAAATAACTAAACAGCTATCAGTATCAAGAAGAGAAACAGTCATTATACTATTTCCTGAAGGAAGATGAAAACACCACATCTCGAAAAGATACTTCCCAGCCCCTTGGTGTGATTGGAATTGTTTCTGCGAAGAGGTTACATGTAGTTCAGACATTCAGAAAGCAAAATAATACAGGCAGACATCTTTAAAAACAGGGCAAAAATAGACACTGTGACACCAGCATATACCTCTTCATTGTGGTATTCATCCTAACTCAAGAGCATCATCAAAAATATACAGTTTCCTAATTATGACCAATCGATATGAAAACAAAAAATTCACAAAACATCAAGTTGGCTTCTGGTCGGGTTGGACATCCATCACGTGGTGAAACAACTGCAAACAAGAACTATTGGGTTGTGTTTGCCACTGGTTTGGGCAAATTGGAGGCAAAACGTTTGCATCTTTTCCCTCCAAATTATGCGACAAATTGGCGAAATGGGAAGAAGGGCCTCTGCCACCATATGCCGATTTGTTGTTGATGCTGCAGCTGTCGAAAATTGGAAAAGCCTCGCTTCTGCATGGTCCAAATCTTGAATTTGAAAAGGGCACAGGATGGAGTGTACAATGGTCTCCTTAAGGAATTACAGTCCCAAGACAAGACAAATTACCAGAACTGAAGTGAAAAAACAAAACAGACCAGACTTTCTGTTTGACTTAAAAGTCATTGCCAATGGTCACATCCCTTACGTAGAAAGGTTAGTGGAGCTGTAAACATTGAAAATGTCTTGTGACAATAAACATTTAGATTCATAATCATGCTGGCAGTCAAGCCCTCCTTATCTAACTACAAGTGAATGGAACAGACCCAACTGGTTTATCTTCACTTTTCAATGGTAATTACATTGTAGCAACACAGTTTCCATACCATAATTTATTGATGGTGTTGTGGGACAGTTATCTGGAAAACGTTTCGGGAGTGTCCTTTGTTACAGTGTTTGCCCAGCATCTTATACTCTGCTAAGCTATTTGTCATTATTACCTCCTACCTGATCATCAGAGGTTGAAATCAGATGGGGGAAGATTAACATAGCATTATTTGCTCATATGCATTGTGAAGGAAGTTTCTGAATGTACATTTCATAGAGCGTTATACTCAAGGACCCATGCGCCAGGTACAGTACATCCAGCTAGCACGTCCATAATATACAAAACTGAAGTTGTCACCTCAGATTTGAAAAAATCCAGGGGGAACCCTGCTTTGCAATCAGACCAGAACAGTGCTTACACCTTCAGATAATTAATGGCATTGTTTTATCTGCATGATGTACACACAGTGTGAGCCCTGAATTCATGCCATACCTCTGTCCCGATGAACATATTTAGGTAGGTCAGCCAAGGTTCCTCAGATGTGAGACCTCTGCTCAACCATCCCTTTTCCCGAGCTCAACATGCAGAAAAAGGCTTATCATTTTGTAGAAAGCAACTTTTCAATACGTTTCTTTCACCACCAGCGGATAGTAATGGTGATTATTTGTTTGCCCTAGTAAGTATTTTTGTGGGTTCTAAAGGATTATTTCCATCCCCCACCACTAAGTGCCAAGTTGAGGTGTAGCTTTTTTTTTAGTAGTTTACTACAAAATACAAAACATTTTCATTTTCATTGACATTTCCGTTCCTGTTTCTACTAACAAGGTTGGACGGCTGTTAGGTGCACGTAATTATATGCCTACTACATAATTATGGGAAGACGTACCAGCCCTTCTCACTTGACTGCATGACCTCAGTAATTAAGCAGCACTCATCTTCCTGCAATACAGGCAGACTAATGCTGATTTTGTTTTGAGGGGAAGAGTTTTCATCCATCCAGACTAGTGTTTACTTCTTCACATAATTATGAAGCATGTTGTCTAAGCGCACTGTCCAGCCAGACAGAGAATCAAGCCTTTGTTTATTCCATTTCCAAAACTGGGACACTTAAGGTACAAGTTAAGTTACTCAACTGCAAGACCTCAGCCTAACAAAGCCTATTCTTTGATCTATGCATGCAGAGAAGCACTCGTGAGTTTGAGAACCTTGTCTTCTGAAACTTAAATCATGTTGACAATGAGCAAATGTAAAACACCATGTTTCAGTAAAGGCAAAGGAATTACATGGACACAATAACCGTAGCTGTGAAACCGCAACAAACGAGTGATGTTGAAACAAGGTTGCCAACTATAGAGGGTGCAATCACTACTACTGGTGATGCACAATGCTGTGAGAAAGGCCACGAGACTGAAATGCATCATTGACACTTGCCTTGACTACTCATCACCAAATAGGCGCATTAAGGCCAACCTACCACCAGGTGGGGCTGGTCCGCACTTCCTACGCAGATCAAGTAATCTTTAAGTCATAGTACATGTCATAGCAAGCTATGTACAAGATACTAACATTTACATTTCAAAAAAAGGTATGGTTTCCAGTTGGCAAGGTATGATACATTTTTCAAAGTGAATGGAAACAAGATATAAACAGATAGACGGAATAAACAATATGTAAAAAAATAACATTTTAATAATTTACACCAAGAAAATGCAGACCGGGTGTCAGCTTATCTTTCACTAAATTATACCAAGATTTTGTACAAAAGCAGTTTCTATATTAAGGGACACAACCATCACTAGACATTAGGGCCGTTCCCAGTACGAAAATAATCGCAGGTTTTTGGGCAATCAGAGTGTAAGCCGTGCATTGTGGGATTAAAAAACCTGGTGCGATTACGTGGAGCATTCCAACACACCGCATCGCAAATGAAACGCGATTATTTGAAAAAAAGTCTCACTAATAGTGGAGTCCGAATCACGATTCAAATCCCACTAATAATCACGTGTACTGTGTCCACACACGGAAAAAAACCGGGATCCAAATAATTGCGTTTATTTGTTGTAGTGGCATCGGCCCTAATGTTGAACATTTTTTAAAAGGACACATATTATGTATAAAAAAAATGCCAAGAAAGAATGTGAAGAAAAAAAAACCCAGTATGTAATCATTTGAGGTGAAAGTCATTGCAATGGGCTTATCTTTCAGGTACAAGGATCAACAGAATGAGCTGATCTGTAATCATAGAAACATATCGTATGCCAATGAACTGTTCATTTGTATCATGCCAGTCAAGTCCTTAGAGTGCAATCTGTTTGCTCTTCACTTCACTTCACTTGTTCTCTTCACTTTTCAGTTGTAGCTGACAACAAAGATTCCGCACCATAGTGATGCATACGGGTCATTCTTCTGGGAAAAGGTTTTGGAGCATCTTTTGTTCCAGGGTTTCCCTGGCATATTTAAGTGTGAGGTGGCCCACTTCACAAGTTTTTTTCTGCCACTTTTAAGGCACAAGTTTAGTCCCTCAACTGCAAGATCTCAGCCCAACAAAGGCTATTTAGGGTTAGTGTCTGGAGCCATCTTTCTCTCATTACTGACATTCATGTACGCACTGCCCTGGGCCAGTCCTACATGTAGTCCCTTGACTGCAAGACCTCAGTAATTATAAGCAGCAAGTACTCATCTTCCGGCAATACCGGTAGACTATTGCTAATTTTTGGTTTTTTAGGGGAGCAGTTTTGGAGACATCCATTTCATCCAGCCAGACTAGTGTTTACTTCTTCACAAAATTATGAAGCATGTTGTCTAAGCACACTGTCCAGCCAGACAAAGAATCAAGCCTTTGTGCATTCCATTTTCAAAACAGGCACACTTAAGGTACAAGTTCAGTTCCTCAACTACAAGACCACAGCCCGACAAAGGCTATTCTTTGAGCTATGCATGCAGAGAAGCACTCGTGAGTTTGAGAACCTTTCAGGGCTACTGTGTCTAGAGCCATCTCTCTCATCACTGACATACTGTACTCCCATCATGGCCCAATATCAATGCACTTTCTGTGTTGCGAACTTTGGCTACACCATTTATACACAAGTGAACATAAACCAGTGGGTTTGTTAGGTTTTAGATGTCTGATTGGAAGTTAGGGGAGAGCTTGACATTTTCATACAAGTGATTTATCCTCAGATACAACTGGTCTGTTTTGTTTTTTCACGTTCTTTCAGTAAGATTCATAGTTGAGTGAAGCTCTTAAAAACCACTTTTAAATGAGAAATTCAGCTACCAAAAGGCTCATGTTGAGTTGGCCAAGGGATGGTACCCCAGCATACTATTTTTTTTCTTTCATTCTTTACTTTTATTCCTTATCCGGGTGTGGGAAGAATAACCGTTAATTACATCTTTGTCAGGCAAAATGTTTTGTAGTACTGGCACTGCTCTGTGCTTTTCCACAATGTGATACGGGCAGCTTGGGCAGGATTCGAACCTGCACCTCCTGCTTTATAGCCACTTGACCACCAAGTTTCTCGAGTTCATGCAGGTTATCGGGAAAAGCACCGAGCCAGGTGGATTTTCATTGTAGTTTGTCTTTATTTGGGACGATTTCCATCCATGCTTTAGGCCTATGGTTGTCAAAAATTAGAACCTATTTGTGGTTTGAAGTCTCATTTAAGATGGATTTTAAGATCACTCCCAATGATAAAATCCTATCTTTTCCATTATTACTGAACATTATGTTTTTCCCCAAAATTACGTAGAAGCACCATCTTTAATAAAATAGATATCTTGTCTTCTGAAACTCAAATCATGTTGACAATGAGCAAATATAAAACACCATGTTTCAGTAAAGGCAAAGGAATTACATGGACACAATAACCGAAGCTGTGAAACCGTAACAAACGAGTGAGGGTGAAACAAGGTTGCCAACTATAGAGGGTGCAATCACTACTACTGGTGATGCACAATGCTGTGAGAAAGGCCACAAGACTGAAATGAATCATTGACACTTGCCTTGACTACTCATCACCAAATAGGCGCATTAAGGCCAACCTACCACCAGGTGGGGCTGGTCCGCACTTCCTATTCAGATCGAGTAATCTTGATGTCATAGTACAAGTCATAGCAAGCTATGTACAAGATACTAACATTTACATTTCAAAAAAAGGTATGGTTTCCAGTTGGCAAGGTATGATACATTTTTCAAAGTGAATGGAAACAAAATATAAACAGATATACGGAATAAACAATATGTAAAAAAATAACATTTTAATAATTTACACCCAGAAAATGCAGACCGGGTGTCAGCTTATCTTTCATTGAATTATACCAAGATTTTGAACAAAAGCAGTTTCTATATTAAGGGACACTACCATCACTAGACATTAGGGCCGTTCCCAGTACGAAAATAATCGCAGGTTTTTTGGCAATCAGAGCGAAAGCCGTGCATTGTGGGATTAAAAAACATGGTGCGATTAAGTGGAGCATTCCAACACAGCGCATCGCAAATGAAACGTGATTATTTGAAAAAAAGTCTCACTAATAGTGGAGTCCAAATCACGATTCAAATCCCACTAATAATCACGTTTACTGTGTCCACACAAGCAAAACAAACCGGGATCCAAATAATTGCGTTTAGCATTTTGTTGTAGTGGCAGCGGCCCTAATGTTGAACATTTTTTTAAAAGGACATATTTTGTATAAAAAAAAAAGGCCAAGAAAGAATGTGAAAAAAACAAAACGAACCAGTATATATGTAATCATTTGAGGTGAAAGTCATTGCAATGGGCTTATCTTTCAGGTACAAGGGTCAACAGAGTGAGCTGATCTGTAATCATAGAAACATATCTTATGACAATGAACTGTTCATTTGTATCATGGCAGCCAATCAAGTCCTTAGAGTGCAATCTGTTTGCTTAGGAACAATCACAACTGGTTTCTCTTCACTTTTCATTTGTAGCTGACAACACAGATTCTGCACCATAGTGATGCATATGGGTCATTCTTCTGGGAAAAGTTTTTGGAGCATCTCTTGTTGCAGGGTTTCCCTGGCATATTTAACTGTGAGGTGGCCCACTTCATAATTGTTTTTCTGCCACTTTTAAGGCACAAGTTTAGTCCCTCAACTGCAAGATCTCAGCCCAACAAAGGCTATTTAGGGTTAGTGTCTGGAGTCATCTTTCTCTCATTACTGACATTCATGTACGCACTGCCCTGGGCCAGTCCTACATGTAGTCCCTTGACTGCATGACCTCAGTAATTATAAGCAGCACTCATCATCCTGCAATACAGGCATACTAATTAATGCTGATTTTTTTTAGGGGAATAGTTTTGGAGACATCCATTTTATCCAGCCAGGCTAGTGTTTACTTCTTCGCATAATTACGAAGCATGTTGTCTAAGCACACTGTCAAGACAGACAGAGAATGAAGCCTTTGTTCATTCCATTTCCAAAACTTGGAGACTTCAGGTACAAATTAAGTTACTCAACTGCAAGACCTCAGCCCAACAAAGGCTATTCTTTGAGCTATGCATGCAGAGAAGCACTCGTGAGTTTGAGAACCTTTCAGGGTTACTGCGTCTAGAGCCATCTCTCTCATCACTGACATACTGTACTCCCATCATGGCCCAATATCAATGCACTTTCTGTGTTGCTAACTTTGGTTACATCATTCATACACAAGTGAACAAGAACCATTGGGTTTGTTAGGATTTAGATGTCTGATTGGAAGTTAGGGAGAGCTTTGCATTTTCATACAAGTGATTTATCCTCAGATACAACTGGTCTGTTTTCTTTTTTCACGTTTCTTTCAGTAAGAATCATAATTGAGTGAAGCTCTTAAAAACCACTTTTGAATGAGAAATTCAGCTACCAAAAGGCTCATGTAGAGTTTGCCTTTTCATTCTTAACTTTTATTCCTTATCTTGATGTGGGAAAAATTCCCTTTAATGACATCTTTGTCAGGCCAAATGTTTTGTAGTACTGGCACTGCTTTGTGCTTTTCCCCAATGTGACACGGGCAGCTTGGGCAGGATTCGAACCTGCGCCTCCTGCTTTATAGCCACTTGACCACCGAGCTTCTCGAGTTCATGCTGGTTATCGGGAAAAGCACCGAGCCAGGAGGATTGTGACCACACAAGATGGTGCCACTCTTTAATTTTCATTGTAATTTTTCTTTATTGGCACGATTTCCATGCATGCTTTAGGCCTATGGTTGGCAAAAAATAAGAACCTATTGGTGGTCTGAAGCCTCATTTAAGATGGATTTTAAGATCACTCCCCAAATGATAAAATCCTATCTTTTTCATTATTACTGAACATAAATTACATAGAAGCATCATCTTTAATAAAATAGATATCTTGTCTTCTGAAACTTAAATCATGTTGACAATGAGCAAATGTAAAACACCATGATTCAGTGAAGGCGAAGGAATTACATGGACACAATAACCGAAGCTGAGAAACCGCCTTGTCAGATTAGAGATGAGGTTTGAACGCACACGGGCAACAAACGAGTGAGGGTGAAACGATAGAACGAATACACCTGGTCAGAGGTCGCCTACTTTAGAGGGCGTAATCACTACTACTGGCGATGCACAATACTGTGAGAAAGGCCAGGAGACTGAAATGAATCATTTACACTTGCCTTGACTACTCATCACCAGATAGGCGCATTAAGGCCAACCTACCACTAGGTGGGGCTGGTCCGCACTTCCTATTCAGATCGAGTAATCTTGGTGTCATATTCAAGTCATATATAGCAAGCTATGTAAAAGATATGAAAATTACAATTCCCAAAAACATATGGTTTCTAGTTGGCAGGCTATGATACACTTTTCAATGTGGATGGAAACAAAAAACACTCAAACAGATATATGGAATAAATAATAGGTAAAAAAATAACATTTTAATAATTTACACCAAAAAATGCAGACCGGGTGTCAGCTCATCTTTCACTGGATTTTACCAAGATTAAGATTTTGTACAAAAGCAGTTTCTATGTTAAGGGACACAACCATCACTATACATTAGGGCCGTTCCCAGCACGGTTTTTTTGTCGTTTCCACACAGGCCCAAAACATTGAGTTGATTGCGGTTAGCAGTTGTGGTCACCGGACTTCCTGTCATTCAGAGTGTGAGCAGTGCATTGTGGGATTAAAAATCCCGATGCGATTCCGTGGAGCATTCCCACACACCGCGTCACAAATAAACATGATTATTTAAAAAAGTCTCACTAATAGTGGAGTCCGAATTGTGATTCAAATCCCACTCATCATTGAGTTTATTGTGTCCACAAAAAAAAAATGTGGAGATTGAATCGCGATCCAAATAATTGCGTTTATTTGTTGTAGTGGAAACGGCCCTAATGTTCAACATATTTCTAAACGACACATATTATTATGTATTACCAAAAAAATGGCAAGAAGGAATGTGAAAAAACAAAACAAACCAGTATGTAATCATTTGGGGTGAAAGTCATTGCAATTGGCCTTATAAGTCGCTAGTCAAGGTGGGGGTTGCTATTTAGATTTTTATTCTTAATAATCAGTCAGTGATGAAATCTAAAACTACATTTTATGTATTCAGATATTCATGAAGTTCGAAGCACACTGTCCACTCAGATAGAGACTCGGGCCTTTGTGTGTTCAATCTTAAAAAGAGGGACTTTGAAGGTACAAGTTTAGTCCCTCAACTGCAAGATCTCAGCCCAACAAAGGCTATCCAGGGTTAGTGTCTGGAGCCATCTTTCTCACATTTCTGACTTTTATGTACACACTGCCCTGGGCCAGTCCTATAGTCCCTTGACTGCATGACCTTAGCTAAGCAGCACTCATCTTCCTGCAATACAGGCAGACTAATGCTGTTATGAGGGGAACAGTTTTGGGGACATCCATATCATCGAGCCCGACAAGTGGTTACTTCTTCGCATAATTATGAAGCATGGTGTCCAAGCACACTGTCCAGCCAGGCACATAGCCCTATATTGGCCTTTGTGTGTTCATTTTTTTTTTCAAACAGGACACTTTGAGGTACAAGCAACTGCAAGATCTCAGCCAAGCAAAAGTTATTCCCTGAGGTATACAAGCAGGTAAGCACTCATGAGTTTTATAATTTTTCAGCAGTGCAGTTTCTTGAGGCATTGTTCTTTCACCATTGACATATATACTACCCTGGGCCAATATCAATGCACTTTGCTGTCTTGCTGACTTTGGCTACACCATTCATACAAATAAATGAACATGAACCAGTGGGATTGTGAGGTTTTAGTCGTCTGATTGGAATTTAGAGGAGAGCCTGACAATTTCATACAAGTGATTTATCCTCCAGAGACAACTGGTCTGTTTTTTTTTTCACGTTCCTTTTTTAAGATGGATTCTGTTTTTGATAAATTACACTGCATCATTTTGAAACATTCTGATTCTTGCCATTCTGAAGAAAACAGTATGTCAAGAATGAGCAAATATAAAACACCAAGTGAAAGAAATTAATCTTTGACACTTGTCTTGACTACTAAACACCAAATAGGCGCACTAAGGCCAGCTTACAAAATAACATAGCTATCAGGATTTTAATTAGAAATTAATTTTGCTTTTCAGAATGGAAAATGGATAGGCTGATGATCAAGTCAAAATACTTAAACAAGCAATGCGACAAGAATGCAACATGAATGAAGACGATAGTTAGTCAATTCATAGACTGTTGCAAACTGCTCACTTACTAAAATAACCTGCAATACATTAATCTAAAAAGTTAGAGGGCCCGACGTTTCGTTCCTAGCAGGACCTTTCTTTGAGAAAGGTCCAGCTAGGATCGAAACGTCGGGCCCTCTAACTTTTAGTTAAAAGGAATACCAAAATAAAGAAGTACTGGGTCAACCACAATTGTATGTGTATTTCTCCTGTCTTAGATGGCAGAAAACAAGGCTATAAGTGAGTTTGGCTACATACATTGTGTGTGTAGCATTTTGGTTGATCAGCAACTGTGCATAAGGACACAGTGTACTGAAATAAGATGAAGACATTCTTAGTCTGCACATTTCATCCTGAAAACAAAGCAGAACCTCTTCACAGTACCACACCAGGCATGGGGTATTCTAGGGTGGAAGAAGTAGAAGGACATGTCTTGCCCAAAAGAAATTGGCTGAATAATAGGAGATTTCTTTTTAAAGATAAGAACAGAGACAGGAATTACATGGAGTCAGACATTCGAATGAAAAATTGAAAATGAACTGCATCTGGGGAACAAAAACATGAAGAATTTCCTGCACCAAAGAACCTGGTGACAGAAGAGTTTGAGTTTATTTTTGAAAGAACTACACATACAGGAAAAAGACAGTAAGTCAGCAAAAAGATTTGTAGAAAGTGAGAAATTGGGAAAATGAAAGAAATGAAATAAATTACTCTGGCTAAACATACCAGCAAAGCACTTTTACTATCCAGCACGTAGGGCCAAGATAGCAGCCTTACAAAATGCTGTCTTTGCCAGAGTGGCAGCGCTGCATTTCTCAAAAAAAAAATTCTTATGAAATAAAACTCTTTTAATGAATAATAAAACAGAAATGTTTGCATTAAAAAAATCCGCACTTAAAATGTGTCACTTATGAAGACTAAAAAGTTAGATTAAGTGAAGCGTAGAAATAAACCAGATATTACCATCTCACCATCTTTGTGTGTGTTTTGCAAAAGAAGTAAAATGAGACGTAAAAAAACAAAGACACAGTGTACAAACAGGAGCCACACCATCAGCCTGCAGGCAAGCAAATGTCACCCCCAACATTGACCAGTGGAATGCCAAACCCCACTGATTTCATGAAAACAAACACATCCCATTAGGCGTTATTGAAATTATTGAAGGAATGTTTTTGAACCCACACCACCAAACAGTGGCCAGTCAAGGTGGGGTGATTTTTCATTATTTTTCTCAACTCTTTGATGTTTAGGTTACTTGCGAAATGTTTTTGACCCCACACCACCAAACAGTGGCCAGTCAAGGTGGGGTGATTTTTCCTTTTTTTTCTTCAACCTTTTAATGTTTAAGTTACTTACAAAATGTTTTTGACCCCACACCACCAAACAGTGGCCAGTCAAGGTGGGGGACTTTTCTATTTTTTTTCAACTCTTTAATGTTTAAGTTACTTACAAAATGTTTTTGACCCCACACCACCAAACAGTGGCCTGTCAAGGTGGGGTGATTTTTCTATTTTTTTCTTTAATGTTTAAGTTACTTACATTTTTTTGACCCCACACCACCAAACAGTGGCCAGTCAAGGTGGGGTGATTTTTCCTCTTTTTTAAAAATCTTTAATGTTTAAGTTACTTACAAAACGTTTTTGACCCCACACCACCAAACAGTGGCCTGTCAAGGTGGGGTGATTTTTCTATTTTTTTCTAAACACTTCAATGTTTAAGTTCCTTAAATATTTTTGACCCCACACCACCAAACAGTGGCCAGTCAACGTGGGCAGATTTTTCTATTTTTTTCAAATCTTTAATGTTTAAGTTACTTGCGAAATGTTTTTAACCCCACACCACCAAACAGAGGCCAGTCAAGTTTGGTTGATTTTTCTATTTTTTTTCTCAACTCTCTAATTTTTAAATTACTTAAATATTTTTGACCCCACACCACCAAACAGTGGCCTATCAAGGTAGGGTGATTTTTCAATTTTTTTTTCAACTCTTTAATGTCTAAGTTACTTACTATTTTTTTTCACCCCACACCACTAAACAGTGGCCAGTCAAGGTGGGGTGATTTGGGTATTTTTTTTCAACTCTTTAATGTTTAAGTTACTTACGAAACGTTTAGACCCCACACCACCAAACAGTGGCCGGTCAAAGTGGGGTGATTTTTCAAATTTGTTCTTTCACTCTTTAATATTTAAGTTACCTACGAATGTTTTTGACCCCACACCACCAAACAGTGGCCAGTCAAGGTGGGGTGATTTTTCTATTTTTGTTTTCACTCTTTAATATTTAAGTTACTTACGAAATGTTTTTAACCTCACACCATCCAACAGTGGCCAGTCAATGTGGGGTGACTTTTCTATTTTTTCAACTCTTTAATGTTTAAGTTACTTACATTATGTTTTTGACCCCACACCACCAAACAGTGGCCAGTCAAGGTGGGGTGATTTTTCTATTTTTTTTCTTTAATGTTTAAGTTACTTACAAAACGTTTTTGACACCACACCACCAAACAGTGGCCAGTCAAGGTGGGGTGATTTTTCAAATTTGTTCTTTGACTCTTTAATATTTAAGTTACTTACAAAATGTTTTTGAGCTCACACCACCAAACAGTGGCCAGTCAAGGTGGGGTGACTTTTCTAATTTTTTTCAACTCTTTAATGTTTAAGTTACTTACGAATTGTTTTTGACCCCACACCACCAAACATTGGCCAGTCAAGGTGGGGTGATTTTTCAATTTTTTTTTCAACTCTTTAATGTTTAAGTTACTTACGAAATTTTTTCACCTCACACCACCAAACAGTGGCCAGTCAAGGTGGGGTGATTTTGTATTTTTTGTTCAACTCTTTAATGTTTAAGTTACTTAAAAAACCTTTTTGACCCCACACCACAAAACAGTGGCCAGTCAAGGTTGGGTGATTTTTCAATTTTTTTTCAACTCTTTAATATTTAAGTTACTTACGAATTGTTTTTGACCCCACACCACCAAATAGTGGCCTGTCAAAGTGGGGTGATTTTTCTATTTTTTTCTTTAATGTTTAAGTTACTTACATTTTTTTGACCCCACACCACTAAATAGTGGCCAGTCAAGGTGGGGTGATTTTTCCTCCTTTTTTTTAACTCTTTAATGTTTAAGTTACTTACAAAACTTTTTGACCCCACACCACCAAACAGTGGCCTGTCAAGGTGGGGTGATTTTTCTATTTTTTTTTCAACTCTTTAATGTATAAGTTACTTACAATTTTTTTCACCCCACACCACTAAGCAGTGGCCAGTCAAGGTGGGGTGATTTTCGTATTTTTTGTTCAACTCTTTAATGTTTAAGTTACTTACAAAACCTTTTTGACCCCACACCACCAAACAGTGGCCAGTCAAGGTGGGGTGATTTTTCAATTTTTTGTTCAACTCTTTAATGTTTAAGTTTCTTACAATTTTTGTTTCACCCCACACCACTAAACAGTGGCCAGTCAAGGTGGGGGGATTTTTGTATTTTTTTTCAACTCTTTAATGTTTAAGTTTCTTACAAAACGTTTTTGACCCCACACCACCAAACAGTGGCCAGTCAAGGTGGGGTGATTTTTTCAAATTTGTTCTTTCAATCTTTAATATTTAAGTTACCTACGAATGTTTTTGACCCCAAACCACCAAATAGTGGCCAGTCAAGGTGGGGTGATTTTTCAATTTTTTTTCAACTCTTCAATGTTTAAATTACTTACGAAATATTTTTGACCCCACACCACCAAACAGTGGCCAGTCAAGGTGGGGTGATTTTTCAATTTTTTGTTCAACTCTTTAATGTTTAAGTTACTTACAATTTTTTTTTTCACCCCACACCACTAAACAGTGGCCAGTCAAGGTGGGGGATTTTTGTATTTTTTTTCAACTCTTTAATGTTTAAGTTACTTACAAAACGTTTTTGACCCCACACCACCAAACAGTGGCCAGTCAAGGTGGGGTGATTTTTTCAAATTTGTTCTTTCAATCTTTAATATTTAAGTTACCTACGAATGTTTTTGACCCCAAACCACCAAATAGTGGCCAGTCAAGGTGGGGTGATTTTTCAATTTTTTTTCAACTCTTTAATGTTTAAGTTACTTACGAATTGTTTTTGACCCCACACCACCAAATAGTGGCCTGTCAAAGAGGGGTGATTTGTCTATTTTTTTTCTTTAATGTTTAAGTTACTTACATTTTTTTGACCCCACACCACTAAATAGTGGCCAGTCAAGGTGGGGTGATTTTTCCTCCTTTTTTTAACTCTTGAATGTTTAAGTTACTTACAAAACTTTTTGACCCCACACCACCAAACAGTGGCCTGTCAAGGTGGGGTGATTTTTCTATTTTTTTTTTTAAACTCTTTAATGTATAAGTTACTTACAATTTTTTTCACCCCACACCACTAAGCAGTGGCCAGTCAAGGTGGGGTGATTTTTGTATTTTTTGTTCAACTCTTTAATGTTTAAGTTACTTACAAAACCTTTTTGACCCCACACCACCAAACAGTGGCCAGTCAAGGTGGAGTGATTTTTCAATTTTTTTTCAACTCTTTAATGTTTAAGTTACTTACGAAATGTTTTCACCTCACACCACCAAACAGTGGCCAGTCAAGGTGGGGTGATTTTTCTATTTTTTTTCTTTGACTCTTTAATATTTAAGTTACTTACGAAATTTTTTCACCTCACACCACCAGACAGTGGCCAGTCAAGGTGGGGTGATTTTTGTGTTTTTTGTTCCACTCTTTAATGTTTAAGTTACTTAAAAAACCTTTCTGACCCCACACCACAAAACAGTGGCCAGTCAAGGTTGGGTGATTTTTCAATTTTTTTTCAACTCTTTAATATTTAATCTAAAATTTAGTGGGCCTGACGTTTCGATCCTAGCAGGACCTTTCTCAAAGGCAGAGTGACAAGGACAAAACAGATACATGTACACGAAGGCAGGGGGAGAGAGTGAATAGGACACGGATGAGAAACAGAGGACAAAGAGTGAAGCTGGTAGGGAGAGATCAAAGGGAAGGGCAAGGGGTAGGGTAGGGATTAGTGAGAGGAGGGGGAAAGATCAAAGAGAAGGGCAAGGAGTGGGGTAGGGATTAGTGACAATAGGGGGAAAAGATCAAAGAGAGAAGTGTGAAAGACTGAACACAAAAGAAGGATTATCAGAAAGCTGCATGGTGTTAGTCATTACCCTCCTGGATGTTGAGACCATGTGGTTGAATAGTCCGAAGACGCTTCATCCACATTTTCTCACGGCTAAGACGGACAGCATTACTACGGTGACCAAGTGATTCTATGCCCAGTACACTCATATCTGATATCGAATGATCAGGGAGATTGAAGTGATACCCAACAGGGGTGTCCATTTTACCGGTTTTGATGGTAGACCTATGGCCATAGATTCGTTTTTTGAGGGTGTTTTTTGTCTCGCCAACATACTGAATATTACAAACTCTACAAGAGATGAGGTATATGATGTTTGAGGTAGTGCACGTGATAGAGCCATAGGTCGTGTGGGTAGTTCCAGAAGAATGTCCATTGAAAGAGTCTATTTCCTTGACATGTGTCTTGCAAACAATGCATTTCGAGGTACACTTAAATGTACCAAATTTGGTTGGAGGTGAAGAGTCCAAAGGGGGAACCTCTGCTCGGACAATTAAGTCACGCAGGTTACGGGGGCGCCTGAAAGCCAAAACAGGCGAATTAGGAATGGCTTCAGCCAGACGATCTGAAGTGTGGAGAATATGGTGGTTTTCCTTAGTTATCTTCCTGAGAGGAGGAAGAGAAGGGTGGTAGGAAGTAACTAAGGGAACTTTGGGCTTGTCCTTGGGACCTGGAGGCTTTTGTTTTAGTGCCGAACTTCTGGGAATGGAATAGACTTTAGCAATGGAGTTCTTCACTTGGCGAGAACTATAGCCTCTAGCAACCAAGTTACTGGCCAATACACGTGTATGGCGGCGAAAGTCGGACTCATTGGAACATATACGCCTCAATCTGAGGGCCTGGCTGTAAGCTATACCAGTCTTACAGTGTCTAGGGTGACAACTGGAGGAATGGAGATATTGATGAGTGTCGGTGGGCTTAGAATACAAGTCAGTAGTTAGTGTATTGAGGTCTTTCCGGACGGTGACGTCCAGAAAGTGGGTCTGTTGAAGAGACTGCTCCCAAGTGAATTTGATGGTCCTATGGAAGGAATTGATGTGGTCAAAGAACTCATTCAAGCTGCTACCGTCCCTAGTCCAAATGAAGAACACGTCATCTATGTATCTCCACCAAATCCAGGGACGGCATGGAGCCTCACTGAGCATGCGTTCCTCAAGGTCACCCATGAAGAGGCATGCAAAGGAAGGAGCCATGCGCGTGCCCATGGCAGTGCCATGCACTTGAAGATAGTGCTTGCCAAGAAAGGAGAAATTATTCTTGGCCAGCACTAACCTCATGAGGGTGGTTATGTCGGAGATGGGTGGAGAAGACTGTTTTCCCTTGGCCAGGGCCGAGGAGCAAGCTTGAATGCCTTCTTCCTGGGGGATGTTAGTGTATAGAGAGGAGACGTCAATAGTACCAATTATGGCAGTGGCAGGGATTTGATCCTTGACACTTTCCAACTTTCGCAGAAAGTCGGGAGTGTCATGGACGTATGAGGGGATTTGGGGAACCAGGGGTTTGAGAAAAGAGTCAATGAAAAGAGATATGTGTTCCGTAGGTGAACCATTGCCAGAGATGATGGGTCTACCTGGGTTGTTGGCCTTGTGAATTTTCGGGAGAAGGTAGAATCTGGCAGTTCTACAATTGATAGGTGATAGAAATCTGTGAGCTTTTTTACTCAAATGATCACGTGATCGCATGTCATCCAAAACTTCCTGAATTTGCTCTGAAAATTTGCCAGTGGGGTTAGAGTCCAGACATTTATAGTGCTGGGGATTGTTGAGTTGGCGATTGGCTTCATCAATATATTTTTGGCGATCCATGATAACTACAGCTGACCCTTTATCTGCTGGCTTGATAATGATGTCACCGCGGGAACGTAGAGTGTTGAGAGCAAGACGTTCTTCCCTAGGGAGATTGTCGTGGGGCTTACGGGTAAGATGAGAGGAGTTGGAAACTTGAGAACTGACTGCTTGCACATACGTTTCAAGGGCTGGAACACGGTTCTTGGGGGGGACCCAGGTGCTTTTTACACGGAAAGGTTCTTCTTTACTGGAGCCAGAATCAAAGAAGAACTCAGTCAGACGAAGTCTGCGGTAATACTCAGTGAGATCTTGACTGAGCATTACTTGGTCAACTTTGGGGGGAGTAGGACAAAAGTTCAAGCCCTTGGAAAGTAACGTATGCTCTGCGTCAGTTAGAGAAGAAGAGGAAAGGTTGACAACAGTGTTAGTGGGGGGTAAAGGTGTAGACTGGGGACTGCGTCTGAAGCGGTTGTGTCTGCGTTGTTTGGCAACAAGGCCACCAATCTTCTTGTTTCTCCTGTCGGTGAGAACAGAATTGAGGTTAGAGAGACCTTTCTCAATCTCATCACTGAGATCCTTGTACTGGCTTTCAGAACAGCTGGCGCGTAGTTTTGAGTCCAGATTAGCAATGTCCTGGTGGACAGCCTGAAGGGTGATTTCACATTGCTCAGAGAGGACCTTGATGAGCTGAATGGAAGCACTATAAAGAATTTGATTCCATTTTTTCTGTGGGTTGGGGGAGAGTTTTCCAATTTGGGGGGTGTGAGATATCTGTAAGCCAGAAGGGATCAGGCGAGAGACTGAGAAAAAGTTGTAGTTGTCTTGATGGAAAGTGTACCGAAGAGCCTTTTCTTGCAGTTTCCTAAGTTGAAAGAAACAGGTAGGGTTATTCATGTTAGTAAGAGCAAAAAACAAGAGACAAACACAGAACATATCTTTAATATTTAAGTTACTTACGAATTGTTTTTGACCCCACACCACCAAATAGTGGCCTGTCAAAGTGGGGTGATTTTTCTATTTTTTTTCTTTAATGTTTAAGTTACTTACATTTTTTTGACCCCACACCACTAAATAGTGGCCAGTCAAGGTGGGGTGATTTTTCCTCCTTTTTTTTAACTCTTTAATGTTTAAGTTACTTACAAAACTTTTTGACCCCACACCACCAAACAGTGGCCTGTCAAGGTGGGGTGATTTTTCTATTTTTTTTTTCAACTCTTTAATGTATAAGTTACTTACAATTTTTTTCACCCCACACCACTAAGCAGTGGCCAGTCAAGGTGGGGTGATTTTTGTATTTTTTGTTCAACTCTTTAATGTTTAAGTTACTTACAAAACCTTTTTGACCCCACACCACCAAACAGTGGCCAGTCAAGGTGGAGTGATTTTTCAATTTTTTTTCAACTCTTTAATGTTTAAGTTACTTACGAAATGTTTTCACCTCACACCACCAAACAGTGGCCAGTCAAGGTGGGGTGATTTTTCTATTTTTTTTCTTTGACTCTTTAATATTTAAGTTACTTACGAAATTTTTTCACCTCACACCACCAAACAGTGGCCAGTCAAGGTGGGGTGATTTTTGTGTTTTTTGTTCCACTCTTTAATGTTTAAGTTACTTAAAAAACCTTTCTGACCCCACACCACAAAACAGTGGCCAGTCAAGGTTGGGTGATTTTTCAATTTTTTTTCAACTCTTTAATATTTAAGTTACTTACGAATTGTTTTTGACCCCACACCACCAAATAGTGGCCTGTCAAAGTGGGGTGATTTTTCTATTTTTTTTCTTTAATGTTTAAGTTACTTACATTTTTTTGACCCCACACCACTAAATAGTGGCCAGTCAAGGTGGGGTGATTTTTCCTCCTTTTTTTTAACTCTTTAATGTTTAAGTTACTTACAAAACTTTTTGACCCCACACCACCAAACAGTGGCCTGTCAAGGTGGGGTGATTTTTCTATTTTTTTTTTCAACTCTTTAATGTATAAGTTACTTACAATTTTTTTCACCCCACACCACTAAGCAGTGGCCAGTCAAGGTGGGGTGATTTTTGTATTTTTTGTTCAACTCTTTAATGTTTAAGTTACTTACAAAACCTTTTTGACCCCACACCACCAAACAGTGGCCAGTCAAGGTGGAGTGATTTTTCAATTTTTTTTCAACTCTTTAATGTTTAAGTTACTTACGAAATGTTTTCACCTCACACCACCAAACAGTGGCCAGTCAAGGTGGGGTGATTTTTCTATTTTTTTTCTTCTAATCTTTAATATTTAAGTTACCTACGAATGTTTTTGACCCCACACCACCAAACAGTGGCCAGTCAAGGTGGGGTGACTTTGTATTTTTTGTTCAACTCTTTAATGTTTAAGTTACTTACAAAACGTTTTGACCCCACACCACCAAACAGTGGCCAG
This sequence comes from Luidia sarsii, assembly GCA_949987565.1. Taxonomy (NCBI): domain Eukaryota; kingdom Metazoa; phylum Echinodermata; class Asteroidea; order Paxillosida; family Luidiidae; genus Luidia; species Luidia sarsii. The sequence continues at coordinate 13,364,909 of OX465108.1, read as the reverse complement.
TCAAGGTGGGGTGATTTTTCAAATTTGTTCTTTCACTCTCTAATATTTAAGTTACTTACGAAATGTTTTTAACCTCACACCACCAAACAGTGGCCAGTCAATGTGGGGTGATTTTACTATTTTTTTCTTTTCATCTTTAAAATTTAAGTTACCTACGAATGTTTTTGACCCCACACCACTAAACAGTGGCCTGTCAAGGTGGGGTGACTTTTCTATTTTTTTTCTACTCTTTAATGTTTAAGTTACTTACAAAATGTTTTTGACCCTACACCACCAAACAGTGGCCAGTCAAGGTGGGGTGACTTTTCTATTTTTTTCAACTCTTAAATGTTTAAGTTACTTAAATAATGTTTTTGACCCCACACCACCAAACAGTGGCCTGTCAAGGTGGGGTGATTTTTCTAATTTTTTTTCAACTCTTTAATGTATAAGTTACTTACAATTTTTTTTCAACCCACACCACTAAGCAGTGGCCAGTCAAGGTGGGGTGATTTTTGTATTTTTTTTCAACTGTTTGATATTTAAGTTACTTACAAAACCTTTTTGACCCCACACCACCAAACAGTGGCCAGTCAAGGTGGGTTTTTTTTCAACTCTTTAATATTTAAGTTCTGTAAGTCATGTTTTTGACCCCACACCACCAAATAGTGGCCAGTCAAGGTGGGGTGATTTTTTCTTAAAATCTTAAATATTTAAGCTATGCAAGTAATATTTTTGACCCCACACCACCAAACGGTGGCCAGTCAAGGTGGGGTGATTTTCTTTCTTTTTTTCTCATGTTATTGAAGGAATATTTTGACCCCACACCACAAAGCAGTGGCCTGTCAGGGTGGGGTAAGTTTGTTTTTGTCCTTTCAATATGTTTTTAAAAAAATTGAAGAACGTTTTTTACCCCACACCACAAGAAAGTGGCCAGTCAAGGTGGGGTGATAATTTTTTTGGGGAGTTTTTTTTTTTTTTTTTTTTAAGTAACGTTTTTGACCCCACACCACCAAACAGTGGCCAGTCAAGGTGGGGTGATTTTTTTTTTTTTTTTTTTGCTTTACAGGTTTTTTGTTAATGAGAAATTCTGACCACGCATTACCCAAAAGTCAATTTTGTTTGGGTTTGTTCATGAAATCAGTGGGGCGACATGCCTGTAAGCCCGATGGGATCTACCAGCACACCACAGTTCCACCAAGGTGCTGAGCTCCCCCACGAGTGATTCCTGGCCCAGTCAGTCTCCATGAACCAGCCCTTTTTGCCACCCATAGCCAAGGACTGTTCCCCCTCCACATCCCCCTCAATCACCCCCAGTTTGCCCACCCATGGGTACACTCTGTACCCATGGCACCCTCCTAACTGCAAGCCTTCACATAGTGCACGTACCGGTGACACACTTGAGTGAGCATCCCAACACCACCCTCTCCAACAGTGCTGCAGTCCCCCTGCCTACATGCTCCAGTGCACCATGCCCCTTCCCAAGATGAGAGAGTCACCTCCTCCAGAATCATCCCTACAAGACTACTACAACCCTCTTCAAGTCAAAACCCAGCATTTTCTCCCTTAGACCAAGATTGCACTATTTGGACACTTTGGCCCAACACCCCCCCCAAAAAAAAAATGAAAAAAAATGAAAATAAAATGAAAAAAATGGAAAAAAATATGAAAAAAAATTACAAAAAAATTAAAAGAAGTTCACTTATCCGTTATACAGCTTGCTCTTGCATGGTCCCCCTGAGGTGCTGCTTTTTCAAACCTGAAAAACATAAAAAATGAGAAAAAATAAAAACCACAAATAATAATAATGATTTGATGTAAATGTAGCAGTTGTTATGTTGGGAAAGATAAAGTTGTTTCTAAACCTTTACGATTTTGGGGGTACACACTATTTTTTTCAAGAAAGCATAATTATTGGACTTCCTGTAATTATGTACAGTGGAATACTTCTCACTTCTATAAACGCACGGATGCCATCTTGGATTTTGAAAGATTATGTGCTAGGACTTACACATAATAATGCGGCCGCAACTGCTATAAAAACGACGGCTATACCAAACAATATTTTTATGGATCCCGGAATGTTTGTTATCGCGACAGTATTGAAAAATTAGCTCAGGGTTTGAGGTTTGAAAACCTGCATCCAATTTGTGTAATCCCTAAACTGCCGTGGCCAGGTTTACAACAATTACTTGTTTGCATCTTAATGAAAGCGGGGATGTGATCCATGGAGATATACGCCAGTCCTAGTCCGAGTAACTTGGACCTTTACAATCGCCCTTTTTAAAATTGTGAGGTCGGGCGATAGTAGGGTCGAAGATTATCATTAAGGAAACACAAACAAACAACAATGAGTTCGACTCCATGACTCCCCCGACCGAAACCCCCAGATTTTACCCGAAAACACCCGTGAAACCGTCCCACGCACCCATCTTTGGATTAAGTGAGAAACATCGTAAAGTAGAAAATTAATGTTCTGCCACAATCACAGTTTTCCCCCAAATCCTGCGTTTGTGACACGTACTGATTGCGTCTACAGTCTACACAGTACATGTACAGTATAGTGATTTATTTTTACACAGCCGCGTACAGACCGACAGTTTTGACTAGGCCTACAGTTTTGCAATAAGCTATCTTTCTGACGGAAAGGGGGCAAACCAGAAAAGATCTACCCACCGGTCATCAGCTCGTCTGTCTCAGATCTTTAAAACGTCCATCTTGCCAAGAAACAGAGCGACGGGCGGGCAGAAAAGTTCCTCTGATTTCCGTCGAACTACTGCATGACTATACTGTACATAGACACTACACAGTGAGATTGGTAATGGTAAACTGTAGTGTGGCGCGAATACATGTACATTCAAATGGAGACCATGCTTGGCCAACTGTTATGCAAAGTAGGCTGGAATGGTAGAAGCAGTTGCAGTCTTTGTTCAAAGCGCTCTTTGTATGAAAAAACTCGTCGACGATAAACGTTAACGTAACAGTACAATATGGAGCCCCTAAAGGAACATTCGTTATAAACAAACTCTAAAACAAAATAAAAATTTGTTCGTTATTTCGTGCTTACGAAATCATTTCGTGCTTACGAAATCATTTCGTGCTCACGTAATAAATACATCAACATTGCAGTAAGTCAGTGACAAAGGTCACATTTGAAAGTTATAGAATCTGTTTGGTTTACACACGCTACTTCGTTTGCTTTTAAATTAAAGTGGAATTTAGGCCCCGGCCGTATATCAATGGAGGAATAAGAAGGTATATCGTAGCACACAAAGGAATACACTGTAGGCCTACTTGTTTTTGTCAGTGCGTACGTATACGTACGTGTGTAAGTTAAAACAATAATTGTTCATTATTTCGTGCACACGAAATCATGTACAAAATATCGAATGAATTTTTTATTGTGTTTTAGAGTTTGTTTCAACGAATGTCCCTTTAGAGGCCCCGTAGAAGAATCGCTCCTTTCTCAACTAAAAAGCGACTGGACTGAAGGCTGTCATATGACAAGCGGCCTCCATTGGCGCTTTTCGCGGGGTTTTCTTCTTCATACCAGCGGGTCAGCCTAGCATGACTCAATGCTCGGCCAATCAGTAGAAAGCGTCTAGTAAGGAAATTTCCATTCGCTTCATTGTCCAGTTTGAGGCGTTCAAATGAACTGCTCAAGGCTCTGGTACAATTGGCGACGGGAATGGGAACAAAATGCCTGGAGCTTTGTTCTCGATTAAAGGCTAATCAATACCACATGGAGCCATGATCAAACGAACATCAATTTTCTCGAACGTTACACGCCAACTTCAGCTCTGCCCAGCTCTTCTCCGAAGAAAACAAATGACTGGGAACGTTGAACAAATTGAAACTTTAACTGGACCGGGATATGAGAACCCGAGACTTTGGGTTTTGCATAATTATACCCGCCCAATGGGGAAATAACCGCGAGAGGACTGCACGATATACGGACGTCTGATATTATTTTTTGGCAGACATATTTACAGGCATACATGTACATGCAGTCGTCTGTCCAGCAAACATAATGGTACTGGGCCAGTGTTGGCCCGATACCGGTTTTCAGATACAACAGAAGTGGCCCATTGCTGGCTGCCCACAGAGGAGCGGTACTGGGCCAGTACATGTTGCCATAACTAAACCGGTATACAACCGGAGGTGGACCGATTCTGGGCCATTACATGATGCCAGAATTGGCCAATTATTGGACCAGTAATGGGCCAGTACATGTTGCCATAACTAAACCGGTATACAACCGGAGGTGGACCGATTCTGGGCCATATACATGATGCCAGAATTGGCCCATTATTGGACCAGTAATGGGCCAGTACATGTTGCCATAACTAAACCGGTATACAACCGGAGGTGGACCGATTCTGGGCCATTACATGATGCCAGAATTGGCCCATTATTGGACCAGTAATGGGCCAGTACATGTTGCCATAACTAAACCGGTATACAACCGGAGGTGGACCGATTCTGGGCAATTACATGATGCCAGAATTGGCCCATTATTGGACCAGTAATGGGCCAGTACATGTTGCCATAACTAAACCGGTATACAACCGGAGGTGGACCGATTCTAGGCCATTACATGATGCCAGAATTGACCCATTATTGGACCAGTAATGGGCCAGTACATATTGCCACAACTAAACCGGTATACAATCGGAAGTGGGCCAATTCTGGGCCATTACATGCATGCCTTATTATTGTACATGCGATAAACACAGTGGCTGTTATTACGGCAGTCGTCCATGTGGTTCCCTGACTTGATTGTATTTCGTCAGCATTGCAGGCTGGTCGAACCAGTCTATTAGCTGATAGTCTGGTTCCAAGAGCTAAACATCCTGACAAATACAATCAAGTCAGGGAACCACACGGACGACTGCCGTAACAACAGCCACTGCGTATTACGCACCCCTGATGAACCTCATACACCAAGAAGCACCTTATACACCCTAGATGCACCTTATACACGCCTAGATGCCTTATTGCACCTTAGAAGCCCATATGCACCTTGTACACAATAGATGCACCTTATACACCCAAGATACCCCATGATCCCATACATGCCATATCAATGTAGAGTTGTAGACACCTTTTAACCCCATATGTACCTTATACACCCAGAAGCACCTTATATTATACCTCAGAGGTCCCATGAACCCAATGGTCTCTCAGAATGGCTCTCCACTTTTCCTCACAAATCAAAACCACAAATACAAAGAGAGACAATATGAAACAAATGTAGAAAAACAAATCGAAGCTTTTCAAGCCAACTTTATTTCTTATACAGTCACTTGATGATGAACCTATTAATTTTAAATCCACTTATAAAATGAACAGAACAGAATCCATGTATCTTGTGGAATGCAATAACTCGTACATGTCATTAAAATGTATAATATAGACCAATCTTGTTTTAAACCGGAGCCAATTGAGTATTGCTAAATACTTAATACAATTACTCATCAGACAATATTTCAATTAGAAACTACTTTTCACTTATTCTGGATTGGCTAACTTAGTGCCTAACTCATATGTAGATATGATTTATTATCACTTTGCACCAGTAACTCAAGGCTTAGTTACCTCCTCATGCTCGGTGCTTTGCTTAGTTGTCTGCTTGAACAAAAAAACCTACAGAACCACAGGTAGCTCAGACTGGATTCGAACCCAACTTCTTAACCCACTTGACCATTGAGCTAGAGGAGGTCATGTGGTGGATTAAAAGTTTTGAGCCAATCTGCACTGTAGTCGCCGGTTCGAACCCTACCTCAGCCTTAGGAGGTGCTTTTCAAACGGGCAATCAGACAAAGCACTGAGCACGCAGGGCTTACCGCAATACTGGTACTACCCACTGAGTCACTGGACACAAATGATGGTTACTCATTCTGTATACTGGCTTGACTCGGCTAGATGAGCAACGGACCTCAAGCACGGCTCAAGCATGTGACTCAATCTGGCTGGTGTCTTGATTGCATACGGCAGCTGATAACTCAACTACAACACAAACTGCACAGTATTTGTTTCCTAGAATCACTAGTGAGAGACATTGCTGGCGGCAGACAGAAAGCCACTCTCGTTAGTCTTGTCAGTTCTTAGTATCACCCTCTGCTATACGCAGGAGAACAACTGCTGAGAACCGAGGCAAAGGAATTCTTGTCCACCTCCATTTTCTAGAGTGGCGGGGTGCTGTGGTCATCAACCGTGTCATGATTTGTATCAGTGAGAATGTGATTCAATTAGGATTTGCTTTTTCTAATGTGTTATAATACATGCAGCACTGTATTGCATGCTAAGTGCCCGCATCGCATGCAACAGTGCCTGTTGGAGGAAAACAAAAGCCACAGGCAGCTCGTGCGGGATCAAAAGACCATCATTCATAATTCCACCTTCACGGTGTGCAGGATCATACCCAATTAACCACTGAGCTGGCCACTGAGATGAAGGACCTGTGGTGGAGTTGATTTCGTGAAGCAGTAGTTACTCTGGTTAATACTTCAGAAATACTGATCCAAAAACACACTCAATGATGCAAATCATTACACATGTATGACACATTCTATTCCAATGACTCACTAAAGTATTTTTATAAGCATTTTGAAAAACAAACAAACACAGAAATCTTTTCAGTTTGAAAACAGTGTCAAAGAAATAAAATGTCTAAACGTATAAACCGTAATAGCGCAGAACCCCAAGAAAAGTCTTCAACATAAAAATATAATCATTCCTTACTTTACTACACATACATGTATGCAAAAGATACACCCACTAAAATAAATACATTTTGTGCCAGCTACGTAACTGTCTATTCAGATGTGTACATTGTCAACTACAAGATATACAACAAACTAGCCTTTGCTTACATTCATAAATACAAAACTTTACCTGTGATTTCCAAAATAACTGATAAAAAACTTTTGGAAGGGTCCAATTGTGCACAATTTGTATGAATCCTTTTTATTCTTTTAGACAACTGTTCTAATGGACCCACCACCAAAACTGAGCAAGAACTAGAGGAACCAGGGGATATAATTTGGCGGCCATGATTAGAAATTGGTTTCGTGTAAGAAACGTGCCGATAATCGGAGAAGATCTGCAAAGGGTCACAAACGTGGGCCCTCTTTTCCCGGCAAAACCTGACTTGGGCTTCGGCACCAGCTTGGTCTCCAAAAGCCGAAAACACAGGTAGGAGTTCTTTGCTAAAATTGAAGCTTTGGATTATTCATCAAACTGCAGTGCAACATCAAAAAAATGAAGCCAGAATCCACCCATTGTCATGCCTTGCACTTTAAAAAGAACAAAAGAAAAAGAAAGGCAAAGCCGAAGCCTGAGCCTAAGCCGGGTTTTGGAAAAGGGCCCAGGTTTCTTGTCAGGACTGACAAACCATCCCCCAAGTACCAGTCACAGGCTCTATACATCACATGCACTGCTGGGCTGTTAACCAGTGTTAAATTTAATGTTTTTCTTCTTCTTTTTAATGCAATGTAAATTTCAGAAAATGTGCCCTGAATGTCGAGGTGTTGTTCAAAGGTTTTGCTTTGCTTAGTGGCAATGCACTTGGAAAACACACACTTATACACTTTGTGAGCTTAAATCACGCACTCTTTGAAATTTAAATTCTTCATCAATACTGTTCAAATACAATGCTTTTGTCCACACATTGATGTTTATCAGTGTACAATAATTACTTCATTAATCTTGTTCTTTACAGTTTTATGTACTTAAAACCAAGATAGAGGGCTGTGATTACAGGTCTTGCTGTGCATAGATCCTGAAAATGACCAGCTGACATAAAAATATTCTGTACATTACAATACAGTATGTAAGGCACACTATGGTGTAATATTTTGTTCTCTATTTACAAATGCCATGTGGAATACCAGTACACCTAATATACTTGTGTTGGTTGTGGACAGATATGGGCGAGGTTTTGGTGTGCGCTTGTTAGTGGTACGGATAGGTTTACAGTAGTTTCAAAAGGTACACCACAGACCTGTGGTCGATTTCATCAAACACGTCGTAACTTATGATCAATCGGAAGACGATGAGCAATGCACAGAAACCATACCGCCTATCAAAAGTTACGATGTGTATACAGTGGAACGGCGCTATAATGAACGCTGATATATCGAACCTTCGGCTATAACGAACGTGCCATTTTGCTCCAGTTGTTTGTGTACAAAATATGTGGCCGCAAGTGCTATAACGAATGACCGCTATACCGAACAATTTTCAAGGATCCCTGGATGTTCGTTATAGGGACGTTCCACTGTATATTGTCTATCGAAAGTTGTATCGTAAGGCTTTCTTAAGTTCGCCCCTGCACTACTAAGCATATCCGTGCAGACTAACCATGCGCAACCTTACCTCTCCAATCTCAGATTTGTCCCAAACTGCCCAAACTATTGAGACATTACGCAGCAAGTTTCACCTCTGTAGCATAAAAGATCTTTAGAATTGCATTTCAACGCCCTCCATCAACCAGAGGAAAAAGAGTTTAAGTCAACCGAAATGGAGGATTTTTTTTCTCACTTATTCATCTGCATCGAAAATGCTTGGAACAACAAAAATGAAATGTCGGAGGAAAATTTCCATTCATCTGCTAATCACTAAATGTCTAGCCTTGTTCTCCAAGTACCCCACTGATATTTGACCCCTAGGCCAGGGGTCATGACCCCCAAAGGCAGAAGTCAAGATGAATACATGAGCAGAAGAAAAACAAGCACCTCGGCTGGTATCAAAATCGACAGCGATGGCTACGACAGCTGCTATGGCTAGTATCATGGCTACGGCTACAACTGTTGCTATATCTACGGCAGCTGCTATACACGTATGCACTGTACTACTTGTACATGTACATGTAGATGACTGTGCATCCGATAGCACTGACCTGAGGAATCTCCTTGGCAACAGCTGTGGCCATTACAGTTGATTCGGATTGGGCCTTATAACTTAAAAACTAATAGCACACTATAGAGATTGAACTCCTGTAAACCAAGTGGCTTACATTAATCCACCCAAAGAAACATAATGGAATATCATAAAGATACATGTACATGTACAGTGTATATACTGTAGTAGCCCTTCAGTGCCCCTAAACCTATGTACAGAATTTGCCATTGACGATGAACAACCTCTTAAACTTGTATTGCCTAAAGGGGCAGAAGGCATTTCAAGTCAAACCTTCCACAGAAACAACTAGCGGGAACATCTCGTGCAAGTGGAACTCAATTTTGTTGTACCTAGGGCCTACACGAAGAATTTAAGGAAGACGCGAAGAGAGAGAGAGAGTGACTTACATTCGTTACTTCTTCCCAGTCAAATGGCTCTCTTAAATTTTGAGGCAGAGTGAGAGGGAAAAAGGGTCACTAAGATTTTGAGGATTTTTCTCGGCGGGGTCGAAAGTTCTCTAATAGCAGACTCTTGGGAGACTTTTGCCAACAGAATTTTACAGAACGACCTCTGTTGACTGTTGTAGGATTCAAACGCCCTGATACTGGACTCAATATGAAGTGGATGGATCATTGTCCCATGGTCAATGCACATGCAATGAACAACAGTGTATCGAGTGCACCACAGCAACGGCCAATTTCATAGAGCTGCTTAAGCACCAACATTTGCTTGAGCAGAAAGAGTCATGATTCATAGCATTAGTTTGTCAATCAAAGATTCTCTTTTGTTTTGCACAAAGTAAAGAATAGTGGAGTTCATATGTACAAGTCAACAGCAATTACCATCACACCTCAATGTGGTTGGTAATCCTCTTTAGGAAGACTTTTCATACTTAGCAGATTTTTGTATTTAAGCGGCTCAATGAAATTGACCTGGCTGATCTTTCCCAAAAATGCCAGGGCCCTTTCTCATAGAGCTGCTTACCTAAGCATGAAAAATCTGCTAAGCATGAAAATTCATCCTCAGTTAAAACAAGATTGCCAAGATTTTTTACATGATGCTTGTTGAGGTTGACTCATGTTCTAATACTGGGTGCTTACATGTCGGATACAGTACAAATAGAACTTTGGCTGGCAACCTTACCTGGGCCCAATTTCATAGAGCCGCTTAAGTGTGAAAATCATGAAAAAGCATGAAAAATCTCCCTTGGGTAAACAGGATTAAAAACCTTACTGCGATGAGATGTCAACTGTTCTTGGCTTGTATTCCACTAATCTTTGCCTAGCATGAAACAAAAGAGAAGTTTAGGTTGGTGATCCTATGAATCATGACTTTTCGTGCTTCAGCAACTTTTGGTTGCTGAAGACGCTCGAATAAATTGGCCCCAGGCAGCCAGGCCAACTGTGCTTTGATGATCTGTGCCTCAATTTGGGGCCCACTCTACAGTAGCTTGCAAACAGAGCTGGATTCCTTAATACAACTCTACAGGTCTGCAGGTTTGCAATGGCTTTTTTCCTCTTCCATAGAGTCTTTAAAGCACCAGGTCTTAATGATTTTGGCTCAAATGATGTTTAAAGCCCCCACACAACATTGGTAAGATCAAAAAATAGAAATGTTCACAGATTTACATGAAACTTATACAGTTTGAAGATAGTTATAGCAGAAACCTCTCACTGAAATATTTCTGCCTAAAATGTTGTATTTTGGGAGAAATGAGTAAAAGAAATACTTTACATCTCACCGAGATTTAAACTATTTTTCGGAACAGTACGGCCTTGAATGCTGCATTTTCACGAAACAAATGAAGCGGTTTTCATGATTTTCTCGAGACTCGGTTGGCGGATTGAGCTGAAATTTTCACAGGTGTGCTATTTCATGCATATGTTGGATCAGACAACGTATGGACGCTATTCTTTGACCTCGACCAATGTTGTGTAGGGGCTTTAAACACTGAAACTGGACCAAGAAGATCATGGTACGGCTTAGCCCAAACTGACTGTTGAAACTGACTACCGTATTCTGGCAGTTAAAGCCCATGGTTTAGCTACCTAGGCAAATCCATACAGTAGTCCCGTCAACAACAGAAAACACATTATTTTTGTCCAGCCTCAACAAAATATGGGAAGCATCAAATGAGAAACATCACAGAAGGCTATGGACTAACATTACGATAATATCATACTTGTACAGTATATGTACTTGGCATACATAACTGATGCTTAAAAAGGGTTTTAAAAAGGGGCCTGACATTTCGATCCTACATGTAGAAGGACCTATCTCGGAGGCAGAATAAGAAAGGTCCTGCTAGGGTCAAAACGTCAGGACTTCTACTATTTCGAGATTTGCATTTTAGTCATTTTAGTCAGTGAGAAGTTTGCAATATTTGTTTGTACAATACAAGGTCTACACAAAGCTATGGTGGGATGACTGATAGGAAAGGTTGGCAGTAACAGCCTATGGAATGTCCTTATTTTCTAGCAAGAGGTGTGGTCTGAAGCTCGGGTTCTTTTTCAGAACCTTGTCTCTTCCTGAAAGAGAATGTTCCACACAGTGTCATTCCCAACCTCCCCGATTCGGTGCTTCTGGCATTTGGTCTGCGTTCTACTTGAGCTTGCTTACCAATCCTGTCTTGATAAAAATGGCCAGAAACGAATCCGTCACTGCTATCAGCAGCTCAATGTTTGACAGCATTTGGGTTGAGGTGGGTTGGCACACACACACACACACACACACACATACACACAACGGTACTTACTTACCGTTCCACACATGTAGGATTATTTGTTATGCAAGTGAGGGACTATCTGTACCTCAGACATCTAACCCACTTGTCACATGTCAAAATTTAGTGGTCCTGACGTTCCGATCCTAGCAGGACCTTTCTCAAAGGCCTTTGAGAAAGGTCCTGCAAGGATCGAAACGTCAGGCCCACTAAATTTTGAGATTTGCATTTTGGTAATTTTAGTCAGTAAGCAGTTTGCAACATTTTTGTATATCACATTTGTCACGTGAACTACTCTGTCTGATTGAATTGAGTGAATGAGCATATTTTGGTAATGTTTGCTCACTGTGGATGTCTGAAGCACCGAGTCCGGAAAATATATCTGGTCTACTTTTACATGTATATCCAAAAATAATTTATTATCTATCTTTTTTTCTTCCAAGTCTTCATATTGGGGACGCTGTGGTAAGATGCTTCTCTGTGTAATAGTGAGAGTCCTCTCCTTCGTTGTCCGAGTCCAACTCCTTGGTGAGTTCCTGGTACTCGTAGTCCGAGCCACTCTCCTTGAGCGAGGAGCCGGGCCACCAGCAGCACAGGCCCTGGCTGTAGGCCTGCAGGCCCAGGAAGAGCAGGAGGAAGAGGACGATGAGCCCCACGCACATGAGCACCATGCTGAGGAGGAGCCGGCCGCCGTAGGGGCTGGCCGTGATGCAGTAGACGTCCCGCTTGATGTAGCTGTAGGGGCAGGTCAGGCACTGGGCCCCGCTGGGCCCGAAGCAGGTCTGACACGAGTGGTGGCAGGGCTGGCAGGTGTGGACGATGCTGGCGTTGCTTCTGCTGCTGCTGCCTCCACTGCCGACGGGAGCGGCGGTGGTGCTGCAGTTGCCGTTACTGCCACTACCGCCGTCCTGCTGCTGCTTCTCGGCGGCCAGAAACTGGCCCTTCGGACAGCTGCTGTTGCTGTTGGCGCTGCTGCTGCCCTGCTGCACCTTGGTGGCTAGAAACTCGCCCTCGGGGCAGCTGTTGGGCCCCACGTGCTCATTGAGCGGGTGCACCTCCATCCCGTACATCACCAAAGTCCAGTTATCGAGCACACCTACCGGTAGACGCAAAGGAGAGCGGAGGTAAGGGAGAGGGCAGTCAGAGCCCAGCGCCCTCGGCCCGGCGGGCTGTACGGGCCTCGCTGCGCAGCGGAGGGCGAGTCTGTCGGCTCGGGGCACGTCTGGCAAGCGCTGGGTTCACAGTCCGTGCGCAGGCAAGAGCCGTACAGCCCGCCGGCGCCGGCGCCCGCCGGGGTCTCCTGCAGGACCAGGGCGTGGCCGGGAGGGCAGTGGGCGGGACCCAGGCGGGGGGCCAGTGGGTCGTGCTCAGTGCCATATAGGAGGAGGGAGCAGTCAAGGACAGAACCTGAGACAGGGATAGGGGGAGAGGAAATGGACACAGACGGTGCAGCCCGACGCCAAGCATGCTATCCATTGCAGTCGCATGCAACAGGGTCTCATCCGCGCCCAGTTTTTGTTGGAGGGGGACGATCACAAGCAACAATGGCAATGGCTAGCTTACTTTTGCTGACTTTGAGAGACATCCAGCTAAGCTGAACACATCAGGCCCCTCGAGCCTAATGCATTTAACGATAGATTTTCCTTTCAAAACTTTGAATTTTAGTCCCTACATTTCTCTGTAAGCTTTGAGTGGCCAGTCAGGCTATAGACCCCATAGTTTCAGATGGCCCAGTGCCATTCTCAGTGGCCACTGGCCATTGGCCTGAAGACAGGGTCTACAGACCCATTCCAGCTACATGTAGTTTTTGTTTGTTTGTAGGATTTGCCACAGCTGGGAACCCATTGGTATCATGCATTCAAAACCTCTTGTCCACGAAGTGTACTGGTATCCAGTCAGCAAATGTATGCAGAGAATGGGTTCATGTGTGATAGCCAATAGCCACATCTACCAGTCAACTTTTTAGTGGTATATACCGGTAAAATGAGCTTGGTGTGATGGCCCTGTCTACATGTACACATTGTGTGTCAACAAAGGTTTGGTATGTGATCACACTGATGACACTGTCAACCAATTGTATGCAGTCAACTGATGTGTGCAAATGTAGGGTTGGTATGGGATGTCTACTAATTGTGTTCAGTCAACTGATGTGGGTAGACAAAGTGTTGGTGTGTGATAACCCTGTTTATTAAATGCATCCAGTTGCCTGATATGGGTAGAGACCACTGTGCAATGCAGCAGTCTTGAAGTTGAACTCAGTCACTGGGTGTGAGTAGACAAAGGGTTGGAGTGTGATGAACCCCCAGCTATGGCAGCCTTTGGTAGCCTACGTACAGAATAATGTCTACGTATACAAAACTGCAGTGTTGCTTGTGAACGTCCCTCCGGCGAGATACGACACTGTTACACTGACTCTTGCAAATCAACTTACAATAAGCAAAAACAAAAACAACAAAACCCAGCAAATCAAACCAGCCAAACATCAGATTGGTTGCAAATGTAGCTAACTACATGTGTATCCCAAAACCGAACAAACCTCAAACAGGTCAAACAAAAGCTAAAGCTATAAAAGACCAAAAGCAGAAAGAATTTTTCCCTCCCCCAAAAAACAACAACACTGGAGGAACAGGCTTTTGAGTCACAGTGTTTTTCACTTTTGTTCCTCCTGGCCATCTTAGATTGGATTGTCCTTACTCTGCTTGTTTACTCCTTCCCTCTTACCCTCCTGCCCAATCTCTTCCCCTTCATCCCCAGTCCTTGCCCCATCTCTTCCCCTTCTCATCCTGACCTATCACATAATATATGTGCATAATATTCTCCTTGTTTGGTATCTATTCATTAATCTATCTCCCATCTTGAATTTCCATGATATAGACTGTATGACCTTTCTCACCTTGAATGTATTTCTTGTTTGTTTTCCTTGGCCGAATAAATAATAATAATAATAATAATAATAACTTCTCTAAAACATGAAAATCATTTTGGATTTTTTTTCTTTTTCATTGCCCACTGCATTTCTGAAACTTGGAAGTGTTGATCATTATGTATGAGAGCATGTACATTGTACTGGGACCTGCATATGATGAGGCAATTGTTTTTGCCATCTTTCTAAAATTGGAATGACAAGCAACCACCTACAAAAATGAGAGCATGGTGCAAGAAATCACAGGGCAAGTTGGCATTTAAGTCTGTAGGCATTCAAAGTACTGCTGTATGCGTCCAAATATCAGAAATGGATTTGAAATTAAGGAAGGGTGGAAGCGTTTGGAGTTCTTCTTTTTTTTTCTTAAGGTCACACGCACTACTTCAAGAAGACAAAAAATTGCATGCAAACGAATTTATTTCATGCAAGCTTTGGTGACAAAGAAATTTGAGCAGAATGGCAGAATGACATTTGAGCATCTTTGGTGAGCGTTGCCAGGCAGGCAGGACGGACGCTTTCGTGAAAATGGCGGAAACGATCGGGGCAACTGAGGAAGGTCTTGAGTCTCGGATGGAGGCATGTCCCCCCCCCCCCCAAAAAAAAATAAAAAAATAAAAAATAGGCAGTTTGGATCAGAGTCGGGCGGTGGCTTAGAAATCATCTGATTGCATCCATTTTAATTTTGGACCAAAATGCAAGTTTCGGGATACAGTTCTGAATCAGTTCTTATACTCGAGGTCAAATACTCATGCTCATGAATGGTCAAATACTCATACTCAGGGCAAAGTGCTTGTTCCCGTACTAGGGGAGGTAAAAAAATAACTACAATACTGGTTAAGTGGAAGGTTTGCCGTGACACCATGTCACACTTCTTCTACGAGAAGGAACACTCCGGTAACTCAATGTTTCGGGGAGTGTGTACTCTGCCTGTCGTCAGGAGACTGCTGGATTCCAACTGCATGTATCATTGGTGTTAATATGCCTGATGAAAGTGCCGGGGTGTGGAGAATCTATCCCGCCCATGGGCTTTCCCACTGACGGGCAGAGTACACACTACCCGAAACGTTGAGTTACCGGCTTATTTTCAAAGCCACACTCCTTTTTGAAAGAGAAGTGCTACACGGTGTCACCCCGCAAACCTTCCACTTAGCACTCCAGCCGTGCAAACCTCCACGTCTTATACAACACTGGTGCAATGCAGTACGTCACCAGGCACTCAGCACTCACTTACCGTGGTTGGCGCTCCCGCCCGTGTTCTCGATGATCAGGGACCAGACGCCGGCCGGGTTCTCGCCCCAGGAGTGGATGCTCATGAAGTCCCAGGCCCGGAAGCCCTGGCCGGAGTAGTCCCGGGGCCTGGCGGGCAGCAGGGTGGACTGCGTGCCCAGCGGGGAGACCAGCCGGATGGTCAGCGAGCCGCGCCGCGAGAAGGACAGCGTGATGCGGGCGTGCACGTGCTCCAGGTGCTGCACATAGTTCTTGGACGAGGCGCAGCCGGTCGTGTTGAAGTCTAGAACCAGGTTGCCCCTGCCGGGAATCTCCCTAAAGAAAAAAAAAAAGCAACAACCTCAAAACAAGAAAACTTTGGCATGAAGTTTGAGAAGACAAGCAAAAGGAGATGGACATGGGGCCTTTTCAAAAAACCCGGATTAGGCTCAGGCTCCGGCTTTGTCTCGATTTCTTTAATCCATTTCAAGTACAAGGCATGTAAACAGGAAGCCTTTGGCATCATTTTTGAATGTCTTACTGAGTTTTGGAAGGAATCCAAAGCTTCAACTTCAACAAAGAACTCCAACTTGTATTTCAGCATTTGGATAACTGAGACGAGGCCGGAGCCGAAGACTAAGCCGGGTTTTGGAAAAAGGGCTTTAGTTGGGACATGTCCTCAGAAAGCAGAGGGATCATCTTTTGTTCCGTAGCATTGACCACTTCATGCCAGGATCTGCACATAATGAGGCGATTGTTTTTGCCATCTTTCTAAAATTGGAATGACAAGCAACCACCTACAACAATGCGAGCATGGTGAAAATAAATCACGGGGCCAGTTGGCATTTAAGTCTGGTATCCCGACTGACCTCAGTGACAAATGAAGCTTTAGTCAAATGTTGCCCTTACCACAGAACCTGTCTTCCTTCCGACTTACTTTGGCATGTCAAGGGCATTCTCAGTGCACACGTGCTGCTCTGGCACGCGATTCCACGTCTTGGCCGTGGTCACCATGGCATCTGCATCCATTAGTCCAAAGCCATACGAGTGGCTGACTGCAGAGGAGAGAGGAGAGGAGAGGAGAGGAGAGGAGAGGAGAGGAGAGGAAAGGAGAGGAGAGGAGAGGACTTGATGACTTTGCAGAAAATGAATGGCCCTCAAACAGACTTTAAATGATTAGGAGGACATAGGCCAAAAGGGCAGGACACCAAGGCCAAAGTAAATGGGACTTGTAAACTACATGTCAAGATATACGACAAGGAATAAAAGGCCTTAATATTTTTTGCTGGGGCTTCTAGACCTTTAGGAAAGCCACCAAAGTACTGGCCTTTGTGCCCTCAGATCATTTAAAAAGAAAAGCCATTTATTTGGGGTTTTCAAAGCACCCTTGCCCATTAGAACGGAAGACTTCAATGTCGACCACCTCATCTGATATTTGAGGGAAATGTCAGCATTTTGGGCACTGCTTCGTCTTGAAGCAAACTCAACCAAGATGCTCTCTTTATCGAAACGACAGACTGCTCATTCGTTTGTCAGTACCTTTGCGACCAACTCCATTAGTCGTCCAGTCAGGAGCGTGGAGATTTTCTGATCTCGACGTCAAGACAATAATGTGCTGCAAATCCCTCCACGTTAGGTGAGGGCTGTTAGGGGGAGAGGGGAAAAAAACGAAGCAAAAAGGGAACAAGATGAGCCTGGAAAGGTAGAGAACAAATTAAATTGAGTGGAAGCAATCCCTGGTGAGAGAGAGCCTACAGGCTCCCAAATGGAATCTGCATACACCTTCCATCTACTCAGACAGACGGAGCGTCAATAATTCAACGGCAGTATTCTTTGCAGGCAGCCTTAGGGGGGGGGGGATGAGATGGGGGGATGAGACAATCCCATTTGGTTACAAAGGGTCCTCGATGAACTGCCGTGAGTCTACAGAAACCACTTGTTAAAGCCCCTACACAACATTAGTAAGATTGAAAAACAGATTTACAGATTTACATGAAATTATACAGTTTGAAGATGGTTATGGTAGAAATCTCGCACTGAAATATTTCTGCCTAAAATGCTGTATTTTTGGGAGAAAAGAGTAAAAGAAATAGTAAAATAGTAAAAGAAATGTCTCACCTCTAGATCTAAACGATTTTTCGTAACAATTTGTTGAATGCTGCATTTTTGCGAAACAAATGAAGCGGTTTTCACTATTTTCTCGAGACTCGGTGGTCGGATTGAGCTGAAATTTTCACAGGTGTGCTATTTCATGCACATGTTGGATCAGACAACGTATGGATGCTATTCTTTGACCTCGACCAAATTGCGTTATGACATCCCTTTCAGGAAAAACAAGAATTTGTGTGAATGTTCTCCAGTCTTTTTCTGACAGACAGCAACAGGACAAAGACTCCTCACAGTAATGTCCAGAAAAAAAATCCATCCTGAAAATGAGCTACACAAGAAGAGTTAATTAAATGGGCAAAGACAGTTTGACTGGACCAGGATTTAAACCTACATGTACATGTAGGCCTATGAGTTTTGCGTACCAAAGCGCTCTACCACCTGGGCTATCCAGCCCAGAGGTGGGGCCTCCCCAAATACATTGTAGTCAACTCTCTTTACTGGGATGGGAGCTCAAGTCAGAAGCATTCAACCACTGACGTCAATATATACATGTATATGTGTCTACAGTGTGGGCCCACATTGGTAGATGGGTATTGGGCATTCTCAGTTGCAACTGGTATCCTGTCAAGCAATGGCAGTTCGTTGTATGTTTCTTTAGGAATGTTTTAAAGTTTTGTATGGTGAGTAATGACCCTTTTCCACTATGAAATCTCCAGGTTATCTCGGGGGTAACAGCACGCCTTAACACTGTGATACCCTGGATTGGGGTATCATGGTTGTGGTGGAACATCGAGCAGGGTTACGTGTTCCACGGTGAATCTCAGGGTTATGACACCAAAATTTCACGAAACCCATCATGACTTGCGATCAATCGCAAGACGATGACCAATGCACAGAAACCATACAGTGTATCACAACTAATGCAGGGTAAGCTGATTTACGATGCATTAAGATGCATCGTAAGGCTTTGTGAATTCCACCAAAGATGTGTTACGTACATAATGTGCAGGATAGGGATAGGATGCGTGATGCTAAAATTAGTATGCAGGCAACGTCGCTTCCATATCATAAAATTTATGCCATTTATGCCAATGTTCTGCGCCCGCAAATGTAGATTACTTCTGAGAATAAGTACGGCTCATCTTCAGACCTCAAAAGAGATTGTACTGCAAGTATTCCACAGTGTGATTCCACAATGCAAACCTTCAACTTTTACTTAACTGCAAGGGCCATAAAAATAATACATCCTTGTAGACATCTTGATGACAGTCATAGTGTGCCTTGCCGCAAGGCATACGATGCATGCACAAACAAGGCAGGATAGCATCGCCCTTGTATTTGACAGCAGAGAGGGCAATTTACACACTTGATAGATTGGACTCTCAACGGAGACATATGGTCTGGCTTGAAAGACTAATCTACAGTGTACAGTAGGTGTGCTGACTGCTACAGGCAAAAAAATTGTGGATTTTGTAACAAGAGCGAGGATAATGGGAGTGTGCACAGTGGTTACCACTAGGGGTCTGCTACATGTACATACATTGTACATGTACATGTACATGTACATGTACATCTCCCATGTTGGACAACTACTTGGACAACTAGACAGTCATAATTATGACCAGAAAGATGAGACACAAATCAGATAAAACTCAAGGCTCAAGCCTAACAATTACGGTAATGTCTTCCCATTGTTTCAACGCAGACGTGTAAAAGAGAGCCGTGTTAGTCTGACTGCTGAATAATGAATAGGAGATACCGGGTAACACTTGAACACTAAACAGTTGGAAAGAGTGTACGGTATATGCTTCCGTAGCACAGCAACTACCTCATCAGATGCAATACATCTGGGGTGGATTTCGCAAAGTCTTACAATCTGCATTGTATCTCAACTTACGATGGATAACCCATCGTTAGCTGTCATAGGCTGTATGTTTTCTGTGTATAGCTCATCGTCTGATTACAATTGATCGTAAGTTACGATGGGTTTGGTGAAATCAACTACTGATGTACTGTAGTACATGTAGTTGATGCTACCAAAGCTTATGCACTTATCCTTAAATTATTACAATTCATTTTTTTTTTAACAAGGAAGTTACGACGAAACGGATATTCAATAGAATATGGAGGGTCTGCCATGTACCTTTATGTGTGTATTTTAATTCTTAGAATAATAAAGAATATCTGACAGGTCTAGGGTTTGAATACGGGGTCTAATTTCATAGAGCAGCAGTGTGGAAAATCCACTAAGAATGACAAGTTATCCGTGCGTAAATAGAATTACAAACTGCATCGTGATTCAATGTCAGTTGGGTTTGAATTGTATTACACTTTTTTTTTGCTGAGCATGAAACAAACGTGAGGTTTGGGACTTTGGGTCGGCAAGGTGATTCTATGAATCGTGACTTTTTGTGCTGAAGCAAATTTTGGTGCTCAAGCAGCTATGTGAAATTAGCCCCAGGCCTTTGGCTGCTTCACATTCTGGTCCAGTCTATTTTTCTTTGTTTTAACTAATAAATAAAAAAAAAATTAAATGAATGTCCTATTCAGTGTTTCCTTCCACTTGGCTATTTCCGTTTTTTTCTGCTCAGCGAGACGTCGGCAACATTTGTGCGTATGCAGGGCCTGTTGCACCAGTAACGAATACTGAAGCTTGATAGACAGATAAGATTCAAAGATATCCTGTGGTTTTGAGTCAGTGTGAATGCATTTCAATGAGAATTTGCCCCACTCAATGTGTCTTTAGCACAGGGGTGCTCAGTGACTTTGCTGGACTGCCTGCATACAGACAGGTAGGAGTGGGATTCGAACCTCTGACTCGTCCTTTCCAGGGTGCTCATTACACCTTTACTGAGTGGGGCAAACCCTGCATTGGATGAGTCTTAAGATCACTGCCTTACTTGGCCTGCAACGCCAAGGCACAGATGCCGGCAGCTAGCGGGGCGGAGGCTGACGTTCCACTGTGCTTGTCCGTACAGCTGTGATTCAAATCCGTCGTTATCTGTGAAGATTCAAAGCAAAGGGGGTTGGTTAACTATTAGAGTGAAGTATAAACCAACAATCTTAATCATCATCAATCTCCTGCAAGGCTGGCGACAACGACAGTTCTCCATTCAACTCGCTCATCAGCAGGTCGGGTGAGAGCCTTCTAGTCTACATGTACATGTAGGTTTCCGTCCTTGTCACCCAAGAGACCTTGGATGTAAGTGGTAAGCGTGGGAAACAGTGCTGCCAATGGACCTTTCCCATGAAATATGCAAATTAGACCTAGCGCATGCACTTAACTAAATTGGTGGGCAAGCGGGCTGCCAACCAATCATAGTTTTCCACGGGCGTGCGCGCATTCCTTATCACTAACAGTTTGGCGCGCTATTCAGCGTCTCCTGCGCGCGTATTTCGAAACCTGCACACAGCGCGCAGTCGTTTGCCCACCAATTTAGTAAAGCACAGGCGCCAGCTCTTATTTGCACATTTCATGGGAAAGGTTCCATTGGGGAGAGACTCACCACTTCCTTTTCATTGGTGCTCCCGCTGCTGTAGGTGGTGGCTATGGTGGAGGCGCAGGGCTCCGAGTACCAGGGAATGTCGCCCCGCTCTGACACGCTGCTGACCGAGATGGTGTAGATGGAGTTGGTGTAGCCGTCGCAGTTGCAGCTGTCCTTGGAGCGACCGCCATTGCCCGAAGCCCAGACAAAGATGGAGCCCAGCCCCCCGCGGCCCTGCAGACGTCAGAGACAAAAGAACAGAATGACTGCCGAGTGGTTGCAGAGAGTCATCGGTCGTGGGGTTGCTAGCATTTTGGTCAAGAAGTCGTGACATCTGTGTCCGCTGCTTGACACATACAGTTCATGTAGGTTGGGTTTTTCAAAGCTACATGTAACAAGCAGACTAAACTTGAATTTATTCTCTTTTGAAAAATGGCAAAGAAAACTTTGGACGGGACTTGAACCCAAGACCTCTGATTCTGTGTATCAGCGCTCTTACCATCTGAGCTATCCAGACCTTAGATGGTGGCCTTCTCTAATAGTCCACTAGTTTTTGCTGGTGAAAGTCAAAGTTTTCTTTGCCATTTTTCAAATTTGTTTCAAAGTTCCCAGTCAGTTTTTCATTTTTTTGTTCGAATTGAATTTGTTTGAATTTATTCTCCTTATTTCCCCTTCTCCTTTCAAGATTTGCATTTCAGTCATCTACGTTGGGACGCGGTTTGCAACATTTCTGTGTGTCATTCCAGAAGGGAGAGAGGTCATGCGAATCCAATGAAAGAGACTTGACTCAAGGAAGGCTGGCAGATAAATTTGAACACAGATAGTGCCTTCTAAGAAGAAGAAAAAAAAGAACCACATGTCATTCCTTACAGATCCCTTGATCATGAGAAACTCTAGCAATTCTGGCAAACATGAAGGTACATGTACTTTTGAATCCTAATAAAGAGAGAGTACAGTGGTACATCAATCTATGCAACAGTGGCTACGAGGTGCAAAAGGCTTGCCCCGTGTGGTTCAATCAGACGGATTAAGAGTCCTGGAGCAGTTCCGATTCAGACACCCCCGAATCTCTACTGTCTCCTGGCTTGCCTGTGTGTGACACATTCTGCCCTCATGGCTTGACGGTTTCGTGTCGCATCTTCTTAACCCTCAGACCTGTCTGAGAGACCCTATCTATTTCTAGCTTGGTAAGCCTTTGAACAAATACACAGATGCCCAATAAGTAACCGGATCAAGAGGAAAAGCCCAAATTCGATTAAGTCTGTTACACTTTCAGAAGAATCCAACCAGAAAAACCAAACTCTATTATTATCTTATGCTGATCATAATCCTTTTTTCAGATGAAGACAAAAAAAATTGTGATAAGAGTACTGTGAGAATGGAAGAGTTGATTCCAACCAATTTGCAATGGACAGGATGAACTGGATTTTAATTTCAAGTTGGGACTGCAAAGATTTGTCAGCAAATTATCAAAGGAATGTTCGAAATTAAAAATCCATGCAACGGGCAAAGATTGCTCAGTCCAGTGGCTCAATTGATCTAAAATGAAAACACCGGTACTTTGATGGTGTACTTCAAATATCTTGAAGCTTCAATCTAAAACCTTTGAGTGATATACAAAAATGTTGCAAACTGCTTACTGACTAAAATTACCCAAATTCAAATCTTAAAATTTAGTTGGCCTGACATTTCGATCCTACTCCTAGCAGGTCTTTTCTCAAAGGCAGAGAAAGGTCCTGCTAGGATCGAAACGTCAGGCCCACTAAAACCTTTGAGTTTAGAATAGTTTAATACCGGTACCCGAACGACAGCTGCTGCAGAGAAGCCAAATCGGACATGGCAGGTATTTAATGAGATTCCCAGGTGTAAACTATCGGGGAACGAAATCCTTTTTAAAATCCCGACCTGCTGAATTTCAGGCAGAGTCATATTTCTTTTCAGGTCTAATCCATGAACACAGGAAGTTTATTGGTGAGGAGAGCAAGCCGCAACTGAATGGTGAAATCCTATAAAGATGGGAGACGATGATATGGGCCGGAAGGAAGGGGATTGGGGGGAGATCATTTGAGCCTGCCTTTGGACTCCTGTCTCGTCTGTTACTACTTTCTGAGGGTAGGAAGGAATACAACACACAGCGGGGGATGGTCTAAATCCCAGGTGACTGGTTTGCAGAAAGAGCATGTATAAATCTCAGGGCCTGATCAAAGCAGGGGTGGATTTCACAAAGCCTTACGATGCATGCATCGTAACTCAACTTACAATGGATAACGTTGTGATAGGCCATACGGTTTCTGTGCATCGTTCGTCATCTTGCGATTGATCACAATTTTACGACGAGTTTGGTGAAATTGACCGCAGAACCTTTCTCCTCAAAAGGCAGGGGAAAAGTCCCGAAAGAGAGGCTGCCTGGATGATATCTCAAGCCCTTCCCAATCCTGATGGTCATTTTTAGAGTGATACAGGAAACAATATTTATCAATCTCCAAACAGCTTAAACAAAATAATACGTGCTTTCCAGATTACAGGGAAAGTATTACAACAGGCAGTCAAGCAACAATAAGATTTGAGGAAAATAAAATGTATCTGTATCCTTGAAGAGGACAATCCAGATTTCTGATGGGACTGAATGACCTGCTTGTAATACATGTATAGGGCACAGTTAGACACAGCGAGTGCTTTTTGGTAACTAGGGCGTTTGATAGGCTTTCCCCGGGTCAAACCCAGTCAGCCCTCAGTTGATCTGACATCACTACCCAGTTAGCCCAGCATGGAGGCAGGGGGTACTATGGGCGACCAGGAGCTACCCAGAGAACTGCATGTAAGCCGGGGCGTACTGGTACCTTAGTGATTCCGTCACAGAAGGCTTTATTGGCAAGAGGTCCGGGCCCGTCCACTGTCTTCCCGTCATCGTCCGGTCCCCAGCTAGCGCTGTAGATGTCCACGTGGTCTGGCCGATGGCTCAGAGATTTGGCTTCCACGGCGTCCGTCACATCTCCGTCCAGCATGCGAACACCTGGAGAGACAAATTGGGAGAAATTGAGAGAAACTCAAATTGAGAGCCTTGAAGTACATGTAGGGGCAGAGGTCAGGAGTTAGGGGGCTGGGTCAAAGGTCAGGCATTGGAATTGGAGGTCAGGTTGAAGGGTAGGGCATTGGGGTCAGGGAGCAGGGGTCAGGGAGCAGTGGTCAGCGGTATGTCACAGGTGCTCTGGATGAGGTTGGAGGATCTTCTACAGTAATACAAGCTTGAGCCACTGCCCTCGATCCAACCCGTAACTCTGCATCCAAGGGTTGTGATACATGTACATACACCGCATGGTTTCTGTACATCACTCAAAGTCATTGTCTTGTGCTTGATTGTAAGCTACAGGTACGATGGGCATGGTGAAATCGACTGCAGACCTCAAACTCACGATCTCACATGATCTTGTGCCTTGTAATTTACAAACATGTACATGTACATTGTACATGTATCACTACCAGTGTTGACCTGAAGGTAGAATGCTTTTCCTTGAACATATGGCTTGCAAGGTGAGCAGTGTTCCAGTGCCTTGAAGATGATAAAAGGCTTGTGAGTACAAGTCCAAAACCCAATCAAAAATGCAGCAATATTTCCAATGTCTCACTTTTCCACTGAAATACTGACAACTAAGGGTTCCGGTATATTATGCACAACATGGGGTTTGTCAAATCGTCAAATTATCAGTCGCAACTTGACAGTGTGAGTTGCCCTCAGAAAGAAATACGTGAGGTCACCTCTGATAGTGATACTGTATCTTCTGCTGCTAATACTTTTTGACTCATGAAAATGCTTCTCATATTTGTCATTTTGAATTCAGCCCATCTCCTGACAATGGACAGAGCATGAGCCTGAAATGTTGAGCTACTGGCTCTCCTCAGAGCCATACTCACTCAGAAAAGGGTTACACTGTAGCATTGGTGTCACTTTTATTTCATTAGGGCTGGGCTAAGTTACATGTACATGTACATGTTCAACAAGAAAGATGTCTTGCTGCCAACAGAACCATGTCTTCAAGATGCCATCTACCGGTACACAGGGCAGGAAATTCACGACGGCAACGACGGCAATTGCCGTCGTGCCCTCACCAATTGCCGCGGTGCCCTTAAATTTGGAGGATTTTCACGGCAACAAATTGCCGTGCCCTTTTAGCACATTGCCGTCGTGCCCTTTTTTGCCGATGGATAGTTGGGCAGATCGGACTGCCGGCCGCCGCACGGCCGTTAGCACAGCGCGCATGAAATATATTCCGACTGCTGTGCAGTGTGTGTGTGTGAAGCACACACGGAAGCTTCACTGTACCGTGCGCACTGTCCGCTAAACATTGCGCATTCTGTGCACAACTGTACGGACTGTATGGGTGTACATATTATACATGTACATGTACACGTACACATACTGTACACGATCAATGTACGTACATGTACATGTACATACATGTGCAGTGCGTTCGATCGGGACAGTTTCATATCAACGAACTTTTAGTCTGCGGGTACCAGTGAATCTTGGACATCGCTGGCTGTATCAAACAACGGGTACCAACGGTAGCGATTTGCTCTGCACGATAGATAGATTGCGCAGTATGCAGCACGTGGTTGGGTTGGGTGCGAAAGTAGAATCGTAGAGCTGTCAAAGGTTTGCGTGTTCGCGGGTGCCTTTTCAAAGTCATAACCATGCCCCGAAAGGAGAAAGCTAAACAGCAAAACGAGCTACTACCTCACGTTGCAGCACAAAAATGTCGCAAACTTTATTCCTTTTTTCAGGTAGGCCTACGAACGTAGTCATTCTCATTTTTTTGGACGAGAACTGATGAGAAGGTTTTGGAACACCGAACCCACATCACGATACGTTGACAGCATGGACTATTCTATTAGGAATGAGAGGGGTGCGACTTTATACAATAATAAGCTCCGATAATATGCTCGTTTAGGTTGGACCTAGCTGCTTAAAAATCCATCTTTACAAACATGTAGGCTATTTAGAATCCTTTTTATTTCGATTGTTTTGTGAGGATCTATTGTCAGATATTTTTGTCGTCCCGCTTACTATAGCAGTAGCACCCCGGCCACACCTGAATGGTACAGTTCATGTTCCGTGAGAGTGCGTGTTGGTGGCCGACTGAAACTTATTTTAGACGTCATTTTTATGTTGGAAAATATTTTTTTTAGGCATTGTGGTCCCACAGAAACGATGATATATTAGTAGGAGACCTAAAACAAGGATTCGGTGCCTTCAGCGCCTATTTTCAAAGTTTGTTTAAGGTGCTTACGTCGTGTTTGCATCGGTACTAATAAAAAGTAGTTAAATTGCCTTGATGCCCCGGATTTTTTTTGCGATTGCCTTGATGCCCTTCAAAAATTGCAGAAATTGCCGTGATGCCCTTAATTTGCCGAAATTTCAAGGCAAAAATTGCCGTGCCCTTTTTAACCCGGAGTTCCTGCCCTGGGTACATGTATGTAGAGCTATGAGCCTTGGGTCTTCTCCTACACTGCAAATGCATACATGTACTGTGCTGCCTACAGAGATTAGGGTAAATTTCATCAAACAAACATGCTCCGGCCTCATGCTACCGGTAATGGAAAGTTTTGTGGCAGTGCCGTGGCACTCACGACCACAGGAATGGGTAGGGCACTCTACACCAGGGCCCGGTTAGGAGGGATCAGAGTGCTCCGTGTAATCCCCTCTCCCGAAGCAAAGCCGCCTTAATCTCGCCCTAATCCCCGTGGCCAAGTGGCAGCATTAGTGGCGGTCCGATGAATGATAGCACCCTGACCAAACATCTCAGGTGAGATTTGGGCCGCCCAAGGTTGGGCGGGAATTCTTTCCCCACAGGGGTCGGTTGGAGCATCTTGGCAGTTATCTACGAATTAGTCCAGGTGTGATGATAGACGTGTGCCCCCCCCCCCACCCCCCCCCCCCCCACCACCACCTCCCTTCAAACCAAGCCACTAGTCCAGCTGTGGGCTTCAGCCCCGTGTGAAGGATCAGGGTGAAGGTCTACCCAGGACTAGATCCCGCTACATGGGTGTGGGATACAACCCACTGGGCCCCACAGTCACCCGAGACACTACAGCCACAAGCCCTCCCTGAGGGCTATTCCACAGGTCAGTGGAGAGCCTACCTGGGTACCTGCTTGCTTGCTTGCTGTTGCCAACACAAAACAAGTTGGGCCGTCTACAAAACAGGTAGTATTGGCACACAGTAGGGTCGTTCCCACTACACCAAATAAATACGATTATTACTCTTTTTGCGTGTGGGGAAACAATAAATGCGATTATTAGTGGGATTTAAATCGCGATTCGGACTCCAATAAGAGTGAGACTTTTTCAAATAATCGCGTTTATTTGCAACGCGATGTGTGTGGGTCGCGCCGCTCAAATCGCACCGTTTTTTTCCCAGCCCACGATGCATTGCGCAAGCACGGCATTTCTGGCCAGCAGCTTACTGCCAGGAAGTGCAGCACAGGGTTTGTTTAATTTTGTCGGCGAGTCCCGCCATTCCCGCTTGCGCAGCGCGACCACATGCTAACCGCAATCGGCTCGCATTTATTTGCGACGCGATTATTTGGCCTGTGTGAACACGACCCCCCCCCAAAAAAAAGTGTTTTTTAATCGCGATTCAAAACGCGATTATTTTTGTTGACCCTAACCTAACAGTTTTTCTCAAAGGCAAAAAAATAAGGCCCTATTGGATCTGAATGTCAGACCATATACATTTTTGAAATATTTAGATAGGCCTACATGTGTAATTGTGTATACAATAGTACAGTTACAACTATTTTGTATGTTGATACTAGCTGGTCTGGGGCACTCAATAAAAAGAATGTTCAAAAATCTAAAAATACCAAAAGATTGTTAAACAAAAATAAAAAAATGTAAGACCACAAATGCAGCAAATGTTTGGGCAAGAGACAATTTGATTTCAAATTTTCAATTGTCTACAAAACATTGACAGGCACCAATGCTTCAATCCAAGGAGAACCTTTCTCACAAGACAGAGGGACTAGCTGACCCTTGAAAAGAAAAAGATCCTGATAAACAGCAGGCCCTCTAAATTATTTTAGTTCTCATCAGTTTCCAGACAATGTGTACCATCCTACATTGACTCGACTCCCTCAGCCTACCTACTGTACGTGCTGGGCATGTAATAATACACGTCCGGTCATCTTGACCTAAATTACCTTTCTCCTCCACACAAACAAATCACACCTCATCCTCCACATTCCACTTTCTCATTATCAACGGACACATACGTACCTATGTACGCCACATCTTGGCAACGGCATTTCCCCCCCTTCCCCCTCCGACACAAGCCTAGGCGAATAAATTTGATTTTAATTGCCGCCAGGAGACAAGACAGAGCATTTTATCGACCCCACAAAAAAGTCGCCACAGCATAGGCAGCGGACATTAATCAACGGCCTTGTAGTCCACTCACGTAGGAGGCAAGTCAGGGATAGTGCACGTAACAGAAGCGCTGAAGGACTGCTGAAGGTGGTTTAGAACGATTTTTCCCATTTTTTTCTTTTTCTGTGGGCAGTTTGTTACTGAGTATCTGTCAAAAGTCGTTACTCTTTGGTTTCGGGAGTGAGAGACTGAGAAAGGAACGAGTGACTGACTGAATCAATTTCAGAATTCAGACCTTAACCGTCAAAGCTAATTCTGGAGAAAACCAAGGGGACTCCTAAGGAACGTTCAAACTTCAAGCATGATTCGCTTTTTGACTTTTGATTTTTGGGATTCAAAATTCAAATTTGAATTAATCTAGCTTTTTCTTCAGAAACAGTGTGATTATATATCGATAATTATTCTCTCAGAGCGATACAACAATGTTGCAAACTGCTTACTGACTAAACAAAAAACCAACCCAACGACCAAAACCCCGGAAATCTAACAAATTGCGAGAGCTTGACATTTTGATCCTAGCTGGGCCTTTATCAAAGGCGGAATAATTCTTAATTCTGATGTATCGTTTATCTTAATGCCTTAAAGATTTGATTACTTACCCACTTATGTACCAACAGAATAAACCAGCTAACCATTGGAGATGAAGCCAAAGTCATATTACATTCCACAGCTTGCTTTAGTCTTGGGTGGCATGATAGCCTCCCCATACCAGAGAGCATAGACACAGCAGGGGCAACATTTTTTTTTTTTTTTTGGGGGGGGGGGGGCAGGGGTTTCGAAAGACCTGTGTCCCTCTCCCCACCGCCTCTCCCCATCTGCAAATGTGGGGCAAAAATGTTGACATGAATGGGGGTCACAAGGTCGCATGGGGCACACCGAAGTACGGGAGAACGAAGCGTCGGAAACACAAAAAGAATGAAGATCAGAGCCATCTTGGGGACAACTGACTGTCAGACAAACTCACCAGGGAGGCCAATCATATGGTCTACCTTCACACACACACAAAAACAACATCCGCAGCTACTTGTTTGCCTGACCTATTTCCAAAGACCGAAAAAGGAAGATAAAAGACTGGATAAAACACAAACAAGAAAATGTACTACCATAGGATACGAAAAAAAGAAAAAAACCACCGAGCTAATTGGGCCCAACAGCTACAAAAACACATGCAAGACTGAGAGCCAGCAATTGACATTTACTGGATGGGTGCGAGAAATACTGCTGTGGCCAGAATGAAGGTGAGAGACGGGTGAGGGAGAGGGAGAGGGAGAGGGAGAGGGAGAGGGAGAGGGAGAGGGAGAGGGAGAGGGAGAGGGAGAGGGAGAGGGAGAGGGAGAGGGAGAGGGAGAGGGAGAGGGAGAGGGAGAGGGAGAGGGAGAGGGAGAGGGAGAGGGAGAGGGAGAGGGAGAGGGAGAGGGAGAGGGAGAGGGAGAGGGAGAGGGAGAGGGAGAGGGAGAGGGAGAGGGAGAGGGAGAGGGAGAGGGAGAGGGAGAGGGAGAGGGAGAGGGAGAGGGAGAGGGAGAGGGAGAGGGAGAGGGAGAGGGAGGGAGAGGGAGAGGGAGAGGGAGAGGGAAAGATAGGGAGAGGGAGAGGGAGAGGGAGAGGGAGAGGGAAAGAGAGGGAAAGGGAGAGGGAGAAACAGAGGTAGAGGGAGAGGGAGAGGGAAAGAGAGGTAGAGGGAGAGGGAGAGGGAAAGAGAGGGAGAGGGAGAGGGGGGAAGAGAGGTAGAGGGAGAGGGAGAGGGAAAGAGAGGGAGAGGGGGAGGGGGAGGGACAGGGACAGGCAGAGGGAGAGGGAGAGGGAAAGAGAGGGAGATGGAGATGGGAGATGGAGAGGGAGAGGGAGAGAGAGAGAGAGGGAGAGGAAGAGGGAGAGGGAAAGGGAAAGGGAGAGGGAGAGGGAGAGGGAGATGGAGAGGGAGAGGCAGATGTAGAGGGAGGGGGAGAGGCAGAGGGAGAGGGAGAGGGAGAGGGAGAGGGAGAGGCAGAGGGAGAGGGAAAGGGAAAGGGAGAGGGAGAGGGAGAGGGAGAGGGAGAGGGAGAGGGAGAGGGAGAGGCAGATGTAGAGGGAGGAGGAGAGGCAGAGGAGAGGGAGAGGGAGAGGGAGAGGCAGAGGCAGAGGCAGAAGCAGTCAGATCACAGTGGGTTTGCGCATGCCTTCTGGTTTGATTTGCCACGATGGGGAAGATGCTTAAGGACCCTGAGGGACATTTCCAGAGTCCTCACAGCTCCCCCGCAAAAGTCTGTGCTCCAGGAGCAGGCGTAGGGGGAAAAAAGGTGTTGTAAATGGTTTGCTAATCAAAGCGACAGGGCGGGGGACTGCCTCAAAGATTTATTCCTCAAGCTACACCTTGCGGGCACTGGCTTGTGTGGGAGGCATACTGAATATATTGACCGGGAGAGGGCTTTTGCAACACAAAACCCAAGGGGGGGGGGTAGGCGGTGGGAAGACTCTCTCCGGATTGTGTTCAATTTCTTTGCCATTTTCACAATAAGGAAACATCACCTGAACTGAATCGATTTGCGAAAAAAAAGGGGGACAATTCTGGAAATTACAACAGAACATTTAAAGGTAAATCGGGATGGTTGGGAAAATGAGGATGATTGCAAAACAATATTTAGCTTTAACAATGTGGGCGGTATTTATGATGACATTTGCCTTATCTGTTTAAGCGAATCATGATATATCAATTTTAATGAAGATGCAAGCATGTACATGTATAATGACCTAGATGCGAGATTTGTAAAGTGCAGTGGGTAAGTCAATGCCTTACTGTCCCCTCACGCTGGCGATCTTTGACATTTTGTCTCATTACATCTGCTCCAATGTGCCTGGCTATCACCTTACTCTTAGGAACTGGTTAACCATCTGGATTCACATTGATTGATATCATGGGAGGCTGTCTCTCTTTGTGTTTTCCCGTCTCTGCATCTGCTCTCTGTCATTCTCTGTATCTATCCCTCTCTCTTTCTTTATCTTCTCTTGCCACCCCTCTCCATCTCTCCTCTCACTGTTCCCCTCTGTATCTCTCTCACACTACCTGTATCTGTATCTCTATCTCTTTCCTTCTCTCTCCTTCCCTCTTTCACTCTCTGCATATCTCTGTCCCTATCTCAGTATCTGTCTGCCACTCTGTCTATCTGCCAATGTCTATCTCTCCGGCTTTCTGTCAGTCTCTGTCTCTCCGTCCCTCTGTCTCTCTCTGCCAGTCTATATCTCTCTGTCTCTTTGTCTGTCTCTCTGCCTTTCTGCCACTCTCTGTCTCTCTGATTCTCCATCCCTCTGTCTCTCTCTGTCAGTCTATATCTCTCTGTCTCACTCTCTGTCTCTTTGTCTGTCTCTCTGCCTTTCTGCCACTCTCTGTCTCTCTGATTCTCCATCCCTCTCTGTCAGTCCCTACATTTGTATCTCTCTGTCTCACTGTCTCTCCCTCTCTCTGTGTCTCACAGGGTGTACCAATGTCTCATGGCACCCTTTTTCCTCTCTCTGAGGATGTACCAGTGATTTGGCCTCTGGGGAAAAATCTCACCTCACGATTAGTAAATCCCGGACAACCCGCAGCAAATGATGCCCTACAAAGAAATAGAACGGATGGGGGGGGGGTCTAAAGCACTCCCCAGTACATTAACTAGGTATCAGGGTAAGATTATGGAGAATGGTGCATCGTGTCAAATTACACTCCAGTCCTTCCTTCGGACGGAAAGCACTCTGCACGAGTTAAAAATCTCACTTTAAACAGAATATCATGGGCTACATATGTGTGTGTTGTGTACATGGTGTAGATCTCAAAAGAATAAGAGTAAAACGAAGACTAAAGAGAACACATAGAAGTCAGCGAGCAGTCTTTAAGTGTACATATTTTTCGCTGTCTAAAGCTAAATGGCAACTGCTAAAAAGGGCCTCTTGAGATCATCACTTCAGCTTCACATTTTTTTTTCTTCAAAACCGATACTTTTCCTCTACCCAAACATTCCATTTGCAAAAAAAGGTTGAGTGCAAGAGTGCCCTGTCTTAAACCAACACGGACGAAAGATCGCCATGGCGACAGCTAGGAAAAACATACCGGGGCTCCACCCGAGAGCAAATATTGAAAGTTGAAGAACCGAAAGACCATTCTGATGTTCTGAGAACCATTAAAAAAATTTTTTTTTGAAACTCAATGTACAAAAAAAAAATGGCTTCAACATCCACATGTATCAATGTACATGTACATGCTCTCACCAGAGAGCATGTTTGACACCTACCGGTAATGTATGGTACAGCACGTTTCAAATTACAATTCTATGGTTTTAAGACCCTCTTGGTATTCGCACAACACTGACAGCGTCCCGGACGGGTTTTCTCTGCCTGAACGAGAAGAGAAATTGCCGTGACATTAAAGCCTTTGAGAATGTTCATGTTTGATCCCCGTCCTTGGTCATAATTACATTCAGCATCAACAGGGATCGATGAGTTACAGGGAAGTACATGAGTTTGTACTGTGTATTCGGTACGTGTAGTTGTGCAGGACTGCAATATCAGTGCATATGATTTTAATTAAGCACTGGCTCAGTGGCCAAACGACAGTTGAAATTGTCTTGGGCTAATTGAAGGCCTGAAAATCCCTCTCTCAATCTCTTTCTCTCCCTCAGTCTCTATCTCCATCTCTCTTTCTCTCCCCCATCTCTCCCCTTCTCTCTATCTCCCTCTCTTTACATGTATCTCCCTCTCTCTCCATCTCTATCTCTCCCTCTCTTTTCATGTACATGTATCTCCCTCTCTCTGTTTCTATCTCTCCCTTAGTCTCTACTGGTAGCTCCCTCTATCTCCCTCTCTCTATCTTTCCCCTATATCTCCCCCTCTCTCCACTCTACCCTCTCTATATCCCCCTCTCTCTCCCCTTCTCTCTCCTCCTTTCTCTCTCTCTCTCCCCCCCTCTCTCTTCCCCCCTCTCTCTCGCTCTCCCCTGGCTCACTCCCTCCCTCTCTCTCTCTCTCTTTCTCCCTGTATGTAGTATTTAGGAGATTTTGACTCAACTGCCCAAGACCAATTTGAAAAAGAATACTCAAGCCCATATGGTCATTTCAACAGCGAGCCCAATGGCTGTTTTGCAGTTGTCCCACGTATCTTGGGATAGGATATATGTCAACTCCCCGATCAGTGAGTGATGAACATTGCACTTCTGGCTGCATTAAGGGGGTGGGGGAGGGGACCGGCAGTTGACTGATGTTGCACTCACAGCTGTGACCGGACTACTGGGGTGCCAAATTCATAGAGCTGTCCAACAACAACAACAACAACAACAAAAGAAGCAAACTGAACAATTGCCATTTGCCAGGCAATGCTTGGTTTTGAAGAGGCCCTGTGGCCACATGTAGTTGATAGTCTCAGGCTCAGTTGGGTCTACAGTAGTTGACAGCCATCCCCAACTGGCCTATAGCAGTTACAAAACAGGCTTCCTACCACTTCTAACTGTATAGCAATCTCTTTGCAATCCTGGTTTTTGCCTAAGACTAAGAGTAAATGAGACTTAAGGCTTTGCATGGTGGGTGAATCAATATAGGAAAGTTTGCGGTGAACACCATGTATCAGGTCTCTTAAAGGAAGAGGTATGGTTCTGACGGCCAGAGCATACTGGTCGAAACGTCGAGTTACCCTCAGGTTCTTTTCCCCGCAAACCTTCCTATAAAGACTAAGAGTGTTCAAAGAAAAAAAGGCTAGATAGACCAGAGAAAGAACTCACTCTGAGCCTGAATTTAGCCTCTGCGCAGCAAATGTTGCCATCTGTCTGAAAACTTGGGGCAAGCAATCAAATGCAAAAATGCAGGCCAGTTGGACAAAAAAAATGGCGGGCTGTAAGCTTAGTGGGCTGGTTAGAAATAGGTCATGCTCATACGAGGGGCCACTTGAAAAATTAGAACAGTTTGAACCCTGTTTGAGTTTTGTGGCAAGCAAACAAAAGTTGAATACCAATTCGAAACTAACTGGCATTCCATTAATGCCTGAATTACAATGTAGTTTCAGTTGTTGATTCTGTTTAACAGAGGCATACTGTACTCTTAATGCTTAGCTCAAC
The DNA here is from genome assembly GCA_949987565.1 of Luidia sarsii. NCBI lineage: Eukaryota > Metazoa > Echinodermata > Asteroidea > Paxillosida > Luidiidae > Luidia > Luidia sarsii. Next base: position 13,330,101 of record OX465108.1, on the reverse strand, counting down.
ACTCGCGCTTGAATTGCTCTATGACTTTTTGCGTCATTCCAATACTTAACAAAGGCCAATATGGAGATATTTGAGGTTGTTGTTGCGTCAGTCTACACACGTACATGGTCACTTTTGTTAGTGAGCGTGCCACTGCAAAGAATGATCAGCTATTGTGGATGGCACACAATGTCGCCACAGAATCACGAACCCACCATGTGAATCTTCAAATCTCGCCTGATTGCCGTTTGATACACTGGTAGATGTGTGCATGATTGAATCCCACATTGCCACGACGTGAGTTAGCATGGAGGTATCACAATGTGGAGGGTTTGCGGTGACACCACGTACCGGCATTTCTGGAAGTCATCTCTTTCGAGGAGTACGGCTCTGAGAAGAGCCAAACATCTGTGACAGTGTGTACTCAGTACTCTGCCTGTAGCCAGAAGACTGAGCCAGGCACTGCAATGCACTGTCCACAATGTTGAGTTCTGGGCTCTTCGCAGAGCCATGTATACTACTCAAAAGAGATGGTGTCGCCACAAACCATTCACAATCCTATGTGGGTAAATCATGCATGCACACTCAATTAATTCACGTACACATCTACATGGAGTACTGCCAGAAGCCTACAAGTTAATTAAATTTGGGGTTCGTATGAATTAAACAGCCTCCACTCGGAATACCATCTCCTTGACACAAGTTTGCACACTCGATGAACCAACTGCTCCTTTAGTTGGAAGATAAACCTCTAGCAGTCCCTTGGGGGGAAACGAAAATTAAGACATACACTTGGAATGACTGCCAGATATATCCATCTTTCTTTCGTTTTTCTAGTCGTTGGCTTATGATGATGTAGCCCAATGTCAGGGCTGCTTCGGCAAGTAAATATGCCAATCCGCATGAAAATTGATTGAACGAGATTTCCATTCCAATCAAATGTGGGGAAAAAAAAGTTTCAAGTTAAACCCTTTGGTTTATCAGCTGCTGCTCTTGGTGACGTGCTGATCAGCCGGCAGAATCAACCCAGGCATTGGCAGGCCAGGGGGCAGACTTCGCAGAGTCTTGCGATCCATCCAAACTCTAACGATGGGTAATCCATCAGAGCCGCAATGGGTTTCCATCTTTCAGTATCTTGAAAACGGTATCTTTACCAAAAAAAAGTGTAAAGATAGCCAGGTTTGTCTAGCGTAACAGATGACATGGGTGAGGTTTCCCAAGCAAACAGAATAACATATGGTTTAGTGTAAGAGATACGCCATCAAATAATGTCATAGTGTTACTTGCCATCCTATAAACGTGCGGACAGTACAGATATGTCGCTCACTACAAATAAGGAAGAAGCGTGTAGGAAAATACAAATTTCTAGTAAATCGTCTTTACTTGCTTGTCAATATGGATGGTGTTGTCCAGAAATGAGTTAATCGCTGAATATGTACGGGCCATTTTTGTGAGTTTCAGCGACTTTGAAACACGAACAGATAATTCTCAATGTACATGTAGGCCTTTTGTAGGGTATCAAAGGTGTGTGCATTGTGTCAGAAATAGATTTTACACAGCATTGAGATTGCGAACAGTGCTACCAATACGCCAGGATTGTTAAACGGCCACTTAACGGTGCGGATAGCTAAACGTATGTGTACAGTACCTGTATCTGTTGGTTCCCATGAGAAACCTATCTAGTGACAACCTACACTGTACTGTACCGGTAAGGGAAGCACCTACAGACTAGTTACATGTACGTACATGTACATGTACATGTACATGTACATGTACATGTACAGTAGTTGAGAAAAGTGTATGAGCTTTTGTATGGCTGTTTTGTAACAACTGCTTCATAAGATTCAACGAAGGGGACAGTCCAAGTACTGTATGCGCTATTTAAAACAGGAACAAAAGATGGTTGGAGTATCAAATTTGGCAGTCGGCCGTATACATGTAAGTCATGATAAAATCCACATACTGATACATGTACAACACTGTAAGTCGGGCAGAATCAAAGTCCCGTTCTCTTTACAAGAATCATCAAATTTGTACACCTTGAAGGCATGCATCCACGCCTTAATAAAACTACTCAGTGATGCTTTACCAGTAAACCCTACATGTACAGGTGTATGTAGCCTGAACAAAATAATAGTCAGACTCCAGTCAAGTACAGGCAGTGATCTTCAGAGGAATCTGATTGCGAACAGTGAAAATAAGCTACCTCTGAAGGTGGTGCACTGGCTGGAGGGCAAAACGTATGCACTTGGTCAGCTGCACACAGGTACATGTACAGTACATGTATGAGGTAGGCTGGCCCCATGCAGTGTGTATGGGGATCATCCGTTCTCCCTCATTTACCGCTCAGAGTGCGTGACTGCACAGTGAACGAGATCAGGAAGGCCACTTTGCAGTTAACAATGAGACAAACAAAAACATGTAACGGGTGTATGATTCAATGATTTTTTTTTTTTTTTTTTTTTGGGGGGGGTGCCCATTGAATATGCGCAACCTACACGTACATGTACATGTACATGTGCCATACTGTAGGTACCTTACGAGGTGATTTTGCATAAGGAGAAGGTACATGTAAAGTCAATGAGGGTTTGCCTACTTTACCATCTGTTTTTCTTGATGCAAAAATCATTATCATATCATATAATTATCTACATTATGATGCCACGCAGTTGCTGCTGGTAAGCAGATTCGAATCCAATAGATGACCTTGACAAGCTCAGAGGTCAAGACATCCACACTAGAAAGAAGTAGTCGGGGTTTGAAAATAAGTGGTAGTAAATGGTCAAATGATTCTCATTGGCATCCCACCATCCCCCCCCCCCCACCCCCCAAAAAATAAACCAGCAAGACTGTTGACGAAGGCTGCCCTCTAAGGACTGGATTGCTCAGGAAAGAGTGCTGGTACAGTACAGTACATGTACATGTACAGGTACATGTACACACATGTACGTTCAAGCCCCTACACAACATTGGTAAGATTGAAAAACAGAAATGTTCACAGATTTACATGAAACTTATACAGTTTGAAGATGGTTATAGTAGAAACCTCTCACTGAAATATTTCTGCCTAAAATGTTGTATTTTGGTAGAAATGAGTAAAAGAAATAGTTTACGTCTCACCGAGATCTAAACTGATTTTCGGAACAGTACGGTGTTGAATGCTGCATTTTCGCGAAAAACAAATGAAGCGATTTTCACAATTTTCTCGAGACTCGGTTGGCTGATTGAGCTGAAATGTTCACAGGTGTGCTATTTCATGCATATGTTGGATCAGACAACGCATGGATGCTATTCTTTGACCTCGACCAATGTTGTGTAGGGGCTTTAAACCAGATGTCCTAGTTCAGTCAGACTTTTTTCGCCATTTTTCAAATTGCCGAAAACAACTTCCCAGCCAACTTCCCTTTCACTTTGTTCGTTTGGAAAACAAGTTTTGGCGGTACATGTATTATACTTTGAAGAAGCCCGCTGGGCTACTGACACCCCACAGTTTCTGGTGACCCACTCCCCTGGCCACAGTTTCTGGTGGCCCACTCCCCTGGCCACAGTTTCTGGTGACCCACTCCCCTGGCCACAGTTTCTGGTGGCCCACTCCCCTGGCCACAGTTTCTGGTGGCCCACTCCCCTGGCCACAGTTTCTGGTGACCCACTCCCCTGGCCACAGTTTCTGGTGGCCCACTCCCCTGGCCACAGTTTCTGGTGACCCACTCCCCTAGCAACAGTTAAATCCGAGCAGTGCCACTGCCCTGGTCAATTAGTCCCATTATGAATGTCATCCCAATGATGTCTAAATAAAGCCCACTCAACTAATGGCCACTGTTTGCCTAGACCAGATCTGACTCATAGATAAAATCTCTTTCTCTACTCCCCCCCCCAAGTTTTTTTTTTAAATCGAAATGACAATCTCTGCAGCTCATTTCCTTTAAACTGCCTGTCACATGTGGGAGTGTTTGCCAGATTCTAAGCACCATTCCATGGACCACTTTCTACACGCCTAGGCCTAGTCCATCATCCGATAACCATCTTGACATTCTTGAGGGAGGGAGGGGAGGGAGGCATGCAGGCAGGGAGGGAGACAGGCAGGCAGGCAGGGATGCAAGCAGGCAGGGAGGCAGGCAGGGAGACAGGGAGGGAGGCAGGCAGGGAAGCAGGGAGGGAGGCTGGCAGGCAGAGAAGCAGGCAGGTAGGCAGGGAGGGGAGGCAGGCAGGGGAGGGAGGCAGGGAGGGAGGGAGGAAGAGAGGGGGCAGGGAGACAGGGAGGGAGGGGGGCAGGCAGGGAAGCAGAAAGGGAGGGAGGGAAGAGAGGCAGGGAGGTAGGGAAGCAGGGAGGGAAGCAGGGAGGGAGGCAGGGAGGGAGGCGGGAAGGGAGGCAGGCAGGCAGTTAGGAGGCAGGGAGGCAGGCAGGGAGTCAGGCAGGGAGGGAGGCGGGGAGGCAGGCAGGGAGGGAGGGAGGGAGGCAGGCAGGCATGGGGGGCAGGCAGGGAGGCAGGGAGACAGGGAAGGGAGGCAGGGAGGTAGGGAGGCAGGGAGGGAAGGAGAGTTTCCCCTTTACAGTGATCTCCCCAATGCAATAATCATTGCATTGGGGGGGGGGTGTCAGGATTTCAAATTCCTTGTCAGATCAGGACTAAATTCAGTGCCTTAAGTCCAGCTGTGCGCTGAAATGAACGAAGCCAAGATGAGCACCACTCCGGCATCAGGTGATGTAATCACAGCGTGGCACTCGTGGCAAAAAAAAAGTTCCAGGTCCTCTCCATCTCAAACAGAAAAATATGCTTGAGTCATTGAGTGTCACGACGAGACGGGCCGAAGGCAATTCCCTCACACCTTGAAAACAATTTGAACATCCTGCAAATCCCGAGGTCGTATCATATTGCCGGGCGTTTGAACAACAATTGACAACAATTTCTGACAGCCACCACAGGGCAATATCTGACAACGATTAATCCCGGGGGGGGGGGGGGGGGGGGGGCAGGCGACAGGGATTTTCGTCTTCCCCCCAGTCGTGATCAGGGTCTGAAACTCCGAATCCTGTAAAATTATCACCGGCTGCGAAGTGGAAATCCCAAAATCGATCACGATTCACATTCCAGTGAATCATCATCCATTACAATAACCTTGATTCAGATGGATGGGTAAAAGTGCAATGGATTTTTTTTTAATTATGGAAAGTTGGCGAGGACACCACGCCATCTCTTTCTCAGAAGGGCCGGTATTACGGTATTCACATTTTTCAGGCAAAATGTTATCATAAAATAGATATGTAAGCAGTAAGTTATTCTACAACAAATCTTAGAGTGAAGCATTTTGAAGGGAAAAAAACATGGATTAAAAAAAATTAATTAAAAATTCACGCATACTGGTAATACAAAATGTTGCACCTTGTTTGCCTAGAGCTGTTTTTACTACCGGTATTTACTTACCTTAAACCATTATGTGAAACTGCATTTATTGATATTGAAATAAAGTAAAGTCAAGTCAAGTCATAGGCAGCTTTTGCTATTCAAGAGCAACAGCATACAGCACCATATACATGTACACGTAGAAGTGAAGCCTTCCTAATGGTGTGCAATGTACTGGGCTCGACCTTAGCACTAGCCCGGTGGTCACTGACGAGTAAAAACAGCTGTGGGCTAGTAAAATGACCCACTTTGCTAGCCCGGCGGACTAGTAAAAAGTAGACAGCGGTGTGGCGACCAAAAAAAACGATGCGGGCGGGGATGAGAAAGTAGAAACTAATAACTTGTTGACCTAATAACCTTGTGATATACAAAAATGTTGCAAACTGCTTAAAGACTAAAATTACCAAAATACAGATCTAAAAAATTAGTGGGCCTGACATTTCGATCCTAGCAGGACCTTTCTCCGATAACCTTGTGTTAAATTCAATATCAATTATACAGGGCTAGTAAAACTTGCTGCGGGCTAGCAAAAACTCAATTTACTAGCCCGGTCATGCCGGTGGGCTAGTTAAAAAAAAACTTAAGCGCGAGGCCTGAATTGTACATGATAGGAGTCTCATAAAAGTTGCAAACTCACCGCCAATCCTGGAGTTGTAGGCGATGCCCACGCTGCATATACTATTGTTGGCCATGGCTGCTACCTCCCCGGCGCAGCGCGTTCCGTGCCTGAAAACCAGCCCCAAGAAATAAAGGCATTCAGTCTCGGGATGAGGAGAATGTCAGCAGAGAGAAATTCAGAAGAGAAAATAATAACACGGTGATGAAAAAAATATAAAAATGCCTCCGTAATGTTTCTGATGTTTGAAGTGAGGAAAATCAAACATCATTGGTTGCTTTCAAATTGTCTGAACATTTTAATATTTTTAAGAAGTAGATTTCCTGCCTCTGTCCTTGTCAAACTGCCAGGTTAAATGATTTATGATTATTCAAATGGTTTACTCTTATCACACATGCATATCCTGCCCAATCTAAAACATTGTCAAACTTGTTCAAAAGGAACTCCCAAATACTATTGTTATTAACATACGTATATATGTACATGTAGTGTAGATATAGAAATAGCTCTTCTTTTTTGGAAAACAAATATAGTCCTATTGGGTTTTCATTTCCCTTTAAGAAATCGTCCTCCTTTGAGTTTGAAAGAGTTGAACAGCATCAAAAGGTTAGATGAGAAATTGCTTCAGAATGTAAAGAGAGGATGTCTGGGTTTTTGTTTCTCCAGGTTTCCAGCTTTGTGTGTAGGACTATTTTGCAATTCATCATAGTTTAGAGAGGTTACAACATAACTACATGTAGGAATAACCCTCCCAGTTGTGGGACACCACCGAGGTGTTGATAATTTCTAATCACTTCGGGGTGGGATGTTACACTGTGGAGACACGGCGTTCAGATGATTATCGTATTTAAGTGACTCGAGTCTGCTCACAGAGTATTTAAAGCGGAGTGGGTGATGTGTGGGAAAAAGTCAAACACTTGAGAATGGGTCAAGAGCCTCCGTTCAAACATAAACACGGTTCCCCCCATATCTGCCCCATCCATCAGGGAAGAGTGATGTTGTCAAATGCTAGTGCCACTCCAGCCCTGTCACCCCCAGTCTGTCTGCTCTTCCCTCATTCGGGGGGGGGGGGGGGGGGTTGACGCCACCAAAAACAAAAATCCTGGAATGGATTTGGACAATGATTTATCTATCCAAGAACCAGAGAGGTTCAGTGGGTGATGATTAATGGCTGGAATCGAAGAGATAAAACAAGAAAAGACAGTCCATCTTAGGACTGGATGGTTTGGGGTGTAATTCAATTCAAACAGGCAGTATGAGCAGGTGCAAAGCTTTAGGGGCCTACCAGAGCAAGCAGCAATGGCGGACTGCATCAATAAACATCTAGGAATCACGGTCTGTACATCATAACATAACAGACTGGGCAGGATTGTTCATAGACCCTTCAAAAGAGTAACAGACTATTTCCCAAGTGCATTACAAACTCTATATCACTTTTTCCACACAACCGATGAGGCATCTTTTTTTTAACCCACTAGCATAATTACCTACCTGTATGTGTACGGTGTACATGTACCAGTAAGGTTGTACAGTACATGGTGTACCTTGGAATTATTGGTAGATGTGATCAAATTTCTCGACAGTGGCCCAATTTTGGAAATAGTCTTTGAGCACAAAAAGCAGAAACGATCTGAGGAAAAGGAACTATACAAATCTCATAACATGTATGTAGCGTTTGCAGGGCATCTACCGTTTGATAGAAAAATGATAAACTTATCAAAACACTTTCATTTTGCAACCATGTGATTTCACAAACATTTTTTCATTATGGAGACATCTTTACGTGATGTGAAAACGGTTAAATGGTTTTTCAGAGGCAGGCATTGAGACATGTTAGGATGAGGAGAGAGGATGGGTTTAGTAGTCTAGTGCAATCAATTCAGTTCCAAAATGAAATGTTACAGAGTTAGCAATCAAAGCAAACCAGGCGTCGATTTCACCACAATCATCGTAACTTACGATCAAGCGTAAGGCGACTAGCGGTGCACATAAACGATATGGACTGTCACAACGTACGATGGGTTATTCACCGTAAGTTGAGTTACGACGCATCGTAAGGCTTTGTGAAATCCACCCCTGCATCTGTACAGTGACGCTAAGATGTCTGGACTCTCTAGGGCTTTGTGAAATCCACCCCTGGATTTGTACAGTGACGCTAAGATGTCTGGACTCTAGCATGCTTGCATTGGCTCTACCAAAATGCAACCTTGGGTATTAGTATTGGTACTACATAAATGGTGAGTGAAGGAATGGAAATCTGCAGACAATGATTGACCTATTTCAACCCTCTCACACACCATCTACAGTATACCATGTACAAGTACAAGTTTCGCATCACGTTTGTCCACGATCTGATCCCCAACACCATCATTTCTCTTCACTTCAAATCTGAAATGAGATTTTTGTTTTAAATACAGGACAGTAAATTGAAGAAAAAAAAAAGCCAAAGAAAACTTCGACTGGAGCAGAACTACAGGGTCGGTTATTTCGATCCTAGCAGGGCTGCCTACAATGTATGAGAAAGGTCCTGCAGGGATAGAAATGTCAGATCTTTGCTTTTGTTTTCACCAGATTTTCTTTGATATTTTGATGAAAAGAGTGACAGAATATTAAAAAGTCTATAAAGAGCAAAGCCGGGCATTCAAACCGGCAGAATCACACGACGGGTGAAAAAAAAAAAGAGAAGACATTGCTCACTGGGTATAAGCAGCCATATGCTGCCTTCTTCTGATTAATTTTGCACGCCGCTGCGGGGCGGGCTGAGGTAACCCAATCGTCACTCTCCTCGCAGCGGACAGAAGTGCTTGCCGAGAGCTGCTAACATTTCCTTACATCCCAACCAGTCTTCGCCCGGTCTCCTGAACCTTTCAAGGCCCATCCAAACCATTTTTCCCCCCTTCTTTTTTCTCAGACCATCATGCTTGTCTGCATCTTCAGGGCAATTTTTTTTTTTCAATTTTTTTTTTTTTTTTCAAGATGGAGTGTGTACATTTTTTTCACATATACTAACAAAAGGAAATGGTTTCACTTTACTGGTCTAAATATTTTTTTAAAGAGCTTTGGGGGTGATAGCACCCTTGAGAATTTTTCTGAACGTCAGCCCCCCCCCTCAAAAAATATATCATTTCTTGCCAGTGGGTGAAAACCACTCTAGGTCAATTGGAAGAGATCATTAGAGGCGTGAATATTGGTGTTGATTACAAAGTGACTCTGTAAAGGTTGATTTTGTACTATAATTTTGGTCTAAGATTAAAAAGCAAAACGCAAATGTTTTGGAGCAAATTCAAGGATGATTCTCGTGCTAACGAGACGGTTGGTTTACAGAGAACAAAACATAAGGTGCGGACTGGGGTCGTCACAACTCTAAAGAATAATCTCGCATCCAAATATGGCGATTGACATAATGATATCATCCCGAAAGAATCCTTGCGGCTATCCAGCACTTCTTCCCCCCAGCGTGGTGTAAGAGGTTCGGTCAAGGCAGAACCAACGTTTCTTAAGTTCCAGCCCATGGGAGAATGCATGTAAGAGGAGGAGCGGTTGGGGAGAAGGAGATGGAGATCCTGGCCGGACTGAAGTGGTCTTATACAGGGTGGTCTCTGCGGAGATGTCTAAACCACAAACTTCAACCGTCCCCAGGGCGTCCTTAACTCACATCACAACATGTTGACAAATGATCAAGAGACAAAAAACTCCAGACAAAATTTCTCAAAATGTCTGCCTTTGAGAAAGATCTTGTTAGGATCGAAACATCAGGCACTCTGAATTTTTGATATACATTGTACATGTACATTTGCATTTTGGGGTCATTTTAGTCAGTTAGCAGTTTGCAACACCCCTCATATATATTCTCTCTTCTCTCTTCACAAATTCCTGGTAGATCTTTTTTTTTTGGGGGGGGGGGCAAAATTCTGCAGTCTTTTTTAAAGGTGATTCTGTCAAGCTGAAAACAATGTTGATTATTCTTCATATACATGTATGTGTGGAGGAATGTGAATATATTTTCAAATTTTCAGGAAGGTGAACCAAGTGATGAGAAAAAAAAAATTCAAGTAGAGACACAAATTTCGAGTTCCGAAATATGTGCACGACATCACATTAAATTTCCTTTGAGGTGGATTTCCATCAGAGATATTCCATTGGGATACTACAGTGTATAAATAATACTACCGTATGTAGTATTCATGACACGAACCCTTATCCTACCGGTATTCATCTGAATTGTTTATGCCACCGTTGCCGCGTGCATTAACAAATACGTCCCTGTGTACTGTCCAATCTGAACAAAACTGAAGTATTCTAAGCACACAATAGACACTATGCTATGCTCAATTAAATTGAAATTCCAACTCATTCAGCAAACAATTAGATTGCTGCATGATGAGGGGTGATACTGCCGGCAAATCAACGAGGCAGAAGTTCCCCCGCCACCCTCTTCTTGGAGGATTTAATTAAAAGACACAAATCTCCCACCAAGAGAAAGGACAGGACCGACGGAAACAAAGCCCTTCTTTGAAAAAAAAAAACCCACATACATCAGTGCGGGGTTTCAAAGGGCGCCTGGTTGTTGGTAGTTTTTAATTGAAAAAGATTCCCAGTAATTCCGATATCAACCAGACTAATGGCTTATAACAGGACGGATTCTGGAATCAGTTAAGGTTTAATTACAGTTGAATTCTGCAGCCGGTTATTAGTTTGGTTCTGTTCTGGTTTGTTTTCAATGGAGAGGGACTTATAACGCTGCTGCATTGCAGATTACCAGATTGCATTGCAGATGCTTGCATCTGAGTCAGTGAAACCGTTAAAAATAATTGTACTCTATATTGTTTACAAAATCTGCTTTTTCCACTTGGTTCTAAAAGAAAAACATTTTCTTCAGTCTCCTACCAGTATATGTCAGTTTTGTTTGGGAGAATAAACTTTTTTCACATCAAATAAGGACTCCAATTTTGGGATCTGGTATCCAAATACTTATATATTTTCGTTATTTGTACCCCATTGCTACATGTAGTTTGGTCATTGGCCTTTTACACCGAAAGCTACTCCCCATTGACTTTTGTTGTCTGTTTCCTTGCTTTGCCCAGTCACATTGGTTTGCCCATTCACATTTATCTTTTTCATTCTTGACATGATGCAATGTCGGGGAAAGGAAGTGGAACAGACAATTGGTTTTCCAGACCACTGAGGGATCAATCAAACCTGTCCGAGGGTATCGCGGTGATAATCTTGGCCACAATGATCTGCTTCTTCTGAAGAAGCATTGTGGGCAATGACAGTTGTGGCATAGATCAACTTGGCTTTTCGCTGGGTTATCACGGATGAGCCAATGGGATGGAGGAACAGTATAAGCAAGAGGAAAGGAAGGGATGGTCATCATGAGAAGATGCTGCATTACTTTGGGCAACTGATGTGTTTAACAATATCCTTACGAGGCTAGAGTTCAAATCCCGGTCCAGTCCGGTTTTCGGTGCCAATTTTTCAATATCCTCAAGAAACAGTTTTCAATGTCCTGCCACAACCTATTTTTGTAGATCATATGTTCAATGATTACGAAGATGGGATGTTTGTTTCTGTTTCTGTTCATTACTCTTCAACAGTCACTCAAATTGAAAATTAAGTACATATGTTCATTTATTATTCAAAACCTTTTTGGGGAGAAATGTACCAAAACTCCAAAAGTAAAAAATTGTCTGAGTTTGCCAATCTGATGCCACTTTGACTCATTAATAATCCCAGGTTGAAGACGGACATCTGTGTGGTCATTTTCTGAAGCCTGTCCTTGTATTTAAGACGTCACCCCCAACCCACACACACACAAATGAGAATAAATGGCCCAAAGAGATCCTGAAACCGATTATTCTCGAGATCGTCATACCTTGAAGGGATTCAGTTCCTTTTTCTTTCGGCCCACTCAGTGCAAGACGTGTGGGTGGTGGCTAGCCACAAAGCAATGCTATAAATATAGCCGGCAATGAGGCCCGGGTTTTGACGCCGATAAGCATGTGCGGGCTGGCATATGGCCACTGTGGTGTGTGGAATACACTGCCAGTAGCAGGAAAGGGTTCGTGGCCTCATCTGCATGTACGTTCTTGGCCTCAAAGGCTCCACAATTTGTATTGACTTTATTCCTCCATGAGCCCATTTAGGCCGGTTAATTCTTCAACTAATATTTTTTTTCTCTGACGATTCAAGCCAGGCATGTAAGGTCCAGGTCCTGATCTCATAAAAACTACCGTACTTTGTTATTTTGTATAAACGGCTAAACAATTCCAAGAGTATCCCATCCTTTGTTTGTTTTAAAATGTCATTTTTCTCTGCCCCTCTCTCCCCCCAAAAAGATTTGCAATGGCCTGTATTTAATCACGCTGCCTGTGAAAATATCATATATACTGTAATTTGATTTAAGCATCAAAATTCATTCAAAGAAAGAGTGTACACATTTTGGTAGGCTAACTACTGTAGACTACCAGATTGTCTAGATTTTCAGATGTTTGCTTGGCCCCATTTACAGCTTCATTGGCTCTCCCATGGGCTAGTGCCAGCGTAGCCCCTGAATTACGTATGCATTATGTGCCTTGTCATAACACCATGGACTAGCAATAGGGTCCAGATTTTCTTAGCGCTCTATCCTGGGAGAATTGCAAACATCTTCCTCCCTTTCCAAACATTTTCGGAAAAAACAACAACAATTAGACTTGTCATGAGGGTATACCCAGTCTATGGACTAGCATTCTTCTGTTGTTGCAAACTGCCTGATGACAAAAAAAAAACCAAATGAAAATCTAAAAAAAAAATACAGGGCCTGACATTTCAATTCTAGCAGGACCTTTTTCAAAGGAGAAAGCTCCTGCTAGGATGGAAACATTTGGCTCTCCATATTTCTTTGAGAGCAAGGCCCTTTTCCAAAACCCGGCTTAGGCTCAGGCTCCGGCTTTGTCTCTAATTCTTTCCTCCATTTCTTATATAAAGCATAAAAACAGTAAACCTTTGGCATAATTTTTGAATATCTTACTGCGTATTGAAAAGGAATCCAAAGCTTTAACTCCAACAAAGAACTCCAACCTGTGTTTTCAGCTTTTGGATAATAGAGACGAAGCCGGAGCCGAAGCCTAAGCCGGGTTTTGGAAAAGGGCCCAACACTCCTATTAGTTTGACTGCTTTTGATTTCTGAATGCCAAACATAGTTTTCAGACACACACACACCGTTGGTTTTCCCAAAAAAAACAAAAAACAAAAAAAACAGGGAAATGCCAAACTGTTACCAGGTTACAGCACAGTTTGGAATGAACAAATTACTCCATAGTCGATAAAAAACAAATTGTGTCTCTAAGTTTCTAAATGATATCAAGTCAGCACATCCAAAACTGGAAAGAAAAAACAGTTTTACACAATGGAGCACTGAAGAAAAGAAATACAAGTTAATAGGTGGTTTTTTTCACATTCAAAGGGAAACAGGAAGTCCTACTGACGAAAATTCTTTGTTTTTGGAATTTGGCTTTTTCAACCCAGGGAAATCCCCCCAAAAAGAGAACAATATTGAAATGACAAAAAAGTATGATTTTTTTTTCACATTCAAAGGGAAACAGGAAGTCCTACTGACGAAATTTCCTAGTCTTTGGAATTTGGCTTTTTCAACCCAGGGAAATCCCCCCCAAAAGAGCACAATATTGAAAAGACAAAAAAGTATTGAAAAGGGGGTGGGGGGGGGGGGGGAGAAAACTGCATTCTTTATTTTTAGTGTGTGCTGGACCTGTGAGCTGATTGAAAATGAAACGCATGATGTCTTCCACTCAGCTGGCAAATGCCAACCGCTGACATTTCCTATTCGTCTGACTAACTTGTCGGACTTTAATATTTTGTGAATGAGGATTGGCCCCAACGCGCAGCACAGCACGGAAAGGCAAGGCACACCCCACTGTCCCCCAAGATCACATTCAATTTGTTGACTTAATGGGTAAAGTGAGATTCAGCCTGTCTAACCCTTGCGTGAAACAGAGGTCCAACTCCATTCTCCAGGGACTCTGCAGGAGTCACCAGAGAAGTCAGGCCAAATCTAGGTGTCTCCAGAGAGTTGCTTTTTGTGTGTGCTAAGTTGCAACAAATACCACTGGCAAAAACTGAATCGATTACAATTTTAAATTTTGGGAAATGACTGGGACTCCGACTAGGAGTCAAGCCAAATCTATAAGTCTGGCCAAGTTGCCTTTTAGCTGAGCAGCAGGGAATACAAAACTCACCCACATGCAAAAGAAAAGGACAGGACTGAAATCCGTCTTTCTGGAGATCAATCTTCAAATATAGAAGAAAGGAAACTGGCCGGGACATTTTCAGTTAACTTTGTATGGTGTGTCCATCCATTTGCATCTTGTGACTTGTCGCAAGTCTTGATAATCACCCCATTTCTGTGACGTCCACTGAGCCTGTTTTTTTTTTCTTTCACCATGTTTGTGCATTAAGAATGAATTCCCTTGCTGCATTCTACTGAATGGCAGTCACAAACAAACAAAGTGACACACAAGACTTGTTGCAAAAACTGCTCACTGATTTCACCGAGCAAAATTGAAAAATCTCGCCGAAGATATCTAACAGAACCCAATGCTACCATCCTAGCAGGACCTTTCGCCACACAAAAAAAGCAGAATGCCATTGCAAAATGTCCTGCTGAGATCGCAATGTCAGACCCTACACTGTTTTCTGGGACAAGCAAATCAGAACAACATCACATTCCTGAACATACATTCGACAGGATTCCTGCTAAGATCACGGGGATCCTGCTAGGAACGCATCATCCGGACCCCTACAATTTTTGAGACAAACAACTACGGACACCATTGTCACATTCCAGGAACACAAATTCGACAGACGGGGCCCAACCTGTTGATATTTCCTGGTGTGTAGCGGGGTTGCGGGTCTTCGTCGTGGTCGTTCAAATCGTAACTGGCCTCCGCATCCTTAGCATGGGTTAGCGTTAGAAGGGTGAGGGTGAAATGGTTAATGCAGGCGTGAAAAAGACAAACGGTGCTTAACCAGTTGACAAAGAGAATGTTTCACAGACATGAGGAGAGCACATTGTTATCTGAAATTGTTATCAGACTGTAGAATGTTGAGGGGTGTTGGCTGAGTAGTCTAGTGTCCTGAACTCTCAAAGCGGTCAAGAAACTGGTTGTCGATTTTTGTATTTAATAATCATGACAATCCAACACCACAATGACAATGATCATTCACCTTTTGAATCCTGATTCAACTTCTCACTTCATCAATATTACCATCTTTACACAATCTGACATTAGTGATTTCATTGAATTCTAACTTAAATCAATCATCAAAGAATCACCTGATCAAGTAATCATGTAGATCATATCAAATCACAATGAATGCAATTTCATATAAAAAAAACGAAGTTTTAATATCCGATGTGACTGTGTTTGACTGGGATAAGAAAGATCATGTCATTTGTTGTAAGTACATGTACAGTGTACATGTACATGGTCATGTACCGTTGTACTTGTACGGTAGGTGTACTACATTGTACATGTACATGCAGTGTAGCACTACCTTTCTGCTACATGTGCATGTACATACATGTATACACTGGCAGGGTACCGGTTAGCGACTAACAAGCCAGACATGTGGGACACAAATGGGCGGCATGATAAGGCAATGATCAAAGGGAAGACATGAAGTGCAAGAGTCAGAAAAGAAAATGTGCGCCATGTGCATGTACGAACACCAACTAAAACTTCCATGCCATGCCTAAGGAAGCTGTCTGTTTGCATCCGGCAAACTGTAATTCTCCTCCAGAAATGGCAAACTTCATACAACAATTGCTATGCTGTTTTACTCAGATTCTTGTATTTCTTTGCTAGAAACTCTTAATTGTTTTTGGAGAGGTGAAGAATTTTAGAAAAAAAAACCGGCTGTTACTTTCATTTGTTGTTTTTTTGTCAGGGAATCAAGGAAGGAATGAGGAACTGATGTTGTGACGTCAATGTTTTTTGGGGTCACTTTCCTTTTCCATTTGCTTCCGAAGAATCACACAAAAAATATCACAGCCCAGCATTTGTGAAAGTGACGTTTTTCACAATTCAAGGAGAAACTTTGGCCATCGCCAACAAACAGCTTGTTTTCAGACATCCCGTGCAGACGCGTGGGGGGAAAAAAGGGGAAGGGAGGGAATACAGGAAAAAGAAAAAGCACGTAAAATAAACAGGACACTGTGAGTGGTAAAAGCCGTGCCAAAATACGACAGCAAATGGTGAGTTTTTGTAAAACTGTCAATCATGCACCACATGCTGCCTGCTTTAACCCGGCTTGACTGAGCAGGGGGCCACCTGCTAGGGCCGACTGTGCACAGTCTTGACGGAATGACGGAATCCGGTACCAGTTACCGGTGAACAGTTTTTAAGCCCCTACACTAAAAAAAAAAAGAGATTACCCTGTTGATACCGGCCTGGCCAGGCACAAGGGAAGACCTCACCTGTTCTGCAGGTGTGCTCTAAGAGTCCAAGTTTGTGTTCCAAGAAAACAAGGAACTCCCTCTGGTCTTTTTGTGCGTGTGCGTGGTAACATTTTACATTTTCTTCCCAAAACTGGATCGGAAAAGTACAGCCAGCGGAAACTTCTATACGTTAATTTTAAAAGTGACTGTTCTGGCCAGACACCAAGGGGGATTTCATAAACACATCCATTCAGATTTCCAAAAAGATCCCCAGATCTCCCCCCCCCCCAAAAAAAAGGCTCAGGATTTCAAAATTACATCCCCATTAAATTTGAATTTAGCTTCTGAGTTCTGACCAGTGCGAGAATGCCAAACACTCTATTCAGTCTTCACATTATAGATTTCATTTTTTTGGGGAAAGTTTGCGGCAAGGTGTGACACAGGGTGGCGTTTGTGCGAGCAATCTGTTAGACAGTGGCGCACCACAGATGGTCCGCACTCAGACAAGGGATTGTGCAGGCAAGGGGAGTGAGAGAGCTTTCAGTCAAGCACACAACACCTGTTCTCATTGGTGAAATCGTATCTAGGCTGGGGGTCATCGTCGTTGCCATTTACATCGTAACTGGCCACAGGATCCTTGGGAACAGTTTCGAACACATACATCGAGTGGAAAGAAACACAAAGGAGAACATTCAACCATGAACAGAGAACAAAATTCAAACGGGTGGTCCAATCTATTTTGAGGAGGGAATGAAAGAAGGTGCAGGAGACAACTTTGAGGGGTTGGATAGAAGAAAAAAAATTGTCTCGCTGCATGCAAACCTGAGGACACCCAAGAGTTCATCGAGCAAAGCACATAATGCCAGTCTCAAATTGAGCCCGGTTCTTGGAAGGGGAGTCTCAGTATCCTGCCCCAAGGCTCCTTGGCTCTCGCATTTCTCAGCGGCCTCAGCCACACCGAATGATGATGTCACACTGGACACAGCAGCCGGGCTGCCTGAGCGTGTGAGGTCAGTGAACTGTATGGGCCACCAAGATTGGCCATTCTGGCTGCCTTAAAATTTGCTTCTGTGGCCTGGTTGGCCGGCTAAAAAAAAAAAAAAAAAAAAAATGCCACGCATTGGGAATGAGTTTCTCTCTGACAAGAAGACTTCATTTCCGGTGGTGGCACGCAGGCCAAGGGTGGAGCAGAAACTCCATTGGAAGAAAAATCTTAAAAGATTCTCTCCCAAATCAAGAATTCAGGTAAATGTAGTTTTCTGTTGGCATCTCGGGGTGAAAAAATGAGGCAAATAAAATTGACTTTGAGATTTTCAAGAGTCTGATGTATTCAGAGACTCTGGCTCACTTCTATTTGCATAAAGAAGTACTTTGATACTTTGGTGCTTTGATAAGTAAAGAAGTACTGTTGTACAGTACTGTATAAATGTTCAAAAGGACCAAGATTAATGGCTGATCAATTTGATTTGTTTGTTCATTGGTTTCCGTTTGAATCATGCTAAAACTCATTTCTGACCTGTCGTTTGGGAGCCACCATTAAAACATTCAAAATCTGGAAAGTGGCCAAATCCTGTAATAGGCCCAAAATGTGAAAGCTGGGAGTATCCTCAACAACTCCAGGTGCATACATGTACATGTATGACCGCTCAGATACACGTCATAGTTTTATGGACGGCCCCTGGTTTGAATTTCCACTGGAGCTGGAAATACATGTACGGTAACTTTCTCCCTCGGTAAGAAACACATCGTCGAACGCTGAGGGACACTTACTGAGCCCTCAAATAAGAATAACCGCTTCATGGTGCATTTCATACATATTCATGATTGGATAGTCACTCTTCCTTTGTGAGGGAGTTCATCATTGCAAATTGGTTCATTGGCGCTCCTGCAAATGCATGGATTCTGGAATACACTCAGAAATACACATACACGTGCGTGCTAAAAGAAAAGACAGCCACGTTTTGACAATTCAATGGGCACAAGTGGACCAGCAAATACACGTAGAATCATGAATATGTATGAAGTGCACAAAGGCAGCTGATCAGCTGCACAGTGTGCGGCACAATGATCAACCAGACCAAGAATTTCAGTCATCTCTCAGATGGTAGTCATGGCAACCTAGATGGTAGTCATGGCAACCATCCATCCCCTTCGTGCACTTGGAAGGAAACGGTACCCTACTCACGGGTTTCACACCCTGAAAAAAAAAGGTGTCACAAGTCACTTCCACTTTCGCAGTGTGAGAAAAGAGAATGAGCTGGGTTGAGAGTGAAATTCTTGGCCTGATGGAGTCCACAAATAGCAACTGAGTAAACATACTGTAGATAACAGGGAACACTTGAAAAAAAAAAGCTGCATGCAGAACAACAACAAGAAGCCACAAAACACAGGTGCTTGAAGTTGAAACAAGACCACAGTTTCACAAATCCCCTCAACAAGTTTCATTCACAGAGTAAACTCCATTTCAAGAATTGAATAAAAATGGATTTGCAGACTTTCAAAATTAATATTTCACAAGCCGATCCCATTATGGCATCTACTGCACTTTGTGTTTCATTGATAATAGTTGGTACATAAAAAGCAACCAAATCCAATGGTTACTTACGTAGTTGGCTGACAAATCGGGGTGGTTTTTCTCAATTCCATCGTCCAGGATGGAGACAACCACCCCAGTGCCAGTGTAGCCTTTTTTCCAGGCTGGTATTACGTTCATATCAAGGCCTGGCTCTCGTTGCTAAGTGAGGAAGAAAATAAAAAAAACAATTACAAATAAAACAAATCCCACCGATGAGATTGAAGTGAAAATGACACGTATATTACAGCGGGCTTATAACAAATTCAAGTTCCCAAATGCAAAAAGTTCCATTTCTTCATTGCCATACCAAATTACCAAAAGTTCTGACGTTCTCTTCTTTTTTTTCTCCAACCACTGCCCAGGTGGGCTCTTTTTCATTCCAACCTCAATTGAGTAAATGTCCTCTTATACAGGAGGGATACACTCCCTGCACCTCCGTAAACTCCGTCAAATTGGCACTGACAGGTCGGGCATGCACTGTACATTTTGCAGCTTTGCAAGAAAATGTCCCACTGTGACAGAAGTGAGGCCAACTCAGTGCCTGTGTCCACATGTTCAGACAACTCAGTCACCTGATTGACACCCAAAACGTTCTCTTTGACACCCCGAGCAGTTACTGTAAAGGTACATGTACACTAGTGTACATTTCTGCATGAGGCTCATGTCATGAGCATGTACACAATATGCATTGTACCAAACTGTCAGTTCGCAAGTCTGTCAAACTCGTATACCGGTACATGTCCATTTAATCCAATGCTACATTCCTCGCGACATACAGGTACTTTCATTTTACAAATCAATTCCTTTCTTAAAAGAAAATCTAGTCAAACAAACAAAACATCTGAATTAAAACGGGGATGTGATGATCCCTGGAGATATATGGCAGTTAATGGTTGAATTGCTTCTGACTGGCGCCCCCACCCAGGCAAAGACTAGTTGACTATTTGGGAGGGCCACCATCTAAGGGCTGGAAAGCCAAGATGGAAGAGCACTGGTACGTTAATCCAGAGGTCTCGGGTTCAAGTCCTGGTCCAGTCAAAGTTTTCTATGCCATTTTTTTTTCAATTTATTCAAACGTTCCTAGTCCGTTTTAAAAATTAATTGTTTGACTAAAATATATCTAAAAAAGCAAATAAATGTTCACAGGACTTTCTCAGATCAAAACTGTTGGGCCCTCTCATTTGTATGTATCTTGTTTGTACAGTACACTACATGTACTTGTTTGTCTTACTGGTATTCAAAATTTAGAAAACCAAGAAACTGCACTTTTACAATCTGATAAAAATCTCATCTTCAAAAGACTGTGCGGGGGGGGGGGGGGGGGGGGGGGGGAGCGGAAAATGAAAGGTGATCTTACCAGATACCAGAGAGGCCATTTGGGATCATTCAGCTGGGATCTCATAGGGGAAGCATTGTCTCGTTTTCTTCGACTCTTGGCCACCTGTTGCTCAATCCAATGCACCTGCAACAAAGTACAGCCAAGCCAAATGCCTGTCACAAATTTTTATAATCCCAGTGTGGAGGGAAAAATATTTAATACCGGGGTACTTTAATAATACTACACGTGTGCATGAGTACCCGTATGTACATGTGAACATGTATGAACAGTCTGTAAACATGTACCGGTATGTACGTACATGACTACATGTACATGTATACAATACGTAGCATGTTAAAAGTGGGTGGACACGTTTATCATTGTACATGCATAGTTTGCATGTTATCAGTGTATAATGAAATACATGTACATGTACATGTACAAATGTACCGGTACAAATGTACCGGTATACGTGTACATGTGTACATTGTACAGTATGCGCATACTCATAATACTGTACTGTATACATTGTACATGTACATGTACATGTACAGGGTAAATGAGATTTGAAGGTTTGCATGGTGAGAATATCAGGATAAATAGGTTTGCAGAGACACCATGTAAATTCTCCTTTGTGAGTAAGTGTGGTTCTGAAAAGAACCGGAGGAACTCGACGTTTCGGACAGTATACTCTGCTCGTCTTCAGGAGAATGCATTCTCCTGAAGACGAGCAGAGAATGCATTCTCCTGAAGACGAGCAGAGTATACTGTCCGAAATGTCGAGTTCCTCCGGTTCTTTTCAGAACCACACTTACTCACAAAAGAGAATTTACATGGTGTCTCCGCAAACCTATTTATCATGTACAGGGTACATACATGTTTGTAGTTTTGTACATGTACACAAATGTACATACATGTACATGTACATGTACTACATACGTGTACAACATACACATACTGTAACATGTATTACATGTACATGTATGTATACAGTTCAATTGCTATCAATTGCTTTCAATTGCTATCAAAGGGCCACCAAATGATACCAGTACCAAAGGCTACCAAAGGCTACCAAAAGGCCACCAAAGGCAACCAGAGGCCACAAAAGGCTACCAAATGGTTGATGGCTAATGAAAGTTGACAGTACCAAAAGGCTACCAGAGGCTAACAAAAGACTAACAAATGACCGCTACACTCTCATCTGTTCCTTTCAGTAGGCCTACCCGGTACATGAGAAGTTTGTGACTGTCAGACTGTTCACCTGTGACCTTCAATGTCTTGTGAATCAGTGAATTGCACATGTGACATTCAAGTGTGCATTATTTTTGGTGCTTTGGGGACACACAATTGATAGCTGGCAATGGAAATGTCTAATCAGATCAGAGGTACGGAGGATGCTGAAATTACAGTTACGGTCAAACGCGTACATGTACAGTATGTGTACACGTGTACTGTACAGTAGTCCAAAAACTCCAAATACTTACATGTACTACCTGTAGTATAGGCCCTACAGGTCTACTGTACATACACTGTACTGTACACAAATGTACATGTACAGGTGTAGGTACCTTTCGTAAAGTGTACATGTACATGTGTATTGTGTGCTCTTACCCAGCATCCTACAGTACAGTACATGGTGTGTACCTGTGTATACCTCTATGTACAGGTACAGTACATGAACATGTACAGGTAATAACTACTATACGTACATGTACATGTACATGTACGTATTGTACAGGTGCACCGGTACATGTACATCATTGTACACATGTACAGGTGTACATGTACATGTACATGTTTATAAATACATGTACATGTACATGTACCGGTACCGTACATGTACCGGTACCGTATTGTATGCAACTACACAGGTACATACTGTACATGTACATGTACACTGTAATGTAGGTGCATATAACCACATGTACATGTACATCACGCGTACATTGTAGTGCATGTACACTGTACAGTTGTACATGTACATGTACAGGGTACAGTAGGTGCCACACAAGTGTATACGTACATGTACATTGTGTACATGTACATGTACCACTATACCACTACCCACACATGTACATGTACATGTACATGTACATGTACCTGGTACGTGGAGGGTCCATTTTGAAACGCAGGAAATTGGCTCAATTTCCCAGGGCTGGTAGCACGGATTCTGCTCCACTTTACACCAACACTGATTGAACTGAGTCTTATCAGTCTGGCTATGCAGTGCAGCAAGGCGGTAATTCTGGAAATCACACCATTCAAGATGCTCCTGTGTGCCGTATGCATGTACAATGTACACACGTGAATAGCCTGGGATCTTGTGAAAATGTCACTGAGTAAGGCATGCATGGGTACCGCACTGTGGTGTTATCCTTCACGAAGGGGCCCATTTAGCTTCTTCCTGACAAACTTCAGGAGATTACACATGACTCTTAAGTTCTTAAAGGTTGCCTGAACTCCATGCGCATGCTGGCAGTACTGAGGTTAACAAAACTAGTACAGTATCAGGCAAGTTGGTTGTACCTTACATACTTGTACATGTACATGTATCTAGATCTATGAAACATCATACAATGTAGCACATGTGTGGTGTACATCTAGACCAATACAATCACTCTACCTGCATATACGGTAGTATACTGTACATGTATATAGACAAATTACACTATTGCAACATTTCAGACTGTAGGCAACGGTTAGGCCTACCGGTACAGTGTACATGTACCAGGGTAAAAAATACTTTTTTTTTCACGGGGGCTCTTTTCAGATTTTCCCATCTTAAAATAGCCACCCTTAATTATTTCGCGGTGGCTACACAAATGTATTTTGGAGCTTAGGGGGGCTTTTTTTAAGAATGTATTTTTTTAATGGTTTGATTCCTAATAGTAATAGAATAGTCCATGCTGTCAAGGTATCGTGATGTGGCCTCGGTGTGCCAAAACCTTCTCGTCCAAAAAAATGAGAATAACTACGTTCGTAGGCCTACCTGAAAAAAAGGAATAAAGTTTGCGACATTTTTGTGCTGTATCGTGAAGTAGTAGCTCGTTTTGCTGTTTAGCTTTCAGGGCATGGTTACGACTTTGAAAAGGCACCCGCGAACACGCAAACCTTTGACAGCTCTATGATTCTACTTTGGCACGCAACCCAACCACGTGCTGCATGCTGCGCAATCTATCTATCGTGCAACGCAAATCGCTCCAACTACCGTTGGTTCCCGTTGTTTGTTACAGTCAGCGATGTCCAAGATTCACTGGTACCCGCAGACTAAAAGTTCGTTGACATGAAACTGTCCCGATAGAAAGCACTGTCCATGTACATTTGTACAGTGTATGTACGTACATGTACTGTACCGTGGGAACCCCCGTTTTCGACGCTACACGTTTTCGACGCTTACATCGCACGATGAAAACAACTCCGTATAACGATCTCAGACTTCGTATCTTACAGTTTGTTTCCTGCTCTTGTCCGTCACCGAAAACGTGCAAAGTTAAGGCTTTTCCAGTAGGCCAAACTCGTGTGATTCAAAAAGTTGCTCTTTTGGGGTCTATTTTCCTAGGTACAAAATTGGCATTTGATTCGAAGCTCCAGTTTTCTTTATTGTTGGTCCTAAAAAAAATCTGAGTGTACCATAACAAACCCCAACATCCGTAGAAAAAATATATATCACGCAACTTGAAGCAGTCCGTTCTGGGTAAAAACTATGGAGGCTCATATAGGGCGTATCGCTTATATAATTTTTGTTTATTTATTTTTATTATTATTTAAAGACAAAAAGTAACATGGACCAATAGGCTTTTAGAAAAAATGAAAAAAATAAAAGGGCAGCTAGAGAAAGTACCAAGAAGGAGGAAATGTGTCTCTGGAGTGACATTGGGAAAGGTCATAACTGAAGAAGCAGTGAGAAAGAGAATTGTGGAGTTTTTTAAACGTCACAAAAGAAGACATCAACCAGACCAATACGTTTTAAGCACAAATTATGAATGATTTGAGGAAAGTGTTAGAAGCAGTGTGGAAAAACAAAAACAACGATGAACCCAAAAAAAACATACAGGGAAGAATTTTACAGTGCCACACAGCATTTTGAGTTATTTTAAGAATTTATTTTGCGTTTGGCTGCACTGGGACACCTTACTAAACACCACCATCGAAAATAGGTGACGATGCTTACTGCGCGGTGCGCCGCGGACCTCAACAAAACCGGGTAATCTTACGGAAGTGACAGGCTTGATCAACCTTCTCTATGATTATTCTAATAGTCTGTGGTGTGGAGAAAGTGACTGAGACCTCTTTTAGTGTGATACTTTCGTCCACATTGTTCAGTTTGAAGAAAGGTCCTTATATCGTCGAAAACCGGTTATTGGAGGATACATGTACATGTACATGAACATGTACACCCACACTCCGTACAGTTCTAGTTGTGCACAGAATGCGCAATGTTTAGCTGACAGTGCGCACGGTACAGTGAAGCTTCCATGTGTGCTGCACACACACACACACACACTGCACAGCAGTCAGAATATATTTCATGCGCGCTGTGCTAACGGCCGTGCGGCGGCCATGGTCCGATCTGCCCAACTATCCATCGGCCAAAAGGGCACGACGGCAATGTGCTAAAAGGGCACGGCAATTTGTTGCTGTGAAAATCCTCCAAATGAAAGCAACAAGCGCATGGGGCTCGTTCAACATTTTTTTCGTTATGTCAGCCGTACAGACTTAGAATCCACGCACGATACGGATCACGTGTTTTCCCCAAGTTGGCACACGTTCAAATCTGAAGCTAGCAGCCACGGACTTGCTCTCATTGCAGCGCGACGCTGGGCCTAGGGGGGGGGGGGACTTGGCTGCCAGCTTCAGTTGGGTACCATACGGCACACACAATGTGCTTTCTGTACTTTTCTGTGTACATGTACATGTACAATGTACATGTACGTGCATAGTGAACACAGCCGTAAAGGTACAGTAACGGGGCGTTTTTATTTCCCGCATGTTTTATACTAGTTTCGGAGTTTGGAGTTGTAACAAAGATCTCACCTTGACAAATCATATCAATGAACTACGGGATTCTACGGAATATAAAATCACGACGGGGGCGATTTTTCAAAAAATATGGCTTTTTTTTTGCCCCCGTGTTGACGTTTACCGTGGCGATTTCAGAGGTTTTGGGGGCGAATCGCCCGTCGCCCCCGTGTATTTTTTTTGCTGACATGTACGTTGTTACGATACCATCTTGTACATGTACATGTACATGTACTGTACGTGTACAAATATGTACCGGTACATCTTTTGAACTTCAGTAGGGTGCTTAAAGGCCTTTTCACACTGTCCAAAATCTCGGGGTCGGAACCGGTTCTGACCCCGAGATTTTTTTCAACCCTTTTCACACTACTCAAATTTCAACCCGGTTCCGAACCGGTTGAAAATGTCGATCCGGATTGAAAATGCATTTTTCAGCTTGAACCGGTTCGAAAACGATAGTGTGAACTAACGCTGGGACAAAAGGTCGACAAGTCGACATTTCGCGACTTTGAAGCGACTTCGAAATACCGACTTTCGTTTTTACGAAAGTCGACAAGTCGGCCGAGGTCGGGTTTGAGGTATCACGCCGACTTTCGTAGCAACGACTTTGCGGTATCATGTCGACTTTCGTGGAGAACGACTTTACGGTATCACGCCGCCTCTACGAAACACGAAATCAAAGTCGATGCTGCGAAACTCTTTGGCACGAAACTCAACGAACGACTTTGAAGCCACGAAATCTTACTCCCAACGCTGCTCAGTGTACATACACATCGAGCGGTATTGGGCTGATCCATTATAATTTTAGGGGAGCAGAGTCATGCATATGTACTGTACCGCTACGCCGTCCAATCTGCCCACCGTTGCCATGCCGACATTATGTGATAATGTATATTCATCAGGCATTTCAGTTTACCCATGGCTCACGTGCTTGGAATTGGATAACCAACCACCTTAAGTTCGATGAACTTTTCCACGTGCGTGGGGTCAGACCAGATCTTCTTATCTTGTAGCAGTATCTGGGAGAATGAAAAAGGCGCAGCAGGGAAGATTGCCAAGCATCCCTGCACCAGATTGACATCGCTTTGTGGTGGATTCATTTAATATGTATAGAATAAAATAATACTGGAAAAAAAAGGAAAATAAAAAACTCTCCAAATCATGATACTCGGCTTAATTTACTTTTGGCACAAAGCAGTTTTGTTTCATAATTTTATTTAAAACAAAGAGGTCAAGGAAGTTATTTTGAAAATATAGGATTGTCAGACGCTATAGGCATTTTAGGCAACTTGTTTAGGCAATTTCTCAATAATCTTAAATCACTTAAGCCTTTCAATGGCATTTTGAGTTTGCTAAAAGCTGTGATTCATTATAATTCTAAATTATCGTCATCATTATCAGGGTTCACCCCAGGATCTTGGAGAAAGTATGGGGCTATTGGCTCGAAGTCCACTGCGCTTCGCGCAAAGAAAACGTGTGGCAAATTGAAAATATCTGTTAATTTAATAAGTGTAACTATTCATTCACAGTTTTCTTGTGGAGATTTTCTCTTTCGTACCGAAAATGAAAATAAGGAGCAGCACTCCCAAAAAGTATAATGTCCGTTATTGTCGACTGTCCCCACGACTGTTCCCACGATATTGGTGATTCAAGGCCATTAAATTAATTAATACACACACACACAAAATCCTGGGGGAAAACCCACCTACCGGTATATTATGTAAAGATCCATGTGTTATTTGATTAGAAGAAATAAGGGTCATTTTTGTTCGAAAAGTTGTGTAAGATAAAGAAATTACTTCGTAGAAGTATCGAGTACGGAGGGAAATGACCGACATGATCCGGCGTGCAGCAGCAGTTTTCTGGCCGTGCGCCACGGCCGAAGTCACTGACAACAACACGGTCAAACCGCGGAGCATCGTAACTTTAGGCCGACGCTGAAAAATTCCGGAAAAAAACCCCTCATGTACATGTACACCAGTGACCACTATGTACATTTTTTGCGAGGATAAGTTACTTCCGTAGTACAAGTACATTTTCCAAAATTATTTCCTCCAAGTAATTATCGAATTCTGGATTTCACGGTACGACCGTAAAGGCTTTAGCAGTTTAGGAACCTGGGGGTTTCATGTCAACTCGGTCCGTAACCAAAACGGACCGTTGAGGAAGGAAGATCGGACCACGAAAAAAAAAAATACTGTACAACTTTTACTGGTCCAGCCTTAGTCTTAAAAAAAATTTGAGATTTCGCCCGAAACCTCAATTTGTTTTTAAAGGGCGACTGTAAGGGTCCAAGTTACTCGGACTAGTCCACCCTGCGTGTTTGGGCATGTAGCCTACCTTATCCGATCGTTAATCTATTTCCCTGCCCGTGAAAAAAGTAAAACCCAAGATTTAATTAAAATTCGAAGTTGTTTCCATTAAGCCTAGTAAAAGACGATCTTTGTTCAAATCTCGGAATACAAAATCGGGAACAGGATCGTAGTGCGAAGACTGGAAAGTCGCTGTTTACAACGCACGTGCGGCATGCTTTCTCTATCCTCAATGGTACCCGGCGATCCTATTCCTATACGCATGGACGCATGGGCGAATGTTTACCAGCGAACTGGGCCGTAGCTGTGTGCAGTACTACATGTACAGTACATGTACATGTAAATGTATTGCCGCTATACTATAATACTAGCGTAGCGCTAGCGGTGCAGGATACAATCATTCTGTGCTCGTGGATCGCGTGCGCTCGGCAGACGCAAAAAGCTCCGCTTTTTCGGAATAATAATCGTAACAATTCGAACAATATCTACATATAATTGGCTCGTTCTGGGCAAGGACTTTGATTATTTCAATTATGCAACTGTCAAAATGTTACTTGGCCCGATCGTGCGATCGGTACGCTTGCTATTACATGTACCATACACTACATACACTTTTGTATACAGTGCATGTACATGTATAGTGTAGTACACGTATGTACTGTACAGCGCGGAAAGTCGACAAGTCGACTTTCCGCGACTTTGGGGCCAACGACTTGTCGACTTTGAAAAATCCAAAGTCGCCCAGCACTAACTGTGAACCGCCCCGGGTTGAGATCACTACCGCCGATCCGGGTTGAGTTGTGTGGCGCGAAACTCCGCGGAAGAACACGTACCCACAGACAAAAAGTTTGTTGACACCCACACAGTATGTACCGTTGTGCACAGAATGCGCAATGTTTAACAGCAGTCTGGATTCTGTTAATGCGCGCTGTGCTAACGGTCGCGCAAACTTTGACAGCTCTCTCTAAGGTCCTACTTTCGCACGCAACTCAACCACGTGTTGTTGCGCAATCTATCTATCGCGCAACCAATGTTGTGCACAGAATGCGCAATGTTTCACAGCAGTCTGGATTCTATTTTACGCGCGCTGTGCTAACGGCTGTGCGGCGGCCGGTAGTCCCATCTGCCCAACTATCCCGTCGGCCGAAAGGCAAAAGGGTGCGGCGGCATTGTGCGGGCACGGAAATTCGTTGCTGTGAAAATCATCCAAATTTGAGGGCACTGCAGCAATTACATACTGTAGGTGGTGCTATACAATAAGGCTGTTGTCGACAAGGCTTTTGTCGACATTGTCGCGACAAAGAAAATATTCCGACATGTCGACAAGGTTTTTCGGTTGTCGCGACAAAAACAATAAAATACATTAGCCTACCTCTAGTCATAATGGCCAATTTCTGAAAAGAAGGGAATAAAAAGGGAACAAAAGATCCTAAAATTGTGTGCTGAGCATTTCATTTTTGCTTATCCACGCCGGAAAATAATAGGTATTAGTTACTAAATATGTTGGAAGGGATCGCGACGCGACCAAAGAAAATCGTTCACCGAACGTATTTTGCCATTACGATGTACAGTATATACTGTATAGCGCACGTTTCTATGGCCGGTCGACAGCAGTACAGTAGCTGGTATACGTTGCAGCATCGCATGCATTTAATACACGTGCGTACGGGATACCAGTGCAATGCAGAGATCGGGAAAGATCGTGGACGTCAAAGGGAAGGATCGAGAAATGAGATCGCACGTGCGTCGCGGTCGGTACCTAGCTGTAAGTAGCCGCATGTTTGGGCCCAAAATTCCGGCGGCCGCGGATTTTATTTCGTTGAAAAACGGACCGGAAGTACATTTTGTACATCGGAAAAAGGCCTCCTTTGCCGCATACGTTCTAGGTTTGTCTGAATGTATGGCTGAATACGCGGCCTCCTCCGTTTTTGGGCCCAATACGCGGCTGGTTTTTGGGTGCCCAATACGCGGCTACCTTTAGCTAGGTGCGGACGGTGACGTCTTTTCTTTTCATCGAAACTATCTGGTTCTCCAACTTCCATGTACTGTACTGTACATGTGTCCACAGCAGCCGCTGTGCAGCGAATTCATAAATATTCATTATTTCTTGCAGCGATAACGCACGCATCGCCGATCGATGCCGTCATGAATAAACAATGAGCAATCGCTTTTTTTATGATTTTGTTTAGGAAATTACGGCTGTAACACCCAATATCGGCACAAAAATTATTTTGTTGTGTAAAATCTTAAATACGAAAGCCATTAAAATATGAAATTTTATTGAAATTAAGATTATCCATGAAAACTAATTTCACAAGTTCACAACTATGGCGGTTTGACATGCCCCATTCGTTTATTAACTAAAAAAAATCCCTCATTGTGACTACAGATTTTTGACTAAATCGAGTCTCTGTCGCGACAATGTCGACAGTCGGCATAAAATTCTCGCGACATGTCGACAAGAATTTTTTCTCACGACAACAGCCTTACTATACAATGTTTCGTCGTTATTTCCTTTAGGGGAGTTGCTTCTTGCCTTCTTCGCGAATGCTTCGCGAAAGCTTTTCGTGAAACGCGCAAATTAGGGAGGCCTACCAACATTTCTAAATCGCGCATGCTTCACGAAAATATTTTCGCGAAAGCGTGTGGAGTCTATTTATTTTTGACTGGTACATCCGGTCGCTTGGCGCGTCGCAAGGCATTGTGGGAGCGAGAAAATCACCACAGCGCACAGGCGCCGCACATGATCCGTGTTGAGAGTTCTTAGTGTGAATACGCACGGCTGTATCCGGATTGAAAGTTACCCGGTTCACGCCGCGGCTGGTTTGTGTCATGAACAGTGTGAACGTTGAGTCTCTGTGAACCGGGTCGAAAACAGCCAAGGCTGAACCGGAGCGGAACCGGGTAGGTTTCAACCCGGTTCGAAGCGAAGATAGTGTGAAAAGGCCTTATGTCACAACTGAATTGTAATACCTAATTGACGTAGACAGATTTTCTCTAGTCTTAGGTGCAGGGAAGAAAACCTGTACCTGGGCCCAGTGTGCAAGGAATTCAATTGCCATTTCCTACTTTCTTCAAAAATTAAAAACTCCCAGGTTTAGCACACTTGTACCGGTACAACATGTATGGACATGTACGTTGTACTATACACTGTACCGGTGCATTCACAAAGCGTGTACCGCATGTCATATCAATGCATGCCTGGCAGAAAAGCATTTTACATTACAGTACAAGTAGGCTCTGTAGTTTCAACGTGATCAAGGTTCAACATGGTCAGAGATCGTGACCAGTATGGTATATCTAAAAAAGTCCATCAATCAACCAAGATGCCTACAGGTGTAGCAGAAAGAATTTACAATGTACACCGGTACACATGATGTACATGTACAACTACATTGTACATGTAGATGTACAGTACCGGGTTCATGCACATGTACATGTACATGTACGTGTACATGTATGTATGTACCAGCAAGTACATTGTACACTGTATTGAGCACTTTAAACAGTGTAGGGCAGGCTAGACTGTGCACACTGTATGTACATGTACATGGTATAAAGCCAAAACACTTTCGGTGCGTTTGACTGCATTTGGTATAATTTACACTATACCCATATGCAGGTATGGTATACAGTACGGTACATTGCACACAGGCAAGATAACTTGTTCACAATGATCTGTTTTGAAAAAATCAGATCCCTGGGGAAAAAAAGGGTTCATTGTCAAAGTGGCCTTGGCTTTCCTGTCCCACACACTGTCGTCATCATTATTTGGGCGCAGTGCATTCAAATTCAATCAACCTTTATATATTAGGTTGTATTCCTTCCTGGTACATGTACAATGAGAGCCCTTCCCAACACCTTCCTTTGTGCACAGCGACAGCACTCCCTTTTGGTTTACATACATGTACACAATATAGTTCCATGATTTTCCATCTGTACTGTTTTTCCAGAATGCCCGAATCAAAAAGCCCGTCCTCCTAACTTCCCTACGTTCAACACACATTCCGGTTCAAAAACAAAGTGCTCACAGAAGTTGGTCATTTTTTTCTTTCCCAATTCAAATATTTACTCACAGAGTGACAGTGCACAATCACTCAAATCGGGTCATGAAGGAATTGTGAACACCCTTCTCTATTGGCCAAACCACTTTTTTTTCTTAACACCATGGGACTTCACATCAATTCAAATTGGCTCAAATCCAAATTTTATGCCATGCCCGCGGATGCATTGGGACTTGCATAGAATTTCTAGCAAGATGAAAAGGACTTCTTTTCTGATGGAAATGTTTTTTGCAGAGGAAATGCCATCGGTATCGTCTTTAAAATTATCTCTCTTTTTTTCTGATTGAAATTGAAGATAGCAATTTCAGAGCGGTTGTTTACTGAACTCTTAGGCGGCACAGCAGACGACCAGACAAATCTTCTGTTGATTAAAATTCAAATACGTCTTCTTCTTTTTTTTTCTTCTGTGCCTGAATGAATTCCTCAGCAATATTTCCAATCTAATTAATATTACCAAAAGGGGACGGCTCGAAATTCCTGAAGATGGGACCTAGAGGCAATCACAATGAGAGTGGACTACACTAGAAAGGAAAGCACAGGACCGGCCTACATGCAGCTGGGGGAAAAAAACATTTTGGTGGCTAGTGTCCCAGGAGGGATCATAGGTTTAAGTAAGCAAGCGCGGTAACTCACCATTTCTGAGATATTCCCACCGTCCAAAATAAACCTGATTATTTGGATCGCAATTTGAAATGCAATTCAAACTCCACTTTTTTGTGTATACATACGTGTACATGTGATACATGTGGATAAAATAAACGTGATTATTAGTGGGATTCGAATCGCGATTCGGTCTCCACTATAAGTGAGACTTTTCCAAATACCATAATCAGGTTGATTTGTGATGTGATGTGTGTGGGAACACTCCGCTGAATCGCAGCATTACTTTTTCTAATCCCATAATGCACCACTACGTCTCACCGCATGGGCCACACCCTCAAGGACACACCCACCATTTGACCACAACTGCTGACCACAATCGGACCACGATTTTTGGCCCTAAATGTGAATGCGAGCCCCCAAAAAAAAGTTTTTGAAATGCGATCCAAATCATGATTATTTTGATAGTGGAAGCAGCTCTTGTCTGTCTTCAGGAGACTGTCGTCAGTCTAGCTCCATCTCGAAAGAGATGACTTACAAGTACAATACATGGTGTCACTGTAAACTCTACATTGTGCATCCACCTTGCAAACATTCAAGTCTTATCCTTCATTGTACTTACGTTGTGTTCACTCTTCAGGGGAAGATGACGCTCTGTGTTTGCGTTAATGGACTGTTTCTCTCTGCTCTTGAAATCCAGAAAGTGGTAGTGATTATCTATAATCTGCCAAATACAGAGGGGGAAAAAGGTCAAGAATCAATTGGGGATAGAAAAAGATATGAACCAAAAGATGTGGTGGATATTACACTGTAATTAAGGTACAGTTGTATGCAACTTGGATATATCAGAAACACTAAAATGGAGAAAATTCAGGATCGAAACACATTTTGCAATTTTACAATAGTAATGCATACATGTACATGTACATATACATGTACATGTACATACATGTACATGTACATGTATGTACAGTAGGCCTGATGTTTCGATCCTAGCAGGACCTTTCTCAAACTCAAAGGTCCTGCTTTTGAGAAAGGTCCTGCTAGGATCGAAACGTCAGGCCCACTCAATTTTGAGATTTGCATTTTGGTAATTTTAGTCAGTAAGCAGTTTGCAACATTTTTGTATATCACTCTAGTATGTGTATAATGTAAAAGGATATTGGTTGATCTGGGCAAGAGCTCAGGTCACCATCGTATATTTACAAACCCTGCATTTGTACATGTACACGTGACTTGTACAATTGTAACAGGTACATTGTACAGTACATTCACTACATTACAGTACACATTCATGTACATGCCAACTGCAATTTCTAATTGATAAAACTGTTTCATGAATTGGCTGAACACATGGTGTGTGGCAGGCTGGCAGCTGACACATTCTTTGAAATTGAATGACCACATTCAATGAACCAGGGAGTCCTGACTCCTGACCAGGAGTTACACATGTACTGTAAGTAAATTCCTGACCAATTCCTGGTCCCTTCACAGCATCATTGTGGGCATCCCCCTCCCCCCACCTCCACAGACAAAGAGGAGTTTGAAAAAGCAGGCCACCGTAATCCATTCCCCAAGCAGAATATCAATGACCAATCATTAGATTAAAATGCCTATTGTTGCATGTACATGCTGGTTTCATTAGAAGGAAGGCTACTTGAGAAGTAAGGGGGTCTGTACATGTAGGTGGGCTAGTGTGGGTGGTATTTGCTTTTGGGCAAGGTGATGGCCCACAGAAACCGTACAACTCCTGTAATACACATGTAAGTCCTGGGACACACAATCTACCAATCCAATATGTATCCATTCCATACAACAATGTGTAGTACAGTAGGCCTATGTGTGTGGGCCAACCGGCCAAGACTAGGGTAATGTAAATGTAAACCGGCCAAAACCACTAGTACTGACTTGGCTTGTACATGTAAATGATACACTAATGCATTGATAATTGTGATACAAACAATTTTGGATAGACTTTTAAACTTACATCCTTATCTGGTTGGGATTTAAACCTAACTTTGAAGGGTTTGGGTACAAAAAAAGTCTATAAAACTTATAACAAATTTGTTAGTACATGTACATGTACATGTATAAATTACATCATGTACATGTAGTTAATGTGGTTATAGACCTTTCAGGAACAGTGACTACAAAAATACCTACACTTAATGGTTGAATGATTCTGGGCTGGTCCCCACCCTGTCAAAGACCTGTTAACTACACTTATGTACCGGTATAGTTTTTCATTGACTTGTTGGAAAAAAGGTATGTACTCATTGTACTGTAATGTTCAAAGGAATTGGTTCAATGCTACTCCTTATTTGGACAGTTTTAACAATGGATCCAAATAGATCCAAATACCGGTACATGAATTATTAATCATTCCTGTGAGGTCTTCACATCACTCTTTCTCCTGAAGACGAAAAGAGCAGACTGTTTGAAACATTGAGCAAAACCCTCTTGTCCTATGGCGCATTTCAGAACTACACTAACTCACAGAGCAAACCCTTCACATGGTCTCACTGCAAACATCATAACCAAATAGATGATTGCCTGAGACTGAAATATCAATACCATAATGTGATAAAACAAAATTGCATGATAGTGGCATACTGTTTTTACCAACTTTTACAATATATACATGCACTGTACATTTCAATGGCTGTATCCTGCTACAAATACTTTTCTCCCTCTCTATCCCTTCCAATGTATTTTCTGTTTGGTCCCAGACAACCTGCCCTTGAGACGGGTCCTGCTGGGAGCGAAATGTCGGGCCCTCTCCCGATTTGTTTGATTTGAGAAGAATGCCCGCTGTGCCCATCTCAGCTAGGGAAACAGTAGGCAGTGGTAAAGTGCACACTGCATTATGTACTGTACATAAATGTACATGCAGGGCTACAGTAGAGAATCATGGTCTATCATACCACCAGCCTATCAGACTTATATGGCCAAAGAGGAAAAACAAATCATAAAACTATAAAAAGTTACTGGGCCTGACATTTTGATCCTAGCAGAACCTTTCTTGAAGGTGTTATGTACATGTACAGTTTGTGTTCACACCTGGGAATTTTTTTCTCTCTTTCTCTTAGAAGCATAAAACAGTACAGGGCCTGACCTTTCAATCGTAGCAGGACCTTTCTCAGAGGCATTCTGACAAGATCTAGGCAGAGTGACATTGAAGAAAGGTTCTTAAACCCTACTGAGTACAAGCTTTCTTAACTTTGTCATCTGTGTCTTAATCACTCTCCCCTTCCTAACTCTGTTTGTCCCTGTCATTCTGCCTTTGAGAGAGGTCCTGCTAGGATCCAAACGTCACTAGTCAGGCCGTGATAATTGCTTAAATTTGTTCACTTTAGAGTGTTTTGCAATAAGTTTGTATATTAAGTGGAAAGGTTTCAGCGGCACCATGTAAGTGGAAGGCTTGTGGTGAAACCATGTAACATGTGGCTCTGAAAAGAGCCGGTAATTCTCTTCAGAGTTTCCGGTAATTCTCTTCAGAGTTTCCGGTAATTCTCTTCAGAGTTACCAGCTCTTTTCAGAGCCACACTCCTTGAAAGAGTTTGGCAGGAAAACATTCAAATTTCGGGGAGCTCATGCATGGAATGCGATACCAGGGGATTTAAAGAACCCCATTCCAAATAATGTTAAGTGTTTCATTAACTTGTTAAAGGGTTGTGCATAGTATAGTTTAAGTGCAATCTTAATGTGTAATGTGGATGTATTTTAAACAGACCTGGTGTAATAGGCTTTTATTGATTGTTTAAATGTTTGTTGTAATTTTAAGGTGCTTTTTAATGTTTTTATTGAATTGGCTGGGACCCAAGGGAGATCAGTTTTGCACTGAATGGGAAACCCAGGGTAAATAAATAAATAATAATAATAATAATAATAAAGAGAAGTGCTACATGGTTTCACTGCACACTTTCCACTGAGTACTTCCACCGTGCAAACTTAATCAGTGGCACCACGTATGTCATCTCTTTTGCGTCTCAACTTGAGCATTGCTTTGAGTTACTGGCTCTTTTCAGAGCCACACTCCATCTTTGTATTTCCACCATGCAGACCTTCAATTTCTTTTTTTATATTTCTCTGCTTTTCCCCATAAATTGGAAACGGGTACCTTCAATGAGGGTTTGCCACGCTCAACGTGATAAACACCGAGTGCTCAGTGCTTTGCCCACGGAAGCTGCCCGATGAAAACATTTCAGGCAGCTCGGGCGGGATTCAATCCCGCAACTCCCGCTTTCTGAGATCTCAGTATCTATCACGTCGAGCAGGGACAACCCTCATTGAATTACATTCCCCTTGACGCAAACATTTGCATATATATCTATGACACAGGTACCTGTTCACATATGATGGTACTCTCTCGCTCGCTCTCCCCCTCCCCCTTTCTCTCTTTCTTAAAGAAGAAGAAGCAGTCCTTACCTCGCCCAGATTGATGAAGCCGTGTTTCTCAGCCAGTTGGTCGGCGTGCTCCACTCCTCCGCTGATGTGCACCGCATACGTGTTAGTGAAGACAGGCTCCTTGGGCGGCGAGCTCAGGCACACAATGTGCAGGGAGAGCGCGAACAGAACCCGCACAAACAGTATCCTGATCCCCAGCGCCATCACAGCTGGCCCCCCCTCCCTCTTCTCCCTCCGGGTGGATCGACAGGGGCGGGAAAAATTGAAAGATTGTACCCCTCCAGACAAGAACTTCTCAACCTGAAACAAAGAAAATAATAGGACCCAAGTACACATCAGGATAAATAATACGCTGTGGCTGTTGTTACGGCAGTCGTCCGTGTGGTTCCCTGACTTCACAGTATTTGTCAGGATGTTTAGCTCTTGGAACCAGACTATCAGCTAATTGACTGGTTCAACCAGCCTGCAATGCTGACGAAATACAATCAAGTCAGGGAACCACACGGACGACTGCCGTAACAACAGCCACTGCGAATATAATAATTTCATTTAGACTTTATCTAATAACCATGCACCAAGGTAAATGTGTGATTCAAGCATATTACCATACCGTACCAAGTATGACATAAAGAGCACTCACTGAGTCACTGTAAACATACAGGTACGTTGTACATGAACTGTTTACAGTACGCAGACCCACGCTGTACTGTTAGTGATAGCAGTACAAACGCATTGGAAAATAAATGCCCCAAGTCATATAATTACATTGAAAGAAATCTTAGGAAAATATTGTATTTCCTTAATAAAAGCGTTGATAATATCACACAGAATGTTATCGAGGGAAAAACAAACAAAATTGTCAACATACCCACACAAGAAGTACGGTGCAATATAATAGTACTACTATTGTACTAATACTAATAGTAGTAATAAGGACAGGTGATCGGTTGAACGTCTGTTTTAAAACACACTAATTTCACATGACAATGCTACAAATTATACTAGAGTGAAGGTCCCGATGACAGCAAGATCTTGAAGTGAGAATGAGATGTCAATTGACAATCGTCGACAAAGCCGTCTCTCTTTATTTCACAGACACAGAATGGTAAGGTGACGAAAGAAAACACAGGGACAGTCTCTGTCACGACCCAAAGTCACCGACAATCGGCAAGATAAAATCTTATTAAGTTATTCCTAGTAAGTTAGTAATACTAGTAAAAATTTGTAGTAAAGGATGACACTGAGGGGTCAGTTCCGGGGCCAAGTTGTCGGCCAATCGCTTGGCAAGCTGACAGGAAGTCGTCGGCGTGAAATCCCTCAAGTCTTAACGCCGTATGGTAACATCATAACTATGACGACACAACGACTAAACCAGACACACCGGAACTCTGAACGACGATAGTGTCGACTGGTTTTGGTTTTTTTTTTCGGGCGGAATACTCACCCTCTCGGTGGTGATGACGCACGACCGATGACCGGAGTTCGTATCACGAAGAGGCGACGAGTGTCATTGCCGAAATGTCATCGATAAGGGACAATTTCAGCGATTAAGATGGGGGCATTTCCAATTCCGTGCTCCTCCGTGCACGTACTGACTGTAAACGAAACCGTAGTGTTGGTTGTGGGCCGGTATAACTTCCAGAACCAATGCAATAAAAGGAGATATTCTGGCCTGGTGGTAGAGTGTTTTCCAGCCGTATTTTTCATCTCTGGTGTCAAATGTAAGTACGTACAATGTACATGTACATGTTCATGTACGTACACGTACAGGGCATCGTAGAGCAACTACTGTATCCCCCCTTCAGCCTCGTCTCATTCATGTTGGTGTTTTTTCATTAATTTTTAACTTCATCGGTCCATTATCCATTACTCAACCATTTGAGTACGTTATGAGCCGGGCAATAATTAGGTATACTAAGAATATTGACTTGAAAGAGACTATGTGAAGTTTCCTCCTGCAGCAGCATGTATTTTACAATTTAGTACGCTGGTTTACATGAGAGCATTGTTAGGTGAGAGCATAGATATGAAAGGGCTTTTGGTAGCGGATACCAGCAGATTTCTCTTTTGTCAAGGTATCGTCAAATGGTGGCGCTCTTTATTCTGGCCGTATTATTTTGTGCCGGTGCAGAACACTAAACACCCAAAAGTTTCTCAGTTCTTGCAGCTGTACTAAAAACGTATTTTGGACCTTTATCTCTCAGGTTATTTTCAATTTGTGTGCCCTTAGCCGATTACATTTTTTGCTAATTACCCCCAGACAAAAACACCCCCAAAATGTGTAGCCATCCAAGCAGAATTTTCTCCAAGGGTTTTGGGATGGACCCCTCCACTTCTACAGCCAAATAATTATGGCCACATTTAAAGCCGGATATGGTCCAAGTTACACACAAAATTGAAGAGTGAACCCCCATGTTGTCTTAAGCTTCACTTATTCTACAATGTATCAGTTAATTAGCCTCCAAAGATCCCTTATTAACCAAAAGTTGTGGTAATCAGCTCGTTGGAGCCTTCTTGGATGGAACTAGTGTGCTGCACCAGTATCCGAAATAAGACCGTGTGCGAATAAAGTTATTAAAATAAAGTTACCACAATTAAGAGAACAACCAAGAATGACAAAGCAGTACACTGATTTTCTTTGTTTAAAAAGTTGGATTCAATGTTTATCTCTTCTCAACTCTTAAACATTTGGCTGGCAGACCATGAAGTAAAAGGTGTACCAGAAAGAGTTGTCTCATAAGCCAATAGTATCTATGAAATGTACATTAAGTGTGGAAAATCTGCAACACATCTTCCATGCACACAAAAAAAGCACTACAGACTCTGTTGCTGTTTTTTTTTTTTGTGTTCCAAAAATCAGCGAACAAAATTGCAGAGAAACCGACAAGTCCTTTAAAGAAATCGTTGCGTATTGAAATATAATATCACCATCTGAGTTTCTATAATATGTACAGAACCAGTAGTTTTGCAAGAAGAAAATTTACATATATGCAAATGAAGTTTGATAAATATTTCTCAATTCTAATTATAGAAAATTTCATAATCCAATTTCAATATAAAATTTTGACTTTTTCTCTCTTAGATAACAAAAATACTTCCTAAATAAATATAAGCATGCCAGGATTAGGCAAATAAATATGAAATATAATTTTTTTAAAGAAAGAAAAAGGGAGAAATTTACAGAAAATATGCTTGCTGTGCATCTGCTGGAATAAGCCAAGTTTTAAAATAAATAATTCTACAACAAATCTGATTGCACGCTTACTCTGTACCACTTTTGCCTATCGGTAATGAAGTAAACTTAAAACGGAATAGAAACAGAATCGGAGACCAAAACTTGAGGCAATTCCACCCAAAACAAAAAATGCATCTAGAAGTCCAAACTACGCTTAGAAACATGTATGTACATACGGTCTTTAGTGAAATGAAAAGTAGAATAAAGGAGAATACACTATGAGCAACTAAACCGTGAAAAAGGGGTGAAAATGTCATTTCGCCGTGAAACTAAAAAGTGACTGTGATTTCACGGTGCATTTTACAGTGAATTCACCGTGAAAATAATCGCCTCTCTGACCTGATAAGGCCATCTTCAGGTCACTAAAGAGACCTTGAAAAAAACATGAATATCTAGGGTGGCAAGCTCCAGCCTTGAGAGATGGCTAATTCAATTACCAGTATAAACCACCAGCCCCCATAGAGGTACTGTATGGTGTCCTTGTAAATGTCACTCCCAGATACTTCTAAATTGCCTCTAGCCATTTACCACCAGGAGACCTGGCAGACCACTGGTGAAAATGACTTGGCTAACTGTGTGCCAAGAAATAGGGGCGAAAACACGGTGAATTGATGGCTAAATTATATTTTCACCCCATTTTCACAGTTTAGATGTTCATAGTGATACGGGGGAGTATACATACACAATCATATCAGAGAAGTCAACTGTCTGTGAAAATACATCTTGTGCAAGTGCATACTAAATGCATAAAGGCAAAGAGTAGTAATTCAGGTGCTCCATCATACAAAGTGTACTCTTTTTTTTTTCAGCATAAAAATTCAAACATGTAGATTCCTTAATACGTGATTTGTCAAATCGCAGTGTGGAATCACAAGTATGTTACGAGTCTTACAGACTTCAAAGTCGACGTACTGACGATAAAAAGTGAAATACTTCATCGTGCTATATAAAAACAATTTCATCCTTTCATTCAAGAGGCATTTTGCACTTTGAGTACTTCCAGATATTTCGTCTGGTTTTTCTTTTCTGAAATTCCTCAGATTTGCTCATCAGGCTTTTGGGTGTTTCCTCTTTCCAACAAAGTCAATTTTTTGTTTTCGCCGTGAGCCCATGTTACTTAAATCACCAAGTACAAATGCAAAGACAACATGATCTTTCTTTTTTTTCATCATCAAATATGTGACCCGGCACAGCGACATGAGGAATATCCCACCAAAACACTCTACAGTAAACAACGCCTGAAGTCAAAGTATCTTCTCAATTCGATAAAAAAAATTTAAAAAAAAATTTGGTTTTATTTTCGGAAAGTTAATGTATTGGAGGATATTATGTCCAAAGGATTTTCCCGAAATCCATCTCTAAATGTTGAAAACCGAGGATTTTGGGGGAGTGTTGGTGTACTGTTTTCACGAAAATGTAAAGTTCCTGCCTTTTTGAATGGCCGCTTTCGAGGAGTTAGAATGGTGCTGCTATATTGTGTCTGGTACCAAATGAACGAGCGAAGTCCCCTTGTACTGTTTACAACAAAGTTCACACGGAAATAATTTTGATATTATTAACTTGAAAGCTAATGGTATACTCTTTCACATCATTAGAAAATCTCAAAATCTCAAAAGTGGGGGTTATTCCTCATTATGCTGTGCCGGGTCACATATTCGCTCGGCAAGTGTTTCCTTGTTCAATGATTTCATCCCAATCTTGCTTTCAATGCTGCCAGGGAAACAATTCAATTGAGGTTTCCCACAAGGAAAGGCAAACGAACATCCTTTTTCCTTCCGTCTGCATTTCACACACAGATTATTATTGATTGACTGACACTTAAAAATCCTCGTATGCAGCATTGGCTGGGTAAACACAGAACCAAAAGGGTATCGGGAAAGCATAAATATCGGTACAGTTTTACTTATCTATTTACAAACATGCATAAGAGGAGACTTTATATAGATTACAACCTGATAGATGCAGAGATAGGGGAGGGGGAAAAGGGTGTTTGTCAAACTGATTTGTTCTATCGGAACACTAAGCTTAGCCTCAATGTGCCACAAGTTAAAATACCATTATTTTGCCTTGTATGTTTTGCTATGGAGAGTGCTCATGGCACAACATGAATGTGTTTTTCATTCTGTCACCAGAATTGTACACTCTTCTGTGAGGCTAATATGGTCGGTCTTGTAAACTGGTGACAATTTTTTTTTTTTTTTGGGGGGGGCAAAGTACAAGTGGAGGTTGCGAAGCAGGAACTGTAGCGGTTGATCTGACAGGGTTTTCCCCTTGACTTGTGAGGGTTTCATGAAGTGGAAACGGATACGTTGATAAGGAAATGGATTTGAGCATCAATGGTGGACGGGCCATCTGGATGTTCCACAGATCAAGAGATTGGACGTTTACAGATAGCCCTCTCATTCTAACCGATGAAAAACCGATGACGACTTCATGAGTTGGAAAGA
This sequence comes from Luidia sarsii, assembly GCA_949987565.1. Taxonomy (NCBI): domain Eukaryota; kingdom Metazoa; phylum Echinodermata; class Asteroidea; order Paxillosida; family Luidiidae; genus Luidia; species Luidia sarsii. The sequence continues at coordinate 13,287,689 of OX465108.1, read as the reverse complement.
GAGTATGTGTCAACAGGACAGACAGATAGACAGGAGGAATCCTGAATTTACAACTTTTGTGCACCTACCAAATGGCTGTTGCTTTTGGGTTGATACTTCCAGCCTGATTATGAACCATGAGCTGGCAATTCTTTGAAGACAAACGCCCAAGGTGACCCATAAAAGTGGTGAGTTGGGCCACCCAACAGTTTAGTAACATGCATGGGAAACCACTTGGTGGTAGATATGGCCATTTCCCAACGAGGTTCCCAACGATCATATCCCTTGTAGGATATAGAAAGAATATGACATCCCCTCTTGGCAAGTCAGTACTCTTTAAGTCCCTACACAACATTGGTAAGATCGAAAAACAGAATGTTCACAGATTTACATGAAACTTATACAGTTTGAAGATGGTTATAGTAGAAACCTCTCTCTGAAATATTTCTGCCTAAAATGTTGTATTTTGGGAGAAAGGAGTAAAAGAAATAGTTTATGTCTCACCGAGATCTAAACTATTTTTCGGAACAGTACGGCGTTGAATGCTGCATTTTTGCAAAACAAATGAAGCGGTTTTCACGATTTTCTCGAGACTCGGTTGGCGGATTGAGCTGAAATTTTCACAGGCAAGCTATTTCATGCATATGTTGAATCAGACAATGTAGGGATGCTATTCTTTGACCTCGACCAATATTGTGTAGGGGCTTTAAAGCACTAGTTTTTTTTTGGGGGGGGACCAAGATCAAAAGATACCCTTGTCTAAAACATGACGTAAAAAAAACCTCTTTTTTGTCTTCTATCACTACCTTTTAGTTGGTGAGAATGCATAGTCACATATGCCTATCTGAAACATCTCAAGAGGTCAAATGGAAACATTCTTAGACAGAGGACATGTACATCTTATCTCCTCTCCCTGGCCAAAAGTCACTGAAAGTATGAAAAAATATATTACACAGACAATTCTGAGTATTTATCCTTAATTCTTCTTTTGTTTCCTCTCTTGAATAAATAGAGAAAAATAAGCTTGTGCAATAAATTTAACAAACCCCTTTTTTATTGCAGCATTTAATGCTAACCGATTCTGCCAGCTTCTGGTTTTTGTTTTTTTAAGATTGATAATTCTGATGTAGAAAATATGATCAAATGGCACTTCCAATAGTCCTGCAAAAAAAAAAGAGACAAAAAATAAGACCAGAGTCGGGGCTGGAATCAGAAAAGCACAACGAGACCTTTGGTGAAGTTTCATCTTGCCCATCGTAAATTTGACAGTTAACTGCAGGAAGGCAATGAGGCTATGCCGCCTATTGAGACACAACGGGTTACCAATGGTGAGTTTGAGTTACGATGCGTGGTAAGGCTTTGTGACATCCACCAAGCCCCGTGGACGGGCACTGGGCATCTGTGGTCATCATGAGGCTAAGGTCTCTTGTCAAAAAGATCATCGGTTGAGTGCCGGTTGAATTCATCCGACCGATAAAATTTCCCCCGGTAGAAAGCCGATTGTACTGGACTCTGTGGTGAAAAATTCACGATGGCTATCCAATGGAAACGACATCGGACGGGTCAAATCATCTGATACCCAACCGATGATCTTTTTGACAAGAGGCCTAAGGAATGCCGGTAGGTCACGGACAACGCGGCCCAAGAAACTCCATCAGCGGCACTAGTGCGGACGCTCACTTGCGAATGCAGACTCGTCGGAGGGTTCTGAAAGCACTCTTTAGCATGGCGCCTCCGTACCCAGGACTGATGACGGCAATTGAAGAAGTTGAAGCAAAGTACAGACACCCGGCAACAACCTGGCTCTACAACCAATACATCAAGGATGGGAGTCTGAATCCAAATAACCGGCATTGAAACCACAATTAATCACACATGGTTTTTCCTGTAGGAGGAAAAGGGCCATGCACCACGGCATTCCACAGCATGGTTTTTGTGGTGTCCTGTGGTATGCGAGCCTACACCCCTATGGGCACTGTGGTAAATTGCGGTATACAGTGTGTGTCCTGTGCGGGAGGTGCAAAGCGTTAGGATTTTAATACCAAATACCCCCCCCACCCCACATAAAAGAAGAAAAACGAAGAAGTGAATTTTGCTGTTTCTATCCAGGTACAGGCACCATCTGTAAACTAACAATGAAGTCAAGGAAGCAATGAGTGAAACATGAGGGATCGAATGGGAATCACAACATCATGAACTGACTAGAAAACAAACAAACCACAATCTAAATGCCATCAGAACAAGAGGCATAAAGATCCAGAGGGGACTTTAGAAAGGAGTCAAACGTAAACTGTTTCACCCAGTCTTTTCAGTTTAAATCTACAAGCAGCTGCTCCATCTTTATAAAACCAAAGTTTAACGTCTGTAAAATTGTCCAAACTTTCTTTCAATGCCAAACCCGACAACACAGTGACCACTGAGGAAGAGTCACGCCCTTGCTTGGATTCCTCCTCACTCCAGTTGCAGGCAGTTTTTGGAGCTTGAATAAATTCAAGCCAATTGCCGACCGACCCTCGTCAAAGTCTGGAGTGGTCCCCTCATCGGCGCAACGGCACCGATGGCAAGGGCTACCAACCTTGACCGACAATCTTTTTTTCAATCCACAAATCGCCCCCTCGTAGCTCGAGGTCGCTCCGCTGGGACTGGGGCCCGACCGGGCACGTACATGTACACATCCCAGGGAGATCAACGACGGGATCAACGGGGGCGCAGACGTGCCACTCCGCTAATCCCCTGATCCGCTCCCGCGGATCAAAACCCCTTCCATTAAACGCCTGAGGACTCTTGCGTCGACTTGCGTGACCAGCCGCTCATCGGTCCCCGGTGAGCGGCAGCAAATCGCGACATCACCCCAGCGGCAAAGATTAGAAAGCTAATCCCATGCTCCACTGATGATCCCCTCTGAGCTGATTATCTCCTGATCCAGGGGGGAGGGGTTGGTTAAGGCCGCTTCAGATGCTTGAGGAGACCCTGGATGACTGGCGGGGCTCAATCTCCAGGGACAAGGCATAGAGTTCGTCATCGTCCATGACTAGGTTGGTGTCCATCAGGTAGTTAACCACCTGCAACCAAAAGAAAGTCGAAAGACGGACGACAGTCAGATTAATGGAGTGGATTCAAGCTGCACGTGACCGGGCTGAATGAGGCGTGGTCGCGCATTTAAAAGAGGTGAGGGAATTCCCCCCCCCCCCAGCAGATATTCAGAGGTCAACATCATACCTTTTTATCCAGCTCAATGTTGTAGCAAGTCTTCTGGAAGTGACGGATCTCACGGATGACGTGGGCAATCTGGAGTGGAGGAAGGATCAAATGAAGTCGGGAAAACGGATGAAAACTGGATGAGCGGCTTCATTACCAGCTCATCAGAGCTATCTCTTGCCTTTGCACGGCAGAGAATCGCGATGAGACCGGGAGGAAAACCCGAATCACGATGGGCAAATATTGATCCTTTTCTTGGCTGTCACGATCACTGTCAGAGTAGTCAATGCCATTTTCATTGTTGTCACTCTCACTGATGTCTCTGTCATAGTCATTCATTCAATTCTTTTTACTGTTTTTTTTTTGTCCCCAACATTGTCATATTTGTCCCCAACATTGTCATATTTGTCCCCAACATTGTCATGTGTCCTTGTCATGGTCACCACTGCTGTCATTAATATTGTTGTCACTGTCCTTGTTGTTGTACATTGTAATTGCCACTTAAGTTGTTGGTGGCACGGTTGACTTTTACTGCTGATTTAGTGTTGCCATTGATGATGGTGTTGAAGTCCTCATCTCTTTTGGTTTCTACATGTTTGACTGCGGGAGCCTGCTCACCATTCTCATCTTGGAGAAGTTGATCAGACTGTCATCGGTGACGTTGGGTGTCCCGTCCTCAATGAAGGCCAGGTCTGTCAGATAGAAGCCCAGGTAGGGAACAGTCGGAGGATCGATTCTGGAGACAGAAAACGACAGACGATGGTCAGCATCGCTGATATTCTTCCTCTGAGAAGGCTCCTGGGCTGGATTTCACAAAGGGCTTATGATGCATCGTAGCTCAACTTGCGACACTGAGATAGCCCATCATGAGATGTAATACACCGTTTGGTTTCTGTGCATCGCTCATCGTCTTGCGATTGATGAGTTACGATGGGCTTGGGTGAAATCGCGACCACACTACGAACATCCAAACCGTGAAAAAAGGGTGAACATGTCAATTCACTGTTTAACTCACTGTGAATTCACGGTGCATTTTACAGTGAATTCACTGTGAAAATAATCGCCTGATAAGGACATCTTCAGGTCACTAAAGAGACCGTGAAAAAAATGTGAATATATAGGGTGGCAAGCTCAAGCCTTTGGGATGGCTAATTCAATTACCAGTAGGGACCACCAGCCCCCATAGAGGTACTGTATGGTGTCCTTGTAACTGTCACTCCCAGATACTTCTAAATTGCCTGTAGCCATTTACCACCAGGAATGTGGCCTTACACTGGTGAAAATGACTTGGCTAACTGTGTGCCATGAAATAGGGGTGAAAACACGGTGAATTTTCTTTTCACTGCTTAATGACATTTTCACCCCATTGTCACGGTTTAGATGTTCATAGTGTGAGAAGGCTCCCGGGCTGGATTTCACAAAGGGCTTATGATGCATCGTAACTCAACTTGCGACAGATACGCCCATCATGAGATGTGATACACAATTTGGTTTCTGTGCATCGCTCATTGTCTTGCGATTGATGAGTTACGATGGGCTTGGGTGAAATCGACCACTGCTAGGATAAAAAAAACCAATAAGCATCATCATCAGCACCTCTACATTTTCCAACTATATTTTGTGCCTATTTCCCAACACCTTGCTTATAGGCTCTATAGCTCCATCTTCATCGCCACCGTTATCCAAAACCTGAAAACATAGGCTGGGGATCTTTGTTGCAGTTGAATCTTGGGATTTTTCTTTTTCTTAACTTGAAGAGTTTCTTCTCCAAAGAAGAAAAACAGGATACAAAGGCCTTCTGCGTTAACTTTAAAATGGATGAAAGAAAATGAAGGATAAAGCCAAGCCCTAAGCCTAAGCTTGAGCCAGGTTTCAGACAAGAACTCTTATCAAACACAAGAATTACTGTGACTGTGGCTGGAGACAATAGCATTGAAAAAATGAATCTTGTTACGGCCGTAGAGTAGGCCTAGATGCCCCTCACCCATACCCTGGGGCAAAGAACCCTGCTTTCCCTTAATAGTGCTTACGGTAAATTCACCGAACCGTAAACCTTTGTGCTCTGCCTGGTCCACGCCCTGTTGAAGGCTTTAAAGGAGCTTTGTTGCCCATTCATTGGCCTCATTTGCCTCGGGTGACTTGGAAGGAATGCTGACCAGCCTCCTCGCAGGAATGCTTATGTATTTTGCGCTATATTCGTTAATTAATCTGTGATCTTCATTTATCTTCTTCTGAAACTCAAACTCTGTTGAAAATCTCCCGTTCTTCCTTGCTGATGTACATGTATTTCGAACCTTGCCGGACCGCTGGTCAAACAAGTGTTACATTGACTAGTTCTCTGTCGTGTGGCTTGCAGCTAGTTGGCTGCGTGCCTTTAAATTTGCTGTCTGCCGCATGTAACAATGTCAAAGCAAGTTGTGGCTTCATCGCTCAAGTGGCTCACCGGTGTAAGGCTTCACGCATGTTCTTGAACCGTCCGTCTGACGATACCAGCACTTGAAGCTTCTCCAACATGGTTTTAGTCTGCAGGCCATCCCAAAAGAAAAAAAACCCACACACAACAAAACTAGATAACCATTGTGACTTGACAAGGACACAGGCTCTGAAAACATCAAGACCCAATTTTCCATGCAAAACTGCTGAGCATGAAAAAGGTCTTCCTTGTTTATCTAAACAGGATTACAATTTTCCTTGCGATGTGATCTCAATTACCTTTGACTTGTATTCTACTAGTCTACCATTCTTTACTTAGCATGAAACCAATGAAGCTTCGGTTCTGTGAATTTTCACTTTAGGTCGATTCTGCAAGTCATGATTTTGTGTACTGAAGCATGTTGTACTGAAACATCTGTTTTGTTAATTTAAAATCCAAAATGAATGTACAAGTAATTTTGGAAAATGGCAACAAAAATTGGACTGGTCTGGGACTTGAACCTGAGACCTCTGGTTTTGCGTACCAGTGGTAATTAGAAGGTGACCTTCCCAAATAGCCTCGGACAACTATCTTTTCCTTTATTTCTTTGATTCAAAATCATTATAATGTACAAAATCTGTATCAAGAACCATGGATTAACAAAAATGACCTGAAGAAGACAGCGAATGATGATCAATCGATAAAATGGGCAGAGCAAGTACGGTGACGGTGTGGGATCGGACTCCTTCCTACCTGCTTGGTCACCTTGTCCCACACCTTCTTCAGGCGGTACACGGAGCTATTCATCAGGGCCGAGGTGATCTCCAGCACGCTGTTGTAGTTGTGCATGCAGCGGCAGATGTCGGCCACGGCGGCCCACTTTTCGATGGCCGCCGCCCGGCCCAGGACGGTGGACTGGCGCAGAATCTCCGAGGCAACCAACTTGCTAACCTACAAGGACAGCAGACAGGTTTTCAAAAACTATCATATCAACTGAACTATCAACAGTCACAAACTCATCATGTCATATTCAATATCAGGTGAGCTATCAACTTAGCAGTCACAAACTCATCATATAATATTTAGTATCAGCTAAACTATTAACTTAGCAGGCACAAACTCATTACACGTTTATCATCTAAACTATCAACTAAACAGTCACAAACTCATCATATCAATGATCACATCAACTAAAGTATCACAACATCGGCTATCAATATCACAGATATGAGTTGAAAGTAAGTCTCCAAAATTTTCAAAAGAACCCCAAAATATGATATTCTCATCAGGACCTTCCTGGATGGCCTTTGAGAAAAATCAAGGTCTTTGAGAAAGGTCAGAGGTCTTTGAGAAAGGTCAGAGGCCTTTGAGTAAGGTCAAAGGCCTTTGAGAAGGATTCTGCAATAATCGAAACGTCATGTATCAGGCCCTTGAAAATGTTGAGAACAATATTATTAAACAAACCCTTCAAATGTTAAGTAAGCACTCAATCTTTCCCTGGGTGGCATGAGAAAGCAATTTCCTTGGCATCTAATTTGATAAGACTTAAACTGGTGTCACCGGGAGAGGTACAGTAATTAGCGGTTCTGTTTCAAGCTTTCCATTCACGTTGATTTTGGAACTTCTGTTGGAATGGATTATAAGGACGGACGGGTGTCTCTACGATACCTCGTTGAATCGTTTGGTGACGGCCAAGATGTGAGGGGCCCTGGTAGCCTTGCTCTGCTTCATCCAGCACTGATTCAAAAACTCCCTGGAAGGCACGCAAAATGAAAATCCAAATCAACCAAGATTTGATACCAAATTGAAAAAAAAAATGATAACAAACATTTTGACTGGACCGGGATTTGAACCCGAGACCTCTGGTTTTGAGTACCAGCGCTCTTCCCATCTGAGCTATCCAGCCCTTAGGCTTACAGTAGATGGTGGCCTTTCCATATAGTCAACTAGTCTTTGCCGGGTTGAGGTCGCCAGTCAGAAGCATTTCAAGCATTTTGATACCGACGGCACTATCCATAGCCAGTTCACACCCGGGAGCCCTTATCATATTGTCCTTTTTCCCACTGGCCTGCAGCCAGTTTCGTCGAGCTCATCGTTACTCAGCACCAATTGCAAGATGATGATGAGTGCTGCACAGAAACCACACTGCCTATCAAAAGTTATCAATCGTAAGTTGCGCTACGTGAAATCCACCCCTTGGAATATTATCCTGATAATTTGAGTGTATATATGGTTGTGTCAGTGCAAAGACATAGTTTGTGTTTCTGATTCATTTTGACCTGTCTTTGTCTCAAATAACAACTAGCATACAGACCCCAGCATGATAATCATGCTTCTGAATGTTTTGTCTTGACACTGTAATAATCTATAATAAGTTTTGGTATAAGGAAGCACATAATGTAAAGAGCCTGCACACAACTCTATTCGTATGTAGTAAGTGGAAGGTTTGCAGTGACACAGTGTAACCATGGAGGAAGTCTTTTTCCTTCCTCCATGGTGTAACACATCTCTTTTAAGATGTGGTAGTGGCATGATGAACAACGGGCCCGACTGTAATGACCAGACTTTCAAGGCCCCAATGATGTATCTTCCTATACATACCATGGCGGTATGGCCCTCAGGATCTTGTGCTCAATGTAGGTCAGCTGCTCAGCCAGCTCCAGGACGGAGAAGTCCTCAAAGGAGACGTCGGGGTTGGAGTGGGTCGGCGTGAAGCCAATCAGCTCCTCCACGGAGGGCGAGATGGTGGACTCCTCCGACAACAGCTGCCTGCAGACGAGTCAACGGCGGTTGTGGAGAACGGGGAGGTTGAAGGAGAGGGCCCCAGATCGGGGTCAAAAACTGTGAGTGCGTTATAAGTGTGGACCAAAGATCTTGTATTGCACTAAGAAGGATTACTCTGAGCAAAAAGTGAGGTACGCACTGGACGCCATTTTAGTAAGCAACGGAGTGATGTCGTTTGCTTTCGGTGCTCCGGGAAATGAAGCGAGAGAGTCACAAACAATAAAACAGATACAACTTTGGATGTGAGAACAGAATGTGATAACTTTCGTTGTGACACCACGATGATGTGACCACAAAATGGAAAGAATGTGTGCGACTTTGCTTACTAAAATGGCACCCAGTGCGTACTTCACCTGGATGCGTGTGATCTCGCAAGAGTAGGCTAAGCGCGCTATAAGATCTTCGGTGTGGACTGAGCGTTGGTTGTGGAGATGGGAGGGAGGTTGAAGGAGAGACATGATTGGGAACTTACTCATCACTGTCAAAAACTGCCTTCTAAGTTTCAATAACAATTTCAGGCCTTGCACAAGAATCACACAGCTAATGGGGTGATGACAACTTTAAGGATAGCACTTCAGTTGGAAGGAGCTGCATAAGCTGTCGTAGCAACGACTACTTCATCGGATGCTAAGCTCATGTACTCGTTCCAACTGTTATCTCTAAGTGATATAGATAGAGCCGCTTAAAGCCCCTACACAACATTGGTCGAGGTTAAAGAATAGCATCCATACATTGTCTGATCCAACATATGCATGAAATAACACACCTGTGAACATTTCAGCTCAATCCGCCAACCGAGTCTTGAGAAAATTGTTTTGCGAAAATGCAGCATTCAATGCCGTACTGTTCTGAAAAATAGTTTAGATCTCGGTGATCTGATGAGACGTGAACACCTGTGAACATTGTAATGTCTTTTACTCCTTTCTCCCAAAATACAACATTTTAGGCAGAAATATTTCAGTGCGAGGTTTCTCTTCAAACTGTATAAGTTTCATGTAAATCTGTGAACATTTCTGTTTTTCGATCTTACCAATGTTGTGTACTAGGGGCTTTAAGTACCGGCAAAATTTGCTTATGCACAACATGTCATGATTCACAAGATCACTTTGCAAACCCAAACTCCACTTTTGTTTGATGCTGATGAGTAAAGAATAGGCAGAATACAAGCCATTGTAATGTCCTTTGTAATCCCCATTATACGGGGACGACTACTTCCGCTTGGAAGATTTTCACACTCTATGAGATTGGGCCCAGCTGGGCAGGTGCGGGAATCCTCTCAGGCAATTACTGACCTCAGGATGCTGGCGGCTCCTTTGTGCTCGGTGGGCAGCAGGTTGGTGTTGGACGCAATCTCCTCCAGGAACTCAATCACGGCACCCCTCAGCTCACTGTTGGCCTCAAAATCCTGAACGACAAGCAAATGAATAGAAACGCATATATGCTATGATTTTTGGGGCGTCAAGGAAAAAAAATGTACTTCAATGAGGGTTTTGCCCTAGTACTCGACGTAATAAGCAGTGCGTGCTCAGTGCTTTGCCTGATTCCCTGCTAAAAAAAGAATACAGGCAGTTTTGGGTGGGGTTCAAACCCATGCAAAGCATTTGGTGCATCAGTGCTTATTACATCGAGTAGGGCAAACCCTCGTTGAAAAATGAATGAAAAGCCCACTGGGAAAATTTCAAGCAATTTATTTATTGCTGGCAAGGATTTGAATCCAATATTCCACAGGAGGTTTTTGCAATGCCTTTAATACTGTGTATCTAACTCAACTTAACTCAACTTAACTCAACTTAACTCAACTTAACTCAACTTAACTCAACTTAACTCAACTTAACTCAACTAAACTCAACTTAACTCAACTTAACTCAACTTAACTCAACTTAACTCAACTTAACTCAACTTAACTCAACTTAACTCAACTTAACTTAACTTAACTCAACTTAACTCAACTCAACTCAAATGGCTTAAATTGCCTCTGACTGGCGCCCCCACCCTGCTAAAGTCTGGTTGACTATTAGGGAAGGCGAAATGTAAGGGATGGATAGCTCAGATGGAAGAGCACTGGTCCATTCATGGTTCGAGTCCCGGTCCAGGTAAAGTTTTCTTCGCCAATTTTTCAATTTGTTCAAAAGTTTCGATTCAGTTTTTACTTTGTTAGTTTAACTCAAATGATCATGGATAACCCACCGGAGTTGTGATAGATCAATATCTTGCGATTGGTCATAAGTTGGAATGAGTTTTGATGAAATTGATCTCTAGGGATTTCCATCGTACATCAAGCCACAAGTCATATGTTCATCACATCCCACTCCGGTCACAATTTCATTGCAATTTAAACAAACTATCGATATATTGATTTTGAAAAATGTTAAAGAAAACTTTGAAGAAAAAAAAATCCAAAAATTGTTCAAAAAAGTTCCCAGTAAGTTTTTCTTTATTTGTCAGACTAATATTATAAACAAACAACAATAGAGAATAAATAGAAGAATCAGTAGAAATAAAATCAACCCAGAAACAGACAAAAAGAAATCCTTGTTGACTTCCTACATTTCAGGATGAGATGATGATATGACTGGTCCACAGCTTTCTACCTGGGTCATATACATGTGTACTACATGTAATTGGCATCAGCACATGATAGTGTACTAGATACAATCAGTATGACCCTCCTACCTGGCTGAATTTGGAGACCCAGTGTCGGATGACATTGATGACTCTGACAGTGGCCGCTGAGCTGATGACCTCCTTGCTCAGGCAGCTTTGCAACTTACCTCCTGCGAAGGAAGAAACAAATCAATAAAAATACACCACATGAACAAGTCAAACCTGGCATGGACAGACATGTACGCCATGTCTCGCCTATACATATACATGTATGTTGCTTTGCGGAAGACTGATAAAGAGTTTTTGTTTTGAAAACTTGGGATAGTAGTACAGCCCAGATTCAGGGGGACCATATCTAATGGGCCCACATCCAAACAGTGAAAACGGGGTGAAAATTTCATTTAGCCGTGAAAAGAAAATTCACAGTGTTTTCACCCCTATTTTACGGTGCACAGTTAGCCAATAGCTTTCACGGCATTTTCATGGTGTTTTCGCCAGTGGTCCCCAAGGCCACATTCCTGGTGGTAAATGGCTTGAGGCAGTTTCGAAGTATCTGGGAGTGACAGTTACAAGTACACCCTACAGTACCTCTATGGTGGCTGGGGGGGCCCTACTTGTAATTTAATTGCATGTAGCCATCCCTCAAGGCTGGAGCTTGCCACTCTAGACATTTCACGGTTTTTTTCACTGTCTCTTGTAGTTGACCTGAAGATGTCCTTATCAGGTCAGAGAGGCAATTTCGTTCACGGTGAATTCACAGTAAAATGCGCTGTGAAATCACAGTGACTTTTTTTAGTTTCACGGCGAAATGATATTTTCACCCCTTTTTTCCACGGTTTATATGTTCATAGTGGCACATAGCAACACCACGTGCGCTCAGATTTAGGAGGAAGTGCGTTGTGCTTTAGATGATCCTCGGAGAGGTTTCCCGACTGTTCTCCCGCCCGAGAACCGCGAATGGGAGGGATGTGCTCAGAACTCACTGCCCAGGGCCTTGTTGGTCCTGCCTTTGGGCCGGTCCACGGGGATGACGTCCTTGGGGTTGCTGCAGCCGGCCGTGGCCGCCGCGAAGGCCGCACTGGCCGAGGAGGAGCTTGACCGGCGGGTGGACTGCCTGGACGAGGTTACCACCACGCCGGCGGAGACCGTGGTGCTGGGCGGCGGGGAGGTGCTGAACTGGAAGTGGGATCCCACCGAGCTACGGGGAGAGGTGGGGATCGGGACAGGTGGCTCAGCTGGGTGAAAGGAAAAAAGGGAGAAACACACCCCCCCAAACAAAAACCGTTTAATTACTGGGTTCTTGAACAGGGTTCTTTTAATTGGGTTTTTGAATTGGAATCTTCAACTGGGTTTTTGAATTGGAATCTTGAACTGGGTTTTTGAATTGGAATCTTGAACTGGAATCTTGAACTTGGTTTTTGAACTTGGTTTTTGAACTGGGTTTTTGAAAAGGGGTTCTTGTACTGGGTTGTTGAACTGGGTTCTTGAACTGGGTTGTAGGACTTGGATGAATGCAACAAAAGGGTTCATGATGCACTAGGATCCTTGCACTTTTGAATTAGGTTCCTGAACAGGGTTCTTGTACTGAGTCTTGAATTGGGTTCTTGTGCTGGTTTCTTGTACTGGTTCTTTTCCTGGGTTCTTGTACTGGGTTCTTGTACTGGGTTCTTTTACTGGATTCTTGTGCTGGGTTCTTTTGCTTGGTTCTTGTACTGGGTTCTTGTACTTGGTTCTTGTACTGGGTTCTTGTGCTTAGTTCTTTTGCTTGGTTCTTTTGCTTGGTTCTTGTACTGGGTTCTTGCACTGGGTTCTTGTTCAGTGTTCTTGTACTGGGTTCTTGCACTGGGTTCTTGTACTGGGTTCTTGTACTGGGTTCTTGTACTGGGTTCTTGTGCTGGGTTATTTTGCTTGGTTCTTTTGCTTGGTTCTTGTACTGGGTTTTTGTACCGGGTTCTTGTTCAGTGTTCTTGTACTGGGTTCTTGCACTGGGTTTTTGAACTGGGTTTTTGAAAAGGGGTTCTTGTACTGGGTTGTTGAACTGGGTTCTTGAACTGGGTTGTAGGACTTGGATGAATGCAACAAAAGGGTTCATGATGCACTAGGATCCTTGCACTTTTGAATTAGGTTCCTGAACAGGGTTCTTGTACTGAGTCTTGAATTGGGTTCTTGTGCTGGTTTCTTGTACTGGTTCTTTTCCTGGGTTCTTGTACTGGGTTCTTGTACTGGGTTCTTTTACTGGATTCTTGTGCTGGGTTCTTTTGCTTGGTTCTTGTACTGGGTTCTTGTACTTGGTTCTTGTATTGGGTTCTTGTGCTTAGTTCTTTTGCTTGGTTCTTTTGCTTGGTTCTTGTACTGGGTTCTTGCACTGGGTTCTTGTTCAGTGTTCTTGTACTGGGTTCTTGCACTGGGTTCTTGTACTGGGTTCTTGTACTGGGTTCTTGTACTGGGTTCTTGTACTGGGTTCTTGTGCTGGGTTATTTTGCTTGGTTCTTTTGCTTGGTTCTTGTACTGGGTTTTTGTACCGGGTTCTTGTACTGGGTTATTTTACTGAGTTCATGCTGGGTTCTTTTGCTTGGTTCTTTTGCTTGGTTCTTGTACTGGGTTCTTGTACTGGGTTATTGTACTGGGTTCTTGTACTGGGTTCTAGAACTGGGCTCTTGTACTGGGTTCTTTTCCTGGGTGCTTGTACTGGGTTCTTGTACTGGGTTCTTGAACTGGGTGCTTGTACTAGGTTGTTGTACTGGGTTCTATTACTGGGTTCTTGTACTGAGCTCTTGTATTGGGCTATCTTGTACTGGGTTCTTGAACTGGTTTCTTGTACTGGGTCCTTGTACTGGGTAGCTGTACTAGGCTCTTGAATTAGTTCAGAACCTGAGGCTGCAAGGCTTGTAATGTCAGCCTCTCTTGAGCATGATATTCTTCTCTTTCAGTCTGGACGGAGGAGTACCTAACTTGATGCCCTTGGCCAGGGCAGCTATGTTGGGAGCCGAGTGACTGGACGATAGCATCCTCTTTGGGGACAGGCCGGTGCTCATCTGGTCCATCGTGCGAGGACTAGAGGGCGGCGTCAAGTTGTTGCTATGGTAAGGTGGGGACCCTGGGGGCGTGGTCACATCAGTGGACGGGGCCTCGCTCTCCTGAAACGTCTTCTCCGGCACTGTCAGATGAGAGAGACAGGGTTGAGCTGTAAGAATGTCATGATGCACCTACTGATTTATAGACTTTCAAACAGGAGGAATCAGGTGGGAACTTTTGAATAATTTTCAAAACATGGCCTAGAAAATTTGACTGGACCAGGACTTAAATGCGGGACCTCAGATTTTGCGCACCGGTGCTCTTACTCCCTGACCCATTCAGCGCTTAGACGGTAGCCTTCCCAAATAGTCAACTTCTCATTGCCAGGGTGGGGGCGCTAGTCAGAATCATTTAACCACCAACTGCAATATAATTATCTCTAGAGATCAAACCCCTTCTTTTCATTCAGATGCAAACAAGTGTAAACCTGGCTACAGCTACACTTTCTCCAAAGAGATGACTGACATGGTGTCACCGCAAACATTCCAACAAACCAAACCTTCAAATCAAGGGTCTTTTAATAATGACATTTTCAAAATGCAATTTTGCCCGATATCGGGCTATAAAGCCACTCTAGGTTAAGGGCTAAGGAAGGAAGAAGGAGATAGGGAGGAACTGAAGATAGGAATGACATTCCCCTCCAAAAAGGGCCAGACAGTAAAAAAGGTGGGAAAACACGACCTAGGACTGACCTTTCTTGAAGCTCCTGCGGAAGGGGTGCATGCGGGCGTTGGTGGTGGTGTCCATGAATTCGCGGTTGGTGCTGGTGTGGTCCACGGTGACCGGGGAGGTGACGGTGATGCTGTGCCGGGTGGAGCGGGCCGTGTGGGGACTGACGGGAGGCGGGCTGCCGGACGGCTGCGAGGCCTCCAGCAACTTGGGACTGGAGGGCGGGTTGACACTGCGTGCACCAGAATGAGAGGGATCGAGGAGGTGGGGGGGGGGGAGGGATCAAAACACCAAAGAGACACATTTGAAAAATTGGCAAAGAAAAACTTTGAATGGACCGGGACTTTCTTTGCCGGAGTGGGGGCGCCAGTCAGAAGCAATTCAACCGTTAGTTGTTTGCATCTGAATGAAAGCGGGGGTGGAGATATATGGCAGTTAATGCCAAAGTCTTCTTTGCCAATTTGTCAAATTGCTCAAGGGTTCCCGGTCAGTTTTGCCTTGGTTTGTTAGACACATTTTCACGCAGTTAATATGGTTATGGAATTCTGATGGGCACGGGGAAAGCTTCCTTAGTTTAATTCATTCCCTTTGATGAGCCACTCACAGCGGCTCGAGCAAAGTGCGCTTCCGACCGGCAAGCGGCTATGGCAGCGGCTCGTTGTAAACATTGTGCAAAATCAATTCCATCAGAAGTCACAGATAAACCCCCGTAGTGAGAGAGTTTAAACAGGGCCTGACCTTACGATTCCAGCCAGACCCTCCTCATCATCAGAGAGAGAAAGTCTGGCTAGGATCCAAATGTCACTCCCACCTAATTATTTGAGATCGGCAGTTTGGTCAGTGTAGTCAGTATAAGCAGTTTGCATCATACCTGCATATACTCTCAGTTAAATCCCCTACACAACATTGGTCGAGGTCAAAGAATAGCATCCATACGTTGTCTGATCCAACATGAGCATGAAATAGCACACCTGTGAACATTTCAGCTCAATCCGCCAACCGAGTCTCGAGAAAATCGTGAAAACTGCTTCAATTGTTTCGCGAAAATGCAGCATTCAATGCCGTACTTTTCCGAAAAATAGTTTTAGACCTCGGTGAGACATAAACTATTTCTTTAACTCATTTCTCCTAAAATAAAACATTTTAGGCAGAGATATTTCAGTGAGAGGTTTCTACTTTACCCATCTTCAAACTGTATAAGTTTCATGTAAATCTGTGAACATTTCGTTTTTCGATCTTACCAATGTTGTGTAGGGCCTTTAAAACAGGATCACCAGCCAAAATGTGGTGTGATTCGGGGCCATGGCCGGCAATAAGAGGGGCTGGATGCACTGAGTGAGAATGTCAAGTCAAGTGATGTCCATCGGGCTTTGATTCAATCCACCGTTAAATTGAATCTCTTAACCACTTCGCGCCGGGACCTCCGAATCCGGAGCTCCATTGGCTTGACTATGCGACGGGACCCACCGAATCCGGGCACCACTATTGTCCACATTCTAAACAAAGATTCGTTTCAGCTTAGAACAAAGCAATATGAATCAGTACAAAGACCCTTTTTGATGCAAGTTGCCACATGAATTGCAAGATTAACAGCAGTAATTGTGCAATTGTGGGACTTTTACTGTGGAGGATCGAGGGATACCACGCTGTAGCTGAAAGCACGCGGGGACATTGTCTTTGCATGCCACACAGCCCAACGGTCGTCGGTCTGGCATTGGAATTCCCCCCACATTGTTTACCGTAATCTGTACTCTCGTTTGCGGTCAGGGATTGTCAGCAGCGTACACGCACGCACACACACACATCCGTTACGGTCCATTGACGATGCACAAAGGGCCCTTTATCTATGCAGATTCGCAAAAAACAAGGCCATAATGCTACTCAAGGTTAAGGGCTAAGGAGAAAAGGAGTCCATAGGGAGGAAGTTAGGAAGGCTGGAGATAGGAATTGACATTGAAAAGGGCAAGATCATACGAGGGTGGGAAACATGAACAAGGAAGGGAATTCCAGAGAGAGGCTGAATGAGGTAAGAAGCTGTTCTATCTGGTACCTCTTTGTTCTACAAATTTGCACATGAGATATACATTACAAAATTTGCACACGAGTCTAAAATGAGTCTACACTACATCAGCTGCTAAGCAAGTGGCTTTAGTCGGTTCCTTGATCTCTCTGACACTCCACTCCTCTCCCCTCCCCCTCCCCTCTGCCCAGGCAGTTATCAAGACTCACTTCAAGAGGCTCTCCACCGTGTCCGGGTTGCGGTAGACCCGCTTCAACGTGTCCAGGATCTCCTGCCAGGAGGTGAAGACCCGGTAGGTCAGCAGGAAGGTGTTGAGGAAGTCGATGCTCAGGAAGCGGAGGTCCGTCAGCCGCTCCAGGAGCCGCTCCAGAGTGGCGTAGCGGATCTGCGGCACCTTGCACGAGTTCAGGATCTTGCTGAAGCGGATGTCGTGGTCGTCCTTGAAGAGACGCGAGTCCGACCTGGGGAGAGAGAGAGAGAGGGTAAGGGAGAGGGAGAGGGAGAGAGGGAGAGAGAGGAAGAGGGAGGAGAAGGAGAGGGAGAGGGAGAGGGAGAGGCAGAGGCAGAGGGAGGAGAAGGAGAGGAAGAGGGAGTGGGAGAGGGAGAGGCAGAGGCAGAGGCAGAGGCAGAGGCAGAGGCAGAGGCAGAGGCAGAGGCAGAGGCAGAGGCAGAGGCAGAGGCAGAGGCAGAGGCAGAGGCAGAGGCAGAGGCAGAGGCAGAGGCAGAGGCAGAGGCAGAGGCAGAGGCAGAGGCAGAGGCAGAGGCAGAGGCAGAGGCAGAGGCAGAGGCAGAGGCAGAGGCAGAGGCAGAGGCAGAGGCAGAGGCAGAGGCAGAGGCAGAGGCAGAGGCAGAGGCAGAGGCAGAGGCAGAGGCAGAGGCAGAGGCAGAGGCAGAGGCAGAGGCAGAGGCAGAGGGAGAGGGAGAGGGAGAGGGAGAGGGAGAGGGAGAGGGAGAGGGAGAGGGAGAGGGAGAGGGAGAGGGAGAGGGACAGGGAGAGGAACAGGGACAGGGAGAGGGAGATGCAGAGGCAGAGGGAGAGGCAGAGGCAGAGGCAAAGGGAGGGGAGGGAGGGGGAGAGGGAGAGCGAGCAAGAGAGAAAGAGAGGGAGAGAGTGGGGGAGAGAAAGAGAGAGAGAGAGAGGAGAGAGAGGGAGAGAGGAAGACAAATTGAAACTTGTATCTTTGGCTGCTTAAGAATTCAAATACATGTACTGCGATCATCTAAACCCTCAACAGTGTGAGAAAAGGCCCAAGTCATGTTGCTGTGTTGCTTTAAAATGTTGTCATCAACTCACACAAGGCAACATGAAGATGAATCAATTTTCAAAAGATCCACAAAATCATCATGATTTTTGTTTTCAATGTAATGCATTGGCCCAATTTTCACAGTTTAGATATTCACAGTGTAAAGAACATTATAAAAAAAATACAACTTCAGTGATATCCAACAATCCTTATGCCTTATATCTATAAGACTCCTGAAGCATTATAACTTACCGCACCATTATCACAACCATTGCAGCTTCTACTTAACCGATCACAAATGAAATAATGGAAAAGCTTTCTTGTTTCTTTTTGCCTCATGCCCTCTTGAATTGTGTAAACAGACAGAGACAGCTGTATGTAGGCAAACTCGGTCAGTGAGAAACCCAAAACCCAATCTGTTGATGAGTGAGCAGTTCACTCCCCCAAACCTCGGTAGAAACTTTTCTGGATTTGTTGCAATGCTTAATTAAAGGGGAATGAAACCCAGAGAAAATGTTGGCTTATCTGATTGGGTGTTAAAAACAACCTACAATTACCTATGTGCTACTCACCTACGATCTTCATAAAGAAACCCTTCCCTTTGACCGCAAAAGTATAGGATGGATCCCTACCACACCATAATGGTACGTAGCCGCTTGGTCCTTGATTTGAAAACAACTGATAGCCTTCATGGAACCATAGAGTCCATTTCATACTGGCCTTAATAAGCCCCAGTTTTGATTCAACAGGATACTCCACTGTGAGCCCATGGTATACTCAGGATACACTCCACATAAAGATTGTCGTTTAAGATTGTCGGTGGAAGGGTCTTGTCGCGAAGATCTAAAACTACTGCAGTTTTGCACAAAACAATCGCACAGTACTGAGTCAAGTCGGAGATAGGAGAAGATTATTGCTAGTTTTTGAATCATTTTCAGTCTGGCTTTCTGGTATTTATATCAGTGTGGTTTTATTTAGCTCATTTCGATCAGGGACACATTGCATTTTTATTTAAATGCCGGCCTGGGAACAGGACTGGAAAGTATACTGAAGACCTCTCAAATTTTGACTGAAAGCAATCCAAAAAATGCTTACTGACCTAAAATGCGAAACTCAAGTTCCAATACTAGCAGGACGTTTCTCACAGGCAAAACACCTCTTATCTCTGAGAAACCGTCCTGCTAGGATCAAAACAACCAGCCCTCTACTATATTTCTAAAAACATTTTTGAATGGTATTATTTAACATAAAAATGAATGGTAAAAAGGAAAAACAGAAAAAAGACCCATTGCAATACTTTGATGACATCTCTGGAGAATAAAAAGGGAAAATGCCAAAATGAAATGTATCCAATCAAGAAAACAGGACAACAATTTTGGTGATGATCATCGCAGCTAATTAAATGGCCACATACAAATTGGTTGAAAACAAAACTACCAACAGACAAACAAACAGGTTGATTCAAGGCAACCATATAAAAACCAATTAAGAGCTGGTATATGTGATTCCAAATAGTTGATGAGAGGAAACAAAATAGAGAAAAGAAAATGATGAGATGAGATGCGAAAATGTCAGCATTTACAGATCTCTACGACAAGCCTGGTCAAACGTCACAGACACCCCAGAGATGAGTGAAAGCAAGATGAAAACTGACTAGAAGCCATATAGAGTAATGAAATGAAGCTGGGGTTGTTGGTGTTTTTTTTAGATGAAAGTGGAAACCGGAAGAAAAATTATCATATCCACCATGAGTGACTTCCCTCTGTGGAAACCAACTCACAGATGTAGGATTATACTCAACAGTAAAAAGACAATCATTAGGGCTATGGCATATAAAGAATCTGACAGTAATTAGTAGTGCCGTTTCCACTACAAAAATAATCGCGATTTGAATCGCGATTAAAAAACCGGGTTTTATTTATTTATTTTTCAAAAAAAGCGAGCCAAATGTGGTCAGCGCTTGTGGTCAAATGGTGGGCGTGTCCTTGAGGGTGGCCCATGAAGATAGACATATAAACAATCAGAGCGTGAGCAGTGCATTGTGGGATTAAAAAACCCCGGTGCAATTCAGTGGAGCGTTCCCACACACACCGCGTCGCAAATATTTGAAAAAAAAGTCTCACTAGTAGTGGAGTCCGAATCGCGATTCAAATCCCACTAATAATCGCGGTTATTGTGTCCACACATGCAAACAAAAGTGGAGTTTGAATCGCGATTCAAATTGCAATACAAATAATCACGTTTATTTGGTGTAGTGGAAATGGCCCCATTGACCACTTCAGGTTGGGACCTATGAATTCGGGGTGCCGGTGGTGTTGCGGTGTGGCAGGCCCTCTGAATCCGGCCACCATTACACAAGTTTTCACCAAAGACTCTTTTTCAGCCTACCACAAAACAATACATAGCCTGACAATAGCCAACACAAATCATGTCCGATTGTTGCCAGGTTTGACTCGCTCGTACACATAGCGTATTCCGAATGATTCATTTCACAGGCATTTATTGTTCCCGGTTGTTTTACGAGTTTTGAAAAATCAAACCAACCAAGGAAAAAAACTGACTGGGAACTTTTGAACAATTTGAAAAATTGGCAAAGAAAACTTTGACTGGACCGGGACTTGAACCCGAGACCTCTAGATTAGTAACGCACCAGCGCTCTTCCATCTGAGATATACCCAGCCCTTATAGATGGCGGCCTCCCAAATAGTCAACTAGTCTTTGCCGAGTTTTGAAAGTGGCACGGTTTAACAAACAAAACCCGTGTGGCAGCAAAAGGCACTGAAAAGGAGCCTGGTGAGAAGTGGCTGAGGTTACCAGTAAGACTATAGTAGACTAATAGGTGCATGCATAGAAGACCATACACTATGCTGATCTGTCACCATCCTAGTACCAATCCTACGGATTGGGATCAAAGCTGGAGAGAGTCCAATGTGCTGATTAAAATCATCTACTGTTTTCCCCAGTGTAAATGCATAGTGCTGAAAGCCACCCACATGCACATAGTGTCTGTGGTGCTGTCTTTGGTGGGGAATGGTGGCTTCTACACAAAGTTGGCAAGTGCTTTGCTTTGACATGGATTTCTGGACGTGCATGTACATGTGTACGCAGTATCCTGCAGAAAGAATGGCTACTTTGGTGCTATGACCAGCTACATGTAGCTGTGCGGGACAGCGAGTGAGTACCCTCTTGTGCTTAGCTTTCCTGGGTTTGATTGACAAGTATGTGCTTAGCAGGAAGCCATGGCTGTACTTTGGTGCTATGACCAGCTAGCTGTGCGAGACAACGAGTCTCGCTCTGACTGTTTGTCATGTTGTCACAAATCCTATTATATCTCACCCAAAGTCTACAGCCAAGAAGAAAAGGAAAAAAAACCCCACAATAACAAGACAACCCGAAGACCTCACAACCCTGATCATTGCAAAAGGAACAGCACTGCGTGAAACACCATGAAAGATCTGCAACCCAAACCAAGTAAACGCTGAAAAAGAAAAGAAAGAAAAGCATTCTCTTTGACTTTTCTCTAAAGTTGTGCACCAGTAAAACGTTCAAGCCACCAGCCACCAATCTTTGACACAGCCTTACGACCTTGTTCGCACTGGACCGAGACCATGGGTTACCTTCCAATGGGTAAATCTTACCGGCACCCGCACTTGGGTTATCGACGTGGGTAGATAACCCAACGACGATGGGTAAATGCAAACGCATGAGATGCAGCGTCAATTTAACCAGGCAGAAGTCAGTCTGTTAAGTTACCCCGTTTGAGCCGGGTAAGTTACCTGGGAGGAAAACTTCCTGGGCTGTCCGCACTGGACTTAAGTTTGAGTTACCCATTTGCTCGGTTAGTCCCCCCCCCAAAAAAAGAGTCCAGTGCAGACAGGGCTTTAGTGTCCGCCATAATGTATAATCATACCAGCCTGCATGCTTTATAACATTCTGGGCTACGCTACCGACTTTAAAAAAAGAAAGCCCATGCATTGAACAAAGCAACTGTGAGATTGGACGTCGATGACGGAACAGATACCTGGGACATGCAGCTGAACAGGGGCAGCTTAGTGAGTTGTGGCGCCCTCTACTATTTAGTGCAAGGGAAACAAAACAAAACGGAAAAGTAAAAAAGGGTGACTGGTTATTGTTAGACCACAGGAGTTATTAGTGACGACAGAAGCTGGTTTGTTTTTAGAACTGATTGTGGACAGCTTGAATACAGCTGGACACCTTCTTGAGTGGTGGTGGTTCACTTTTGAGAATGCACTGTGGTTAAAGTGTGGGGAAAGGGAAGGTTGGGACAGGGAGTGGGTTGGGGATCGGGTGGGGTTGGGAAGGTACTAGGTATGGAGAACATCAATCATGCCACTGGTTGAAATACAACATTCACTGGTCATTAAAAAATGGTTTCAAGAAATGGTTTTCTAGGGGTGTTTCTTTCTATTTCAAACAAAGGGAAAAACTGACTTGGAATTTTTTTGAGAAATGGCTAAGGAAATATGAATGCACTCGTAATTGAACCCATGTTCTTAGCACTGGAACTATTCAGCTCTTATTTTCAAATAGTCAATTGTCTTTGCCAGGGAGGTGGTTCCAGTCAGAAGCATTTAACCATGGGGTTAGATGGCAAAGATAGTTTATCAATTGGAAGGCCACAATTTAAGGGCTGGATAGCTCATCAGGTGGTAAGAGCACTTTCCTTAAACCAGAGGTTTTGGGTTCAAATCCCGGTCTAGTCAAATTTCTTTGTCATTATTCACTTTTATTTTTAGACTAAAAAGGTGGTAGTTATTTTTGTTTGGGGGGTAGTAAACACTAAAAGGGGTACCTCAAATTCAAATTATCTTTGATTCAGTAAATGCTCAGTAGTAAAATGAGGAAAACACCGATCCTAACTCAAAAGTCAGAAGGGAAACCCTTAAAATCTTACTACTTGATGTATCACGATATTGAAAAAAAAAACCTTTGAAGGTAAAAAAGGTTAATGAACATACAACAAATGTGGAATCAGATGAAGATGATGAGTTGTTTATGATTCGAATCAGTAAGGAATTCATGAATCACAGCTATCAATGGAAACGGGGAAAAATGAGCAGTGCTGAGTCACATGATGGAGAATATACTTCACTTTGGAGAAGTTTCAGAAAGTCAGAATGCAATGCAAGCAAACAGCATGAAATTATATCACTATTGCAAACTGTCAACGCAAAAAAGTATCTCAGCAATGATACCAGCAATTTCAAAAAGAAACGAATATGAAATCAAATGAGATATGTACATGTATACATTGCGCCTTAGTGATTTTTGGCAGTAAGTGCCTTGATGAGCGACTGGTGTGCCAAAAAAAAGGAAAGGAAACCCACAAAATCAACGATTCAGATGAGACTGTGAGCCTGACGTGAGCACTCTAGAATTTGAGCGGCGTCGGGGGAAGGTTTCGGCCGGTGATGATGAGAGGGGGCACTTACTTGATGCACTGGGGCAGATGGATGGAGGAGCTGCTCTCCTCCAGGGAAGGGTCCAGCAGTCCGTTGTAATGCAGGTTGTCTATGCACTGCAACAGGAAAGCAACACAAAAACTGGATACATAAGCGTTAAAGGTTTACTTGGTGGAAGCACAGATTGCAAATTTGGCAGTGACACCACGTGATGCCGTCATCTCTCTTGAGATATGGAGTGCGGCTCTGAATGGAGTATGGCACTGTGCAACGAGGGTGAAGAAGAGGCAGACAGACAAAGAGATGGGAGAACAACATCACAAAGTGGTCAGGGCTAAGTCTAAGTGAAGCCCTTCGGAAAGTAGAAAACAACGAAGGCTGGTGACAGAGTTCTAGTGGTGCCCCAACGGTCTACCAAACTAGGGGAGAAGTGATGGCTCTGAAAAGAATACCGGCTCTCTTTTCAGAGGCTTACATGGTGTAGCCGCAAACTTTCCACCATGATACAAAAACTGTTGCAGACTGCCTTTTCAAACACTCTATGAAAATTGAAAAGTGCAAGGGAAATTTGACTGGACCAACACTTGAGCACCGAGACCTCTGGGTTAATGAGCCAACCCTCTTCCCAGCTGAGCTATCCAGCCCTTACATGGCGGCCTTCCCCAAATAGTCAACTACCCTAACTGTTCTGTGGTGTTGGGCGCCAGTCAGAAGCATTTAACCATTAATTGATAATTATCCTGGTATAGGAACGCACCTTTTGGGGACTGAGGCCCTGAAACCTCTGAAGGAGGAGTGAGCCAGAAAGCCGTCGGAATGAAAATTCTGACCATATTCCTGGGTGCTGGAAGTGCAGTCTGATTATCCTGACTGCATTCCAAAAGCATTCTCAAGTACTTACACTGTGATCCAACTACTAGTGGAACGCCACTGAAGAAACATTCCGGGATCCATGAAAATTGTTTGGTATAGCGGTCGTTCGTTATAGCAGATGTGCCCACATAACTATTTTGTACACAGAAATCAGGAGCTAAAGGGCATGTTCATTATAGCCGAATATTTGGTATATCGGCGTTCGTTATAGCGACGTTCCAGTGAACATCCGAGCTACATAGGGAGCAAATATGCCATCAGGAATGGCCCCAGAATCACTCGAGGCGGGTTAGGTGTGATACAAAAATTGAAAAGTGAATCATGCTTTTTTCTTGTGCTAGTGGGAAAGACACCTTAAAGAGCCGACTCTCTTTCACTATGAACATCTAAACCGTGAAAAGGGGGTGAAAATGTCATTTTGCCGTGAAACTAAGAAGTCACTGTGATTTCACTGTGCATTTTACAGTGAATTCATCGTGAAAATAATCGCTTCTCTGACCTGATAAGGACATCTTCAGGTCAATAAAGAGACCATGAAAAAAATATCTAGGGTGGCAAGTTCCAGCCTAAGCTAATTGGGGGATGGCTAATTACTAGTAAGGACCCCATAGAGGTACTGTATTGTGTCCTTGTATCTGTCACTCCCAGATACCACCAGGAATGTTGCCTTGGAGACCACTGGTGAAAACACCGTGAAAATGACTTGGCTAACTGTGTGCCATGAAATAGGGGTGAAAACACGGTGAATTTTCTTTTGGTGATATACAAAAATGATGCAAACTGCTTACTGACTAAAATCACCTTTGAGAAAGGTCCTGCTAGGATCGAAACGTCAGGCCCACTAAATCTTAAGATTTGAATTTTCTTTTCACGGCTAAATGACATTTTCACCCCATTTTCATCATTTAGATGTTCATAGTGTTTGCAACATAAAATTTCTCCCGGCTCTTCATCAGTTGCGGCCCGAGCCAGTTGTTGCCTACCTGGCTGATATCGCTGGTCCAGGCCGCCTTGTCTTGATGGGTTGGCGCGACCAGGGTGATGACCTGGGGAGGGCCACTCTTAGAGTCCACGATCAGCTTGAAGTCCAGATTGTCGTAATCAGACGGCACCTGTTGGTTGGCTGTTGTCAGCAAAAAAAAAAGAATCAATTAGGAAGAAGAATGTCAAAATATACAGGAAATGTCTGATTACACCGACCATGGTTGGCGAGACGTCCTTGGAAAAAGAAAAACCAAAAATATACACAATATTTTTTAGAACTTCTGATTTAAAGCCCCTACACAACATTGGTGAGGATAAATAGGTTTGCGGTGACACCATGTACATTGTATATTCTCTTTTGTGAGTAAGTGTGGTTCTGAGAACTCAACGTTTCGAACAGTGTACTCTGTTCGTCTTCAGGAAACCTTCAAATCTCATTTAACATTGGTGAGATCGAAAAACAGAAATGTTCACAGATTTCATGAAACTTATAGTTTGAAAATTATGGTTATGGTAGAAACCTCGCCCTGAAATATTTCTGTCTAAATTGTTGTATTTTTGCAGAAAAAAATAAAAGAAATTGTTTACGTCTCACCGACATCTAAACTATTTTTCGGAACAGTACAGCGTTGAATGCTGCATTTTCGTGAAACAAATGAAGCGGTTTTCACAATTTTCCCAAGACTCGGTGGTCGGATTGAGCTGAAATTCGCACAGGTGTGCTATTTCATGCATATGTTGGATCAGACAACGTATGAATGTTATTCATTGACCTCGAACAATGTTGTGTAGGGGTTTAAACTGATTTTCAAGTCATTCGTTGCGTCCGCAAATAGCTTCAGTGCAGTCCACAATTAGCTTCAATGCAGTCCACAATTAGCTTCAATGCAGTCCACAATTAGCTTCAGTGCAGTCCACAATTAGCTTCAATGCAGTCCACAATTAGCTTCAATGCAGTCCACAATTAGCTTCAGTGCAGTCCACAATTAGCTTCAATGCAGTCCACAATTAGCTTCAATGCAGTCCACAATTAGCTTCAATGCAGTCCACAATTAGCTTCAATGCAGTCCACAATTAGCTTCAATGCAGTCCACAATTAGCTTCAGTGCAGTCCACAATTAGCTTCAATGCAGTCCACAATTAGCTTCAATGCAGTCCACAATTAGCTTCAATGCAGTCCACAATTAGCTTCAGTGCAGTCCACAATTAGCTACCATGCAGTCCACAATTAGCTTCAATGCAGTCCACAATTAGCTTCAGTGCAGTCCACAATTAGCTTCAATGCAGTCCACAATTAGCTTCAGTGCAGTCCACAATTATCTTCAATGCAGTCCACAATTAGCTTCAGTGCAGTCCACAATTAGCTTCAGTGCAGTCCACAATTAGCTTCAATGCAGTCCACAATTAGCTTCAATGCAGTCCACAATTAGCTTCAATGCAGTCCACAATTAGCTTCAATGCAGTCCACAATTATCTTCAATGCAGTCCACAATTAGCTTCAATGCAGTCCACAATTAGCTTCAGTGCAGTCCACAATTATCTTCAATGCAGTCCACAATTATCTTCAATGCAGTCCACAATTAGCTTCAGTGCAGTCCACAATTAGCTTCAGTGCAGTCCACAATTAGCTTCAATGCAGTCCACAATTAGCTTCAGTGCAGTCCACAATTAGCTTCAGTGCAGTCCACAATTAGCTTCAGTGCAGTCCACAATTATCTTCAATGCAGTCCACAATTATCTTCAATGCAGTCCACAATTAGCTTCAATGCAGTCCACAATTAGCTTCAATGCAGTCCACAATTATCTTCAGTGCAGTCCACAATTAGCTTCAGTGCAGTCCACAATTAGCTTCAGTGCAGTCCACAATTAGCTTCAATGCAGTCCACAATTATCTTCAATGCAGTCCACAATTAGCTTAAATGCAGTCCACAATTAGCTTCAATGCAGTCCACAATTAGCTTCAATGCAGTCCACAAATAGCTTCAGTGCAGTCCACAATTAGCTTCAATGCAGTCCACAATTATCTTCAATGCAGTCCATAATTATCTTCAATGCAGTCCACAAATAGCTTCAGTGGAGTCCTCAATCACCCTGGAGCCTCAAATATACAAGATATTTTAAGAACATCTGATTTAACCGGTTAACGAGTCTTTCTTTGAGTCCACAATCAGCTTGCAGTCTAGATTTTCATAGTCAGAGGGAACCATGAAAAAAACTGGTTGGCTGTTGCAAACGGCCATGTGCAGTTACGTAACTATCAATCACGTAGGAGCGAGAATAGACCACAAAATTATACAAGACATCTTTGGAACATCTAATTCTAACTTTTTGACAAGTAATTCCTGTCTGTTCTGATGCCAAAAGGGGTTTGTGAATGCCCGTCGTACTTCATTCTGGAACGTGCCTCAGAACAATGACTAGACTTAATTGCACATAACATCATTTCTGGGGGGCTAAAGTTGTCGATCTCCCCATGGTGAACCCCTGGGTAACTGATCTGTCCGGCGAAAGACCACAGCCTGAGACAGCAGCAACAGCAGCAGTTCCATACGCAAGAAGATCATTTCAGTAGGATGCTCAGATCAGCTGTGTGCACACACTACATATTATATCCATTATTTGATCAGCTATTTCTTTTTTCTCAAAATTTAGTTTCGATCAGGTAGGTTAGAGCACTGCGAAGTTAAGCCAGAGGTCACGCGTTCAGGTCAAGTGGTCGATTTCATCAAACTCATTGTAACTTACGATCAATCGCAAGTTAATGGGAGATGCACGGAAACCATATGACCTATGAAAAGTTAAGATGGGTTATCAATCGTAGGTTGAGTTACGATGCATTGAAAGGCTTTGTGAAATCCACCCCAGGTCTAGTAATTTTTTTTTTTCCACCTCAGAGCGAATCGCAATTTAAATCCCACCAATAATAATTGTGTTTGTTGTATCCCCACAAACCAAACAAGTGGAGTTTGAATCACGATTCAAAGTGCGATAATCGCATTTTGGGGAGAGAGTGGAATTGGCCCTTTTAACTGAACCATTTGGGAACTGGTCATCCGTAACAGTAGCATCATCCTGATAATCCCACACAAGATACATGTACTTGGTGACCACAATGCAGACATACATATGGGGAATAGAGATGCTTAGTACATGTAACAAGGGGGAAAGGGGGAAAGTGCACAGACGTAAATAACCTATAGACGGACAACAGCGGGCGCTAGACTGTAATTTCAGGACGCGTGAAAAACCATGGGCAAACTTGCTCGTCACGTCACATGGACGGCTGTACGTACACAAACTCAGTGCAAGATTACGAATACTGGCCCGCCATCCACGTGAAAAATGACCGCCAAATTTTGATTCATTGTTATTTCTAATAAAACACACAAATACACATCTGTAATGGAGTATGTAGTAATCTCTGAAAAGGGCTTTTGATCTCAATCGGCATGGTTTCATCCAAAAAATCCAGTTTGAATCCATCATTCCGGGATTTCTCCATATGTTTGTGCACATTGTTCATCTACTTCAGCCCATGGTTTCACATTTAGTCGGGCGCCATCACCATTACAGTATCCTGATGTTGTTTTCCATAGGCATTGTGTATGGCTGTCGGTCTACAGGTTATTTATGTCTGTGGGAAAGTTTACTCACAATCATCTTCAAATGGGTCAAAATCATCCACGACTGCTGTGTCAATCAGAGGAATGATACCTCCCACCTACAAACAAACAAACATTAAAGCACATTATTAAGAAGATACTGTACTTGGATGGATTAGACAGTCAGTTCGGGCTCCCAGTGGACCAAAGTGTCCAGGAAGGTGATGGTGTTGTCCACCTCGACCTCGACAGTGAAGTGTATGGTGGGCCGGAGACAATTCAGATGGGAGAGCAGCTGGTCGGTCCGGCAAAGCGACCACTTTTCCTTTGAGAAAGGTCACTTGAGAGAGATCACTTTGCCTTTGTCAAAGGTCCTGCTAGGATCGAAACGTCAGGCCCTCTAACGTTTGAGATTTATGTATTGCAGGTCATTTTAGTCAGTGAGCAGTTTGCAACAGCTTTTTCTATTGACTTCATAAAATTACATGGAAATACATCAAAGGTATGCTTTCATATTTCTATGCCTTTTCTTTTTTTTTCTTTTGACCCCCTGCCAACTGCTTGCCTCCTGTCTTTATTAATGTCCTTGTCATTTCTGTTAGATTGATCCTATCTCACACAGTTTAACGTTTTCAAACTCCTTTAATATGGCAAACTCCCTGGTAGTGGTAGAATGTATCACAGGGTGGCGTTCGAAATTTTGTTTATGTCTGTAAGATGAAAATCACAGGATAATCTTGGTATAAAACAACTTTGGGAAACTGCACTTCCTGGAACTTCTTAGCCGAATATTGGATGGCAAGAAAAATCAGTATCTCACTCCTTGTTTACAAACTGTACCGTCTGATTCACGTAGAGAATGCAATGTACGTAATCCAAGTCTAGCCTCCACTCCAAATTATGCAGAAATCAAATGTGTTGATAAAGGAACCTGACTATTCTACTTTGACATGTACAAAGGGTTATTGAGGGCGCTAAACCCCCCCAAAATGGTCTGAACTATCTAAGCAACGCGCTAAATTATCCTAGACCTTACAATTTCTGCCTTTGAAAAGGGACCTGTGGTCTGTTTCATCCAACTCATCGTAAACTACGATCAATCACAAGGCGAGGATGAGCAAGGCACCAAAACCATATGACGTATCACAACTTAGGAAGGGTTATCCATCGCAGGTTAAGTTACGCTGCGTGGTATGGCTTTGTGAAGTCCACTTCAGCTCGGCTAGCATTAAACATGTTCAGGTTTCTAATGTTGTACTTCATCTCTAAGGTCATAAACGTACAGGAATTCAAGGACGGTCGGATGTCTGCTATCCCCCAAACATACCTTCGCTAAGTGGAGTTTCCCACCAGACGTTCTGGTCGTGATCAGCAGATGCTTGGTGAAGAGGAAACACTGTCGCACGCCTTCCTTGCGCGTCTCGGCCTTGGCTCCCAGGGAGCCTAGTCTGGTGCGGCTGACCCGTACCCGCTCATGCATCACCTGTATCAGTGTGCCTGCGGGGAACCAGACCAAAGTTGATCTTGCTGATGAATTGTTAATGGTAGAAACCTCACAAAGGTCAGATTTCAGTTGAGGTCTGGGGCTATGGCTATGGCTATGGGTTTGGGTTTGGGTTTGGGTTTGGGTTTGGGTATGGGTATGGGTTTGGGTACGGGTGGGTTTGGGTATGGTTTGAGTATGGCTATGGGTTTGGGTTTGGGTATGGGTTTGGGTATGGGTTTGGGTATGGGTGGGTATGGGTTTGGGTATGGGTTTGGGTATGGGTGGGTATGGGTTTGGGTATGGGTTTGGGTATGGGTTTGGGTATGGGTGGGTATGGGTTTGGGTATGGGTTTGGGTATGGGTTTGGGTACGGTATGGGTATGGCTATAAAATAGCTACAATGTATATACGTGGCTATGGCTAAGGCTATGGCTATGTTTATGTTATGGCTGGGATATGGAAATAAGATGGGATATGGAACTGGGTTGGATTACAGAAATGGGTTGGGATATGGAAATAAGATGGGATCTGGAACTGGGTTGGATTACAGAAATGGGTTGGGATATGGAAATTAGATGGGATATGGAACTGGGATGGATTACGGAAATGGGTTGGGATATGGAAATTGGATGGGATATGGAACTGGGTTGGATTACAGAAATGGGTTGGGATATGGAAATTGGATGGGATATGGAACTGGGATGAATTACAGAAATGGGTTGGGATATGGAAATTGGATGGGATATGGAACTGGGATGGATTATGGAAATGGGTTGGGATATGGAAATTGGATGGGATATGGAAATTGGATGGGATATGGAACTGGGTTGGATTACAGAAATGGGTTGGGATATGGAAATTGGATGGGATATGGAACTGGGATGGAATACGGAAATGGATTGGGATATGGAAATTGGATGGGATATGGAAATTGGATGGGATATGGAACTGGGTTGGATTACAGAAATGGGTTGGGATATGGAAATTGGATGGGATATGGAACTGGGATAGATTACGGAAATGGGTTGGGATATGGAAATTGGATAGAATATGGAACTGGGATGGATTACAGAAATGGGTTGGGATATGGAAATTGGATGGGATATGGAAATGGGATTGATATGGAATTGGGTTGGATTATGGAAATGGGTTGGGATATGGAAATTGGATAGAATATGGAACTGGGATGGATTACAGAAATGGGTTGGGATATGGAAATTGGATGGGATATGGAACTGGGACAGATTACGGAAATGGGTTGGGATATGGAAATTGGATAGAATATGGAACTGGGATGGATTACAAAAATGGGTTGGGATATGGAAATTGGATGGGATATGGAACTGGGATAGATTACGGAAATGGGTTGGGATATGGAAATTGGATGGGATATTGAACTGGGATGGATTACGGAAATGGGTTGGGATATGGAAATTGGATGGGATATGGAAATGGGTTGGATTACGGAAATGGGTTGGGATATGGAAATGGGATTGATGTGGAATTGGGTTGGATTATGGAAATGGGTTGGGATATGGAACTGGGATTAGATATGGAACTGGGTTGGATTACGGAAATGGGTTGGGATATGGAAATGGCATGGGATATGGAAATGGGTTGGGATATGGAAATGGCATGGGATATGGAAAAGGGCTGAGAGGTGGTAGTGGTTTGGGATTATGAGGATTAAGCTTGGGAATAGAATGGGGGAGTTACATGTAAAAAGTATAATCATTAAGGACGACCACCGTATTTCAGAGAATCACTTCAGAGTGGACCGGGAACCAGAGAGGTGAGTCTAGCTCTTTTTTTTTCAACGCCCACCTTGTCTGACAAACATCTGCTGAACGTCGAGGAGGATCTCGCAGCCTTCCACAATCATCCGCTCGATGGAAAGGTTCTTACGGATGCTCTCCGTCTCGGAGACCTCATCGTGCATGATCTGCAAGTGAGGGGACACATGGAGTTCGGGAGACCATTGAGCGGAATTGAGAAGATTAACTACGACCGAGATACCTTGTGCATTGAAGTACGTCACAATCACTGTCACATTCAACCCTGTTCACAATGAGATCCATAAACCACTAACTGTTGCACACTGTTGCCAAATCTGAAAAATAAAAATGCTCCAAGTTGTTTTGATGCAAACAAAAATGTCTCCCTCTTCTCTTCCAAAGTCAGTTAATGGCCTTTCCATATGATGGTTTAAGTTCCCAATCCTCCGTCACTTTACAGTAGTGCAAACATCACAGCTTCTCCTCGAGTCATTTTCAGTGGGATACACAGATGCTTACGATCCATCCTGAAACAACCTTCAAAGGCTGATCCGTTGTAAGCTGCAATGGGCCATATGGTTTCTGTGCACCACCCATCATCTTGCGATTGGTCGCAAGTTCTGATGAGTTTAATTAAATCAACCACTGGCTGGAGACATACATGTAGAGTCCATTTACTGTATAGAGCTTGGCAGTTGAATCTTCACTTGGAAATCTAGAATCACTTTGAGTAATAGTGCAGGCCCGATGAATAACTTTCCTAGCCAGTCCTTAAACGCAATGAGACAATTGTTCATCAACTTAAAAAATTGCGCCGGTGTCCAGGCAATTCAATGAGGGTAATTGCCCAACTCAACATACAATTAGTGCTGTATGCTTGTGACTCGCCCAATTCAGTGCTGAAAATTATACAGGCAGCCCCGGAGGGATTTGAACCCTGATTTGGCACCTGCTTTCGAGCGCAAATGTCTTTACCACTTGACCATCCTAATTGTTGTCAAACTGTCACCTTTCCACATCTCCCTCCCTCCTTCCCGTCCCTCCCTTGCAACAAATCATCTAAATGTCTTGAGTCTTTCTTCTCAGTCTCTCCTCCTTCCTGTCAGACCCCCCCCCCACCCCAGGAGGAATTTGAGATGTTGAGGTCAGATCGGAAATTATCTGACTGACAAGGGGGAGAGGGGGGGGGGAAGAAGCCTCTAATGCTGACTCTGTCTCTGCTGTGGGAAAAAAAAATGCTTCAGAGGAAGCCGACCTAAGCAGACCCTTCTGGGAAAAGTCTGGCAGATTTTTTCTCATGAATAAATTCAGACATATAGCGCCATGTTTCAGTACCCTTCCCCCAACCTCATCATGAGAAGACGATGGGGGAAATGTATTTACCTCTGTGAATTGTCACCTGATTTTTTAAGAATGATCAAATCATTTCTCAAAGTGAAAAACATTACCTCAGAATTCGATGACAGAATGGGGAATGGGGGAATGGTCAAAGCAGCAATTTTCTCAAATATAATTAAATTCGAAAAAATTTAGTGGGCCTGACGTTTCGATCCTAGCAGGACCTTTCACAAAGGCAGAGTTATAATTTAATTCTGTTTTTTTTTTTTTAATCCTATCTTTTTTTCGTCTGTGGCAGGGAAGAGGTTGATATTTGTGCCCCCTCAAATCAACATGTCACATCATCATCATTTCCTAATGCCTGCTGTCCCAACCATCCATCCTACCCAATTTAAAAAAAGAGCCTGTCTCTTCATGAACCCTCCCCTCCATCTCAAGCCCCTTCTCATAATCTTCCTCGGGAGTGAAACCATATTTGAGGATGAATCAGATGCGGCAGTCTTGCATTATTTATGACATGACTGCCGATGGTATTTAGAAGAAAAAAGAATTCTTAGAAAAATAGAGGAAAGCCACAGCAAAGCTCTGTGTGAATGATAGGGAGGGGAAAGACTGGGCAAATGGCAGCCTAGTGCACAGGCCTGGGCAATATCAGGTTTTTTTTTTTTTAAACATCAATCTACAATGTACAAACAAATCACTGAATGGACCACAAAAAGCAATGAATGGGCAAACTTTACAGCACAAGGACTGTGAATAAGTAATAAGGTCATACTCTAGAGAGGGACCCATTAAGAAGCACAGCTAATAAGTAAATGGGCCCCATTGCAACACATGCCCTGAGCAGGGGGAGAGGCATGGTCGTATTGTAGTGCGGACCGTAAACAGCCTAAAGAGGGCTCACTGCCAGCCACCTTACCCTGGACAGCTCCTCCAGTTTGTTCTTGGCATATTCCAGGCTCTGCCGTTCCACGTGGTCGTGTGGCGTGTGAGCCAGCAGCTCATGAAGGGTAATGATATACCTGGGCACCTGGTACGATGAGAGCACACATTGAAACAAGGACAGGCATTACTAAACGTCCAAAATCTCTAGAGGGTCTGACAACTTGATCCTAGCAGGACCTTCGTCATTACAGCCTTTGAAACGATCTTATGCAACAGAGGAGTGAATTTCCATTTGACTTACTTTGGTCAGAGTAACCGAGACGATGGCTACTTTTCCCATTTTAAGTCCAGTGGAAATGGCCCAGTTAAATTTCCTCTCGGTTACTTTAACCGAGCCGAATGGTTACCCGGTACTTTCACCGGCCAACCTCTGCCCAGTAAAGGTGACCAGGTAAGTTTAACCGAGCCAATTAGTCCAGTGGAAATGCACCACATCTGGCCTACCTGTATGATGTAACACGTACATGTACTGTGCACAAGGTCTGCTTCGTGTTGCGCGCTAAATGTACATGTACATTGTACATGTACGTTGACCTAATCTTGCGCGCTACCGACATCATTTTGTAACCTCAAAGGTCACGCTCAGCGCCCACATATTGCCAGCTTAGTTACTTTAACCATCGTCTCTGTTAAATTGACCGACTCAAAAGTCCAAGTGGGAATGACGGTCAAATTTGACCCTTAGAAATTCAACCATCATCTCAGTTAAATTTGAGTCCAGTGGAAACGCGGATTAAGAAATAAAAGGGAAGTAAGGGCAGAAAAGCTGACTGGGAAATTTGTTACAATTTTGAGCCCAAGACTCTGGTTTCCATGTACATGTACAAGTGCCCCACACCCTCAAAAAGTAATCTTCTTAGTCACGAAAATTTTGCATTTTAGAATCTGATGAGGACATCAATTGTGAAGTCAAGAGGGGCTCTTTTTTCATTTGGAATATTACATTTCCATCCTAGCAGGACCTTTTCTCAAAGCCTGTCAGGATCGAAATGTCAGACTCTCCAAATTGTTGAGATTTTCATTTCAGGTAATTTGCAAACATTTTTGTATTGCTTCTAGTTGATAGGGACAACATAAGCTGCTGTATGTAAACCACTGATTGTCCTGTGCAGATTTTCATTTCAACTGCCCGACGGCCCATTTTAGAAGCCGACTGTGTGGTCACACTGCATGGCCATTATATGCACACTATAACGGAAAAGCAGATGAAAGAACACAAAAAAAGAGAAAAGGGTTAAAACATTTTCGAGGGCATGACATTTCCATCCTACCAGGACCTTTCTCCAAGGCAGATAGATCACTTATTAAAGAGCAGAGTAAAAAAAAAAGCCTAAAATTATTTTTCAGGTGATACCAATACCTTTGCCCTCTTTACATTTTTCTGCTAGAACTTTTGCCACATAATCTTTCTCCTTTTAGAAGGGTTGAACTAGGTTTGAGACATCAAACCCCTTAATTAAGTACAGGTATGATTAAAGTTGAGTCACTGAAGCCATTGGTGTCCCAAAACAGTTGGGAATGCTTTTGTATCACTACAAGAAAGACAACCATGGACAAAATCCCATTAACAAAGTAAAAAAAATGCATTCACTACGTGTGATCCCTGAACTGCTGTAGCCATATTTACAACAATTGTTTTCATCTGAATGAAAACCAAGGTGTGATCCCTGGAGATATAAGGCAGTTAATGGTTGAATGCTTCTGGCTGGCACCCCCACCCCAACCCCTGCAAAGACTAGATGACTATTTGAGTAGGCCTCCATTTAAGGGCGGAAGCTCAGATGGTAGGAGCGCTGGTACGCAAAACCTGAGGTCTCGGGTTCAAATCCCGGTCCAGTCAAAGAAATTGTTCAAAAAAAGTTCTGTCAGTTTTCCTTTATTTGTCTGACCAATACATATGAAGAAACAACAAAACAGAGAATAGAAGAAAAAAAATCCTCAGTAACTTATTTTTTTCTTCCTAGTCTGTGTGGCTTGAGAAGAACTAAGAGACTCCGTACATTTTGGAAACAGTACACTTTGTCCATCCTAAGGGAATTGTAGTTCCATTATAAATGATTCGACCACTAAGCCTTGCCATACACATGTGCATCTACCACCATACTTTAAAGAACCATACAAGATTAAACCATTCTCAGGGGGATATGTCTGAGGACTTCCTGCTTCAAAGGAAAGGGCCGAATGATAAAATAATACTATATGCCCCATAAATCTTGTTCTTGTTTTTTCGGAGGGAGTTCCTCTTGAAAATAAAGCAAACCCAGAAATTGGAGCGAACTTCCTTGTTGCATGAAATAACAATGCTCTCAATCCCTTGTCTTCACCTACACTGCTTTCAATTTTGGTATCGTACATGTACATGACTGTATAAGCCTAATGCAATTCCCTGCCATTTTGTGTGTAAAAAACGCAATACATTTATAATGAGATCTCTGCATGGTTGAGAAAAAATATATATAGCTGCATTTCCGGAAGAGGAAGGGTTCTACAAGAGAGGTTAGAAAGATAGCATTTGACCATTATTTAACTGTAAACTGGGATTTTGTTTGACAATCTGCTTACGGTAAGCTGCATTTCCAATAGTTTTCTATGGGGAAAACTCACAGAGACAATGGTTACTTTCACAATTTTAAGTCCAGTGTAAACACCCCTGTCCACTTCCCTTTGGGTTACATGAACAATGTCTACTTTAATTGGCTAGATCCTCTGCCCAGGAAAAGAGACCAGCGACCGATTTCACAAAATGCTAAGACGCGCTTAGGAAGGGTAACTCGTCCTATGTCAAGATGTGGCCTAGGATCGATTTCACCAAAACCGAGATGTGTTCAACATGTCTCAACTTATATAGCTTCTATATACATGTATGCTTCTGTCTGATCGTAAGCTAGTACATGTAGTAGGGCCAACAATCTTGACCAACTAATTCTTTTTAAATTTTACCCCGTAAAATCACAAACAAATGTAATGCCAAAAAGGCAAAGGGATTTGGTAATATTTCCTCTTTTACATACCCTAAAACAATACAGCGAAGTACATGTAGTACTGACAAGCACATGATACATGTATAAGCCGATAAAACCTTCACCAGGAACACAGCCAATCAGTCATTTTGTAATCATGCGTACTCATAAAAATCATGGCTACGGCTGTTACGTGGAGTTGTCAAATGTAACCTCAAACTCACGCATAGCTCCCTCGTGAGCCGTTATATTGCCAGCTTGGTTACTATGACCACGAGCTTGGCTAAATTTCCCGATTCAAACAGCCCGAGTGGAAACGGCGGTAATATTTACCCGGTTTAAATTTAACAGTAAAATTTCCCCTTGTTTAAGTCCAGTGGAATTGCTCTGACCAAAGGGATTGCACAGGATATGGGGGAGGGGGATCCTGTTTGGTGAAGATTAAGAAAATTAAAGGTAGGATTTAAGTCCCAATAG
The DNA here is from genome assembly GCA_949987565.1 of Luidia sarsii. Classification (NCBI taxonomy): domain Eukaryota; kingdom Metazoa; phylum Echinodermata; class Asteroidea; order Paxillosida; family Luidiidae; genus Luidia; species Luidia sarsii. The sequence continues at coordinate 13,249,840 of OX465108.1, read as the reverse complement.
GGCAATTTCCACTACACCAAATTAACGTGATCTGAATCGCAATTAAGTGAATCACGATTCAAACTTCACTTGTTTGCGTGTGTGGACACAATAAACGTGATTATTAGCGGGATTTATATCGCAAATCGGACTTCACTAAGAGTGAGACTTTTTTTAAATAATCGCGTTTATTTGCGACGTGGTATGTGTGGGAACGCTCCACTGAATTGCACCGTTGTTTTTTTAATCCCACAATGCACTGCTCACGCTCGATTGACAGGAAGTGCGGTGCATGTTTATATGTCTCCTTGCGTGGGCCACCCTCAAGGACACACCCACCATTTGACCACAACTGCTAACCACAATCGGCTCGCGATTCTTTGCGACGCGATTTTTTCCGCCTGTGTGGAAACGACAAAAAGAAACCGGTTTTTGAATTGCAGATCAAATCGCGATTACTTTCGTGCGGTGGGAACGGCGCTATCGCCACTTACTTGGTGCATAGGATAGGTGAGGAAGGTCTCCAGAGACCGTCCCTCGCAGATGGGCTTGGACTCGTAGCACTTGAGGAGCTGATTGAACATGGGGTTCTTCTGCTTGCACTCGGCCAACACCTGCAGGCTGTAGTGGTGGTTGCGGACGTACTCGTTGTATATACACAGCATGGGCAGCAGCATGTCAAAGAGGTCGCCTGGGTCACGGAGCCAGAGAGACAGAGAGACAGAGAGAAGACAAACCAAGCAACGCAAACATTTAGAAAAGACTTGAAGGTTTGCACAGACTTAGGAATCGCATTGTGGAACGTTTGCGGTGCATGATGCCACGTATTAAATTAAATTCAGCTTTCCACTTTCACTCTACCTCACTCAACATCTTCAAGTTTTAACTCAAAATCAACTTAAATAATCTATTTTGATTATAATTTCCAAACTGTTTCTCTTGTTTGTATCATCAGCGGTAACCCTGGATTCATTGTTGTCTGTATTTAACTGTCCTGTCCATTTTGTCAAGGCGTACCTGACACAAGCTACGGCTTAATAGGCCTTACCTTTCAGCTGTGGCCTTATACTGTATAAACATGAATCACCTATGATATAGTCACCTTTATTTGATTTAATCACCTTAGGTATAAAAGTAATGTACAAAAATGTTGCAAACTGCTTCCTGACTAAAATTACAAAAATGCAACTCTCAAAATTGAGTGGGCCTGACATTTCGATCCTAGCAGGACCTTTCTCAAAGGCAGAGATCTGCTAGGATCGAAACGTCAGGCCCATTGAATTTTGAGACACCTTAGGTATACTGTGTTGTTTCCCTACATTACAATACCATTAAAATAAATGTGAAATGAATGAAGAAAGTCATCTCTTTCAAGAGGGAGCAAGTCCCTGATAAGAGCCAGTAACTCAACATTTCCTACAGTCTCCAGATGACAGCCAGATTAACCCCTATTCAAAATGCTCAGATACAGGCTCTTTTCAGAACCACACTCCTTCTCCAAAAGAGAATTACTGCAAACTTTCCACAATCCAGACTTTCAAAAAGGTTTGAAGCTTGATTTTCGGTCCATAAGTCAGTGAGTATTCTGCCATTGAGAAATGTTCGGCTATAAAGTCCCTCTACATTTTCTTAGGGTTGCCTTTTGGTCACCAGACATAAGGCAGAGTGTGTGCATTCATATAGTGGGTGAGTTAATTCAGGGGAATGACTCTAAAAGGACCAGCGAGGTTGCTGGGCCAGACCTGGGCCCAATTTTCCGGAGCTGCTCAAGCACGAAAATCTGCTCAGCATGGAAAATCTTTCTGGATTGAAAAACAGGAATCAATTTTGAGTCTGAATCTGGTGAGTCTGAATACTGAGTCAAGCATCATTTTAGGCCGAGTCCGAATCACACTAAGTCTCTAAGGTTGAGTTTTGAGTCTAAGTCAAGAGTCACAAAGGCCAAGTCTCGAGTAACCTTTAAATTAATACTGCACCTGTTTCAAAACCTGATTTCCCAATACCAATGCTTTTTCTCAAATCAAATATACCAGTAATAGGCCTGTACTTTCACAGTATACAGATACCTGAGTAACTAAAATCATCTGATCAACATCTTGTTCTCCAATGCAATATCCCAATACGAGTCTGTAAAAGGTTTCTAGCTGGCACTTAGGGTATCCTAGCATGCACATTTTTTCATAGTATATTTCATTTTTCGTTGTGTGGTGTGACACAAGTTGAGTCCAAGTCCGAATCTGTAGTTCGGAGTCCAAATAATTTGTTTTTGTGAGCCTCGAGTCTTGAGTCTGGCATACACTCACCTAGCACAAGTTTGGGCCAATGCTCCATTCGGGCACTTAATCCTTTGTAGAAGATCTGGTGCAGGAAAAATACGGTTTCACTGCAATGAGAGCAAAAATACATGAAACTGTTCAGAAAAAAAAAAATAAGTGGTTACTAGCTAAACGTGCAAAACAAATAGTGCACATGACTGGTACCCAGCCAATGTTATTTCTCAAAAAAGTTGCAAACAACTGACTAACTTAAACGACCCAAATCAAAATATAAAACAAATTTAAGAGGGCCTGACATCTTGATCCTAGCAGATCTTTCCTCAAAGGCAGAATGGGACATTTTGAGAGTATGTTTTTAGAAATATTATCAACATGAAAAGTGCTATTATCATAGTACGGCCATGTTGAAGGATTCACCATGATTGAAAACACAGACCAAACATAAATATGAGAATGTTGATTCAAGTAGGGTTTGCCCACGGTCCATAGAGTAAACAATAATACTTTGTGCTCTGACCAATTGGCTGTCTGTGCTATATATTTTTCAAAGCAGGCAATTTGGCATAGTTTTGAGCGAGCGGAGCAGACTGCATGTCATGATGGGCAACACCTGATTGAAATACAAAACTCCACTGCACACTTAATTAACAACCATTCCACACGTCCAATGCTCACTCAGCCATGTGCAATCAATCCATCATATTGCTTATGAATATCATTTCAAATGTGACCCGGCACAGCATAATGAGAAATAACCCCCACTTTTGAGATTTTTGAGATTTTCTAATAATGTGAAAGAGTATACCTTTAGCTTTTAAATGATATCAAATTATAATATCCTCTAATACTTAAGTTTTCCAAAAATATATCTTTTTTTATTTTTATTTTTAATCGAATTGTGAAGATACTTTAGCTTCAGGCGTCGTTTACTCGAAAAGTATTTTGGTGGGATATTCCTCATGTCGTTGTGCCGGGTCACAAATGGGCACGCCTTTTGGGGTTCACCTCAGATTCCTCAGAATGCTTGATAATGGAAGTGTTTATGAGAAGAGATAAAGCAACCTAGATGTTTGACAAAAATGACAGATGTCACCCCATGAAATCATTTTTAATTTTCCATTTGTAGACACTAGACAATTCATTGCCAAGTTGAATGCCATTATGTGATTTAAGAAAAAAATACATCTATCAAAGGTTTACCAGAAAAGAACCAGTTTGTCTAACTAACTAGGGAATGCTGACAATGCAATGGCAAAGGGCTCTGCAGCCGATTTCAAGAAAAGTTGCGTAAGTTACGCAACGTACAAATGTTGCGTAAGTCTTGCACCATAATGGCTCTTTTGTGCACTACAAAATGTATTTAGAAAAGACTGCAAAATGTTGCGTAAGTTACGCAACATTTGAAGTTTCGTGAAATCGGATGCAGATTTCTTTTGAGGTATCACAGTAGCTCAGTTCAGGAAAGACCTGGGTCAGGCTCAGATCTGGCTTGACTTGGGTCAGCCTAAGGCCAGGGTCAGTCTGACATCTGGGACACTCCAAGACTAAGTCTAAGATCCAGGTCAGCCTTTGACTCAGATGGGCCTAGAACCTGGGTCAGCCTTTGACCCAAATGGGCCTAGGATCTGGGTCAGCCAAAATCAGGGCTCAGACAAAGTCCTGCGTCAGACAAAGTCCTGGGTCAGCCTATAGTCAGGGTCAGTCTAGCTAGTCGCGTCCTAGACCTGTGTCAACCTCAGACCTGAGTCAGCCTCAGACCTGGGCCAGCCTCAGACCTGGGTCAGCCTCAGACCTGGGTCAAACTCAGACCTGGGTCAGCCTCAGACCTGGGTCAGCCTCAGACCTGGGTCAGCCTCAGACCTGGGTCAGCCTCAGACCTGGGTCAGCCTCAGACCTGTGTCAACCTCAGACCTGTGTCAACCTCAGACCTGAGTCAGCCTCAGATCTGGGTCAGCCTCAGACCTGGATCAGCCCATGACATGGGTCAGCCTCAGACCCGGGTCAGCCTCAGACCTGGGTCAGATTCAGACCTGGATCAGCCCATGACATGGGCCAGCCAACATGTACCCATAGTCATTGGTCCCAGCAATGACTGTTTCATATTTCATCAAGAAAGGGAAGAGTCTTCCCCAACTAACAATTAGCGCATAAGCAATAGAAATAAAATGAAATGACAAATAATGCTCAAGAAAAGGAAAATTAAAACAAAAAACAAATTGTCAATAATGTGACAATCAACTTTCAATAAAACACTATTTATCAGGAAGGAAAAATGGGGGTAGTTTTAGTTCTGGCTAGAACGAAAAAGAGGAACACATCAGGCTCTTTCACAGGGATGCCAAACCAAAATATAGAACAAAATTGACCAGCATATCAAAACTGTCACAGAGACACTTCAAATTCGCTGCTGCATTTATTCCTTGTAAATCAAGCCTCCTCCGATGGACCACAGAGACACTGCTGCCTCAGGCCGCATCTACTTCCACACTCCACTCATGCACTGTTTGCTTGCAATGGCAAAGATGAGAGAACAAAATATGTTAATGTGAAATAGTCCCCAAGCCGTAAAAAGAAGAAGAAGCAAAGCCCCCACAGCGATGACAGTTCGCAGAGCGAGCGTATTTACATAATATTCAGCCCCGACTGCAGAATTTTGGGCTCAAGATTTGTTTTCATCTATTTTCGGGCCGATGTTAGTGTCAACATTATCCAGGAAACCCGCGGGACTGCACTGATTACGGCTCCGATATCCCTGCGAGCTAATCTGCATTTTGTGCGGGGGGGTTCATTGCCCTACTTAACGGCCATGTCGGAGTCATGGTATTCCGTCCAGCGGCCATTAGAGGGTTACGAAAGCCACCCCAAGCTGACATGGCATCTGATACGATTTTGTAAGCCTCACGTGGGTACAAGCGTGGTTGGCAGTTGAGGTACGACCCGAAAGCACGGAGAATAGCCGCTTGCAGCCTTGGCCTCTGACAGTGTGCCTTGGACCCAAACGGCCCAGCGAACATGGCCACGGCCCACCTGAAAAAGTGGCCTGACTGGCCAAGCCCCAATCCCACGAACAAATCATAGACTCCTTGTATCACTTAGATTCCGAGAGATTAATGGAGACGCCATTCATATGTATGCATCCTGACTGTGAACAGTCTTTTTGTTTCTTTGCCATTTTATTCAATTTGTTCGTAAGTTCCCAGTCAGTTTTAAATTATCTTGTTTGACTTGGATTGAAAAAGCTGCATCCACTTTGTGTGATCGCTGAGCTGCTGTGGCCAGGTTTACAACAATTGGTTGCTTGCATCGGAATGGAAGCTTGGGGATGTGATCCCTGGAGATATACGGCAGTTATGGGTTGAATGGTTCTGACTGGTGCCCCCACCCCGCAGCAAAGACTAGTTCACTACATTATTAAGGGAGGCCACAATCTAAGGGCTGGATAGCTCAGAGGATGAGAATGCTGGTACGCAAAACCTGA
>OX465108.1:13189107-13241607 GCA_949987565.1 Luidia sarsii | reverse complement strand
AGGGACTCGAACCCGAGACCTCTGGAGCACTGGTACAATTAATTTAGAGGTCTCGGGTTCAAGTCCTGATCCAGTCAAAGTTTTCTTTACCAATTTTTCAAGTGATCTTAAATAGAGTCAAGCATTTTCATTCAAGATGGATCTGTCTGCCTTTGAGGAAGGTCCTGCCATTACACCAATGTCAGACCCTCTGAACATTTTAGAGAAATCAAAAATTAACCAAATTGATCCAAATTATTTTGCTTGCAAATAGCATTTTCATTGTCATAATCATCTTTTTTTCTCATTTTCAGATCTGTACAGTCTGTGCTATTTGGTTTTTACTCTGGTTCCTACATGTCATTGTGTTTCTCTCTCGTCCTTGCATTGCTCTATTTCAATGAAGATGTGAGAAATACAATGATCTGAATCTCAATAGACCAAAACCAAAACCAAAACCTAAACCTAAACCTAAACCGTCGCTTCCATGAAAAAAAATATGCCTGAGCAAACCAATGCATGCAATGCCTATGCAGCGCACCATTGAGCAGACCACACCTGTCATATTTGTAACAGATATGTATTGAGTTGTTAGATTAACATGCAGATGTTCCATCTCAGCAGGCAGATTGTGTGTAGTTGTGCAGTCAGGTTAGCTAGGAACCCTTTCCCTTCGTTGTATGGATGATATACCGTAGGCTGGAAAGGGGAGGCAGGGGTAGAGGCAGGGGCAGAGGCAGGGGCAGAGGCAGAGGCAGAGGCAAAGGCAGGGACAGAGGCAGAGGTCGAGGTACATGTAGAGCTAGAGGCAGATTCAAAGGCAAATGGAGAGGCAGAGGGAGAGGGGGGCAGAGGTAGAGGCAGAGGCAGAGGCAGAGGCAGGGACAGAGGCAGGGACAGAGGTAGAGACAGAGGCAGAGAGGCAGAGGCAGAGGCATAGGCAGAGGCAGAGGCAGAGGCAGAGGCAGAGGTAGGGGTAGAGGCAGAGGCAGAGGTAGAGGCAGAGGCTGAGGAAGATGGAGAGGGAGAGGCAAATGCAGAGGCAGAGGCAAAGGCAGAAGGAGAGGGAGAGGAAAATGCAGAGGCAAAGCAGAGGCAGAGGAAGATGGAGAAGGAGAGAGAAAGACAGTGGAAAAATAGGGGGAGAAGAGAGGCAGAGGCAGAGGCAGACGGAGAGGGAGAGGCAAATGCAGAGGCAAAGGCAGAGGCAGAGTAGAGGCAGAGGAAGTGGCAGAGGAAGAGGCAGAGGGGGAGGGAGAAAGAAAGACAGAGTGGGAAAAAGAGGGGGAGAAGAGAGGGAGAGGGAGAGCGGGAGGGAGGAAGAGATGGGATGGGATTGGGCTGAGGACAAGGGTCTGCCATGATTGAGAGTCGGGCACAGAGTAATGGAATTTGGATCTGTTTAAGTGGAAGTAATCCAGGACGAAATGGATATTCTGAGGGGAGGAGAGAGGGCGAGACATACATATGCACTATGACAGATGCGAGTCTCTCCACAGTTACCGTGGCAACGGCAGGATCCTTCACAGGGGTCCCTTCTCCGGAGATAATATATTCACAGATACACTGCAATCTAATATTCCACCATCATGACAATTGATCAAATACATGCAAGTATCAATAACATCAGCTGAATTAGAATTCACCATCATCATATTATAGTACTGTGTTCAGATATGGATAATATATATCTGGTTGATCCACAGGTCAGTGCTGAGTTGGGGAAAGGTAAACTATAGCAATAAATTATCACTATTAGGTCAGTGTGGGTTCAATTAATTACAGGTTCATCAAGAGGTCAATCAATCCAGACAGTTTCGTTCTACTTCCCAATTCGGTCAAATTTCTTTTACTTTCCGACAAATTTAAAAATGGGCTTCCTTTCTTTCTTAAAATCTTTTTAGTTTTTAGTTTTCCAAAATCCCAAGGCTTGATAGTCTCAAGGCTTTCTATTGCAGCACGGGCATCTCGGCCTGTCTCAGTGACTCGAGGACCAATCCTAATCTCGTAGGGAGCAACCCACCGCACTGATTCCCGCCACACTGGTTCCCATCACGCGCCCCTCATCACCTCTGTGGATCACCAAGCGGCAGACTACCAGCTCAATGCCCTTTACACAGGCACCTTTCTCCATCCCCTACCTACCCCTGTCCCATCCCATTCCCCCCATCCCTTGACTCTGACACTGAATGGTGCCACCATTCACCAGGGTGACAATGTCACAGCCATGGCTCCCCGCCAAAAAATGAAATGAATAAAAACTGATAAAAAAAAACCCCTAGAGAGAGGTCAATCTTCAGGGAATGAAAAGAAATAGGTCACATCTATTTAGACTCCCTGAGGCATTTCTGCATATATATATAGATAAGCTTTACATTTTAGCATGACTTGAGCAGAATTGGATTCTTTCTTTAATCCACCTCATGGATTTTCTTTTCCTTTTTTTTTCATTCTTCCTGTGTCTATTTTTTTTCCCCCTTTGGGTTTGCGGAGGGTAATTTGACCCGGGTGATCGCTTCTATTATATTTCGTTTCGGTCGGCAATTTGCCCGGCGTCTTTTCAGCGGTGAAGTCAATTAGAGAGGTAGAGTTTCTTCGGCTGATGCACGGCCACAGTAAGGATGAGCAATTAGGCGAGTGTGAAGGAGGAAGAGAAGGAGAGAAGGAGAGAGAAAGAGAGAGTGGGTGGGGGGGGGGGAGGGAGTGTGAGAGCGAGCAAGGGTGAAAGCAAATGAGAGACACAGAGATTCAGAGAGGCAGACACAGACTGAGACAGGGAGACATGAGAGAGAGAGACAGACAGAGTGAAGCAGAAGAGAGAATGACAGACAGATGGAAACAGATGGAGAGATGGTGAAACAGACAGACAGTGATACAGTCTTACAGAGGATAAGGAGACAGGGAGACAGACAGGGTGACAAAAAGAGAGTATGAGCTTATACAATAGCTTTACAGAGGGACTACAAATCTTTCAAATTTTACTATTGATTAAAATTAAAGGCAGATGGTACATGAAATAAAAAGGGGTTGACTGTGATGGTTTTCTCTCCTTTTTTTTTCTGAAGAAATTTTCCAAAAACTTCCACTCAAAGTAAATCACTCATGGCAGCATTGTTGGGCATGGAACTGAACACATTAGGACAAATGACTTTACGACTGGTGACGACATAAGACCAATGATGACATTAGGACCAATGGTGACATAAGGACCAATGGTGACATTAGGACCAATGGTGACATTAGGACCAATGGTGACATTAGGATCAATGATGACATTAGGATCAATGATGACATTAGGATCAATGATGACATTGGGATCAATGATGACATTAGGACCAATGGTGACATTAGGATCAATGGTGACATTAGGATCAATGGTGACATTAGGATCAATGATGACATTAGGATCAATGGTGACATTAGGACCAATGGTGACATTAGGACCAATGATGACATTAGGATCAATGATGACATTGGGATCAATGATGACATTAGGACCAATGGTGACATTAGGATCAATGGTGACATTAGGATCAATGGTGACATTAGGATCAATGATGACATTAGGATCAATGGTGACATTAGGATCAATGGTGACATTAGGATCAATGGTGACATTAGGATCAATGGTGACATTAGGACCAATGGTGACATTAGGATCAATGGTGACATTAGGACCAATGGTGACATTAGGACCAATGGTGACATTAGGATCAATGGTGACATTAGGATCAATGATGATATTAGGATCAATGGAGACATTAGGATCAATGGTGACATTATTAGGATCAATGACGACACTAGGACCAATGATGACATTCGGACCAATGATGACATTATTAGGACCAATGGTGAAATTATTAGGATCGATGATGACATTAGGACCAATGGTGACATTAGGACCAATGGTAATGGTGACATTAGGACCAATATGGTGACATTAGGACCAATGGTAACATTTATACAAATGATAACGTTAGGACCAGAGGTAACATTAGGACAAGTGATGACATTAGGACCAGCAATGACATTAGGACAAGTGATGACATTAGGACCAGAGGTGACATTAGAACCAGAGATGACGTTAGGACCAGAGATGACATTAGGACAAGTGATGACGTTAGGACAAGTGATGACATTAGGACCAGTGATGACGTTAGGACCAGAGATGACATTAGGACAAGTGATGACGTTAGGACAAGTGATGACATTAGGACCAGTGATGACGTTAGGACCAGAGATGACGTTAGGACCAGAGATGATATTAGGACAAGTGAAGAAGTTAGGACAAGTGATGACATTAGGACCAGAGATGACATTAGGACAAGTGATGACGTTAGGACCAGAGATGACATTACGGTCGGACCGACAACAGTACAAGCGGCAATGGCAACATTAGGCATTACGATTTTGCTTTCATTAGTCCTGTGCTTTCTTCCCCCTCCTCCCGGCGTTCATTCAAATACATTCTACGTGCTTCCCAAGATGATCTAAAGGGCATTTCGCAGAAAGAGCATTCATCACACCTGCGGGACAAATCACCAGGCCCCCATTGCAGACCAGGGGCTCATCACGGAGGTTATTTTCAAAGGCCTCGAAGACTCAAGTTGATTGTCAAGACTGTCTAAATGCAGACGGCACTGTGCTGCATTGACTGCCTCTCTGTGGGACTGCTGAGCTCAAAATTCCAGTCAGGGCAATGTGTGGTTGGCAATTTGTCAGCTCTCGGATCGGAAGAAAAACAAACAAGTATAGCTAGCATTTGATCGAGTTTGTGGTTTTCCTGGACACCAGCAAACAGCATACACTGATATCCGTCTCAGCTGGAACTCAGTTCAGCAGTTTCTTTGTTTCTACAACACTGCGCTCTCCAGAGACATTTCTACTGTGTTCATGTATGTCTACAATACATTTAGACAGTCTTCTGTGTAAATGTCAGGCTTAACTTGTGCAGTACTGCATATATAGTGGCGACAAAAAATGAAACAAAAAAATGGAGTTGAGAAGGAGGTCTTCATTTGATATGTAAGTGGCATGGATGAATTTGGGAAATATACAGTTTGAAAAGGAATACTGGGTACAAGATAACGAATCGTATTCAGGTACAGTGGAACGTCGCTATAACAAATGCTGATACACTGAACATTCGTCTAAAATGAACATGCCCTTTGGCTCCCGATTTTTGTGTATGAAATATGTGGCCGCAACTGCTATAACGAATGACCGCTATACCGAACAATTTTCATGGATCCTGGGATGTTAGTTACCGGTATAAGCGACATTCCACTGTATGTGACACTATATGTACCGGTAACTTTGACTTGACAAAAAGTATTGACGTTTATAAGGTACTTAATTATTCAATGGCATCAGTTTGGAAGTGCAAGGAAGGAAATAAGTAGCACTGCAGAAAATCAGGACAATGTAAATGCAATGCAGACCAAACAAATGGCTTACCTTGATTACATTTCTGGAATGATTAGAGTCGATGCTGATGTGGGATGGGTGAATTGGACAAAGGATTTGTCGGATGTGATGGGATATTGGTTTAAAAAAAAAAGATAATAAAACGGACTATAAATGGCAATGGGTTTCAGATCATAGTCACTGCCCGATGTGGATAATACACAAAAGCAGGAGTATAATAAATGCTCATGTATCGAGGTCCCTGGGGCGTAGACCGGATTTGGACCGAACCGAGCCCACAATCCTACCTGACCTGACGCGCAGAGAGATTTCAATTCTGACACATCCAATAAAACCCCCATTTTTTTTCTTTCTAAAGTGCATTTAAGAAAGAAGAAGTAGAAGAAAATCCCAGGGACAACGTCATGTGAAGACGTGTGCTGCATTTTGTTTTCCCCCCGCAGTTGTGTCTACGGGCCCCTTGAAAAAAGAAAAAAATACCTCAGACACAAACCCTGTCCCAGTGAAATGCACGATCGTGAGTGAAGCGAGCTACCTTAATGTTATGTGTGTGTGTAACAGCTGTAATGGCAGCTTGTTCGTCGGCTTGCTACAACATGCCCAAGAATGCAACCATTGGGCCTAACCTTCCAAGAAAAACATTGTCATCTGCCAAGGATACCGGTACACATGCATCATCCATATTTTTTTTTTTTTTTTTTTGGTCAAACAATCACTTTTCGGTACCAGATGCCATTACAAAGAATATGATCATTCAATCAGCCCTTCCCATTTATAGCCTGGTTTCTGTTTTGAAGGCTGCATGAACATGTGCACGTAGTGTGTTTTCAAGGGGGGGGAGACAAATTGCTCTGTGTGGTGCAAAATAAAAAAGTACAATTACCTGTGCCTGCACTTTAACTTCTTCATGGATAAATACCTGCTTTGTTTTACAAGGCCTCTGCTGGGTTGGACAAATGATTGGCCACTACTCAGAGACTCATTAAAAAAAGTGTTTACGTGCTATAATTATTCATTCCCCCGCCCGCATAACTGACATGCCCATGCCACATGTTGAGACCGTTTTTATAATCGGCAAAATGCTCCGTGACTTAAATTTTTGCAAAATGTGCACAAGGGGTGCCTCTACAGTATTTCACAGGCCGTCCAATTCGTGTTCCCATCTCAGTGAAAAGTCCACACAGAAATGAACTTAAAGCAATATGCAAAAATATTGCAAACTGCTTACTGACTTAAAAAAATGATCCTAGCATGACCTTTCTCAAAGGCGGGTCTTGCTAGGATCGAAACGTCAGGCTCTCCAAATTTAGAAATGAATATGAGTTGAAGAGTAATATATAAACAAACAGTGTCAGCTGCTAACTGACTTTAAAGGCCCTATACAACATTGGTAAAGGTCAAAAGATTGCCACAGTTTGTGTGTTAAACCATTAACCATCCCAAAAATGCAGTCCTGCGAAGGTTTTAGCTCAAATGGTGATCTGAGAAAGTGGAAAAAGGTAAAAAAAAAAAAGTCACGGTTTTTGCACCATTCTGTAGTGTTTGTGACTTGCGAGTAATAAACTATTGTCGATGTTTGAGTGAAGATTTTTTGGGAAGTACAGCATCCCAGACCGTAAGATTTCAACAAGAGGATTCTATCATGACCATCTACAAACTGTGAAGGAAATCTGATCTTCCCAATGTTGTATTGGGCCTTTATATGATCAAACTGATGATGAAAAAAGCAGAGGGCCTGACCTTTTCGTCCTAGCAGGACCCATATCAAGGGCAGAAACAAGAGGAATATGAATATGAGGCCAAAATGAAAACCCTATTGATGTCCAGTGAGATATTCTTTGGGCTAGGACTATCATTTAGTGGAGGCAGGACCTCCGATGAAGCAAGCTAGGGGCTAAAATATCAGAGGAATTCTTTGGTCTACATCAGGAGTCGGTGGGCTGAGAGGGAGAGGGAGATGAGGGGAGGAGGGGGTGGGAGGTCATAGGACTGCAGCCAGTGCCAGGGCCCTGTCTGGGATGAGCACAGGCTGCTGCAAGCCCTGCATTTTCGCAGACACGTCCGCTCATATTAACATCTTTAACCCCACCCCCCACCAGCACCACCGCCCCGGGCACTGCAAACATTCGCCAATGATAGTGCATTTGCGAGGGCTTGCCTGGTAACTCAAAACCACTGGCCCAGATACATTCATGCAGGAGGTCTGCATTCTAACAGACATACACACTGCACACACAAAAAGGGGTGGAGGGGGAAAGGCAGACCGGTATTAAAAAAAAAAAAAAAAAAAAAAACCTGATAGGAATGAGAAAAAGAGATACTCGGAGGAGCAGAGAGAAAAATAGGAGGAAGGGGGGGGGGGGGGGTGGAAACAACCTGAGACACTTATGCAAAATTGACTGGCAGTGCGCAGAGCCAACTGATAATGTTCCCAGTGCATGTGCAGACCGCCCTTGCGTTCTGTTTGGCTCTGATATTGATTGCTGATGCAGAATATATTCCTCTTGTCTGCTTTTATGCATGCGGTGTCGACGTGCCGTCTGAATACGGCGGGACTGCCTATGAGCTCCACAGGCGAGCCGGGCTTTAGGATGCATAATTAACTCTTACTTTGCTCTCAATTTTATGCTCGGCGACCAGCCCCAATATAAATTTAATTGCGGGGCCATAAAAATACAAGGAATCCAAGGGCCAGGCGGTTTCTCCAATTCAATTCCATTTTTTTTTTTTTTTTTAGTCTCCGTTTATTTCTTTGATTCTGTTGCCGTGTGTCCAGGGTCCTTCTTGTTGGGACTGATGTGAGCGTGCGTGTGAGTGCGCAGGTACCACTCGTACATGGCAAATTAGTTTCAAATGCATGTATTGGGGAGGGTTGGGGGGGAGGGGGGCGGGCGGGGGTTGAGGTGAAGGCTTTTAAGGGGAATGCACGCGCGGAGTGGGCGCACACACCAAGGCTGTATAGCCAGTCTTGTCGGAGGAACTGCCAAGAGATAGAGGCTGTTATTCAAACCAATCCTCAGACATAGATGGGGGGGAGGGATTAAAAGGGGGAAAAAAGGCCGCAACTCACTCTCAGGATGGGTATGAACAATGCGGTCTCCTCATCGAGTGTCGAAAGCATTCATTGTCAGGGCTGGGAGCGCACGCACAGATGCACTGATATCCTTTTTTAAACAGTAGTGTAAGCCCTAATTTTGTAATGCATTTTCTTGGGTCACCCTTCATCACAGAGTAGAGTTCCTCCCCTCGTCCATCTACCAAGAAACCAAGTCTGGCAGTGAACACCTCCTTAGGAATCCTCTTTCTTCTCCTGCCCTCCAGCTCCCCCTACCAAAGTTAGTCAGGCTTTACAATAGAACACAATCTCTAGTGTCCGGAGTCTGGTGTTCGTCTGCAGTTATATTTGTGCCACACTACGAGAAATATGAGAAATTTATATACAGGTACCACTTAAGACAATGTTGCTAAGTGCAGCTTAATATACTATACAAAAACTTAAAATTTAGTGGGCCTGACGTTTCGATCCTAGCAGGACCATTCTCAAAGGCCCTTTGAGAAAGGTCCTGCTAGGATCGAAACGTCAGGCCCACTAAATTTTAAGATTTACATTTTGGTAATTTTAGTCGGTAAGCAGTTTGCAACATTTTTGTATATCACCTTATACAAAAACGTGTACGAAGTGGTATTTAGTTAATCAAACAAGAAATCAAATCCTAACACACTGTGGCTACACCAGGATGGATGACTCCTAGGCACATGCCCTTCTGAGCTAACACCCAGTCACCTCCACACGCATAATACCGTAATGATCACCTCCAGTAATTTGACTAAGATACATGAATGAAGATACATTTCGAAAAAAATTGGCAAAAGAAAACTTTGACTCGACCGGGACTTGAACCCGAGACCTCTGGACTAATGTTCCAATGCTCCTCCCATCTGAGCTATCCAGCCCTTAGATGGTGGCCTTCGCAAATAGTCAACTAGTCTTTGCCAGGCAAGGGTGGGGGCGCCAGTCAGAAGCAATTCAGCCATTAATTGCCGTATATCTCCAGGGATCACACCCCCGCTTTCTTTCGGATGCAAACAACAGCAAATAAAGATAATGTACATTTTAAAATTAATTCAGAATAAGGTTTGGCCAAAGTCTTGCTGCTGTTTAAAAAGGTGGGCCTTGATGAGCCAACTTTTAAATGTAGGTACTGCAATGAACTGACTTTGTTTTGGAACTGGATCGAACTTGGATGACCGTGGATTAACTGGGTTAGGCACTGGACTGTGATGGGAAGAGAGATATTACACTGGGTTGAGAGGGCTACAGTGCATCCCACTATAGGGGTGCGATGAATCCACCTAGCCTATTCCGGCTGCTTGATTGGAGAGAGAGAGGTGACGAGGGGTTGGATGGATGGGACACACCTAATACAAAGGTGCAAAGAATTGACTGAGCTCATGGTGAGAGGTACATGTACACAGCTGAGCGTGCACTACCCAGTTCAATCCGGTTAAACCAAGGTCGTCCGAGTTCGATCCAGTTCCAAACCAGCTCAGTTCACTGCAGCACAATGCGGTTCAAAGCAGTTCAATCCAGTTCGACCCACTTCAACCCAGTTCAACACAGTTCAGCCAGATTCAAACAGGTTCAACCAAGTTCAACTACGTTCAGCCCAATTCAATGCAGTTCAATCCAGTTCAACTCCGTTTTGATGAACCAACACAGCCCAACATTTATGTACCGGTATTTAGATTTGATTCATCACTGATTTGATATTGCCCGCACTGGTCCTCGGAGAGCACATTCAGATTACTGTGCCATCTTCTGTTGCTACAATAACAGTATTTACATGACACGTGCTGACCTTCCCTGAGGAGTGCCTGAAGACTAATGAGGCTACTGTGGCCTTGGATTAGACACGTCGCAGTGACAACATTAAATGTCACGGCGGGCAAACAGCATACGCACCAAGCTGCGGCAAGCCACGACAGGCGCAGTGAACACTCCACACACACGCAAGAGTGGTCACGGCAGCTTCCATGCCACCATGCTACTTGATGCAGCATCACCATATGGAACGCTGTCACTGCCTCCCCCCACTGCATTCGGCATTGCATTCGGTGGCCGACGTTTGACTGTGACGGGTTCGTCCTGTCGTTCGTGTCATTCTGTCTCACCACTATGTCGTTTCAGCTTTCTGTTATGTTATTTCCTCTTAGCATTATGTGTTTTCATCATTTGGTCGTTTTGTCTCACCGTTATGTTGTCCTGTATTTCATTAAGTTGTTTTGTCTCGCCATTACAGTACGTTATTCAGCATTTGCTTATGTCGCTTTGTCTTGTCATTATGTTGTTTGGCATTTCCTTCTGTCATTTTGTCTCAGTCTCCGTTGTTGTTTGCCTTTTCCAGATGTCTCGCCGTTATGTTGTTCCACATTTCATTTACCGTATGTCCTTTTACTATTTACCATGTCTCTCTGTTGTTTTATCATTCCATCAGGCGATTCTGCCCTTCGGTTCTGCCAAATCACCATTCCGTTATGTAGCACACAGCGCGATTCTGTGTGATCACCTTTGCGGTTTAATACACGATTCTATTTGATTATGTGTAGAATTGTTTGGTTACGTGCACACAGTGGTGGGAGAGAATGAAATAATGAAAAGACAAATCCGCCAAATTCAATTGTCGGTCAATAAATAAAATGCAGAAGCCAGAGAGAAGGCAATCCAAATTTCTGCCTGCTTTTGTTCTCCCAAATCCTATCACAGGGCTGGGGATGGGAGAACCCTGGTGATGATGATGATTAAAGGGGGTTGGCCTATCTAGCTAGTGCTCAAATCTGGCTGTGGGGGGCGGAACGGGAATTTGCTATCTCGTCGGAGAAGGAAGGTCAGGGATTGATGGGGGTCGGTGAAGGAGGAAAAGAGGAGTGGAAGTGAGGGAGAGAGAGAGAGAGAGTGCAATGCACTGACACAGAAGAGGTGCTCGGTCCATCGGAAGAGGTGCAGCCTGTGAAGGCGCCAAGGGTTAATTTACAACTTAGCACGGAGAAGCATTAGTGGATAAGGTCGCATGCCCGCAGTCTGTATGGTCCCAGAGCTAACCAAATCAGGGGGCTGGGTGACGAGGGGCTGCCGAGAGAGAGCAAAACACGGGTGGAAGGAGGCAGCGGAGGAGAATGCCGGGGTCTGGGGGAGGGGGGAGGGGGAAGGGGGTTGACCCACCTGTTGAGGAACACCGAGTTGACGTCCTCGTGGGAGATGAGCGGCTTCTTGGAGCTGGCCGCCATCTTGAGCGGCCGCAGGAAGCAGGAGACCAGAGTGGAGAGCTGCTCCACGTACTCCCGCTCGCACTCCACCATGCCAAAGACGATGCTGTTGCGCTTGCGCATGCTCTCGGCGTGGGGGGAGCGGATGTAGTCCTGGACGATGGCCTTCCAGCGACGCCGACAGAGCCAGCCACGGATGAAGCTCTGCACCTGGAGAGTGGAAGAGGGATCGCATCGCACAATGAGTCCAATGATCTTACGTACATCATCGGTGTTATCATCATCATCACCAGAGACGCTCACCATCATGGTCGTCTTCAACATCACTGTCATCATCATCATCAACATCATCACCATCATTCATCATCACCACCATTTCCATCATCACTGTCATCATCATCATCAACATCATCACCATCATCACCATCATTCATCATCACCACCATTTCCATCATCACTGTCATCATCATCATCATCAACATCATCACCATCATTCATCATCACCACCATTTCCATCATCACTGTCATCATCATCATCACCACCATCATTCATCATCACCACCATTTCCATCATCACTGTCATCATCATCATCATCAACATCATCACCATCATTCATCATCACCACCATTTCCATCATCACTGTCATCATCATCATCATCATCATCACCATCATTCATCATCACCACCATTTCCATCATCACTGTCATCATCATCATTATCATCATCATCACCATCATTCATCATCACCACCATTTCCATCATCACTGTCATCATCATCATCATCAACATCATCACCATCATTCATCATCACCACCATTTCCATCATCACTGTCATCATCATCATCAACATCATCATCATCATTCATCATCACCACCATTTCCATCATCACTGTCATCACCATCATCAACATCATCACCATCATATATCATCACCACCATTGCCATCATCACTGTCATCATCATCATCTTCATCATCACCATCATTCATCATCACCACCATTTCCATCATCACTGTCATCATCACCATCATTCATCATCACCACCATTTCCATCATCACTGTCATCATCATCATCATCAACATCATCACCATCATTCATCATCACCACCATTTCCATCATCACTGTCATCATCATCATCATCATCATCACCATCATTCATCATCACCACCATTTCCATCATCACTGTCATCATCATCATCATCACCATCATCACCATCATTCATCATCACCACCATTTCCATCATCACTGTCATCATCATCATCATCATCATCACCATCATTCATCATCACCACCATTTCCATCATCACTGTCATCATCATCATCATCATCATCATCACCACCATTTCCATCATCACTGTCATCATCATCATCATCATCATCACCATCATTCATCATCATCACCATTTCCATCATCACTGTCATCATCATCATCATCATCATCACCACCATTTCCATCATCACTGTCATCATCATCATCATCATTCATCATCATCACCATTTCCATCATCACTGTCATCATCATCATCATCATCATCACCATCATTCATCATCACCACCATTTCCATCATCACTGTCATCATCATCATCATCATCATCACCATCATCATTCATCACCACCATTTCCATCATCACCATCATCAACATCATCCCCATCATTCATCATCACCACCATTTCCATCATCATCATCATCATCATCATCATCACCATCATTCATCATCACCACCATTTCCATCATCACTGTCATCATCATCACCATCATCATCATCATCATCATTCATCATCACCACCATTTCCATCATCACTGTCATCATCATCACCATCATCATCATCATCATCATTCATCATCACCACCATTTCCATCATCACTGTCATCACCATCATCAACATCATCACCATCATTCATCGTCACCACCATTTCCATCATCACTGTCATCATCATCATCATCATCATCACCATCATTCATCATCACCACCATTTCCATCATCACTGTCATCATCATCATCATCATCATCATCACCATCATTCATCATCACTTGTAACCATTTCCATCATCACTGTCATCATCATCACCATCATCATCATCATCATTCATCATCACCACCATTTTCATCATCACTGTCATCATCATCATCATCATCATCACCATCATTCATCATCACCACCATTTCCATCATCACTGTCATCATCACTGTCATCATCACCATCATCATCATCATCACCATCATTCATCATCACCACCATTTCCATCATCACTGTCATCATCATCACCATCATCATCATCATCATCATCATTCATCATCACCACCATTTCCATCATCACTGTCATCATCATCATCATCATCACCATCATTCATCATCACCACCATTTCCATCATCACTGTCATCATCATCACCATCATCATCATCATCATCATTCATCATCACCACCATTTCCATCATCACTGTCATCATCATCACCATCATCATCATCATCATCATCATCATCATTCATCATCACCACCATTTCCATCATCAGTCATCATCATCATCATCATCATCATCATCATCATTCATCATCACCACCATTTCCATCATCATGATCGTCAACATCATCACCATCATTCATCATCACCACCATTTCCATCATCACTGTCATCATCATCATCATCCTAACCACAATCACCACAATCATCACCGTCATCACCATCCTCACTATCGCCGTCAGCGAGCATCACGATCACCATTACACTCCTCCTTCTTGAAAGTGAAGTGCCACACGGTGTCACCGCAAACATTCCACTTAGTATTTCCACCATGCAAACCTCCAGTTATCGCCATCCTTGAGCCCCAACCTTATTACCGGTAACCATCATCGCCAACACAGAATTTAACAGCGCCATACACTTC
Organism: Luidia sarsii; assembly: GCA_949987565.1. Classification (NCBI taxonomy): domain Eukaryota; kingdom Metazoa; phylum Echinodermata; class Asteroidea; order Paxillosida; family Luidiidae; genus Luidia; species Luidia sarsii. The sequence goes on along the minus strand of OX465108.1, from coordinate 13,227,047 downwards.
TGCTTTTGAGAAAATGTCCTTCTTACTGGCTGAAATGACTGCCCAATCACAAATCTGAAAATTTAAGAGGGCCCGACATTCTGCTCCCAGCAGGACCTTGATTCTGCCTTTCGGGAAAGGGTCTGGCTTGGATCGCAACGTCGAGCCCTCTAAAGTTTTGTGGATCAAAAATCCATTGAATGTCATGCAGCGTGTTAACGGACAACAAACTGCCACAAATCTACCAACAAAAGATACATCTGTAGATGTAAGCCGAAAAGATGAAGCTGCCAGATGGAATGTCAGAGACGACCCAAAGAAGGACAAAGAAAAAAGCCAGCCCAGCTAATGGCAATTCACATGGTTGCTGAATCGTCATTGTAAATTCATCAATGTCATTTCATGAGCGCTGTCCATGCCCTGAAATTCCCCCCTTAAAAAAAAAATCTCCATGGCTTTCCCAAAAATCAAGGCAGGAAAAAGAAAAATCTTGGTTTTTTTTTCTCTGTCTCCCAGTCTCCTTTTCTCTGCCCTTCTTTCTGTCTCTGTTTCTCTGGCTGTCTGTCTGTCTGACACCCTTTTCCCCTATTCAGTCTTTATGTTTATCTCTGTCTCTCTGTTTGTCTGCATCTATGTGTGTATGTGTCTATCTGTTTTTCCATCTCCCTGTCTCCTTGTCTGTCTGTCTTTCAGTCTCTGTGGCCCTTTACGAATCCACAGATCGGCTCGGGCACAGGTTTTGTCTCCGTCTGACAAAACCTGAAAATCAAGGTTGTGGTTTGTCGCCGAATTTGAAGGTTTGTTGGTTTGATAAGCACAGAGTATTCACCAAGAAACCGGGGCCAAATGCTTGTTCCTAGATGCCTGTGACATTATAACGGGTAAGAGAAATATGACCGAAGCCTAAGCCCAAGCCTAAGCCCGAGCCTAAGACTTAATTTCGTAAACAGCCTATGTCTTCTGCCTGTCCTCCTGCCTCCCTCTACATGTACATATGCATGTCCCTCCGTCTCTGTCTCCCTGTCTCACAATTCATATGTCAATCTTGCAGACAGCGATCGTAGAGTGGAGAGGAAGGAGAGGTTGTTCCCCCGACACCCATCCTTGACAAGGGTAAATCTGACCACCAGGCAATTGGAGGTTTCGTCTCCGCTGAGGTTGGAGTTGCCCGCGGCAGGAAAATCTGTGATGGCCGATGTGGACGCAGATCTTTTGTGCCTTTTTTACTTTGAGTGCACTAAATTATGACACTGATTGTAATTTATATTGTGGAGCAGAGTGTTAACATGTGATCAAAGCTAAGGACTGGCCAGTGGAGATTGACGTTATATTTTCAATCACAGATCTATTATTGAGTGTGATAGGATATCATTACTGATGACCAAAAGGGAGAAATGAAGTATAATGTGAATGCAAAAAGGCAATTATTTGCAAATATATCTGAATAAAGCATGAAGTGATATACATGTACACAAATGTTGCAAACTGCTTACTGACTAAAATTACCAAAATGCAAATCTCAAAATTAAGTGGGCCTGACGTTTCGATCCTAGCAGGACCTTTCTCAAAGGCAGACTGACTCTGCCTTTGAGAAAGGTCCTGCTAGGATCGAAACGTCAGGCCCACTAAATTTTGTGGATAAAGCATGCACAGTTTAGTCATCTCCCTCCTGGATGTTGAGGGCTTGAAGCCATGCAGATGCCGTGAATGGTCTGAAGATGCTCCATCCACAGCCTCTACTCTCGGCTCAGTTTAATAACATCAAAGGGCCTAGAGGGTCTGATGATGGGATCCTCGTAGGACCTATTTTTCTCTGAAAGGCATTGTGTCTTTCCGAAAAAAAAAGGTCCTGCGAGATTTGAAATGTCCGACTCTCCCAAGGTTTGAGATCTGCAGCTTGGTCATTTTCAAGTCAGTAAACAGTCTGCAACTTTTGTGCATTACTCTTAAAGGGATAATACAACATTATGCAAAGTCAAAGAATAGCATTTATACGTTGTCTGATCCAACATATGCATGAAATAGCACACCTGTGAAAATTTCAGCTCAATCTGCCAACCGAGTCTCGAGAAAATAGTGAAAAAACGCTTCATTTGTTTCGCAAAAATGCAGCATTCAACAAATTGTTCCGAAAAATGTTCAGATCTCTGTCAGATTTAAACGATTTCTTTTATTCGTTTCTCCAAAAATACAACATTTTAGGCAGAAATATTTCAGTGCGAGGTTTCTACTATAACCATCTTCAAACTGCATGCTTCTTGTAAATCTGTGAACATTTCTGTTTTTCGATCATACCAATACTGTGTAGGGGCTTCAAGAACCACCGATTCCCTCAAACTGCATGGGCATGGCTGTGTTTAGATACGTTATTATGGTACATCTGTAGACAGATGTCAGACGTGGAGACAAAACGGAAGCTGCGGTTTAGATAAGGGTCTTTCGGCTTTAGTGCCTGTCTCTCTGGTGGGGGTGGAGGGGGGGGGTGGCGGAAGAGAGAACCATAAACAAGGGAAGTCTGTGTGTCTGTACACAGAGGCTGCAGCGGCCATTTAGGTTTCCTCATTGTAAGGGACTGAAGGAGGCGAGGTAGGGGGGCATTCTCCTGGGATTTGCAGATGAGTTCCTTTGCAATCTGCCCAGGACACGCAGGGAAATACTGCAGTGTATTGATCCTTTTTTGGGGTGCATTTTGGAGGGGGTCTGAGAGTGAACGGAAACGTGGAGTGATAGCATTGGTGCCAGGATCAAGTACAACCCCCCCCTCTCCTCCAATAAAAAAACATGTATATATTGACTTACATAGGCCCCACATTGTGGGAAATCTGTGTTATATGCATTCATAATTTGCTTATGTTATAGCAGGACCTTTCTCAAAGGCAGAATGCCATAACTTATTGCATGGAAAGTGTTTCACCAAAATAGAAAAGACAGAATTGGAGGCTACAATGTTCGTTCCCATCCCTAGAACTAGGATCTGTCTTGAAAGGCAGAGACTCTTAACTCCGTTCATCCTTCCTTTTGCAAGAAGATGGTAAGACTCGTGGAATTGCAACAAATAGGCCTGAGGCTCAAATAGAGGGGAACGATTGATCTGTCTATCATTAGGAGGGGCTGACATATGGATCCTAGCAGGACTTTTCTCAAAGGCAGAATGCCATTACTAACCCTGATACCTAATAGTGGGATGGTAGTGGTACACATGTATAATACCCAACCCTTTTCCCTTTTTGTGGGTTGCTATTCCTAACCCTTATACCTAATAGTGGGATGCTATACCTAACCCTAAATACCTAATAGTGGGATGCTATACCTAACCCTAAATACCCAATAGTGGGATGCTATACCTAACCCTAAATAATACCTAATAGTGGGATGCTATACCTAACCCTAAACACCTTATAGTGGGATGCTATACTTAACCCTAAATATCTAATAGTGGGATGCTATACCTAACCCTAAATACCTAATAGTGGGATGCTATACCTAACCCTAAATACCTAATAGCGGGATGCTATACCTAACCCTAAATACCTAATAGCGGGATGCTATACCTAACCCAAAATACCTAATAGCGGGATGCTATACCTAACCCTAAATACCCAATAGTGGGATGCTATACCTAACCCTAAATACCTAATAGTGGGATGCTATACCTAACCCTAAATACCTAATAGTGGGATGACATACCTAACCCTAAATACCTAATAGCGGGATGCTATACCTAACCCTAAATACCTAATAGCGGGATGCTATACCTAACCCAAAATACCTAATAGTGGGATGCTATACCTAACCCTAAATACCTAATAGTGGGATGCTATACCTAACCCTAAATACCCAATAGTGGGATGCTATACCTAACCCTAAATACCTAATAGTGGGATGCTACATGTATACCTAACCCTAAACACCTTATAGTGGGATGCTATACCTAACCCTAAATATCTAATAGTGGGATGCTATACCTAACCCTAAATATCTAATAGTGGGGTGATATACCTAACCCTAAATACCTAATAGTGGGGTGATATACCTAACCCTAAATACCTAATAGTGGGATGCTATACCTAACCCTAAATACCTAATAGTGGGATGCTATACCTAACCCTAAACACCTTATAGTGGGATGCTATACCTAACCCTAAATATCTAATAGTGGGATGCTATACCTAACCCTAAATATCTAATAGTGGTGATATACCTAACCCCTTATGCTATACATTGTGTACCTGACCATTCTGCCATTTGGAAAAAGGTCCTGCTAGGACCAAAATCCTGTGACTCTCTAAGACTATTGACAATGATCACTGATTTCTCTTTTATTCAGCATGTCAACTTGAAATCTAGAAACAGTATACTCATCAGACTTCGGGTCTCCCATTGGATCACAGACTCAGAGGAGTGTCAATCATTCCTTGTTCAGCACCGTGTCTTTTGTTGTGTCAGTGCAGCGGACACACAAACACAAACACACATGCCCTGTAACCCACTTCTTGCCCCAACAAGACACACTGCAAGCACCCGATCAAAACATGTTTTGCAATCTCTTCATTTGCATTTTGTTTTTCTCCCGGCAAATAAAAAGCTCCAAAGGCAACATAAAGGAAAAAAAAAAATACCTTCTCAATTACGAAAGAGCTGCATTACGGCCGGATAGTTACTGTGTGTGTTTCTGTGTCAGTTCTTGGATTGTATTTATTTCAAAGTGTACCACTGCAATAGACATTTAGCAGTTTTTCCAATATCTTGGACACTTTTTTTTTTCTTTTCAATTGGAGTAATATACAAAAGTGTTGCAAACTGCTTACTGACTAATTTTACAAAAATGCAAATCTAAAAAAATTAGTGGGCCTGATGTTTTGATCCTAGCAGGACCTTTCTCAAAGGCAGAATTTGACCTTTCAAATTGAATAACTTGTGGGACCTGGGGTGGATTTCACAAAGCCATCTTACGATGGGTAACCCATCGTAAGTTGTGATAGGCCGTACGGTTTCTGCGCATTGCTCACCGTCTAGCGGTTGGTCGTAGGTTACGATGGGTTTGATGAAATTGAGGCCTGAAGGTGTTAAACTTTTGAGAAGCTGTCCTGAGCACAACAAACAATCAAACCTGAACTGTTTACTGACTGAGCTACTACTGGTTACAATACACATTCAATGCACTTATTGATAGTCATTTTACATCCATTCCTGATCAGAAGCACTGAAACCCATGGGAGATCGGTGCTTTGCAAGCACTGAATGGGACACCCAGTCTAAAGAAGAAATGAATAAATAAATAACTATCTTAAAATTTAGTTGGCCTGACGTTTCAATCCTAGTAGGACCTTTCTCAAAGGCAGAGTGACAAGGACAACACAGATACCTATACAAGATGGAAGGGGGGAGAGAGTGAATAGGACACGGACCCTTCCTTCGTGTACATGTATCTGTGTTGTCCTTGTCACTCTGCCTTTGAGAAAGGTCCTGCTAGGATCGAAACGTCAGGCCCACTGAATTTTAAGATTTGCATTTTGGTAACTTTAGTCAGTAAGCAGTTTGCAACATTTTTTGTATATCCAAATAAATAAATAAATAAACCACGACTAATACAGAGGCAGGTATAGAGACTTTCACATTTGACTTATCTCGGGATGTTAGATGAAAGATGAAGATTTACGTTTGACTTGGGTAGACCTTCAACAGGAGGGTGAGCCTTTGCAGAAGATCTGCAGGCGATTTCAAGAAAAGTTTCATAAGTTACGCAACGTCAAATGTTGCATTTGTCTTGTGCCAGAATGGCTCTTTTCTGCAGTATTTAGAAAAAGGCAGCAAAATATTGCGAAAGTTACGCAACAAAATGTTGCATACGCAACATTTGAAGTTTTGTGAAATCGGCTGCTAATCACTTTCATGCATGTTGCAATGAGGGAGATAATTTGTTTCGTCTGAAGGTTACACGTACCGTACTACCTTGGTTGGTATGATATACCTACGGTTCATGTACATGTACATGTGTATATTTGGGCCCCCTTTCTTTCGGTTTTTCACTTTGTGATTTGTTGTCATCATTCTGCCTTTGAGAAAGGCCCTACTAGGATCAAATTATCAGGCCCTCTGAATTTGTTTTAGATTTGGCGTATTGCAAGTCATAGGTATTCTTCTCTTGTGCGTCTTAGGGATGAGCCCTTCTTGATTTCAAACCGAGCTGTGGTTCTTGTTTTGTTACTGAATTCATATCACTGGCCTTGTTTACTTTCAATTTTGAAACGAGCCCTTTTCGATGGGCCGCACCCAGAGGTTGGATGACTCAGGTGGGTGATCTTCTTCTTTCGTGTCCATCATCTCTGATTTGGCTCAAATGTTGGGCCAGGCTCTTGTGCAGCTCAGGGCCTTCCTGTTCGCACTTGTCAGATCTTCTAGGCAGCAACTCGTCCTCCAGGAGTGGGCATCTCAGTAGATGTTGCATTGTCTGCTCTGAAACACCGCATTCACAGGTTGGATCGGCCACATCAGCATAGCGCCACTTGCTCAGGTTGGCTTTGCTACGACCCATGTCTGTGCGTAGTCTGTTGAGGGACTTCCACAGCCTCCACTCAGATTTGTGGCCAGGTGCCAATTGCTTACTGGTTGGGATGGGCAGCTTTGCCACATGTTGTTTCTCGTCTCGCCGCCCCTCCCACAGTGCTAGCCTAGTTGTATGAGGGGGCTGAGACAATGGTTGGACTGCATGAAGAAAGCTCTTCCTCGATTTAAGGCGGCTCGGGGCGGGTGGGTGATGCCCAGGTACATTAAACAAGAGGCACGCGCTCGCATCCCGCGCCAGTCCATCCTTCTTCTACGCTATTCCCACGATTCCAAAACCGACTGCCGCCTTGATTTGCCTCGAAAAAAAAAGAAAATCCATCGATGCGGGTTACTCATTCATTTTGGAGGCATAGCAAGTTCAGAAAAATAGAATGACTTTGAAATACCAAAACTGAAATCAGATTTCAGGGTGAAGCACATGATGAGACAGCTAATGTGATCTGATGAAGAGGTGAACCGATGTTAACTTGGCGCAGATTACAATCACTGATGAAGGTCACCGATACTCTGGTTTGTTCTGCCATTGAGGCTTCCGTGGCTATACCGTACCCTTGCCTGAAACAGCCTCCCTCCGTCTTTCCGTTCTCCGCCGGCATTATCGCAGTGCGCATGTTCCTCTCCGCCAGCACACCGGCGATGGCTATATAGACACACGACCCTTTACTTCCTTCATAACACATCACAGGCCAGCGCCACCCCGCCCCCCTTCCCCTCCTGTGGGCAAGGATACAGGTCTGATGTCCGTGCCTGTTAATAGTGACTCGCCATGCATGGTTGACCATGCTATAGATTATCTATGCCCGTTGGCCACAAGGTGAAGGGAAAAGGAGGGAGGGGGGCAGGGGGGAGAGGTAGGATACAGTGCCCGGCAAAGCAAATCCGATACCTCCGCTCGGAGTTGCGAGAGCGAGGAGAGGTGAGAGGTAGGGATGGAGTGGTGAGGGATAGTGCTAGTATAAGTGGCTTAGTTGATTTCTCTTTCATTTTCTTTTTTTATAACCCCCCCCCCCACCCCCTCCGTCCTCTTCATCCCTTCCACCTGTGATAGCCGGTAATATTCCCAGGCAAAAATGTCTCGCGCTGCCGGAGCACTGGTATTTGCATGCAGGCCGGCGAAACAAAAACGGCAGATAAAACCAAGCATATAAACCATTCACCTTCCCTTGTGTTGTGTGTTTGTGTGTGTGTGGGGGGAATGGTGGTTGGATCAGACATAACACCAATGCTATCTCACATTTCTATCACGCTTCCATATTTAGGCCCCCGCACAGAATATTCTATGGCTACTCATTCTCATGCAACCAACGCTTGACAACAGACGGTCATCAAAAGTACTCATGCTGTATCTAGATCATAGCGATTCCAAATAGAGTCCCTTTCCCTATTTTTTTTTAGAACTTAAATGCTCAAGTTTTGTTTTAAAAGCCCAGGTTGTTTTGTACTTTCTGAAGCCGCGTTTCCACTGGACTAACATTTAACCGAGATGATGGTTAAATTTCTAATAGTCAAATTTGACCGTCGTTTCCACTTGGACTTTTGAGTTGGTCAAATTTAACCGAGACGATGGTTAAAGTAACCGAGCTGGCAATATAACGGCTCATGAAGGTCAAGTGTCAGCCGGATACACAATGTATGTGTGTACATTGAGCGCGCGATACAAAGCAGACGCTGTGCACAGTGCATGTACGTGTTACGTATTAGGCCAGATGTGGTTTTTTTACCGAGTCGCGTGGTGCGTTTCCACTGGACTAATCGGCTCAGTTAAACTTACCTGGTCACTTTTAATGGGCAGAGGTTGGCCGGTAAAAGTAACCATTCGGCTGGGTTAAATTAACCGAGAGGAATTTTAACTGGGATGTTTCCACTGGACTTAAAAAGGGAAAAGTAACCATCGTCCCGTTTACTTTGACCAAAATAAGTCCAGTGAAAACGCGGCTTTAGTTAAACATGTATGTATGATGTATGTTGCCTTTGAACTGTGTACAATGACATACCCATTGCTGGTACATGTAGATGGGTGCATATGTTTTGACAGTAGTTTCTAGATGGAGAGAGAGAGAGAGGGAGGGAGAGGGGGAGGGAGAGGGAGAGGGAGAGGGAGAGGGAGAGGGAGAGGGAGAGGGAGAGGGAGAGGGAGAGGGAGAGGGAGAGGGAGAGGGAGAGGGAGAGGGAGAGGGAGAGGGAGAGGGAGAGGGAGAGGGAGAGGGAGAGGGAGAGGGAGAGGGAGAGGGAGAGGGAGAGGGAGAGGGAGAGGGAGAGGGAGAGGGAGAGGGAGAGGGAGAGGGAGAGGGAGAGGGAGAGGGAGAGGGAGAGGGAGAGGGAGAGGGAGAGGGAGAGGGAGAGGGAGAGGCCGGGAGAGTGAGAGGGAAAGGGAGAGGGAGAGGGAGAGGGAGAGGGAGAGGGAGAGGGAGAGGGAGAGGGAGAGAGAGAGAGAGAGAGAGAGAGAGAGAGAGAGAGAGGGGGGGGGGGAGACAGCAAACTAAAACCCACCTAAGTAAACAGAGGGCTCTGAAGGACATACACCCAGTATGCAAGTGCATGTGGTCCGATGGGAATATAGGAATATCCACAGCCAATCAATAATTTCTATTTTAATAGAAGGTCACCGGTGAGAACAAATTACGCTTCTGAACTGCAGGACCATTTATTTACCCATCAAAACAATTGGCTATCCAGACACTTGTTTGGATTCTGATTGTTTTGATTTCACTTTGCTATTGGTTAGTTTTCTTTCTAACTCTTTTATTATTTTATTCTTAATTAATGTTGCAAAGTGCAAACTGCTTGCGAGCTGGCCCAAGTGGCCCAAATGGTTTTTTTGGTTGGCCTTTAAGGTCTAAACCCCACAAGCTGGACTGGAATAGTCATTTAGATTCAATATAGGAAGGTTTGCGGTGACACAATGTATAAGGCCTCTTAAAGAAGAGGTGTGGTTCTGAAAAGAACCTGAGTGGTAACTCGACGTTTCGACCAGAGACCTTATACATATTGATTAACCCACCGTGCAAAGCCTTATTTATTCATTTAGATTCATGTGAAGAAAAGTCTTACTGCTAATAACATCCAGGTAGAGAAGTAGTGTATCAAGCTAGAGAAATGTGATAGTTTATCAGTCATCCAAAATTAGAAGGATGCTATCCTGTGCATGTACCTCTATAAGGCAACAATAATTATGGCCCATCATGGAATACTGCTCTCATATTTGGGCTGGTGCCTGTACTGCCTGTCACTTGTCCCTGTTGGATCGGGTGCAGAGGCAGGTTATTAACCTTGTCGGCAAGGAGCTTGGGTCGTCACTGCAACCCCTCGCCTATCGTAGGACGATGGCCACCCTGAGTCTCCTCTACCTGATATTTCAATGGAAAGTGTTCCTCTGCAATAGCCAACTTGGTCCCCACAGTCAGGAGATTTATTAAGTGAGCAACCAGGCTGTTTGCCTCCTCTCTCCCAAGGTGTAGAACAAAGAGGTATCACAACAGCTTCTTCCCTCGTTCAGCCTCTCTCTGGAATTCCCTTCCAGGTTCATGTTTCCCCATCCTACGATCTTGCCCCTTTTAAAAGGAATGTCAATTCCTGTCTCCAGTTTGCCTGAGTCCCTCTCATTTCCCTTCTTTCCTTAGACCTTACCCTTGACTGGCTTTATAGCCTTTTGGGGGGGAATTTCGCATAAAAAAATATTAAAAGGGGCCTGAAGTTTCGATCCTAGCCGGACATTTCTCAAAGGAAGAAAACCTTTGAGAAACGTTAGGCCTCCTAAGTTTTGATATTTGCATTTATGGTCATTTTAGTCAGTAAGCAGTTTGTAACATTTTTAGTTTATCATTAAATTAAATGAATTAAGTGATCAAGCAAGACATTTTTTCAGAAGCTCAGCGTCTATTCCGTAAGTTTTTTAATGCTCTTGAAAATATCAAACTGCTTAATGAGGTAAGCCATATCCTAGGTTTTTTTTCTCCTAGACCTCATTCATCATACATCTGGTTTTTTTTTTTGTCTGTCAATTAATGTCTATGATAATCTGCCATCAATCAGGCTTTTAAGGAAAGCGATTCCCTTGGTCAGCAGGGACCAATCCGTCCTAGCCATCTCCCCTTGCCCAATTAAACTCCCTGGGGGAAAGTGCAGGTCTTGCAGGGCAATGCCAGCAGCCTAGCTGGGAGCCCCACAGCACAGGGGGGGGGGGAAGTTGAGGGCCCCGAGAGAGAGAGAGAGAGAGCTCTCCTTGGTATCGCCCAAGCTGGGGCATATGCGGTTACACAATTACCAGCCCATCTGGGCTCAGCCCTTTCATTCTCACTCAGATTGGATGTCATCTCACGGATTTCAAATTGAGCGAGTGAAGGGCGTGTGCATTGTTACCCAAGCGGCAGTTGACCGACCCACACAAAGAGGCCCTTTTTTTTAAACGACATCGATCGGGCCGAAACCAAAAAAAAACCAGTCACCTATACATCATTCTCTCTGCCTTTGACAAAGATCCTGCTAGGATCAAAACGTCAGGCCCTCTGAGATTATGAGATTTGCATTTTGGTCTTTTTTAGTCAGTAAGCAGACGACAACATTTTCGTTTAGAACTCTTTTTCATAAACCAGTGAAACAAGATCTGAAAATTAAAATTAAAAAAAAATTAAAAATTCCCATGAACATAGTTGCATAGTTTGCAATATACGGAATGGGGGAAACTCCCAATGACAAATCTTTGTTGCTCAATGATTCAGGAATGAGAATTTCGCCCGCAAAGAAATAAAAAAAAAGTGGAGAAGCTTAATTTGACCTCATGAGGATTGAAGCCCAACTCTCTGGGTTTGACGTACCAAAATATGAAGCGACGATCGACCATTTATAGAATTAAAGTGATATACAAAAATGTTGCAAACTGCTTACTGACTAAAATTTCCAAAATGCAAATCTCAAAATTTAGTGGGCACGACGTTTCGATTCTCTGCCTTTGAGAAAGGTCCTGCTAGGATCGAAACATCAGGCCCACTAATTTTTGAGATTTATAGAACTAGACAGTACGCGCACACCAGGCTATGCGCGCCGGGGTAGGGGTGCGCGGAAAGCGTACAGTAGACAGGCAGCTATAATTATTATACATACGAAAAATCCACTTCTGCTAAAACCTATCCCGTCACTAACAGCATTCAGAAGCAAGACTGAGGCAAACACTGTGGTCCAGTCAAACTGTCTTTAACTGGACTGGATGGGGCTCCTTCCAATGTGACTTGGCTTGGGCGAATCACCGTGTCTTTCCCGAGGGGGGGGGGGGGTTGATGATCATCCATTATCCACTCACCTTAAGGTGAAGTGTTTTTTTTTTGTCTCTCTGTACTCACCCTTTTGATCTTCTTGATATTCTCGGGCTCCATGGAGAAATGCTCAAAGATGGAGTTGGACAGTTTGCGCTCCTTCTTCTGAAGTATGTTCAACTGAAGTGCGGTTGGAAACAAACAAACGGAGAGGTGACTCGATAGGGCAGTTGCTGCCGCTGTTTTTGGAGGATCAGAGGGTTTGATCAGAGCTTTTCCCGAGGTCCAGGGTAGCTCATCACGCCTCCCACACAGTTCTTTAACCTTTCCACTGCAGTGTCAGAATGTGCACAATGGCATGGGCCCTTTACACGCAGACTTACAAATCGAGAGCAGTGCACATCCTAAGTCAGTTTCCAATGATAATTAAATAAGACTGAAGGCTTTGCATGGTGGGTTAATCAATATAGGAAGGTTTGCGGTGACACCATGTATAGAGTCTCTTAAAGGAAGAGGTGGTAACTCGACGTTTGCTCTATATGGCCATCATCAGGAGAATGATGCGCATTCTCCTGATGACGGCCAGAGCATACTGGTTGAAACGTCTTCCTTTAAGAGACTCTATACATGGTGTCACCGCAAACCTTCCTATATCAATGATAATTAGTCTTCCTTCCACCAAGATAGGTGTCAAGCTCTGTTTTCTTGTGTTTCAAATCACATTGATACTGGGTCTTAGAAGATTTGTAATGCTTGCAGTGACACCATGTTTACAAATCTCTTTGAAGAATAAATGAGCACCCAATAGGCCTATGTTGCCATAGCAAACAGAGCCGCAAATATGCCAGGATTGAAATCAGCGCTACCAATAATATGCGTGATTGTGAACAGTGCCACCAATACGTCGGGATTGTGAAAATCACCACCAATACACCGCGACGACCAGTTTAGTGCTCTCCCTGATGAGCTGTGGCTTGAAATTAAATTATTACCTTTTTCTAAATTCATTTTGTCTTTTCTTTTTCTGTTGGTGCTTTGGACTTTAAAACCAACTGGCGTTGAGCCCCTGGTTGAGAACCAGAGGTGTTGATACAGTATGGATAGCAAAATGTTTGCGTACATTTTGCGAGCGAAACCTCTTTAACCACTTCGTGCCGGGGGGTTTTTCAGCGCCGATGACCGCCATACGGGGTTTTTTGAACAATGCATCATTTTCAATTCTCACTAAAACAATCGGAACAATATATTTCTGTGAAATAAATCGATAAGGGTATACTATAAGGACGTCGTTGTGGCTTTTGTCAAGAGATTATCCGTTGGAAAAAGGGCCCATAGTGCGTCGTCAATGGACCGTAACGGACTTGTGTGTGTGTGCGTGTATGGTGCTGTCAATCCCTGACCGCAGACTCCAGCCTCCACTCCAGGCAGTCATATCTTCAAGTTGGTCGGCCACAACCGAGAGGTACAATTACGGTAAAGAATGTGGGGGGGAATTCCAATGCCTGACCGACGACCGTTGGGCTGCTTTCAGCGGCAGCACGGTATCCCTCCATCCTCCACAGTAAAAGTCCCACATTTGCACAATTACTGCTGCTAATCTTGCAATTCATGTGGCAAATTGTGTCAAAAAGGGTCTTTGCACTGATTCGTATTGCTTTGTTCTAGGCTGAAAAGGGTCTTTGTTTAGAATGTGGACAATAGTGGTGCCCGGATTCAGAGGGCCCTGTCGCATAGTCAAGCCAATGGAGCTCCGGATTCGGAGGTCCCAGCGTGAAGTGGTAAATGTCTGGGCTTTACCTCCGCTTTGAGTCTGACCACCTCCTGGGTCAGGTCCTCGCACTGTTGGCGCAGGCTCAGCTTGGCGGTCTTCTCGCTGTCCAGAATCTGCAGGAGATGCAGGTACTTCTGCTCCAGCTCCTCCTTCTGAAGTTGCAGGGTGTTGAAGCTGCAAAGATCAGACGGAGAGTCAAGATTATGCCTGTTTTGGAGAACAGCGCCACCAATAAATCGCGATTACGAGAATCACCACCGACACACCGGGATTGCCACTAAGGGATATGGATAGCTTATTGTTTGTTTATGTGTATTCGGTCACGGGCGAAACCTCTCTAAAGAGGTTTGTATGTCACATGCTTTTTGCCGGTCAGCGTTCAATTCACGTGGATGTAAGCGGAATGCGAATACTCAGTGCCCAGGGCACAGGGACAGCCAAGCTGTCTGCCATGACCAGGCAGGTTGCTCAGCTTTCCTTTTGTGTCTGCCAAAATTGTCACAAGATTTCCCCCTAACAAGGCAGTGCAGCACATGTATGCAGCATGTTTAGTATTTTGGTCTTTGCGAGGCAGAAATCTCCCCATGGATGTGCATTAGTCATGAGAATCAGGTACAGCTTGTTAAATGAACCAGCTATAGTGAACCCCAAGATATGCTCACTCAATTTGAAGGTTTCAGTTAAAAGACAGCTTTCATAAAAAAATAAAGAATAAATAACCACTTGATCTCAAACATGGAATCGCACCGTCAGACCCACCACATTAATGGTTGAGAGCGGCTGTCTTACTTTGTATTTCATGTTATATTTGGCCCTCATTCTTTTGTTTTCCCTTTGTCATTCATTCATCTTAATAAGTCATCATTCTGCTTTTGAGATCTGCTTTTGGGATCCAAATGTCGGGCCCTCTAAATTTTCTAAATTTTCCATATTTTGGTGATTTAAGTCGGTAAGCAGTTAGTGTTTTTTTTTCCGTATTGCATTGAGTCGTGTCATTTGTGTAATTTTTTTTTTTATTTTTATTTTTATTTTTTTTTTTTTTGGGGGGGGTTACTGAATTCATATTACTAGCCTTGTTTTCTTTTAATTTCAGACCCTGCCCTTGGGTGGCTCGGACCATCTAAACTCTGGATGACTCAGGTGCTAATGGCCTCATGGTACATTATTAATTGGGTAAGTAAGTTTGTGACTTTTCGAAATAAAGATCACCGCGTAAATTCTCCGGCACTGAAAGATAAAGGGAAGGACGATTGGCCCGCAGAGGACCTTTGACCATTAGAGAAAGATGGTTGACCAAAGGGGCTTTCACACTAGACGAAATCGACAGGGATTTCTGGAAAATTCACCGGGGAATTTTGCGTCAGTCTGTTCACACCACCCAAAAAAATTCCTGGGGAAAAGCTTTTTCCCGGGGAATATTTACCCCTGCTCGGGAGTACATGTAAGGTAGAAGGCGAAAACCCCGGGGTCTAACGTTTTCCCCGGGGAAAAGCGACTTGTGCGAACGTCGGCGGGTTTTTACTTTATTTAATACCACACCTTTTTGCATCCATTTGGGATCTTCCGAAAAGGTGCCCACCGCCCAGCGTTTACACAATCCCCGGGTATTGATTGATTCCTGGGAAATAGTGAATCCATGGGAGTTACCAAATGGGTCCAGTGTGAACGGTTGCTGGGGTGTTGGTGGGGTAAAAAATCCCCAGGATTTTCCCAGGGATTTATTCCCCGGGGATTGGCTCTGATTGCCAGCCGATTGCCAGCTGAGCCACACGGGAAGGATCACAGAACCACAGAGCAAAGAAAAATGGAGGAATGTTAAACCATTTTAACTAGAGAAATGGATTTTCGTCCCATATCAAGCTGAAAATCACAACCATTCCACAGTTCAGGGAAGAGGGAAGATAACCTATCCCATGCCTTTAGTTTCCCCTCCCCAAACAAAAATTGAAAAGGTGACCAATAAACAGCATAAAGCAGAAATGCTGCTTTTCATTTTGTCAGCAGGATTAGATTTCAACCTCACTCCACCATCCACCTGAAACTACCGGTATCCCATCCCCAATTGTACATCCCAAGAATGAGGAAGTGACTTGAGCACGGCTCTTATATAAACTCAAACATCGCAATGCCACGACAAAAGGAACCATGGCGCGATATAAGGGCCTTCAGGCTCCCCCTCCCCCTCCCCCAGCCTCCCAACTCCCCAAATCTATGTTTGCTCCTCCTCTTCCCCCACCCCACCCAAGACAGAGTCAGCCAGGTGGTATTCAATTTGCACAATATACAGATCTGATGCTAGGCCATAACACCCATGTACCCATTCACTATAGAATGGCCCAGCATGTACAAATTACACATTATATTTACATACATTCTCCATAGTCTGGGGCCTTGTGTACACACACGCACACATACACACTTACTGAGTCAACATCATAAGTGCTATATGCACAGCCTGGACCCAGACTACCACTGCTGTTATATTGTCAGGAAAAAATTATAATCCAATTTCAGGCCGCGAATCATAAACAGTTGTCCTGGGATCCTGGTACCCGCCATTGTGGCAACTCAAGCCTAATGCTGAGTCTATTTATGCAACAGATATCAGCATGATTTATTTCTAATTTTTTTTTTTTTTTTTTTTACGATACTGGCCGAGCTGTCCGGGTGCTTAAACTCATTATGCACACTTGCATGCAGAACGAACCTGTGGATTTCATTTCATTAGACTCGAGAGAAACATGGAGTGCAATACAAACATGTTGCAAACTGCTTACTATGTACTGGCTACGGAATGACCACAATGCGATCCTGCATAAAGGACGGAGGCAGGGCCCGTGTGCCATAGAGAGAGGTCCTGCCCAGACCCAAACCCCAGTCCCTCCATATTGTTTTTTTTTCACATCTGCATTTTGGTCATTGTAGTCAGCAGGCCCCTTGCCAAATATTTGCATATAATGTATCATTCCTGACTTGAGGTCAATTTGTGTGAAATTAGTCCCCAAAAAATTCTTTCAAATAATTTTCAGGTTTTTTTTTTTTCAATTTGTGGAATACGAGATGAATTGTAGAGATATACAGAGCAAGCCCTCTATTCAATTATGCAGGATGATCATTTGTGAGATAATGCTCTTTGTTGGGCTGTGTAATTATAATATCAGTTGCTTTTCTTTTTGTTCTCTCTGTCACATCTGAATGGTGGTGATGGGGCGGGGGGGGGGGGTGGTTGGGATTGGTCGGTGCATCCAAACAGCTGTTTGCACTGTTTTTGTTAATCATGCCGTTCCCTGGACTAGTACCATCGGCCTTCGCCTTGGCCCAATGCTGTCAGACGCTGGTGGGAGACACTGGCTGGACTACCACTATCAGGATAATTAATCCAAACCGATGGCCTTAACCTTCCCACACCAAGTGCGACCCATAATGCTGTCAATGAAAAACCTTTTGAGAAGAGAATATAGCTGCGTTAGTCAGGTATAGAAACATACGTTCTGGATGGCGAAATGGTATTCATTTTTATAGGTAGTGAACAAGAGAATGGTCTTTTGATAACAACAAAATTCCTGCATTAGATTTGTTTCATATTTAAAAAAAAAATTTTTAGTCAAAAGCTACACAGTGTATCAGTAATGACACAATCCCTCTTGATAGAAGAATTACTTAAAACAATTTATCAATACTTTATGTGAGTATGTGACGCAATTTTTTGGCCTGTGTGAACTCGAGCAAAAAAAACCCCTCATTTTTGAATCGCAATTCTCTTGGCAGTGGAAACGGCCCTACGGACATGTTGGCTTGAGCTTTTTCTGAGCTTTTTCTGAGCTTTTTCAATGGTGTTCTGAAATACTTGCTTTGTTGGAGGAATGCTTACCGGTACTTGCTGACGAGGGGGATTTGCAAACAAAATATCTAGCCAGAATTCCCGCAGATGAAAGTCAGAGTCGGCATGAACAGCTCCTTGCTAAATCGGAAGCAATTTGGGGATTGTTTTCAACTCGTGAGACAAACAATCAAACCAAATCGTTTCGTTCATTTTTTATGACCTGGGGACGGATTATTTGCCTTGTGTGTGACATGTTGCATCTGGCAACAACTCGAAATTGAAGCCGGAAATGACTGAATTCTTCCTGTCTTTTGCAGGGCCACTATTGGAGACATACTAGAAGGATGAACATGTACGTGCGTAGCCTGATTAGTGACCGATTGGAGGTTGTCTGACATGGCCAAGGCAAAGGATGAGGACACCGATGAAGGAGGACACTTAGAAAGGGCAGTCCAAGGGCAAGGATACTGCCAGGAGGAGTTGGTAAACACTCCTACTCTTAATGGACGAAATTGAAAATAATGAGTCTTGTAAAGGCACCGTAGGATATCCGGTAACCACTCCAGATGGTGGGAGAGGTACAGTACACACTGCAGGGATATGGAATCCCAACCCCCCTCCTCTGAACTTAAAGGGGAAGAAAATGCTAATGCAATGATAACATGGCTCAGTCTGTGATGGATGTTATTGCTTGTAGTGAATTGGATCATTCGTGGTTGTCAGTCGGATATGCAGCAGTGTGTGTACACAGTTGTCCCGTCTCACTTGACTTGGGCTGTGAGGGGCCTGGGCACTGTGTAACCCCATCCCCCTCTGGTGCACTGGTCCGCTGCCCATCAAAGCACTTGACTGCAGGAGGGGGGGGGGCATGCTCTGGGAGAGTGAGTACTATTCCCAGGGTGATGAATACACAGGGGAGAGGGGGGGGAGGGGGACAAGCACTACACAACCTGAGGTGTCAGGTTCAGTGGTGACTAGGTGGAATAAATCACTACCACAATGTCTATGATAGATTAGTGGGAGCAATAATATTTATACTATCATGGGGCTATCATCCAGGGAGCTATAGGGCTAATTAGAGGGCCATATTAGAATGCCATGGGGGGCTATTTTTGAGGGCTAAGGCTATAATTTATCTGGACCCTGGAGCAATAATAGGGGCTATATCTTCGAAAAACATCACATCCAGGCCATTTTAGTCATGACAGAATCCTCCTGTTGAAATCTAACGATCTGGGATGCTTGACTTTTCTGAGAAATCTTCACTCAATCATCAACAAATAGTTTATTACTCGCCAGTAGTGAACAATTTCTCACACTACAGAACGGTGCGCAAACTGTGACAATTTTTTTTGCATTTTCTACTTTCTCAGATTACCATTTGAGCTAAAACCTTCGCATAATTTGTTTTGAATGTGTTATGGTTTAACACACAAACTGTGGCAATCTTTTGACCTTTACCACTGCTGTGTAGGGCTTTCAACCCAAGGAGGTTTTTTTCAGGCTTAGCAGGCGCTGAGCCATTTCATAGCTAAAACCTTTTCAAGGCCTACATGTATTGCTTTTATGGAATGTTTTATGGTTTAACACACAAACGGTAGTTGGCAATCTTATGACCTTTACCGATCTTGTATACATGTAGGGCCTTAAAAAGGCCTATGCCCCCCTCCATTCAAATTTGTGGAGGGGACATTTTCAAAAACTGGATAAAAAAAATAAATCTACATCCATGTTTGGAGCTAGTAGTTTACATAATTCACAGCCATTTACAACCCGGGGCAGCTCACAGGAGAGAATGCACAGTATGCCACATGGATTGGAGTTGCCGCAAGCATTCTTCAGTGCGAATCCGGCCGTTCGACCCATCAGAGCCACACCTCCCACGAGCCACTCACCGAAAAACAATCAATGTCAGTAAACTCTAACACCACTGGACATCAACGCACTTGCAGTGCCCTGAAACTTCCAGGCCTGCTGGGGTGGAAAGGGGGGGGGGGGGTTTCAAGGTTCAGTTTGAGTCAAGCCCAGATGTTCAGCTTACCTGGAATGCTGGATGGCATCGATCCAGGCGTTGCATTCTCCCTCTGTCTCACACCGCAGCTCGTACTGACGCTGAGAGTCATTCCGGTAATGGATGGAAAAATACCAATGCTGCGAGGAAAGAAAACAAAGAGTAAAGGAAAAAGGGTTTATTCTACAAGAAACAAGTGAGATTTTCATGGTGAGAATAGCAGGAGTAATAGCAGTTTGAAACGTCGAGAGAGAATTTTACATGGTGTCACTGCAAACCTATTACTCCTAAAAGAATCTAGCAAGCAAGCAACTTTTCGCAAGGATTTTACCCTCAATGCAAACAAATCTGGGTGGGTCGAACTGAACAGCTGAAAATAACATCCTGTAATGTTTAAGTTGAGCCATAGCCACAGCTGCAAGCATAACCATAGCCATAACCGTAACCATAGCCATAGCCATAGGTATAGCCATAGCCACAGCCACAGGCATAACTGTAGCCATAGCCATAACCATAGCCATAGCCATACTCATAGGTATAGCCATAGCCACAGCCACAGCTCCAAGCGTAACCGTAGCATAGCCGTAACCATAGCCATAGCCATAGGTATAGCCATAGCCACAGCCACAGGCATAACCGTAGCCATAGCCATAACCGTAGCCATAGCCATAACCATAGCCATAGCCATAGCCATAGGTATAGCCATAGCCACAGCCACAGCTGCAAGCATAACCGTAGCCATAGCATAACCATAGCCATAGCCATAGGTATAGCCATAGCCATAGCCACAGCTGTGGCAAGCATAACCGTAGCCGTAGCCATAACCGTAGCCATAGCCATAACCATAGCCATAGCCATAGCCATAGGTATAGCCATAGCCACAGCCACAGCTGCAAGCATAACCGTAGCCATAGCCATAACCATAGCCATAGCCATAGGTACAGCCATAGCCATAGCCACAGCTGTGGCAAGCATAACCGTAGCCGTAGCCATAGCCATAGGTATAGGTATAGCCATAGCCAAAGCCACAGCTGCAAGCATAACCGTAGCCATGGCCTTCACCATGGCCACAGCCATAGGTATAGGTATAGACATAGACTCAGCCATACATACAATTCAATTCAAATCATAATGGTTTAATTCTTTAATGAGACTTCTTTGTCAACTTCAACTTCATCTCATTCATCAAATGGCTGATGTTGTAATGTTTATGTTGAACCATAGCCGCAGCCTTAGCCATAGATGTAGCAATGGCAACAGCCATCGCCCTATTGAGCGTAAGTTTCTCATGCACGCCAAATGTTACAAAATGTTGCAATCTGAATTGCTAATGTTGCTTGCCCAACATTTTAAGCAAAGCTTGCAAAATGATATATGCTGTGTTTAACGGTCCTTGTGAATGGTGACACAATACATGTGTATTCAGTGTCATTTAGCACTTTCAATGCACATGAGCATCCACTTGGAATCATGGCCCATTTTTTCCCTTTGCAACATATCTGCTAGTATTTCATCAAAGGAGGAAATGTGTCTTGGATTACAGGACGCAGGTTGGTTTTTTGGGGTGTTTTTCTTTCCACAACAAGAAGGTCAGGAAAAAGGTGAGATTCAACAGAGCTTCAACAGAGGAGGCATCGGGAAATAGAAAGGGGAGGTGGTTTGAGTAACATAGCTGCCAACCTTTCTTAAAGCCCCTACACAACATTGGTAAGATCCAAAAACAGAAATGTTCACAGATTTACATGAAACTTATACAGTATGAAGATGGTTATAATAGAAACCTCACAAGGAAATACCGGTATTTCTGCCTAAAATGTTGTATTTTTGGAGAAAATAGTAAAGAAATAGTTCACATGTACATCTCACCGAGATTTAAACTATTTTTCGGAACAGTACGGCGTTGAATGCGGCATTTTCGCGAAACAAATGAAGCGGTTTTCACAATTTTCTCAAGACGCGGTTGGCGGATTGAGCTGAAATTTACACAGGTGTGCTATTTCATGCATATGTTGATGAGACAACGTATGGATGCTATTCTTTGACCTCGACCAATGATGTGTAGGGGCTTTAAAGGAAATTAGGATTACATCTGCTAAAAAGAGGAATCACAGAGCAAACTACATAAGAATACATGTGTATTTCCAAGCCAAAAATCAGAATCTTCTGTCAAGAACTTGTAAAAAGTGATCAATTTTTACCAAAAAGATCAATGATTCCTCCACAATAGGAATGGTTGGCAGCTATTTGAGTACTACTGGAGGGTGGATGGGCTAGTGTATAGTCTATGGAATATATATACCGGGAGTATATAATATCAAACATTAGGAGGATTTTGATCCTAGCAGGACCTTTCTCAAAAGCAGAATGAGGACAAAAATATTGCCAACTGTTTACTGACTTAAAGGGATAAACAACATTGGTCGAGGTCAAAGAATAGCATGCATATGCTGTCGGAGCCAACATATGCATGACATAGCATACCTGTGAAAATTTCAGCTCAACCGAGTCTCGAGAAAAGTGAAAACCGCTTCATTTGTTTCGCAAAAATGCAGCATTCAACAAATTGTTCCGGAAAATCGTTTAGATCTATGGATCTATGGACTTTTAAGATTTGCATTTTGGCAATTTTAGTCAGTAAGCAGTTTGCAACATTTTTGTATATTACCTTCATTAGATCTACAACATGTCTAGATGAGACACAAACGATTTCTTTACTCTTTTCTCCAGAAAATACAGCATTTTAGGCACAAATATTTCAGTGCGAGGTTTCTACCATAACCATCTTCAAACTGTATAAGTTTCATGTAAATCTGTGAACATTTCTGTTTTTCCTAGGGGCTTTAAATGACCAAAATAAAAAAATTATTGTAAGGTTGCAAGGGCCTGACGTTTTGATACTCTCAGACAAAAAGACAATAGAATTCAACAGGAGACATATGGAGACAAGGAGACAAGACGTGACTAAGAATGTCTTGCTTGGGTAAAGGCAGCCAGGCCATGGACAGTATACTTGCACTTGGAATTAATTGAGGCAGTTGCTACAGAACTCAGACGTCATGCAAAAGAGAGAGGGAGAGAGAGGGAGGGAGGGAGAGAGAAAGAGAGAGAGGAGAGAGAGAAAGAGAGAGACAGGAGGGAGAGAGAGGAGGGAGAGAGAGAGAGAGAGAGAGAAGGAGGGAGAGAGAAAGAGAGAGAGAGGGGGAGGCAGGGAGAGGTAAGGGAGAGCAGGGAGAAAGAAATAGAGAGAGGAGAGAGAGAGAGGAAGAGAGAGAGAGGGGAGGGAGAGAGAGAGGAAAAGAGAGAGGAGGGAGAGAGAGAGGGAGAGAGAGACAGACAGACAGATAGACAGAGAGAGAGGGAGGGAGGGAGGGAGGGAGGGAGAGGTAAGGGAGAGGAGGGAGCGAGAAAGAGAGCGGAGAGAGAGGAAGAGAGAGAGGGGAGGGAGAGAGGAGGGAGAGAGAGGGGAGGGGAGAGAGAGAGGGAGGGAGGGAGAGGTAAGGGAGAGGAGGGAGAGAGAAAGAGAGAGAGATGAGAGAAAGAGGAAGAGAGAGAGGAGGGAGAAAGAGAGGAGGGAGAGAGAGAGGGAGGGAGGGAGAGGAGGGAGAGAGAAAGAGAT
Source organism: Luidia sarsii (assembly GCA_949987565.1). Lineage (NCBI taxonomy): Eukaryota > Metazoa > Echinodermata > Asteroidea > Paxillosida > Luidiidae > Luidia > Luidia sarsii. The sequence continues at coordinate 13,204,031 of OX465108.1, read as the reverse complement.
AGGAGAGAGAGAAAGAGGGAGGGAGAGGTAAGGGAGAGGAGGGAGAGAGAAAGAGAGAGAGATGAGAGAAAGAGGAAGAGAGAGAGGAGGGAGAAAGAGAGGAGGGAGAGAGAGAGGGAGGGAGGGAGAGGAGGGAGAGAGAAAGAGATAGGAGAGAGAGAAAGAGGGAGGGAGAGGTAAGGGAGAGGAGGGAGAGAGAAAGAGAGAGAGATGAGGGAGAGAGGAAGAGAGAGAGGAGGGAGAGAGAGAGAGAGGAGGGAGAGAGAGGGAGAGAGAGAGGAAGAGAGAGAGAGAGGGAGGGAGGGAGGGAGGGAGGGAGAGGTAAGGGAGAGGAGGGAGAGAGAAAGAGAGAGAGGAGAGAGAGGAAGAGAGAGAGGGAGGGAGAGGTAAGGGAGAGGGAGAGAGAAAGATAGAATTCAACAGGAGACATATGGAGACAAGGAGACAAGACGTGACTAAGAATGTCTTGCTTGGGTAGAGCAGCCAGGCCATGGACAGTATACTTGCACTTGGAATTAATTGAGGCAGTTGCTACAGAACTCAGACGTCATGAAAAAGAGAGAGGGAGAAAGAGAGAGAGAGGAGACAGGGAAAGAGAGAGACAGGAGGGAGAGAGAGAGGAGGGAGAGAGAGGAGGGAGAGAGAGAGAGAGAAAGAGAGAGAGAGAGATAGAGAGAGAAAGAGAGAGAAGGAGGGAGAGAGAAAGAGAGAGAGAGGGAGGCAGGGAGAGGTAAGGGAGAGCAGGGAGAAAGAAATAGAGAGAGGAGAGAGGGAGAGAGGAAGAGAGAGAGGAGGGAGAGAGAGAGAGAGGAGGGAGAGAGAGAGGGAGAGAGAGAGGGAGAGAGAGAGGGAGAGAGAGAGAGAGAGACATACAGACAGACAGAGAGAGAGGGAGGGAGGGAGGGAGGGAGGGAGAGGTAAGGGAGAGGAGATAGAGAGAAAGAGAGAGAGGAGAGAGAGGAAGAGAGAGAGAGGAGGGAGAGAGAGAGGAGGGAGAGAGAGAGGAAGGGAGGGAGAGGTAAGGGAGAGGAGGGAGAGAGAAAGAGAGAGAGAAGAGAGAGAGGAAGAGAAAGAGAGAGGAGGGAGAGAGAGAGAGAGAGAGAAGGAGGGAGAGAGAATGAGGAGGGAGAGAGAAAGAGAGGGGAGATGGGCAGAGAGAGAAGGGGAGTGAGAAAGAGAGAGGGGGAGATAGAGTAGGAGGAATAGTGAAGAGAGAGAGAGAGAGAGAGAGAGAGAGAGAGAGAGAGAGAGAGAGAGAGAGAGAGAGAGAGAGAGAGAGAGAGAGGGGGAGGGGAAAAGAGAGAAAGTGGGTAGTGGCCGGTTTATGTGAATAGATAGCTGCCAACCTATCTTAAAGGAAATTAGGAATACTTAGCTGCTGAAAAAGAGGAATCACAGAGCAAACTACATAGGAATACATGTTTATTTTCAAGTCAAGAATCTGTTGTCAAGAGCTTGCAAACAGTGATACATTTTTACCAAGAAAGAGGAATGATTCCTCCAAAATAGGAATGGCAGCTATGATACATGTAAATGGTGTAGGAATTCAAACACGTCGCAGTGTTCAAGTCACGGAAGCATGAGATGTGAATCTCGATTTCTAAGAGTGCGCAAAACATGTATGTGGACGGACAGCAGCCCCTCCCTCCCTGTGTCCAAGGCTAATCACACACGCATGATGTACATCTGCTTGGTGCGAACCGAGCCTGTCAGACAGATATATATGAGAAAAAAAAACGTTCTGAAGACAAGGAGGGCAGGCGTGTCTGACCAGCAATAGCAAGATAGTCTGCCGGCTGTGTCACGCGCAATTTGCCCCAGCGTCCTTTTCAAGACTAAGCTCTCCACCATCCAACCCCCCCCCCCCCCCTGCGGGCTTGCTAAACCTCCTCAGTCAATTAACACCGGTGGCCTTATAAAAGGTGTCCGTGAAGGAATTGAAAGGGTAAAGGGGAGGAGGAGGAGGAGGAGGAGGAGGAGGAGGAGGACGAGGAGGAGGGAGAGTTTCAGGGGATGAGGAGGGGGTGGGTGTTGTGGGGGGGAGGGGACAGGGGAATAGGTCAAGCTTGCCATGTGGCGACGAAGAAGACGAAGGAGAAAAAAAAAAAAACGCTGACATCCACCTCTGGGACACATCCACTGAGGTGTAAGTGTCATCTGACCCACTTAGAAGCCGCAATTTCAATCCCCGCGCCCTCCTCTTTCAGGGGATTGTTCAGCAGTGACAGGAAATCAAATTTGACCGTAATACAATCCCATTAACGGAAGAATGAAGCGGAATAGAGAGTGATCAAAGAGAGAGCAGACATAGGTGCAGGGGGGGGGGGCAGTGAGGGGAGCTATATTAATAGAATGTCTTTCATTTATATTCTGTATTCATGAACACAGAGAAGAGGGTGGAAAAACGGTGACAGCGCAATGCATGCTTCTTGTGCCCTGACGTAATTTGATGAAATGAACAAATTCTGGCGAGGAAAGGTTACGCTCGGACACATTATGCGAGCTGTCTCGTTAGGTTTCTGTCAATCAGTCGGGATCGGATCTTGCCGGCTGAAGGCAACAGATGAACAGTCACCACAAGGCCGCTGTCGGCAATTGACGGGGGAAAGGGGCTTGGGCACTCGAGCAATTTCCTCCAGGAATACGGAGACAGGGTGCAAAGGCACTGTAGTGTAGAGACTACCGAGTTGGGAAATGTACGGCCCAATCCAAGGACATGGCAATGCAAGTAGAAGACTGTAGCATGCAGTTACAGTGAACATACATGTACATGTATTGCCATTATGAACAGTGATAAGTGCCAACACAGTGAGCAGTGTAAGGACTGAAGAGAAACCACTGACATTATGAGAAGTAGAATGTGCCATATTATTAAACAGAAGTCAACATATCATTTCGTCACATACCGGTACACACACAATACACAAATAAGTGTATCTGAACAGGTTGCAATAAAGATCTAGTACATATTTTACTTGTCTAGTAGTTTCTGTTTGATGAAATGCTTCGGTTCAATGAAAGTGTTCAACTCCCAAATGCTTACATAAATCAATTTCCTTTGAACTGATGCACGTACACTTCATCTGAAGTACAACCTAGAAGGTTTTCCTTCAGTGAATACATCATTGATCATTACGTTGCTCCAAACAGCACAGTAAGGTCTGCTGACTTTGAAGAGCACATTTATTGCTTCAGCAAACTTTGGTATTTAAGGCAGCTCCGTGAAATTGGAAGACACCCACATGAGATGGGATGAGGCGCTCGTATCTAGGCTGGTTGCCATGGCAGTGGGTTGATGTGGTTTCTGCATTTTTGCCAATTGCGCGCGCGGGGGGGGGGGGGGGGTTCCTTGATGGGGCAAATTCTCTCCCTCATAGGAGGTGGGTGGGATACAAGGGAAAGCTGGAAGGAAGAATATTGGGTTTATCGCTCAGATTTGGTTCTTGGTCACCATAGTAATGCTGCCCGGCTTAGCCGTGAGAAAATGTGGATGAAGCATCTTCGGACTATTCAACCACATGGTCTCAACATCCAGGAGGGTAATGACAAACACTATGCATGCTTTCTGATAATCCTTTTTCGTGTTCACTCCTTCACACTTCTCTCTTTGATCTTTCCCCCTCTTCTCACTAATCCCTACCCTACTCCTCGCCCTTCCCCTTTGATCTCACCCTACCAGCTTTCCTCTTTGTCCTTTTATTCTCATCCATGTCATATTCACTCTCTTCCTCCTTCCTCCATGAACATGTATCTGTTTTGTCACTCTGCCTTTGAGAAAGGTCCTGCTAGGATCGAAACATCAGGCCCACTAAATTTTGAGATTTGCATTTTGGTAATTTTTAGTCAGGTAGCAGTTTGCAACATTTTTGTATCACTTTGATTTAATTGAATTAATTATTATTATTTATTTTTTTTTTTTGGGGGGGGCTTTTATGCCACTAATGTGAAGTGTGCTCCTTTATTAATTGGGTTTAGGGGGGAAATGAGATTCAATGAGGGGTTTGGGGCCCAAGGTATAATTAGCACTGCATGCTCAGAGCTTTACTCGATAGCCTGCTGAAAAAAATATGTACAGGCAGGATGGGCACAATTTGAACTCGCGACTCTTGCTTCCTCACTAGCGCAGACATCTTAACAACCACATCCTATCTATGACGGGCAAAATGAAGCAAAAAAAAAAAAATGTCACATTTTCGGGTTTTTTTATGGGAAATGTGACTTTGTCAGAATCCTGTGCAAGGGTTCAAGTTAAAGATATTTGTTTTTCTTTTATCCAATCATGCGCCTTCAAGTGTAGATTTTATGATGGGGATGTAATATACCTGTGATATATGCCTCACTTCACACTCTAAAGGTAATCAATGATACAGTGAATTAATCATGAGCTTTTCTTCCTACTTTTTTGTTTGAGTTCAAGTTGTTGAGTTCAACATCTGACCCTCGTGAAGTAAATTCACACAATGGGTGCCTTGCGTCCTGGTGGTGAGGGTTGTTCAAGGATTTATTGATAATACCTCAGGGGCAGTATTTGCCAAGTGTAAAGAAAAAAAAAATATCCCATAACAAATCAAATTGTAACTGCGCGTTTCGGCTCGATTGGACATCAGTCGTAAATTTGAACTCAAGTCTGAAGACTGTTGATACTGTTGTAAACAGGCCGGGAACATACTAATGACTTTAGATATAAATGTACTGTATAAACACAGGATTGTCTTGGCTGCAGTTCACAGGGAAGTCTTAAAGGAACAGTTTGAATCAATCACATCTCAAAATTCTGCCTTTGAGCAAGACCTTACTAGGATCGCAAGACCAGGCCCTCTACATTTTTTGGAGATTTCCATTTCAGTAATTTAAGTCAGTAAGCAGTTTGCAACATTTCTGGATAACACTCTATTATCTTTTCTTGAACTAAATTGGAAGTGATCCAAAAGGTTGGATCACTGCTTATACTGGTCAATTTGACCCAAATCCAAACAATTCTGTTAAGATGCGGTGTTTCAGTCCCAGCAGGACCTGTCTCAAGAGGCAGAGGGCCTCTGAGATGAGTCCCAGCTTGGATTGAATTTCCTTTTAGGGTAAAATAAATCTGCATAAAAAAAACTCTAAAGCCGCGTCCGCACTGGACTTAAAATGAGTAAACTAACCGAGCAAATGGGTAAATTGACCATTTTAAGTCCAGTGCGGACAGCCCAGGAAGTTTTCCTCCCAGGTAACTTACCCGACTCCAGTGGGTACTTTAACCGACCAACTTCTGCCTGGTTAAATTGACCAGGTCAGTTTAACCGAGTCGATAAGTCCAATCCGGACACGACGTCTCGGTAAACGACTCGGTAAAAAAACACATCCGGCGCCCCGTACGTTACGTTACTGTATGCAAGACTCGTGCAGGCCCAGGGTAACAACATGTATACGTACCTAGAGTACATGTACATGCACATGTACATGAGTCGGTTAGTTTTACCGATCGTCTCGGTTAGTTTACCCGAGTCGAAAAGTCCAAGTGCGGACGCCGGGAAGATTTACCCATTGGAATGTTACCCACGGGCTTAGTAAAAAATAAGTCCAGTGCGGACATGGCTTTAGAGTGCATGAGGTACCAATGCCGACAGAAACTGTTTCTCAAAAGCCCTCTGCAGTGGTGAATGGTCCCTCTAAATCTGTGCAATTTGCCAAGAGACAGAAGATAACCTTGCTACAATCGGTTGTAGACTTGAAACTAAAAAAAACAACATTGGATTTGTCCTCCCCTCACCACAACAGAGAGCATCTTTTTAAAATCACATTGCAAGATGTATTCTCCTCAATGCAAACGCCATGTTATATCTACAATGCAAGATGTATTTGGCTTAAAAATGAGTGGTGGGGAGACCCATGCCCTGTCATTTGTATCACCTTGACTAAAATTGAGAGCTTGGAGCACGACAAGACCCATTCCGATACACATCTCTAGCCCTGGCATCCTGACTGGCAAATTTGCCTTGTTCCACTTCCTGTTCTATCCTTAAGGATCGAGCATGGTTTTCTGAAAATAGGCCTCTACAGGCACGCAGGTGTCTACCTAATAGGTCTGCACACAAGGCCGCTCCCCCCCCCCCCACCCTCACCCCCAATATGAGGCAATATCTGTACGGAGGACGTGGCATTGAGCACCAGTTGCAAGTGCGAGAGCCACCCTCCTCCTTCCTGGTGAGTCTTGAAGCTTGATTCAAGGTTCCCCTTCCTTGTAATGAAATGAACGTTTGCCGGCCATTGTGCGCCATTTTCTGCGGGTGGGCGGGAACTGTGAATCAAATACCCCCCCCCCTCCACTGGTCAGGTGTCATTCAATACGAGGATTTGTCCTTCCAGGAAATTGTGTAGCACGACCCAGCATGGTAGGTGCTTTGTCCAATTACATGGTTCGTGGAAACAAAAATCCCACACACTTGTGGCCCGGGGTGGGTTTCCCATGTATGTCAGCTGCCAGCCACTGCAGACATCTGACCTGATTATGTATGCGTGCATCCCTCATGCCCAAACTGTGTTAATTGGAATTGAGATCATTTCGCTGTGCAATCAGCAATTTGCACCTTAAGTGTGAATTACTCACCATAAAAGGCTGCCTAATTGGGGCCTCGCTCTATGAGAGACAAGATTTATGAGGAGCGAGCTCACACTCATAGGATGTGGCCGGCTATGTCTAAATCACCAATGTCATCAACAACGACAGCAATGACAAAAACAACATACTCAATGACGACATAATCAATGGCAACAGGAGCAACAACAATGACAACAACGACGATGACAACATGAATAAATAAGACTTAAGGCTTTGCATGGTGGGTGAATCGATATAGGAAGGTTTGCGGTGACACCATGTATAAGGTCTCTTAAAGGAAGAGGTGTGGTTCTGAAAAGAACCTGAGTGGTAACTTGACGTTTCGACCAGTATGCTCAGGCCGTCATCAGGAGAATGACAACATGCCCCACTCCAAGTTAGAATTCAGCAGTCTCCGGTAGACGAACAGAGTATACTGTTTGAAATGACGAGTTCCTCAGGTTCTTTACAGATTCACACATACTCACAAAAGATAAATTTTGCACGGTGTCACCGCAAACCTACTCCTTGGACAACATCAACATCCACAATATTATGACAACAACAGCAATAATAATAACAACAACAACAACAACAATAACAATAGCAATGTTCAACAACAACTCTTAATGTTGGTTTCCACACTGAAGCGTACAACACCTGTTTACTCATTTCTACCCACAGTGATTGCACTGTGACCATTACAGGGATAGGTGAATTATGCACATCCTTGCCCTTCTTTTTCAATTAATCTTATGTCTCCTCATCATGGACAGATGTATTTTTTTTTTAATCACTGAATTTCAGACTTGCTGATCCATAATGGTACAAGGACAAATTTTAGAGGTGAATAGATTACCGGTAGTCATCTGCAGCTGCATTTGTCCCTTTCCATAGCTGGGAGGAACAAAGTTCTTAACAGTGACGATCATAATTTTGACGGCAACAATTTGAAGTGCATTAAGGCAGTCCACAAAGTCCGGTCTAAAAAATTGGCATTTTGTATTGTATTGGTTAAATGCACTCTTATTGTAGCCCACTGGCCAAAATAAAGGAAATGTTTAATAATAATAATAGTGTAAAAAAAATCCACAAATTATTAGGGAGATTGAATAGAATGAGTAGATTTTCATTGAACTTTCAATGCCCTCCAATTACATTCTCCTCCCTTTTTTCCCCAGCTTTGTTTTAGAGTGATATCAAAGATGGACCAGAAATGTCATTTATAGTCTGTACCAACATTAGTTCCAATCGCATGCATCAATGCAGTTTCACTAATATCTCAGTTCTCTCCTCCTGTAAGCAATGCTGGGTCTAAGGTTTCATTCCTAGCGGGACCTTATTTCTGCCTTCATGGAAGGTTCAGCTGGCGACCAAACGTCCTGCCCTCTAAATCGTCAAGAAAAGTGGTCATTTCGGTCAGTGAGGTGTTGCAACAGCTGACTGTATAATTCTATGCACAATGCCGGAACACTTACATTCAAAACTGATGAAGCTGAGGAGTATAAACTCATTTGAGTTTGTCACTAGTGGTTCCTCAGTCTGTTACTACCGTAATTTTGGCAAATGGCATTGTCATTGCTTAAGGTTTTTATCATTGGCACTGTTGCATGATGTAGTTCATATTACAATTAACCCCCCAAAATGTCAACTTACAAAATAAACAGTACATTTTGTTAAAAATCTTGAACACCCCAATGTCTCTCAATGGTTTTCTCTATCAGAAATAGACAATGCATTTCACAAGAAGGTCACTTTTGGGTTGCTTTTATACATGTATACATGTATGCTTTCATATTCATTATAATTTTGTATATCCCGTATTCGAATCGGCACCATCTGACATGTTCCCACTAAATTAATTCTGATTGATAGATAAAGTGCCCCATTCTCCGCTGTCTGTCCGCCCGTCTCGCTCCTGCCGTCGTGCCCATCCCGTCGCCATGGCGATTCATCGGACCCAATTTCGTTCCGGCCCAGCCCCCTCACCTTCCCCCTCCCTCCACATACATAATGGAGGTTGTGCCATTCCGATTCTCATTCAAAGTACAATGTGCGGGTATGGTAAAAAAGGAAAGAAATTGCCACTGTAGGAGATTTAGCGTCAGGTCGGGGTGGGGGCAGGCTGGCTTACACTGCATTCCCACACTGCATTAAGTCATCACATTACTGTAGCTAGCGCCGTCTCGCTGGTAACAGTAACTGAACAGGTTTTTTTATTCAGTTTGACTCAGCTGGGATGAGACGGACGGGGGGGATCGGGGGAGGGGGAAGGAGGAGGAGGAGGAGGAGGAGGAGGAGGAGAGGAAGAGCTGGGGAATTTCTGCAGTTTGAGCGGACCAAGGTGCAGGCATTGCATGCACATTTAAGTACACGTGTACAGTGGAAAAACACTATAACAAACGCTGACATACTGAACATTTGGCTATAACGAACATGCCCTTTGGCTCCCGATTTTTGTGCACAAAATATGTTGCCGCAACTGCTATAGGCCTAATGAACGACTGCTATACAGAACAATTTTCATGGATACCGGGATGTTCGTCATAGTGACGTTCCACTCTACATGTAATGTGCAGCGGCAGTGAATGTGAGTGGAAGGTTTGCGGTGACACCATGTAATACTTCTCTTTTGAGAAGGAGCAGTGTGGCTCTGAAACGAGCCGGTACATCAATGTTTCAGGCAGTGTGTACTCTGCCCATCGTCAGGAGACCTGATGCAGTGAATGTGGATGGACAGGGGGTGTGAGACAGGTCGGGGGGGGGGGGTGGGTCAAGAGACAGTTGGATGGGAAAGGCGTGGAGGAGAGGGATGGGACACGGAGAGGAAACAGGAGCAGGAGCTATCCATTCCACTACTAAAAATGTATGACAATGCCGTTTTTGGGTTTTTTACAGCAGGGAATAGGGCCAAGGTCTACACAACACAGTGCTACCAACAGAAAAGGGGTCATCCTCACTGAAGTACTTTCTGAAACTCAAGAAGTCATTAAAACAAATGGAGTGTCACCACATGCACCCAAAAAGGAGGCCGGAGAAAAACGTCAGGCCCACTAAATTTTATGATTTGCATTTTGGTAATTTTAGTCAGTAAGCAGTTTGCAACATTCACTTTAAAGAGTAAGCAGTTTGCTACACTTGCGTATTGCTTTCAATACAAAAAAACCCAACAATGTTACACACTGCTTTATACTGACATGGCAAGCAAAACACCAAGTGTACAGAGCTAGAGGATCCGGTGTTGGTAGACTCTCTTTGCAGGACCCTTCCTCCAAGCCACAGTGACAGCTCATTCTGTATTGATGCTGTGCAGTGGGATACTACAGTATGCATACCATATTATACTATCACCTCAAGGATTTCAGACAAGGTGAGGTCAGAGCATATGTGTGACTCACGCCCCAGCCAGTAGCCGGAGAGCCGAGAGATCCCAATCCTAAAACCCCACCGGCTTCCCTGGCCATGATTTATACCCAAGCCATCCTGAATCCTCCCCGCAATCTTTGCCCGTCCAAACCAATTTTCAGTGATTTCTTAGGATCTTCCAATCTGTCTCATTTTTTTTCACCATGTTGATGGACAGGCAGGACCGCAGTCCTTCAAAATCCTACATGTAGCTCCCAAATTCTTTTCCCTTTTCCCAAAATCTGCTCTGATTTTTCCGGAATCTTCCAAAATTTATTTTATAAGGATAAAAACTACCGGTACATGTAGGGCCTCTACATGTACAGTGTATATTTTAAAATTCGCTGAAAAAAATTTCAATTTCAAACCCTTGGTGACTGCCAGGGTGGTCCAGGTCATTGTCTCGGTTTCCCTGGTCATTGCCTTGGTGCCCCTGGTCATTCTCTTGGTGCCCCTGGTCATTCTCTTGGTGTCCCTGGTCATTTGCCTAGGTGCCCCTGGTCATTACCTTGGTGTCCCTGGTCATTTGCCTAGGTGCCCCTGGTCATTACCTTGGTGCCCCTGGTCATTGCCTTGATGCCCCTGGTCATTACCTTGGTGCCCCTGGTCATTGCCTTGATGCCCCTGGTCATTCTCTTGGTGTCCCTGGTCATTTGCCTAGGTGCCCCTGGTCATTCTCTTGGTGTCCCTGGTCATTTGCCTAGGTTCCCCTGGCCATTACCTTGATGCCCCTGGTCAATGCTTTGGTGCCCCTGGTCATTGCCTTGGTGTCCCTGGTAATTACCTTGGTGCACCTGGTCATTGCCTACCGTAGGTGCCTGTGGCCATTGCCTTGGTGCCCCTGGTCATTGACTTGCTGCCCCTGGTCATTACCCTGGTGCCCCTGGTCATTGCCTTGCTGCCCCTGGTCATTGCCTTGGTGCCCCTGGTCATTACCCTGGTGCCCCTGGTCATTGCCTCAGTGTCCCTGGTCATTGCCTTGATGCCCCTGGTCATTCTCTTGGTGTCCCTGGTCATTTGCCTAGGTGCCCCTGGTCATTCTCTTGGTGTCCCTGGTCATTTGCCCAATCTCCCTGTGGAGACCTACAGGTACTGTATTCAACCTATTGTCTTAGGTTTCCACAAGGCACTAGATTTGCACCCAAAAACATACATAATATACACAGTATGAACTCTTCTTACACTCGATCTAATTATGAGGTTGACATCTACAGCTCTTCCATAGTGGCCTACACTATGGCATACAACTTTTGAGCTGTTTAGAATAGCCATCTACAACGTATGCATGAAATCCAACCATGTGAGACAGGCTTTCTGCGAATTCAACGTTACAAGCATTACAAATTACAAGCATTACTATGGGATGTGTCAATTTTGCACGTATACATTGACACAGATCAATATGTCAGACCCTCTTAATTTGGGAAATGGGCATTTTGGGTCATTTACATGTACATGTACACAGCCAGCAAATTTCTTGTAGTGTTTTAAAAAAAATATTAAAAAATAAAATTATACTACATGTAAAACATACATCATCTTTTTAATTTTCTCCAAAGTGAACAATAGAATGTGATTTTAGTTCTCTGCATAATTTAACTTTTCAAAACAGCGGTCAAAAGATCTACCGATGCTCTTGAGAACAGCCCATTGCCTTAACAACAAAATGTGAAAGATAAGAGCCAATCACCGTTGCAAAGGTCCGCTCAATTTTCCTCACCAAACCCAACTTGTTTCCTCTCCAAACAATACCAATTCTGACTCTGGCCATATCGGCCCGGCGCTCAGCAACAGTTGCCCTGGCGACGCAGCCTGGAATGACATTGCCCAATCAGGTCGGGCGTCGGCAGATAAATATTACAGAGAGAGGGTGTGGGCAACCTACCCCCCCCCCACACCCACCCACCCACCCATCCCAACTCAGTTACGGTATCTGACTGCATGGCAGGCTGCCCACATACAAAAATGACCTCATTTGCATGCGATAAGTTTCAGAGCAACACCTGAAGTCCCGCTGCAGGACACTGGCCAGTGCTCCTCCCCAAGTTCAACAGTCTGGCACACAAAATGAGTAATGGGTACCAGTCAACCGGTCATTACCTTGTTCAAATAAATGGCATGGTCACCGGTGCACACACTCTATGATGAATGTCGCTCTAAGAGGGGGCCTGTTATCGTTCGCATAATTCATTCCCATGCACGTACATTAGGTTACACTGTATAACCATTTTTGTGTGTGTGCAAAACTAATAGACGTCTGTTTCCTGTCAACCAAAAGTATTGTCTGGGTTATGGGCCAGTATACATGTACATGTACCTTCCAATGAACCTAATGGTAGATATGATCGTTGCTGTGCCTCAAATGGCTGAAAAATTACATCTTCTGATTTCAGTGAAACAAACAATGGCATGTATCTCATTTTAGAAATAGTTTGAACAGTATTTGTAACCTGTATGTCCATGTGCATTGGAATTCCTGACCAATGCATATTATACTAACTTCCCACCCTTCTTCATGGTTCACATGTACTGACAATTGTCCTGTGCTGACAATTCCAAATATCGTAATCTTAGAGCTAATCAAAAGCTAAAAGAACTCATTTTAACAGATGGGTAACAGATTTCTGGTGGTTTTTTTTATCATAAACTAGGGTCTTAGATCTTGGACAAATGTATGAATAAATGATGGGGGGAGCTTACAGGCAATCAACATTTCATAGCAACTCTATGCCGAGTTATTATCGCCAACTCTTCCATGTAATTGAGGCTTAATGGCCGAGGACTGAGTCAGTATCAGATGGAGAAGACGATCCAAAAAAATTCTACACTGTGCTCATTATCTCCCCAGCCACTTTTTCCAGATGATATTAAATTGATGATATTCAAGTTGACCTTGTCACAAATGGTTCTCACCCATTGTAAATTATTTCCATTAAGCTCCACTGTTTCTAAGTGGTTCTCAAAGATGATTCCGACTGGCTACTAGTGGTCTGTACAGGTGATGAGAGAGTTCTATCACCTTGCTTCTAATCGTTCCTACAGGTTCTTAATAAGTGCTATCACCTGACAACTAATGGTTCCTACAGGTTCTTAATAAGTGCTATCACCTGACAACTAATGGTTCCTACAGGTTCTTAATAAGTCCTATCACTTGACTACTGGTCCCTACCTACATGTAGGTTCTTAATAAGTGCTATCACCTGACAACTAATGGTTCCAACAGGTTCTTAATAAGTGCTATCACCTGACAACTAATGGTCCATACAGGTTCTTAATAAGTGCTATCACTTGACTACTGGTCCCTACCTAGGTTCTTAATAAGTGCTATCACCTGACAACTAATGGTTCCTACAGGTTCTTAATAAGTGCTATCACCTGACAACTAATGGTTCCTACAGGTTCTTAATAAGTGCTATCACCTGACAACTAATGGTCCATACAGGTTCTTAATAAGTGCTATCACCTGACAACTAATGGTTCCTACAGGTTCTTAATAAGTCCTATCACCTGACAACTAATGGTCCATACAGGTTCGGAATAAGTCCTATCACCTGACAACTAATGGTTCCTACAGGTTCTTAATAAGTCCCATCACTTGACTACTGGTCCCTACCTAGGTTCTTAATAAGTGCTATCACCTGACTACTAATGGTTCATGCAGGTTCTGAATAAGTGCTATCACCTGACAACTAATGGTCCCTACAGGCTCTGAATGGTTGCTATCACCTAATTAATAAAGGTATCTAAAGGTTCTGAATGAGTCCTATCAACTGGTTATTAATTATCCCTACAGGTTCTGAATGAGTCCTAGATCACCTAATTAATAAAGGTATCTAAAGGTTCTAAATGAGTCCTATCAACTGGTAATTAATGATCTCTACAGGTTCTGAATGAGTCCAATCACCTGACTACTAATGGTTTGGTCCCTTTAGATTCTCAATGAGTCCTTTCACCTGACATACATTTTGTAGGTCCTGAATTAGTCCTATCACTTGGCTAGTACTTATGGTTCCTACTAGGTTCTGAAAGAGTCCTATCCATTCATACTGGCTCCAAGTGGCTGTTATAGGCTCATATTGGTTCACACTTCTTCAATTGAATTTGCACTGGCTCAAAGTACATGTACATCTAGCTCCAAAGAACTCCCACAGATTCCAAATGGACTCAAAAAATGTTTCCACTACTCATCGATTTAAAATAGTGCCAAATGGTAGCTAGTGGTTCCCACTGGTTTCAACAACTGGTTGCTTAGGGCGCTTTTCCGAAGCCCGGCTTAGGCTCAGGCTCTGGCTTTGTCTCTAGTTCTGTCATCCATTTCAAGTACAAGGCATGTAAACAGGAAGCCTTAATTGGCATCATTTTTGAATGTTTGACTGAGTTTTTGAAAAGGAATCCAAAGCTTCAACTTCAACAAAGAACTCCAACTTGTATTTCAGCATTTGGATAACTGAGACGAAGCCGCAGCCGAAGCCTAAGCCAGGTTTTGGAAAAAGGGGCCAGGCCTATACCTGGTACTTACAAACTGCTTATAGCTTATTCAACTAACTAGTTATCCTGACATTTGTTTGTTTCTCGGTAGCTCTTATCAGTATTATCTTTCTAAAAAAAGATTCAAAAGTGGAACCACTCTCCATATCTGCCTACAATGCATCACATGCTAGATTCACAGTCTACAATTCACGCACAAGATCCATACAGTGAGACGCGTACCCAGTGCTACGGTACACCAGCTCAGGCAATTACTCCAGCCATCCCCCTTCTTGATAGATTGTTTCCATTATTTACTGAGCAAACACGGGGCTTCAATTAAAGCAGTCAGCTGGGTGGCTTGGCACAATTACCACCGTATAATTGGCCTTCAGGGTGGCCTCTGCCTGGCTGGCCAAATTGCTGCAGGTTGCAGCCTCTTTCTCTCTGTAACTCTCTGTACCTCTCTTTC